>CM053789.1:775181203-776381203 GCA_028749045.1 Cupressus sempervirens
AAACTATTGGTGGCTAACCCTTAAGGCTAAGCACCTTTTCTATCAAAATCTCTCCTTTCTTAGTAGCATCTACGATTAAAACTGAGAAAGTTACTTCCAATCACATAGGCATTGATCATATTACTACAAGCTAAATGATCAAGTTTGATGAGAAAAATAGACTCCCACTTCTCCTAAGGTAGATTATCTTTAATAATAGAAAATAATTTCCTACATATCTCATCTATAATAAAACAATCTAAGGCATACAGAGGTAGCTTCACAGGTTCTTCTTCAAATCCTCCTACTTGCAAGTATGTAAACTTAGTAAATTGAATCAAAGAGCTTATGTATATTTAAACTAGCCTTTGGGCCTCTAGGGACATCCTCGATATTGATGCTTTTATGAGGTTCAAATGTACACTTTCTATCAAAACATTGTGCATTTTGCTGAATTCCTCCAACACTTCTTCTTTTTGTAGCAAGGGGCAGTATTGGTAAACAGTTACATCTTCCTTCCAAGGTTCATGGGGAAGGGAAGTAATATTGTTGACACAGGTGATGTAATAGGTCAAGTAGGAAGACATATGGAAATCTTCTCTTGATATCTTAGAATGTTTAAGCTAATTTCTTAATGAACTAGCTATCAATTCTGCCCAATCTAAAAAATGTTTTCCTTTTAGGATAATATCTATGTAGTGGTACATCCATTCTTCAAAGAGGAAAACACCAGTAGACCCTTTAGCCCAGTGTAGCAAAACCATGTGATCATGTACACGAGGCTTCACGTGATCTGTAGTGATTATTTTGGGCAGCCTCAAACAACCTTTATAGTTAGTCTCTGTCCATTTCCAAGCCATCATGTTATGATACTTGGCTGGTTTATCTTGGTATTCAACTAGAGACTGGGTAGGGCTAAAGCAGCAAAGGTGGACTCAAGTAGACACAAGATTGACAAGATAGTTTCCATAGTGATGGAAAATACTAGTTCTCCATCTTTGTTTAAAATACGCTTGGTTCTCACATCATAGTGATCAATGCACAACTAAAGAAATTTAGGGCTTAAAAGGGCAGGGGAGAAAAGCAACAGCTTTGAGTAGACCACTTGTTAGGACTTCTAAACAACCATTAACCTCATTAGCTTGCTCAAGAAAATTCTCTTGTAGCTTCTCAACCCTGACTCCTTCTATAATAGTGTTGAAAATGATAGGTCTCTTACACTCAAGACTGGAAATATTCCCAAAGAAATGCAGAATATACCTCATTCTAAACAAAGGAAAGAAAAACCCAACACTGCTCTTGTTCTTCAAAGTAACAACATAGAAGAAAGGACAAGGGATTTCTTCTATTCTCACCTATAACTAGCTGAAAGAAAACCAGACCACTTCCCTTCCTTTACTGTTGCTTTGCTTCTAATTTGCCTTTGCGTATGATAAAATAATTAAATGAGGAAACTGGTGTTTTAAAGGTAAGGGAACATACTGGCAAAAGTACCACCTCATAATGAGGTATTCATGGTGAGATTGTTGTGGCTTAACATGCATGCTTGAATTTGTGATAGGAATCCTTCATTAAATGATCACCCTAATTGAATGTCCTTGCAATAATTATGAACTCATGACATCCAATCTGGCCCCCAAATGAAAGATTTGTTTTCCTTTTAGTCATGATGACAACTCGACTTTCACTTTAAGCAATGATAAATTGGACAAGACATTTTAATCATTACTCTGACACCTTATTTAATTTCTTAGGAACCATTATCCTTTTAAGAATCATTAATATTCATGTGCAAAAATCTTCAGTAGTAGAACTACTTCGAACCAAGGTTCAAAGTGGTTTGACGTGGTTCAAGAAAACATCTCTAATGCACTTAGTAGGTCCCACCTATAGAAAAAGGTTAGTATCAAAAAGCTTTGGTTGAACTGCTTTGAACTACTTCAAACCAAGGTTCAAAGAGATTCAAAAGAAAGATTCACAAAAAGGCATCACAAGACCGAGTCCTATATGCAAGGCATGATGACTTTTAAAGGAAGAAAACACAAGGAACTTGTCAACATGAGGTTTTGGATTTGAAAAGGAACCAGAAAGTTATAAAGGTGACTCAAAATTAGGGCTAACAAAACATTAGGTGGGTAGAGTAACATTGTCATGAATTGCCTACTAAGCCTTATTGTTAATGTGATTAGTGAATGAGATAGGAGTTGACACTTTGTTTGAATGATCTAATTCTATTTTGATTGCATTCATTGAGGGCAAGGTGAATTAGAGATCCAAATATCCCTTCGGGTTTGTGTGATGGAAATGGTGAAGCTTCCATTTGGATTTTTCTCATAAAGCCTTTGTAATCAACAAATGAGTTTGATCCATATGTTCCTATTTAAAAGGTGTTATGATGATTTAGTGAAGGTTTATTCAATTCTCAAGTTGGCAATGCATTTGGGAAGAATTTATGGGACCATATATTGGTGTTTAGTTTTGATAGGTTTAGTTTGAGCTTCACTTAGTTTTGAGAATCCTTTCATATTCTCTACTTAACAAGGCCAACCACATGAAGGTGGAAGCTCATTTGGCCTCTTCCCCTATAATCACTCTAAATTCCCCATTAACAATTACTTAAATAATTCATTCCTTTAAGAAGTATATCATTGAATCATTATAATCGCATAACATTCATTAACATGGCATACAATTAATTAATACATATAAACATTCATCAATAATTCATGAACACATCAATCATTATATTCACATAACATTCATTAACACAACATATAATTCATTAATACATATAAACATTCATCAATATTTCATGAACACTTCAATCAGTATAATCACATAACAATATTCAATAACATGACATAAAATTCATTAAATAGAAACATTCATAAAATAATTTATCAACACATTCATCATCAAGCAAAGTTTTAAAAATTGATTTCTTCTTTTTTTTTTCTTGCGTCGAAGATAAAGGCTAATAGGCACATGGTGACTATCATTGGCATTCTCTTGTGGTTCTTGTAGTTCTGATCTTATGATATGAGGCTTTTTTTTTTTTCAAGGACAAGGTTGATACGCCCCTGCAATAAGAAATAAATGGGTTTAATTCTAAACATTTTTAAAAATGTTATAAGTATTTCATTAATCTAAAGAACATAATAGGGATTTTTCTTTACCTGATAGTGCTACATCATCTACTATCACATTTTGTTTAGCCCCAACCTCAACATGCTCAACACTAACATCACACTTGACTCTGTCACCATGACGTTCTTCATACTCAAAAATTGTCACATAAAGGTTACACCAACTGTAATTTAAGATGTAAATTTTTATTAATAATTACATAATTACTTTTTAGTAGAAATTGAATATGTACCTGTACCATTATGATGCACATCAAGGCCTTTTTCATGTGTAGGATATGTGCCTTCATCATCATGAGCAGGATCTGTGCTGGGAGTAGAAGTGTAATGTCCCTTTTTGGGACATTAGAAAAGTTAAAAGACATAATTGTATAGTATTAAAATTGACTTGGAGAGCATAGACTCAAATTATAAAAGGGTCAATTTAATATTATAAAGTTGGCTAAATAGGACAGAGAGAGATAAGACAAAAGGCTAGGAAAGGGAGTTAAGAGTCACAACTATAAAGATAAAAGGAGTTGAGACTCCTTCATTTGGACATGCTTGGTTTTACTATTTAGATATTAGTTTCTCTCTTGGGAGAGTAATCAGAAAGCTTCAGCTTTTAGCCAGTGTGAGGATGTAGCCCCTCGTACCAGTAGACAGTGGATGAAAACCCATTATCCTTGGAGATATCATTTCAAGTGTCTCATATGCACTTATAGGTTCTTCTTTTGATGTTCCAATCTGATTGTAAATTTTGTGTTTAAGATTGGATTTCAAGTATTGGTTATTGTATTACTGTTGTATAATATAATAACATGTTTGAAGGAATTTAATAAGAGTTTACCAGTGTGATTCTATTTGTATGTAATGCCCTTTCATATGTTGGTATTTTAAATATTATTTTGGAAAGAACAGGTTGTTATCTTGTGAAGAATCTTCTAGTTTTATTGTTGTATCATATTACATCTACATTTTTTTAAGTTCTCAATGTATGTTGTGTAAGAATAAGTAAATATCCGATTTTGGATATTTCAAGAAGGCTACAAAGAAATGTCATGCACATTGTTATTATTGTTTGAAATTAACATCAAATAGATTATTTCTCATGAAGTTCTCAGTTTCTATTATTATTCATTAGGCTTATTTACCTATGTGTGAACTGGTGCACCAGAATCTTCTACATCTCTTTGGTTACTGTAATCTGTGTGGTGTTGGGCAACCAAAGCTTTATAGCCTTACTTGAAGCCAATTAGTTTGTCCTCTTTTGTGGGTGCTAGATTAAATTCAATACCCTATATTTTTTGCATAATATCGTCAATATTGAATGTATTGCTTATTTGTAATGTCATATAAAAAAAATTGATATGAAATTTCATTTACTACTACTTAGAAACCATGAGTGAATTTTCATGTATCCACAAGAGCCAAGATGTTGTTGACCAACCTTCTCTTTCCTAGCTTGTGTAACCTTTGATGTGTCCTGCAACCTATATATGCAAACTTTGAAATATGTTAGATTATATAAATGTAAAGATCACTAATTTATGTATAATTACATTAATACTGCCACATACCTATTTTTGGCAAGTGGTGGGTTAATTTCTTTATCTCTTAATCTTATCTCTTTTGCATCTTCAATGATTTCATTCCACTCCAACTGTGAAACCATAGGAGGATGCTCGCACTTTAGGTTGAGCTTTAGAGCCCTTCTATATTGGTCTCTCATAGTATTGAGATGTTTGGAAGCTTTTCTAAGAATTTGGATTCTATTCAAAATATTTTGACCAAAGAGCTCCTCTATAGATTTTATGAGTTGATCTTTTAATTCAGGGCCTTTCTCATTTCACCTTTTAACAAAAAACAAAATTGTTAGATGAAAAAATTAGTTCAAGCTATGTACTTTGAATATATTACAACGAATGGATGAGTGGAAAAATGTAGCAACCAATCATATGAAGCTATGTACCTTTTACGTAATGTGGGCCCAAATATCTTCAATGTTAAATCATAAAAAGTTTCATAAAAAATATCGTTTGCTACAAAATCAACAAGGGATCATTAGTCAAAAATGAGTTATGAATAAGTAAAGTACAATTACACTCTAAATAAGTACAATTTTAAAGTACCCAAAATCTTAGGCTATTTTAAGGGAATCATATCTTTCTTGCCCATCAACAATTATGCCTCCAACAATCCAATAGAAGTAACATGAGTTGCTCTAGGAAAGGCTAGTAAATTATCACCAGTACTGCTAGTTGACCTCATGGAAAGAGGTGTATGCACCTGATCAAGACCTAGTGTACACACACACACACACACACACACACACACACACACACACACACACACACACAATGTATTGTCTTTTTAAAATATAGATTCAAAATCATGACAATAGTATAATAAAGCTATCAATTATAATCATGAAGAAAATAATGTCCCTTCTAATGATTGAAAATTGAAATCACACACCTGTAGGAGGTACACTGGTACCCTTGTTAGGTGGAACAACTCGATAAGGTCTCAAAAAATGTTGTAACAATACATACATATTTTGGTTCATGATCCATAAATTAGTATAAAACATAAAGCTTTATTGAACTATTGTCCTAGCAAAAGATTCACTATTGCTTACTTCCAGACAACGCACTCTTTGACACAATTCATTTCTTGTTGCCTCTTTCTCTTTGATTGGATTTGGATCCATCACAAGTGTAAGAATATGTAGATTGATGCTTTTGAGGCTCTTTTTACACATGCTTATAGGGTCACTAGTATATGTGATGTCATCATTACATAATATTGTGGCTGCCATATCAACAACTAATTGCTCTTGTGTAATATGTTATTTTCCCTTTCTATAAGCATCAAATTGTGACAAAAACATTAGTAAAACAATTTTAAAAAGTCCAAAACCTTATTGAAAATAACAAAATAATATGACATTTTGTAAAATTACAATTACACAATTTTTTATACAAAAGGTTTACCTGCGCTGGAGAAGGGGCAGGAGCAACATCCCTGCCTGTATCATCTAATAGATCAACCATGTTGTCTTGTGACAAAGAATATATATAAAAACATAAGCATAATGAAAAGAATAGTTGACTTAGCAGAAAACTTATAATAAAATGGTATGTTGTATATTGGAGTTCTAATTGGAAGTAATTAGTTTAAATATTGCATATATAGTAGTTATAGTCCCATGATAGTAACTTTCTTTGTATCTATGCGATTCAAATTGTAATCTATTAGCAGCTCTTCCCCTGAACTTATTGATTTTATCACACATACAAAAACATGATTTCCCTCACATGCCTAAAAAATGCAATTGGGTCACTTATTAGTTGACCTAGGACACGTACTATTTATAAAACCTGCAATGTTCCATATTTCTTTTGGCCTTCCATCAATGTACACAAGTCTTTTACTTTGATTATTTTCTTTCCATTGTAGATAATTTGTTATGCATACTTTTTTTATATTGAACTATTGGCATCCAATTATTGTGATTTTAATAAGGTCCTACATAGTCCATCGATTCAACAACTTTGTTATAACTGACCTTTATGCCATCTACAACAAGTAGGTCCAAACCATGTAATGATGATGGAGCTATATGATAGATCCTCTTGTTAAAACAAAAATAAGTGTTAATTGGAGGTAATTCCTTAGGTACCCATTCTTTTTAAAGATGTGTATACCTTAAGGGAACCTTGATGTCACCCTTTGTCTTATCATCAAGAATATGACCCACCTTGAGCAAGGAAAAATTGGATGCATTTATTGAATTTTCTTCTAATCTTTTGACCTCTAGTTTGTGTCTCTTTTGTAGACCTACTACATGTCTCATTGTCATCTTCTATTCCCACATTTCCCTCACTGGAGGAAGACAAATTTCACAAATACCTATTTGGTGGTACCTGTAGCTCATCAAATGAGAGATATAGTTGAAGGAGTGAAATATTTTGCTATAAAATGAGGCTAATATTGGTGAATTTTTCCTAAAGTTAATGTTGAAGGTAAAGAGAAAGCAAGCATGTAATAAACATATACCTCTTGATCCATGTCATTGTGTACGATCCTCATTGAAGGGGTATAGTTTCCTACATATGTAAATCATTTTCCCTAAGTTAGTTACAAATTACATGATACTTATGTTACAAATTACATAGAACATAACATGAACAATATGCATACATCATAATCATTGTATATTTTTTAATTCATTACCTCTACAAAAGAAATATTATAATTAATCAACACCAAGAATTGAGCACTGTAACAAATATTTACACCTAATACATCTCCATTGATCATCTTCTTTGTCCATCACATCATCATGAACATCATCATTATCACCATCATCACAATGACCATCGTCGTCGTCATGATTGTCACTATGACCATCATCGTTGTCATCGTCATTATCATCATCATCACCACCACCATCAATACCATCATCATCGTTGCCACCACCACCACGACGATCATCATCATCACCACCACCACTACCATCATCAATGCCATCACCATCATCATCATCATCTCCTTCTTCATCTTTGCCATCATTTTCATCTACTTTGTCTTCCACTTCTTTGATATTTTCTTCTTTAATCACATTATACCTTACCAGTCTTCCTCTTGAATCATGTTTAATGACAAATGACCAACTTGGTTTGTGTGGAATGCCAAAGTAAAACACTTTCTCACATTGGCTTGGAAGAACATAGGGCTCATTTCCAATTGGCTCAAATGACCTTGTATTAATTATTGTAATTCAATTATCATGTTCAATAATAGTTCTATTAGGATCATTTTGATTTAGTCATAGCCTATACCATTTGACAACGAACATAACTAGTTTGAAGGAATTAAAGTTGCACTCAATTATATCGTCCAAAATGTGATAGTACTTTTTTTTTAGATTGTTGAGGATGCATATCATTTCTAGATGAAATATTGGTGACTTCAAAGACTGCAGTTATTCCAGAATCACAAGTTCTCTTAGTTTTTTCCACCTTTTTTATGTGAAATTTATGACCATTGTAGTACATAGCTTTGTGGTGCTTAAACTATTCAAACATGTCAAAATTATACATCCATCTATGAGTTAATATTAAATAAATGGGTCATTATAGATTAACTTATATGTACCTTTCCACTTCTTAAACCATTTTCTAGATCAATTACCATTGGCATAACATTAGGATCTCCATTACGATGACCTTCTTTAACCAATGAAGCAACACCTTCCCATGTTTATGAGTGAACATCTTGTTGAGATTTTTCAATCCATACCATCATCCAATCAAGATTGTTTGCAATATACAAATGAAGTGCATCCCACTCACAAGTAACTATATAAAATAAATAGACTAGTTAGAAACAACTTATATTGATTATGGATATGAATTAATTAACTACAATAACATCTTATAATTACCTCTCACTTTCCTTAATCTACCTTTCCCCATCAAGTACTCCTCTTCAAATATGTTAATGAAGTTGGGATCCCAAATGCAATCTAGAAGGATCTTTGATGCAAACTTGGGAAGATATTCAACAATGTATACCATGGTCTGGTATACCATATATCCCTTGACTATGGAACCCTCAGGACGTGCTTTTTGTCAAACCAAGCCCTTCAAAAATTTCAAGTGCCTCTCAACTATCCACATTGACCTAGTTGGTACATGTCTACACAATTCAATCTCCTCAACTAGATGTATGAGGTAGTGTTCTTGTGCATTGAAAAAAGTTGAAGGTAGACACTTTTGCATCTCGCACAAAAGTTGAGGAATTTTTCTCTTCCAATGCTTTATGTCTTTATTATAAATTTTTTTAGATGACAACCACCTAGAAGATATTCATCACACAAAAACATATTAATGAGACTATACAAAAAATTATACAAAAAATTACAAAAAAAGAAGAGAAAGATGCAAAAATAATATCTATACAACAAATCTAACAAATAACACTTCTAACCTTGTGTATTTCCCAAGATCGTATATAACTTGTTTGACACTCATGTTGCTGAATTTGTGTGAGAGATAGAGGTAGAACGTACTACAATAATAATAAAATGAACTTTTCAATATATTATAAAATAAAATAATAAAAAGTACATGATGTTTTACAAATTTATTGTAAATAGAGAAGAACATGACTTACCTTTACGAAGGTATGTCAATTATGCATTTTCAACCCTGACCCAAAATCACCTATCTTTGATATGAGACTGCTTATGTTTGCAACAAATCCTGTGGGAAATTTAGTTTTTCTATGCCTTCAAATATGGCATCAATTTGTTGTTGCATTAATAACCAAGGAATGACACTCGTATTAATCTGGTTTCCAGTATTATTTGATTTAAGGAACAACTTCAATGCATGATTGGATTCATCCATGTCATTACAAATTTTAACCAATTTTTCTTTGTCATGCATTCCATCTAATATTTTCCATGGTGTCTCTGTCTTTCCAATATGCATAGCATCAAATAAATGCACGATTGGGAGGTGCTCATAGCACGTCAACATACTAAATTGTCTAGGATAGCTTTAAGTCCTTTGGGAAGTTACTCATCAATGCTTTGACAACCTTGAAAAACAAAAATTACATCATTACCAAACAAAAGATAGTATCCAAATTTTAATTTCAAACAAAAACCGACATCAGATGGAACGACATTACCTTGATGATTCATTCTATTGTATTCCAACTTCCATATGTGAGGTGTCATTCTTTGTGGCTTTGATGTTGTCTCTTATTTCCCATTGAAAATATGTTTTTCGATAATTCAATACTTATGATTTTTGTGGAGAAAGTGTCTATGCTCATCAAACACCTACTTTCCTAAACTTTTTGAATGACAAGATTTATCTTTGGACCACAAATTGGACATGCAATTTTTCCCTTTGTCTAAAGACCTACAAGATCATGTATAATTGGATGACTTGTGTACTGGAAGATTCATATTTACAATTATCATACGCAACTTAAACATACAATGAAAATGTGTTAGCACTATTACATACCAAAAATATGCATTAACAATTTTACATATCACAAAAATGTGTTAGTCCAGGGGCATCATGTATTATCCATTCAAGCATTGCATGAAATTGAAATTGTCTTTCACCAATTGGTCTAGAGATGTCGTACATAGTGACCCCATTCCATAACTCCAACAACTCATCAATCAAGGGCTCAATATATACATTCATATATTTCACTAGGTACTTTTTAGTTGAATGAACATAAACAAAACATAATTATTATGGCCATTTTGATACTATGTTTATAAATTAATTTAGATGACTATTAAATGGAAAAATATCTGGTACAATCATTTCCAACATTATGTGCTCCCTCTTTATAGACATCCAAGGAGGAATGTTATTGTTGACAACAAAAACATGTCAGATTGAGTAAACAGGTCTCATCTCTCCAAATGGATTAACACTGTCTACTACCAATGAAAACTTTAGATTATGAGATTCTTCTTGAAATACTAGCCACCTATCTTCTATGTCCTTTAATGTAGAACCATCTATAGGCATTTGCATAATTCCATCTTGACTTCTATTATGTGCATGGTAATCCAAAAATTGTGCCAAGCTAGTGTACCTGAATAATTGTTGCAGACATGGAATAATGGGAATGTACTGAAGAACCTTATGAGGCATATTTTTGGTTATTTGATCTGATCGATACCTACTAATGTGACAATTAGGGCATTTTGTTACAAATTCATGTTTTCAATGATATAAAATATGATCACTGGGACATCTATGCATTGTTTGATACTCCATTCCAATATCTTTTATGATGGCTGATAATTCTCAGTAAGAGCAAGGTAGAATGTTTGATGGTGGTAAAAAACACTCACCTATCAATCTGTGGAAAAAAATTTGTTCATATAAAGAATATTTATGGTATGCTAACATAGAAGATGATAAAAATGACACTATACCTTAGCATACATGAGATTGCTACATTGGATATACCTTTCATAACCTTGAAGTTTACCAGCAATAATACAACAAAGAGAAGTGTTGTTTGGGAGCCTTGGTACAGGGGCTCATATGCCTTTTCAATTACAAGTATATCAAGGTTCTCTTCATCATCATCATCAGATGCACCACTATCATCATCTTCATCATCTTCAATAGTGGCGCCAGTAACATCTTCTTCAATCTTGTTCTTTGGCACACTATTAGTTGTGCCAATACCAATGTCATCAATTGTGTTCTCTGCCTCAAGATCATCTTCTTCCATGGGAGAATTACCTTCTGCTTCGATATTCACACATCCATGTTCCACGAGTTTGAAATCCACATTCACCAAAGGAAAAAAATCGTTTTCCCCTTCAATGTGATCATGTTACTTACAATGTCTCTAAGCTATTGTGATTAGAATTCTTTGATTCTTTAAGCCCTTTCATTTTTTGCAAGGACAATAACATCTTTCATCACCTTTTCTTTTGAACTAAGACCACAATCTAGCAATTGCCACCTTATTTTGTTATGGGTTCATATTGTTAGGCGTGGACTTTCTTCACAAGAAAATATTTAGGCTATACAACTATATCAAATATAAACATACAAGCATTAGTAGTATCTTGTATATAATTGAAAATAATTAAATATTACCATCTCTTCAATAAGGGTGACATCTAAACAAATCAAATGAATTATACAATTTGAATTTTGTGGTGCCTTTTTTCTTTGATTGTTATGCATCTATTGACCTCTTCGTTATCATACATTATTAGGTTTGTGTGGGTGTGTGTGTGTGTGTGTGTGTGTGTGTGTGTGTGTGTGTGTGTGTGTGTGTGTGTGTGTGTGTGTGTGTGTGTGTGTGTGTGTGTGTGTGTGTGTGTGTGTGTGTGTGTTGTCAATCATGAAGTAGTTTGTTCAATCTATTTATTAGTCATTTAGGAATATAAGTGGGTCAATCTATTGTATAAATATGCATCTAGTATAGTAATGAAGATTTCTGAAGTTGACTCCCACAAAGACATAAATGTGGATTATAGAATCATATACAACATGTTTGAATTAGGACAAGAAAAATGAAGATGAAATTGCTTTTATATTTAATCCTTAAAGAAGCCCAATTATTTTCTTTTGGCAAAGAAGCTTTCAACTAGTAGATATGTTATAGATATTAATAACAAGAAGAGTGATTTCTAGACTTCATGTATTAACATATTTTTCTTGCAAAAGTCATGGAAAATATTTAAAGGAAAAGCATATTGTGAGTTGTGTGAAAAATGATAGAGGAATTGTAAATAGTCATAGTTTAATTTGAAACATTTTTGTCTCTAATCGGTGCCCAAAACATCTTAGCATGTTTAGTGTCCATAACTTGTACTATAATGCATGTGATCATACAATTTAATTCCTCAAAAAGTAATGACAATTAATGATAGAGTGGTAGCAAGGCTTAACGCAAGGTCTAATTATCAATCACAAATGCCAACAAGAAGTATGCAAAGGAATATTTTGTTCATAATAAGGACCAATGCCTCCACACCATATCTACAAGTTGGCTCATGAAACCTAAAAAAAGGAAATTGCAATTCAAAAGTATTTCATATGTCCTTATTAACACATGACATTGCCAACATAGACATCTTTCTTAACGAGATAGTGGAAAATAAGGATTCCCATGAATTTAAAGGTTGGATCTTTTTTATCACCATCATTTGAAGGAATTCAATTTATTGACTTGGAAAAGATTATTAGTGACAATGTGTATAGTTGACTAATGGAACTTGACTTACATGTATGCCTTCCTCTTCTATGTCATTGCAAGAGTAAAGAGTTGATTAACGCAAAATTAATAAAGTCTACATGACGACTCAACACTGAATTATGATTATCACTCACAATTAGAATTACAAAATAGCTTTCATCATTTTAGGAGGGTGAATGTTTCCATTATCATGCTCATTCTTTATCCCATAGTTGTATTTAGTTTTTCACACTTCCATTGGACACATTGACAAGAGTTTCAAAGTGACAAGTCTTTTTACCAATAGATGAGTGCAATTCATTATGAAAATAATTGTTGCAATGAGTTTTCTAGTACTCCATGGAACACTTTGGATTGAAACCATTTTAATCAGGTTATGGTTTTATGGTTCATGGGTTGTATGTTTAGTGTTTTTATTTTATTTTTTAGCTCCTCTCAATGTGGTGTTCATGCTTTGCATATGTTTTCCTTTCTTTTAATTCTTGTTTCTTGATGCTATTTGATATTCTTTTGTTATTTTTGAAGATCCTTTTAAAAATATATTGGTACATTTTTACAAAGCAAGATAGAAAAAGTATGAAGCCCAAGAAAAAAAATGATGCATAACAAAAACATCTATTTATACTACAATTGTAAAACAACTAGAAGTAAACAACAAAAGAGATAAAATCTAAAATTCAAGATAGAATATTCAAATATTAGAAATTAAAAATTAATTTAGAATGGTTTGAAACTAAATGAGTCCAAAGAATATTGAATAACCTAAATTATATATTTTCGATACAAAGATCTCTCCAAATTAAACTATCTTGTCCTTACTAACTCTCCTATTATCATTATCATTCTGTCACATTAGAAGCACTTCCTTAATCTATCATTTTGTTTTTGCTCCTTTCAATGTGGTGTTTATTTTTTAGATTGATGCCATAATTTGTGTTGCTCAAATGCAATAAGTGTTACAATGTTCATATAAAAAGTTAAATAAAACAAGGAACAAGTGTTGCTCAAATGCAATAAGGGTTATAGTGCCTTCCCATTCAAGAAAAGGAAGATGCTGGTAAGGAAATCCAGAAGCTATTATATTTGGTTTTGTACCTTTGTGACTGCATTTATTATAAGAAAATGGTTCTAAATCCCATTTATTATATTGCTATCATACTATCATTCCAAAAACCATGGATAAATGCCCTATTTCAAAGCTCCCACGACCACAACAACTTTGGCAAGATATTGTTAAAGGTTGAGGAATATATGTTATATCTTGATATGTCAAGTCTCTATAGAATTATAATACTCTGTTTGTAATGATTGAATAAGAGAGGCCAAGAGAATTGCCTTCTTGTCACCTAAGTGTCAGGCTTGTCAGTATCATAGGAACTTCTAGAAGTGGGAAGTGGAAGGTGGGTAGTCATATGGGGAGCAATCGGAAATGAAATAGCTTCTCTTCTAGAGCATGGAAACGAAGCAATTTCTCTCTGCCACCCATGGTTGATTTTCCTTTCTACCATATTGGTCTATCCTCCAAGCCTATTGAATTAAGAATGGGTGGAATTTCATCACTATAGTGAGGGTTCCAATCATGATTAAATTAACTTTTCTTAGTAAATAGAAAATGGGTTTTCAAATGAGAAGAGTGGGTTTGGTCGTATTGGTTTGCATATAGATTTAAATAAAACAAGGAACAAAGTCAAGCATACAATCGACCCTCAAATGCAATAAGGGTTACCTCTTGTTGCAGTTTCTCCTCTCAACCTTGACCAAAACTCCTACTCAGAATCTGTCACACGAATACAAATTTGCTATTTCAATTTTTTTTTAATATGATCCTGACAACATCAAAATTTCAATGAGAAACTTAATTATCATAAAAAATTGATGATAAATTTAACTATTGTCAAAATTTTAATCTTGTCAAGATCATATTTATAAAAAAAAAGAATTCAACAAGCCAAATTGGCCTGCCGTCAAAAATGTTGGTAAAAAATGGAGGCCTAATGTACTAGTGATAACATAAAGATCCCAATGTTGCAACATGGGCTCTGATACTAGATGTAATGCCCTGCCTGGAGATCCTTGGAACAAAGATAAATAAAAGCCCAAACTTTTTTTTAATGGTATTAAGCATGGCTACATACAACATCAACATGCAATTGATCTCAAGATCACAACAGAAGACTCAAACAAACAATACAATCAACCAACGATCTCCAAACATCACTACTTACCAACACATTCATTAACCAACTAAGTGGGTTAAACATACAATATCCATTTCCAAATATAACAAACATACAATGAAACATGAATAGATATCTTGGAAGTTGAGTAAGCCTTAGATTCATATATATATATATATATCCCTTCACTATAGGAGGCAACAACTCCCCAAAGGGTATCCAAAACACCTTCTGAAATACACTTAACAAGTTAGCAAGTACCTATTGTTTGCTTGAGTAGGTTTTCTCATAGACCCCTTGCAATACTTTCTAGTATTGTGCGATATTATTTAATACTACCATGAGATACTTTACTAGTATCACGTGATACTTTACTAGTATCACGTGATACTTTTTACAACTATTGTGCGATACTTTCCAGTATTGCATGATACTTCTTACTATTACCGTGCCTCTACCAGTATCGCATGATACTTCTTGCTACTACCACGAGATACTTTCCAGTATCCATGATACTTTTTATTATAGTCATGTGATACTTTACCAATATCACCCAATGCTGAACCAATGTCACCTAGATTTGCAAAGAAATGCCAAATTACCAACTTAGAAGGAAAATAGAGTTAGAACCTCTATACCGATGAGTACTAAAACACATCAGTCGAGACTCATATACTTGAGAACATGAAATCAATACAATGTGCCCAAAAAGAGAATCAAACATCTAACCATCTAATCTATAGCATCTAATGTAATCATGTGGAAAGCAACATCTCAATGAACATACATGTGCACAAATAAACTATCTCAATAAGGAAAGTACAAGCAAGGAAGCGCCAAACTAAAAACAACCACGCTCATTTCCTCCCAACCATAATGGCACCATGAGACCTCAAAGGCCCTAACCATACCCCCGAGCATGAATCTCAAATTGCCAACAAGATAGCTGGAGTTGTCCCATGAGATCATTCTTACCAATAACCATCAAATAACATCATAAGAACAAGTACATCCAACATGCTAATCTACCAATTGCATCACTAATCCAAGGTAGTGGTGAGAAACATCATCTAGCAATATGATAAAACATCATCATAATTCATAAAGTAAACATACTAAACATCATCTAAACATGATATAAATACATCCAAGATAAAATATAAATCACGAGAGAACATACTTGGGATACACCGAAGTACCAAGTGAATATCCAACATTTGCCTCAAACTAGAAGTAAACCATCTCTGTACATTGATCCCCAATAGTGGTATAGGTAGCTATGGCTCCCAACCACATGGTACCCATAGGTCCATACCCACCATGCTCATGGAGATAATGATTTGACCACAGTCACAAAAGAAAATCACCCATGGCTAACAACACACACACACACCAATCAAGAACCTAATACACATGTCTATATGATCAAGAAGATAAGGCATTACATTAGGTCACTAGTTAGACCCACTAACGATAACTACGTAGGGATTCTAGTGGAGTGTCATTACTTGCCATCAGGTAGCACAAGTACTTCGAGCATTCGATCAATTCCCTTGAGAGGCTAGACTCAGAATGTATCTTTGATCAACTCTTGTAGGAGGCTAGATATTGTACCTTTAGTTAACTCCCTTAGGAGGCCATGTGTTCCTTAATCTTACCTTTCATTAAGTTTATTATTTTCATTTGTTGACTTTGGTTATCACTTGTTAAAAACCTCTTCATGTCATCTTGTTGGCCACTTCCAGGCCATGGTACACAAGAGAAGCCACTCCACCACCTACCCTACATACCCATGCTCATCACATGATGAGTGCCTGTAGGAAATCTAGTTTTCGAACCCAACCCCCAAATGAACATAACTCTACTGATATCAACCATGAGTTCAGGCCTCACAAGAACCTAATAAGTGCATGCTCATGTGCTTGTGTGTGGGCACACCAACTACACAAAGATCATAAACAATAAGGGCTGGATGAGAAAAAATAAAATGATCAAGTATAAAATCACTCAACCGAGCACATAACCGTGAGTATGGTTTGACATGAATCCCAATGCAAGAAGGATACATCTATGGTTAGATTTGACTCCTCATAGATTATTTGAGTCCACAACTAGCATCAGTGCCAAGAAACACCCAAGAAAACTAGGCAAAACACAAATCGAGGCAAAATTGCAAATGAGCAAAATTCAACAAAATTAAAACCCTTTTTATAATCAATTATAAAAAAACCTAAATATCAAATAATATTTGGGTTCAGAGTCCATATGCAAAAATGACCAGCATAATGGTCTAAAACCCCCAAACTCCACCCCAAAAAGCCAACAAATGCTCGTATATGCTGAACTAGGTCTAGAACCAACATACAAGAATAGAGGGGAACACTAGTTCTCTACCTCCTAACAAATTAGTACCAAAAAAAAACTTAGAAACAAAGCTAAGGCATAAACATAGGAGAGCCCTACCTGGCAACAAAAAGGGCAAAAATAGGAATGCTTGCAGTAAAATATATGCTCTGCTAAAACTATCGAAAGTCTCAACAAAATAAGGTCTCCCCAAGCTGAATCCAATGAGATCAATCTTGTGCTAATCCCATGCCCATAGCTCCCACACCAAATAAAACAACAATCTTCCTTAAGAGGGTTTTGGGATTTTTTGCTCTCAATTTCTAATTTGAAAGTGAGAAGTGAGAAATAACTCACTTTTTGGGATATATATTCACTTTAAAAGTGCAATATAAAATTAGGAAAATAACTGGCTTACTAGATTAAATCTCTTCTCAACCTAGACAAAATTGGGCAATTCCAATTAAATGGAATTTAACTACGGCAAAGCTGTTGGTAATTAAAATAATAAAATCAAATACCAAAATGCCCTTAAAGCATTATATCACAATATTCCTTAATAATTTCCACGACCAAAGTAAGCATCTAATGCATAGACATAATACTAGTCTAGTCACAAAAGCAAATGAATCTGGATTTATTAAATCACCAGAGGGTTTAATTAATAATTAAACAAGATAGGTTGCTCATTCAGGGATGACATTTGCTAGGTGTAAACAACCAAATCACTAACTCCATGTGCCATTGCTGGGGATATAGATCCTATACACTAAACAACACGATCAAGTGCAATTGCATATAATAATATAGTCAAAGCGATAAATGCATTAAATTACGTAATCAACCATTTATTTAATTACATTAAATAATCTATTTACATCACTCACTACATCATAAAATGTCTCAAAGCAAGAATGAAGTAATTATACATAGCATCAATACATAGTATCTAGAATCTAATAAGTCCATCATATAATCATAAACATAGTATATGTTCGAATACAAAATAACTAAATATCATCATAAAGCATCATGTCACATCAATAAGCACCATCATGCATATATGATAAAAATGAACAACATAATATCTATCATTTATGATACTAGCAATCAAAATATAGTATCTGACCATCCGGTCATCTCGAATATCATCCAACATGAGTATCAAAAATATCTCTCGAATCAAAATATAACAAGGTACAAAATGCAAACATGAGAGGCACTACAAGATTCATGGGTAACAATGTTTCTATAAGATAAATCTCCAAGTGGGAGATTGTTTAGTGTTGAGTTTAATCAATCTCCAAGTGGGAGATTGTTGGTTTTTGGTGATTAATTAGGAAAGTTCTATATACTATGTCCTTGTTGGGGTCTAGGGGTACAACCCATGAGGATTTTTTTTTGGTTAACTCATCAAGTGTTTTTGGTTAACTTGTTGAGCATTTTAAGGTTAATTCGTTAACTAACATTTGAAAATCAACATTGGCAAACCACTTTAAAACCTATAAATGAGTGGTAGTGTAATGCGAAATTATCAAATTATAATTTGTTGGATAATACATAAGTACATGTAGCCTATATTGGATGAACCATGTTAAATCTTTATGTTATGTTTTTGTTTTCTCTATTCCTACATTATCTTAATATTATTTATTGCTCACATTTTCCTAAATCCTAACATTAAGGACATAAGCCCATATTCCAATGCTTGTTTGATTGACATTAACATGTCTAATAATTTCTTCAAAACTTAAAAAGTTCAGTGGTAGTATATACCCCAACATAGGAATGCACAATTCTAATAGAGTTTTCCAAAAGGGACGTGTTATGCGCTACATACACACCCTTTGAATTGTTCATACAAAAGGGACAAACCCTCTCCTTTTTCTTCCTTTTTCCTCTATTTTTTTTTTCATTCCTTCCTTAATTTTTATAGGTTTTGTTTTGGTTTTTCTTTAGGATTTCATAAATTTGGGCCCTGAGAAGGTGCAATGACTTGGTCATAAGATCCTTGAATGACTCATTCTCCCACCCCTCACCAATTTTTCCTACATACCAAGACTTTGGTCTTGCAAACACATTCAACACATGCTGTAATTTTTAATACATTCCAATCTCCTATTCATATTCCCTTTCTTAACTAGGTTTCAAAAATTTGGAGGAATGTCAAATGTGCTTTTGATCCAAATTTTTTTCCCTTGATTTCATCTACTCCATTAATCACAACCTTGAAACTTTTAAAAAAAGTATTTAATAGTTCTATGTAGTCATTCAAACAATAGCTTTTGCAAAATAAATTTCAAAAGAGAGTTGATCTAGATTAATATCCTCTAGTGTCTAAAATTGTATAGCTAGGTGATCTTATGCCTATGATCTAGGTCCTTTGTTGTATGCTTGTTTACACATGATATTTTCCTCTCCTCCAAATTGTTGAGTGTTGAATCCTTGTATGAGTTTCCCTTTTGGTTCTTGTATTTCCTTTATTTCTTTTACATATGTTTTTTAGCTTTTTTCTTTTATGTTGGATCTTGTAGTTAGGATAGCTAAGGTTAGGGTTAGGAATTGGCTTACTAAATGGACCTTGTAATTTTTTTATGACTTAGTGTTCTAGGGCTCCAAGTTTAGACCCCTTGAAAGGTAGTATCTTTTTCCATTAAAGAATGGGGCTTTGTCCTGTCCCCTATAATATGCACTATTACAACCAAATTGGCTAATATTTTGATAAAAACTTAAGTATTAAGAGATGCACAACATTTCTATCACCAAGCCAACATATATTACAACCTTAAGATGCCCCCCAGTATTGGTTCCTTTACTAAGATCACATATCTCTACACAAGAAGCTATACTTTGGAAATAGATGAACTAGAGACATCATACACTAAGCTACAGTGGAGCTCCATCACCTAAATTTTAAAAAATAATACACTCATTGTGCAAAACCTTGCCCAAGATGTAGGTATGAACACCTTCACTCAAATTATTACGAATCATTGTCAATATAAGCTGAAGAATATCATCTGTAGAGTCCAAAATGAAAATAGTATCCTTGTAATAGTAATTTCCCATAGTTCTTACATTTGGGACTCAACTCGAGCCACTTAGGAGATGAAACATATGGATTATTTTCTTGGTAATTTAGAGGAAGCTCTCAACATTTCCTTATTGACTGAGTTTTTGTCTTTTTGAAGATGCTCATTATCAGAGGTCAACTCTATAGGATTCATGTTTTCTTTTTTGTTTGAACGTTTTCTCGCTATGAAAATATTAGTTCTTCTCTAAAATCCTCTTTCACTCGTATTATATCTTAGCTACTCCAACATACTACAATTCTCAAATTCCTCAAATGATTTTCCAATTGGTTGAAAGAGATATTTAAATGAAAGGTGCCCTTCTTCTCAATTTATATCAAATCCTTTATAGCTATGTCCATTAAAAAAATGAGCATTCCCCACGATTTGAATTTAGAGGAGATTTTATGATCCATGTCAATTTTTTTTAGGAGGATTTGTGCCCCAATCAATATTTTTCTGTTTGGTTTAAAATTAAATGTAATTATTTTTAATGAAATGACAACATTAATACAAAAAAATGGGTTGTATTACATCTAACAATCGAGAGGAAGGATAACTTCATTCATGTTTTGAACTCACACTGAGATCAAATGCACACTTGAGGTGACATTTTCCATCTAAAACAAGAACACGAGTCCTACACCACTTCGTAGACCTCATGGTAAGCTATTATTTGATTCCTTCACCTTGTTTCTAACTTTGGTGGCATAATGAGTTGTGTCTTCAAGAAAACCTTAGATATTATTGTTGTATATTGACTTGTTTATTTATTCACATGAGAGGGCTAAATTGATTGTGGGGGAATGTCTTGCCTTTGCAAAGATCTATTCCTAAGGACTTTGTGGTTCACAACATGTGGGAAACAATGGCTCCTTTGTTAGGTATTTTGGAGACTATACCATCACCACCAATAGAAAAAATTGAGAATAGTTAAGGATTTTGTGGTCACTTGAGATTATATCTTCCTAAATTTTTTATAATTGACGTTCTCATCATTAACAGAAGAGATTCATTGGTTGTAGAACCCTAAATTTATTTTCTGTTTCATATAATTTTTCTCAATAACAACACACTCCTTCTAGAGAAAGATAATTCTTGGTATATTTTATATAGTTATTTCAAAAAATAGGTATGCTAGTTATATAGATAAATAAAACAAAATAAAGATGTATACTTTTGACGTGTACAAAATCTTTTGATCCTTATGTTCTCTTGCATTAACTAGAATCCTAGCGTAGATATACTATGATAGTCTTTTGATCTATTATTTAAATATTGTTGTTGAATATAGAATTTGATATGTTGTTAAATATTGTTGAATACGATATATATACTATTATTTAAATAATGTTGTTGAATATAGAATTTGATATCTAATAAAATTGTGATATTGGTCTTTACTAGACAAGTCTTTTAATCTATTACTTAAAAATATCTATATAAAAATGTTGTTGAATATAGGATTGGTGTGTAGTAAAATTATAATATTGATGTGTAGGTGTATTAGCTAGTAACCATGAATCCCTTCCAGACATAAAGGGAGAGCTTCATTTACTTAAATTGGAACCCACGAAAGAAAGCATTTTCTTTAATTAGAATCTAAGAAACTTTTGAAAGAAAGAATATACGGATGTGACAATTTAAGGCCATGAAATTCACGAGACTGGCGATCATTGCTTGACAAGTCACTATCCGTTGGTTAATTTTTGAAACGGTGTAATTTGTTTGAGCTTTGCACCTCCAAAGCAAGCAGGGTTACGGCCGGAAATGAAATGAAAGATTTAAATAACTTCACAGACAAAGCAGTTTATCGGACCAAGAATGGATCAAATTATCGCATGCTCGTATGCTAGGGTCCCACGACAGATGAATGCAGAGCTTCCGTGAGATGGAAAAAATATGAATATAAATGATCTTTTTGCTTTGAAGTCGGCCTTCTTCGGCATTGAAGCTGGCAAGGGGATCTTTTGAGCCTCGAGCCTCACCAGCTCAAAAATCGAAGGCTTCTTCACAAATGCCTGAAGAATCATCATTGCTTGCATTAAAAATCTGGGCAAAACCGTATTTGCACTTTAGAATCATTATTGCTTGCTTAAAAAAATGGGACTACTATCTTTGTGCTCATAGTTCACTGCAAACTAGAAAAGCAACCGTTCCACCTTGGATTGCGAATGTGAGTTGTCTTTACACCTGGCATGTCAGGCTAACTTTTCTGCTTACTTCTTTCAATGATTTTTTGGGTCGGGGATCTGCTACCAGCTGCTTACTCTGTTGGCTCAGGTCTGGGAAAATATTGTCAGTTTGCTAACAGACTGTTAATTTAGCACTTTCGGTGTGTCTTATAGCTGCAGTTTTTTTCTGTTTTTTCTTTGAGGGCATAATCATGCATCTCAGAGTATTGAGAAGAAGGTACGTGATCTCTGTTTACATTGTTCTATATTCTGAAGAGTTGGAAATAAGTTAAAGATAATGGTAGTTTAGGGCAATTGCATGAGGAATTTAACACTGGTATCGTGTTTATCTTTGTACCGTTGTTGTCTGCTAGTATTAGAAATCCCTACAATTTGAAAATGTTTGACGAGACACCATATGGGTCCAGAACTCCTGCCAACACATCTAAAGGGTTTTGGACACCAATGTTTAGATAATGCATTGGCAGTTCTCTTCTCGTTTTTATTTTTCGTTAGATAAATCTCTTTAATCTAGGCTGGGGAGTGTCGAAATCCGGAGAATTCCCAACCTTTCAGCGTCCCAAACAATTGAATCTGGATTGGTGGTGTTAAGCCCAATCAATAGATCAGAGTGGTACCCAAGTGGCAAAGACTTGCTCAAATTTTTTTGATCTCCGCTAATAACAACACTCGATGTTTCTCCTAATCACGAGGATCTCTGTGAGCTTTTCATTAGCCAATGAAGGTTTTGTTACGTGTGTTCGGTATCATCTTGGGACTTCCTTTGAATAGTTTGGAACAATAACAAGTAAACTTTTTACTAAAACAATAGAATAAGATCCGACAGAAGAAAGCAATAATGTCTCGAACTTAAGCTCTTTTCAGTGGCTGAAACAGCTGCAACATTTGTTGTCTCATAACTGTAGGGTCTTGTATATGTAACTAAAATCATTTCATGTCCTGGAATTCACAACTCTGTGGGTCTATTGTGAATGAGTTACCAGAAAATTGTTTTCTGGACTGAAGACCTTGTTTTGGTCTTTTGTTAGGAATCCATGCGTACAAGTAGCAAGTTATGAGTTCCATTCGGTCACACTTTATTCTCTATGTAATTTGTTTGTTGATTACTTTAATCTTAAATATCTTGTTTGTTGGGAACAGGTACTTAAGACGCTGGGCAGGAAGGATACGGCGAGCTTCTGCAGGCAGAATCATGAGGTGCTTTGGCTGCTGCACTGCAGGTGACATTCACAAATCCGCTGATGCAGGAAGTCCCTTCTTGTCAAGTGGAGATATGGCAGGTATGTAAATACCATTATACCCATCAACATTTAGTGTTAGACATTCTTCTTTTTGGGTCACTGAAAAGCTACATGTGAGTTTTGTGACAACCGGCACTTTTGGACAATTGGAAATCCCATCTTGAAAGCGCTGATTTACCATTTCAACTAACAGAACCACATTTAAAGACCACACAGTTGAATCTCGATAAATCATCATCTTGTTTGCAACCATGGAAGCAATTTGTTGCATTCAAAACCATGTCAATGTGGTTTTCTCAAGGATACATCTATACATTTATATGTCTTATTGGCATCTCAGTAAACCTGGATTAGTTTATGTTTTATTCTGAATGTGATGTAAGTGAAAATTGATAAAATAAGGACATGCATTGCAGATTATATCCAATCTTTCTAGAAAGGCTATACATTGTAGATTGCATCTAACTTTCCAAAATGGTTGTATCTGTAATTTGTCCTGGATTAATAGAATTCTTTTACAGACATTGTTTTCTATTTGACTCGACAGAGTTATTGACTACATTTGACCAGCTTAATTAAGTGTGAGCATTTGTCATGTGAACGAAGATAGTACCATAAATTGTGGTATTATAACTTGGAACAATTTAGACTCGTAAATTGACTTTTCTAATTTTGTCAACAGTTATTAAATCCTAATGGAGTTAGTTAGTAACTTGATTGGTAAATATGAAATTGTATTAATTGTCATGTCTCTCCAGTCCGACAAAGGCTATTTGTAATTTGAACTTTTGGAGTGCAACCATAATGGATATCTTTACGGAATTTATGAATGGTTTTTTATCTTCTACACAACAATAAAATACAAAACTTTTGTTAAAGAATTAGTACAAATCAGAAGGAAATCCTAAAGGTATGGTGCAGAGGATTGCAATCCCCAATCACATGTGAAGATGGGTGTCCCTTGACATTCACTGCCACGAAGACATTGCTAATTTGGGGCTTCAACATACTTTTTCCAGTCCAGTCTTCTAACCAAATGATTCAATAAATACTATTGTTAAATTCTTTGAAAAGTACAACAGCATTATTAACTGTAACGTAACTTTTTCAAATTATTTATAGTGTCAACTCCCTACACCTATAATCAATATCAATTCAATAAATACTATTGTTAAATTCTTTGAAAAGTACAACAGCATTATTAACTGTAACGTAACTTTTTCAAATTATTTATAGTGTCAACTCCTACACCTATAATCAATATCAATTCTAACAGTTCAAGAGCTTTTGTAACAATCAAGCTAGTCCAATAACAAGTCAAAAGAAAAGTTGTCGCTGTTCACACCATGCCTTTGAGGTCACTGCTCGCCTTTGCTGTTGCCAGCATTCAAAGTGGTTTTGATGGACAGTCAGCAGTAAATATGTATCCCAATAATGCTATCAAACACTTAAAGAAGGTACACACAGAAATCAAGGCAGACCATCACATCTGGAATTAGGGCTCTTCACTGGCTCAAGATTCGTCAATTTCCCTTATTTACATTTTTTCTGTTAAAGATTGTAGCTGCGATAGAGATCTTTATCTCTTGAAATCTAGATGTTATTACTGTTATGGTCTCCTTCAGCTGGAAATGACATTTATTGTAATATTAACTGTAAATAACATGTGCCATTTGCATGTGTTGAGGCATGAATATTCAAAGAGTTGTAATTAAGTATAGGAGTTATTGGGAATCTCAAGAGATCTTCAGTTATAATGTGAAGGGTCTCTCTTATTGTTATATATATTGCATCAAACGAAGGATATTGTAGATTTGAACTTTTATGATCAATATAATGATATTTTTGTTGTATGCTTGAGTTTTTCCCTTCATTCTTGAAGGATTTTCCTAGGATAAATCTGGTGTTTATTGTTACAGTTTTGGTTCTTTTCTTATTGCTGTTTTTCGTCATTGATTTCTGGGCTCAAGTTTTAACATGGTATCAGAGCCGGGTTATCATATCAGCAATAAAGGAATTTCTGATTTTGTTTCTTTATGCTCGTGTATTTGTATTTTTTTTCTTCGCTCATGCAATCTTTATGGATTGTAATATCCCTTGCCCAAACTAACTGATTTTAGCTCAAGGAATATTGTCAAACACTTGTATGCTGCCTCTCTCTTTTCTGATTTTTTTTGTGTTTCAGATTGTTTGAATGATGCTAAGAAATTTAGAATGTTCGTAAATGATATTACAATACCTCTTACAATGAACTAATATGCAAGTGCAGTTCTTTTCGGATTTTTTCAATGCATATACATGAAAACTAGATATGGAATGCATACCTACAGCCAACTGACATTTTCACAAACAATTGGCATACAACTATTATGTTGATCATATATGCTATTAGATGGACATTTCGTTAAACAAATGGTATGCAACATATATTTCCTTTATTGAATTCATTTCCATGTACAATGTTGCTATGAATTTGCCAAGACAAATGGGCTTACAATAATGACTACAACAATGCCAAATCTGATTTTGAGTTATCACTTACAACAATAAAATTATATGCCTAAGTTTATAATGTTAACTACTAATAGTTGCAATCGGAATCAAGCTTAAATACTGTACCGCGACACTATTTACACGTATTGTAGTAACAAGGAAAAAAATGTTTACTAATGGATGCCAAGATGAATCTTCAGGTCTGCACTCAATAGTCTTTCAATATTCTTCAAACCCTTCGTTTATTCCTTAACTTAAGCACAAATAGAACTCCAGGATGAAGCTCTTTTGAATGCCAAATTCAATGGATATTTCACCACCTCAAATGGTTGCAACATTGAAGAATTGACACTCTCCAATGGCTAATTGAAATAAAAAAACTTTAGTTTCTTCTCCCAAGTTTATATCAAATGCAATTGACAATAATCGGATGCCTAACAATGAAGCTCTCACCTTTATATATTCTTTTCGTTCACCCTTCTAAAAGGAAATAAAATATTATTTAATTGCACTCTCTAGAAGCTTCTCCCTTTCCAATGCAATAATTAGTTGTACTCCTACAAAATGCACTCTCTAGAAGCTTCCCCCTTTTCAATACAATAATTAGTTGTGCTTCTAGAAAATTAAGTTAATTAAATATAAAGTCACCTTTAGATTTATTTATTTGTTGACTTTAATTTAATTTATTTCTCCTTATTTCTCCACTTAGCCTTTGGAGAATGAAAAGCTAAGAACTCCATTGAGGGCCCAAAAGATGGGGGATATTATAGTCCGCCTTCCCTAAAATTGCTTGTCCTCAAGCAATTCAGCAACACAATGAACTCCAACCTCCACCTAGATCCCAAATGAAGTAGTATGTGATACTTTTGTCAACATTGAACCAACTATATACCACTAACATCATCAAGACCAACAACATAACTTGTAGTATAGCACTCAAAACTTGTGCCAATGATGTACGAGTTAGAATATCACCATAAGAAAACCCCACAAGAAATATTTTCATCTTGGTCCCCACCCATATAATATATATTGGACTAGAATCTTGATCAACAATCCCTTGAAGAGACGTAGCTATAGGAGAATCATTCGCACTTATTCCAACTATATCAACAATAGGTGTAGCCACACCAAGATCTCTGGACATAGGAACATTACCAACTGCCGCAACACAAAACTGAATCTTTGCAGATGGTGAAAACTGAGCCCAACTCCACTCAGGTGAGTGATCAACATCAACCTCAAACATCAGATTATCATAAGATAATGTTGCATCCATGTCGAACATAGTACTGTCCATGAAGTAAACAACACTTTGTTGATCGATAATATAGCACGACTTTGTCACTATATCACTCTCATCAGCAATAACAACTGTGCTATCATCGGAGGACACATCTACATCCACATGCATATTGCTAAACTCCTCGTTGGATGGCTCAACCGACATAGAAGTGGCTGCTGATATGACAGTATCCTTGCATGCTCCTACTCTCACTATTGCTGCATTGCCATCAAATACATGTTCTAGGGAACTCATGCCAATAGTTGCAACATCTAACTTAACCTGACATAAATTCTCATCACATTCCACCTCAATTGTGCCCAACTTATGCAGTGTTTCATAAGAAATGTCTTGCAAATCTAAAGTCGCAACTGTATCATCACATTTCGCTCTTTGAAAAAGCGATATCATGCTCTGCTCAAATTTTGGATTCAAAATCAGTTGGGTCATCTATTTTTGATTTTGATTCATCTCATTCACTAGCACATCCAACTGTTTCACAATACCCTGTATCTCAGAATCTCCATACCTTGGTAGAGAAGTACGCTCTCTACAGGCATAATGAATATCAAACCTTCTGTCACCATCCATAATGCTGAAAACCAAGTCCTCTACTTGTGGGTTAAAAGAAAAGTAATGAGCACTCCTCATAGTCTAATGCTGATAAAAACTCCCAATCTCTGTCAAGGGTTCATCATCAAACTGGGAATCAGAAGATGGCTCCAATCTTTGACTCCGAACTATTGGTCGAGCAGGATCCTGGGCAACACTCTCAGCAAACCCAACCACAAAATCCCTATTGGGAAGTATTGTAGCCAAGGTTTCTACAATCTTCCTCACAAATCATCGTATAACACGAGAGCCCTGAATGAGAGTACCCTCAGATATACTGTATGAAACCTCTTGCAAATCCAAGCTCTCAAGCAAATACTCCATGAATGACTCAATACAATAGAAATTATATGTGGAAGCATCAATCTGCTCCCTTGCAATCCACAACTAATCCCTCTGAAAATGTGACAATGCCAACTGTCCATTCTACCAGCCGTATGAAAAGAAAAAATAGATTCACTTCCAGTAGAAGGAAGCAAATCACCATGAGAGCCCGTCTCCACTGATGCTCTCACCTCCTCTGTACATACTACACTCATATCCTAGATGAATGTGTTCGCTACATCATCACGTCCCTCATCCTCAACCATAGAAGAAAACTCACCACCAACCACAATATGTAACTAAAAAAAGTCTAGGGCTAGTGTCGACTGTGACTCCATGGTAACCTTATCAAACTGTGATTGTGACTCTTGAAGAGCCACCTGAGTATACTGAAGAGAGTCCACAGTCAACTCAAGCTCTCGGGTGAGCTCAACCACCTCCTCTTTCTCTAACAACATCTCATAGCAGGTGCTACCCCACTTCAGAAGGTAATCCCTGTCAGCAACCAACTGAGAATAACTATGCTTCAAGATCCTAACAGCCTCTTGAAGTGTATGAACCTCTACTAGAGAAAGAGTACTATCACCATGCTCATCAAACATAGGAGCACCCTAACTAGATGTAGCTAACATCTGATGGATAGCATCATAATGCCCAAGAGCTAAAGAAATTTTACTATCACTCACCTTCAGCTGACAAGTCACATGATGCCTTTGTAATCCTTGACTCCTATGCAAGCTCTTTGTCTCCCTAACTGCACTGAGATAGGAAATTGAATCAAAACTCTCCACCACAAGATCGCTCATAAGTGTACTATCTTCCTCGCACAATTCTGCATTTGACATTCAACTACCATGTACCTCAACCAACTCCTCTTCCGAAGAAATGGAATCCTTGTTGTATCAATCTCCTCGCATTTCTCAGCTTCCACCTCAATAGTAACATCCTGTAAGCATCGATCATAGGACCCATCCAAAACCTTCTCGAAGTCATCACCCAATATTTGACAAGGGGTGTCATACCCAGTACATCTCATAGCATCATCAAATGGATCATCAGATGTGTCCATATTATTTGCATCGACATCTCCTGACAAAGTCTTAACTGCGGACTCCTGACTTTGTACACGTGACTTGACGTTAGGCTGTGAATCACTAATACTAGAGCATAAACCCACATCTACTAACTTCATTGAAACACCCACATCACCAACATCATAGCTGGGTGACTCTCTACGTGCTTCAGTCCCACCTGAGGAAGCAACTGCCTCTTGCACTATAGCAACACCATGAGATCTCACATACAAATCTGCAATAATAATCTTGTCCTTGAGAGAGCCGAAAGTATCAATGGTAGCAACTGCATCAACTGTCTCTGCACTAACTGTAACAACAACTCTAGGAGCCTTAACCTGTTGAAGCTCGGTGTTGCTATGTCCATTGTCAACGCTACAGATAGGACTATCAGGTGCCGTACTAAATATAGGTACATTTGCATCAGGGACTCCTGTTGGGGAAAACTCAAGCTTCCTTCCCTACAACTTTGATGCTGGCCTTCTAAAGGCAACAACCATATACCTTGCTGCCCTTTCAATTGTCTCTAGATCCGACAAGCTTTCTGTCAATCTCCGTTGATGAAGCTTAAGTTTCTCCATACTCTCCTGCAAAACATTCATCTTCGTGCTAACTTCCTCATTACTTCACCAACTTCTAGAACTGTCAGTCCTCCTATGTCTGTCCATGGCTAAAAAATGCTAGAGTGCCGGTGACTCCAAATGCAACAACAAATCTGACAATAATTAATATTTTCCTACCCCACAGATGGCAGGTAATTGCTCTGATACTAGTGTAATATCCCTTGCCCAAACTAACTGATTTTAGCTCAAGGAATATTGTTAAACACTTGGATGCTACCTTTCTCTTTTTTTATTTTTATTGTGTTTCAAATTGTTTGAATGATGCTAATAAATTTAGAATGTTCGCAAATGATATTATAATACCTCTTACAATGAACTAATTTGCAAGTGCAGTTGTTTTTAGTATTTTCAATGCATATACATGGAAACTAGATATGGAATGCATACCTATAGCCAACTGACATTTTGACAAACAATTGACATACAACAATTATGCTGATCATGTATGCTATTAGATGGACATTTCGTCAAACAAATGGTATGCAACATATATCTCCTTTATTGAATTCATTTCCATGTTCAATGTTGCTATGAATTTGCCAAGACAAATGGGCTTACAATAATGACTACATCAATGCCAAATCTGGTTCTGAGTTATCACTTACAACAACAAAATTATATGCCTAAGTTTATAATGCTAACTACTAATAGTTGCAAGAGAAACCTGATAATAGTGATGCCCAAGAATGGAGATGAAAGTTGTAATTGGAATCAAGCTTAAATAGTAAAGCGCAGGTACTGTAGCGCGACATTGTTCACATGTACTGTAGTAGCAAGGAAAAAAATATTTACTAATGGATGCTAAGAGGAATCTTCAGGTCTGCACTTGATAGTACTTCAATATTCTTCAAACCCTTCGGTTATTCCTTAACTTAAGCACAAATAGAACTCCAGAATGAAGCTCTCCTGAATGCAAAATTCCGTGGATATTTCACCACCTCAAATGGTTGCAACACTGAAGAATTTACGCTTTCCAATGGCTAACTGAAATAAGAAACCCTTAGTTTCTTCTCCCAAGTTTATATCAAATGCAATTGACAATAATCAGATGCTTAACAATGAAGCTCTTGCCTCTATTTATTCTTTTCCTTCACCCTTCTAGAGGGAAATAAAATATTATTTAATTGCACTCTCTAGAAGCTTCCCCCTTTCCAATGCAATAATTAGTTGTACTTCTAGAAAATGCACTCTCTAGAAGCTTATCTTTTTCCAATACAATAATTAGTTGTGCTTCTAGAAAATTAAATTATTATAAATATAAAGTCACCTTTAGATTTATTTATTTGTTGACTTTAATTTAATTTATTCTCCTTATTTCTCCACTTAGCCTTCAGAGAATCAAAAGCTAAGAACTCTATTGAGGGCCCAAAAGATGGGGGACATTACATGGATCTTCATAACATTTTTTCTTTGGAGCTATTGAGACCTTGTAATGTATTTGTCTTGCAATTGGTGATTTCATTTCATCGCACTCATCTCTTTGCTAAAGATCCTTGTTCATGCTCTTCATTTCTTGAATATGTGGGAATCAAAGAAGCATATTCTTTTTTTAGTGGACATAACCTGCTTTTCGCTGGACAAATAGTTTGACCATGGACAAGAAGTGCTCGATTGGGTCATTCATTTTCAGATATAGTGTTATCCGTATCTACTTATCTCTAGTACTTCGTGTTGTGAAGATGCTAATTCTATTTTGTGCGTAGGGTGTTTGAAGTTAATCAATTTGCACCTTAGTCAATGTTGGTGTTGGGTTTTCATTTTTGCATTCATCATTTGTGCTAGTCTTAGTATCTTTGTCTTGGTATCTGTGGATATATCATTTTCAAACCTTAGGTGGGTCTCCTATGTCTCTGTGAATTTTAGTTTGGCCTCATTTGCACCTGTTCTTTGTATCATCGTGTGTTTGCATTTTTGTCACTCCTTGTGGGTAATGTCTTCTAAGTCTGTCAAGGAATGACCTTTGCAAATTCATCAATATTGTGGGAGTGTAAGTGTTGGCTCTAGACTTTGAATTTTGATTGATTATTGTCTGGTTATATTTCTTTTTCCGTCATCGTGCATGTGTCTCTTCCATGCTGGTAGTATTAAGTTTCAATTCTATTATTTTGCATCCTATCATAGGATCGTTGGTGACTACACTTTGTTGCCATTTATGCGTAATGTTCATGTTTGGGCAATTTCGTTGAGTAGTATTCTTGTCAATATTCTCTGTATAATTTTTAATTCTTGTGATGGTGGTATCACATGTTCTCTTATTGGTTCATTTCTATCATATACTATAGAAACACCATTCTTATGGTATCAATAGTCTTTGTTGTTTCATGTTGTTTTAGATCTTGTTCTTTATATCGGTTGCAAAATAAGAGTTGCAAATGATATCTTTATATTGGTTACTTTGATTTAAGTGTGTCGCTTCCCTTCTTGGCATCACGGTCCCTCGGTTTGCCCCCTATTGCGTGGTGTCATTGGTCGAGGCTATGGATTCTTCAACTCTTCGCCCACTACTAATAATTGCCATCCTGCTCGAACCTGGCGCAGTGGTGACAAACTTTATTGAAGATTGGTGCAAGAAGACTGACTTCCACAAAACTTGTAAGGAATCTCTCATGCCTATGAAATCGAAATTGTTGTCGAAGGAGGACTCTAATGAGCTCATGAGAGTCGTAGTTGACGTGGCCATCAAGGATGCTCAAAAGAGGGTGTGAGTGGCCCATGACCTAAAGAAATACATAGATCACAATTAATAGACGGTTTTAAAAGTTGGCAGCTCATTTTTCAAAGAAATGCTGGATTATACAAAGAGAATTTGGATTTTGTGAATAATGGAAAGATAGATAAACAGGCACCTTCAGTGAAAGAACCACTCCGACACCAAAATGACGATGTTGATGGGCAACTGCATCTAGTGTCGGCGATTAAACTTCTAGTCAATGAATGGAAAGGGTGCGACCACAAGTACTTGAATGCTTTCTTTTGGAGAGATTTTAGCAATCTTTATGAGACTATAAAGAGATAAGTATTCTATGGTTGCATCTTTGCATATTGATCATGGATCATTATTGTAATAGTATATCGAGCTTTATCTTGGTATAAACTGGTTGAGGGATAAATTTTTTAGCTGCTTTCTTTTGGAGAGATTTTAGCAATCTTTATGACACTACAAAGAGATAAGTATTCTATGGTTACATTTTTGCATATTGATTATGGATCATTGTTGTAATAGTATATTGGGCTTTATCTCGGTATATTGAGTATTGATCATATTGTATGGTCATTGATCTCTACTATAGTTGATGTTATGAGTTATTAATATTTCTATTGGTTGCAGGATGCAATAGGATATGGATTATAGCTCCCGAGGAAGATGTTGAGCTTTAGAGGGAGATTTAAGCTTTAGAGCAAGGCTTCATAATTATGAGGGAGTGCTTATGGAATCCCCTTCATTCTCATATATGCTTGTGGTAAATTTGAGACTTAAATGGAACTAAGTCTTATTTTGTTATGCCTATTTCTATTCTTGTGTGAATAAATGAGATTGTAAGACCAACTATGATAACTCTTTCACTATGTTTGCTAAGTATTTTGTAAGCCACTGTAACCATAACTTACAAAATGGGAACTTTAGGAAATGGTGTAGTGAGACAAGTCTCTCCTCTTAGCAATAGGGCAGGCTCCCTTCTTATCGTAGGTGACTACGATAGAAACCTAACTGGAAACAACAAATGGGTGATTCACGAGATCAATTTCTCTTCTTTTAGGAATGATCTTAACACTAACAACAACTATTTACAATTTAACAAAAGGAATCTATTGCTATGGTAATACTAGTGACTTAAGAATTGATGTAAGAACAACCTTAAGGCAGTAGTTATAACTTAACTTGTGTGATTGATAGCAAGAACCCAAAGTCTCCTACAAGTAAGCTTGTTGAATCAAAAGTACGAACAACTAACAAAGCTCAGAGTCTTTGCTCAACTATTCAGATATGAAATAGTATATGGAGAAATAAAGCTCAAAGTCTTTAAATCTTAGTAGTTGCAGCCATTATCAAACTATATCAATCTTGTTTATAAAAGCTCAAAGTCTTTCGATAACAACACCAAATACTCAAATGCTTCACAAAGAAAGAAGTAACAAAGATGAATCAATCTATGCAACGTAAGGGACAAAGATTGATTCCAAGTATCACAACACAAAGTTTGGGAAAAACTTGCTTCTTTATTCACTTCAAAGATTTGCAACAAGAAATGCAAAGCCTTCTAATCACAAACCTAATCTTCTCCTATAAAGCAAAAGATGATTATTTACAATGAGCTCTCTCCTTTATATAGGAAAAGCGAAGAGAGAAAGGTGAAGGAAAAAGTAGAACAACCTCAACCACCTTGACTTATCTCTAACTACTTTAACTTTATTCAAAGTTACATGCCTAATGCGATTGCAACTTAACTACACGAGCTGATTATATAGGTACATGTTATCCAGTATTTACAACATAGATGCTCTTTACATGTAGCTTTCCTACTACTATTCTTCTTAAAGCATATGAAAATTTGAAATGTTCACAGAGTCTCAACAATCTTTGCAAATTTCTGCAGTGAGTTCTGCACAATTTCGACATCGGGCTCACCGGTGTACTCAGCAACTATTATGATCTTTCGATATGTGTTGGCTGCCTCTAAATTTTTTTTTTTCTTTGTAATTCGTCAAGTGAACACTTCCAACTTGCAAATGTATTCATTATACTAAGATTGAAATCATCCACTTCAAGCTGTAAGCGAATTACTTCAGTGAACCCCGTAAGAACATCTTCCTCTTTCTTGAGTTCTCTGTACTCATTGATTACTCTACATGACAACTTTTTGTAGCATTCGCTGATCATGTGTTCTTGCTCACCAATCCTCACTACTGCTGCCTCTGCATCCTTCATGAACTGTTGCAGGACTTATTCCTTATTAATCATTAGATGCTTGCTTATTTGGGAGTTCTTTATCAAATAAGCACATGAAATGTCCAAAGAAGGCATCCTAAACCCTTCGGAAGTGTATCCGACTTTGCTTCAAAGGCAACTGCTCATAGTACTCCCACACATGAACTATAGACCTGTCATTTTTTGTTGATAAACGAGAAAAAGTACCTAGAGTAGCAGCAATATATACCATGTAGGAGTTCATGTTGAACACATTAATAGTTAGCACGTTCACCAACTGCTCACATATTGAATCATTCACCAATTCAGCCCAAAGCACATTCTTTTTTGACCTTATCATGAGTGAGATGTACTTATACATCCAAGGTTCAAAGGTGTTTGGATCCTTGAGCCTTGCCAAGTGACTGAGCAATGTATTGAGGTCATTGATTTCCTCCTTGAAATCACATTGACTCATGCCCTTTATTGGCCATCTAACAAGGTTTGGCCTCTTAGTAGTCAACCAGTTATCATTGACGAACTTGGTACAATAAGTAGTATCCTTGTTCCACCGTTCCAAAGGTTTTTGTTTTGTGATATTTGTAACAATTAGAGTATGAGGAACATGAAAAAAATGATCAATAGTCTTAAGATTGGGACTAATGATAGTATTACCATCCTAATCTCTGATAGTTTGAGAAGGTGCATCAAAGTGTTTAGCACATGCAAGAATGAATTTTGGCTGCCAAGGGGAAAGTAGACAAGAAATGAATATGTTTCCACTTAATCCTTGTCATATTCTCCGTAGCTTCAGCATTGTCTCTTGCCAAGAAATCTTCAATATTCATGTGAGATATATTAGTATCCTGCATTTCATCATAGTAAGAAGTTGCTTGTGACGGTGGGGTGGAATTATGATACTGATTGTATTGATACTTCATCTTTTTTTTGTCTTTGCCTTTTGCTGGAGTAGGTTCTCCCAACATTGCAAAATGATACGCTTGCACAACCGTCACATGAAAATCCCATAATTTGAGAACATTTTCATGTGAAGGATCCATAACAAGATTTTGGGTGTAATAACACACGTTTTGAGAAAGATATGGATAGGGGAAATGAATGGAATGATTAAGGACAAAGAATGAACAAATGGATCATGCTCAAATTGGCTAAAATATGAGTAAAATAGCCAAAAACGGGTTTTTTAGAGTGAATTGCATATGTGACCAGCAAGATTGGAATTAAGTTACAAGGGGAAAAATGAGTAACTCATGTTTTAACAAGTGCAAAATGTGAAACTCTATCCGGTAAGCATGTGGGGAAAACTTCAAGCATAGGGAAGCCATATGGAAGTACATGGAATGCGTAATGGTGGGGTTTTGTCTTGCATTCATTTGTGAGGGAAAAATGAACTTGCCTTTCTTTTAAGAACGAGATTTTACACCCGACTGCATATGCAAGTAAGATAAGACCTTGCATATTCAACTTGGAGAAGAAAACGGAATATAGAAGGAGCAACTTCATATACATAAAGGAGATGCAAATCTGAAAATGGAAATGACAAAGACTTGCAACTACATTCAAAACAAATATATACAAATGCCTATAGAAAAATAACCAAGGAAAAATTACCTGAACTCCACCAAGAATGAGAAAAAAATTCTTTATCCAAAACTTGAGTAAATCTGAAATAAAGCCAAGAGATTCAGGATTTTAGATTTGTCCAAAACCGAAGACTTGAATAATTTTCAAAAATCAGACAACATGGTTTGAATTTGGACATGTGGAGATGGTTAGAGAAATGCAATGCCCAAAATGTGGAACAAACTTTGACCTAGCAACTCCAAATGCAAAGACATATATAAATGCCGTCTAGGGCATAGATTGGTTTGTTAAAATGATGAAAAACAAGCTGGGAATTGAAACCCTTACCTTAGAACGCTTTCTTGAATACATTCAATGTGAAAACGTAAGTGAATGCAAGGCATTTTGATGGAGATCAAGCCCAAAACGGGCTGTTTATGCCCAAACACATGTATTGGAAATACATGCAAAAGCTATCAAAATCACTGCTTGCTCTTTATAATGAACCCGCAGCCTCTAAAATGCCCTTAAATAAAGCATTAACATATCACAAAATCATGCATTTTTGGCAAAACTTGCCATTTTGAATAGATAGGGCAAACAAATGCATTTTGGAGAAGTCTTTACTCGTGTTGGAGATATAGAAATTACCGCCATATTTTTAAAGAGAAAAACACACTTTGAGATAGCAAAAGCATGAATTCTTACACATGTAAAGACACCAAAAATCGCCACCATATGAAGACCAGTTCAAATGCTTACTTCAAATGCATTTTTGAAGAGCAAATACATATACCAAATGCATGCAATAGCATGGAAATTCACCACTTTTGCCCTTATAGAGGAAAACACATTATGAGAAGTCAATAACATGTGTTTAAAAACATGCATTTCCGCTAAGAATTGCCACTCCTCTTGATAACATATTTTAGATTTTTTTTTCATGTTTTGATATATGCAATCTCTTGAAAAAACGACACTTATAAGGGATAGATAAACCACGTAGTGGAAAACACGATTTTAGAAGCCATTAACATACTTCTTTTAAAATATATGTAATAGGCCTCAAAATTGTCACTTTTAGAGTAAGCTAAAGGGAACAATGTATTTTTAATCATCAACGTATGTATTTGGGTCCAAATATCGCCACTTTCGCTTATTGTGGATAAAAACTTCATTTTAAATTTTCATTTACATGTTATAAAGACATGCAAATGAATATCAAAAACCCACTTGAATGGCAATTTAAAAATACATATGCATTTGATTATTAAAAATGAACTTTAAATACAATAACATATGTAATCGTATTTAAAAAACGTGCTTTTAATGATGCTGGGACTTAAAATTTATTGGGAGTGTATTTTTATGAAGAATTTTGCATGTGGATATATGCAATATGAAATAAAATTCCCACTCTACACACTTAAGTTGTCTCATGTAATTATATTTAATATCTAACTATAGTTTTTGATAAAGTAACATGAAAATAGCCAAAAAATAAGTTAATTTTATAAAACATAAAAAACTATGGTCAAATCAACTCCGAATGAGTTGAAATTTTAAAATGGACTATAAAATCCATTTTAAAAATTAAGTATAACTTTATGTCGTTTAATCGCTAATAAAAATCCCACTTTTATGAGGTTTTTAATAAAAATATGCAGTTGACCTGAAAAACCCCACTTTTTTCCCTATAACTTGAGCTAGACAACTCTGATTTGGAGCTAAGTTAGCTTGAATCAAGCGGAATTCCAAGGGCCATTCACCTAAGGCAAAAACAAGACTAAAAATTATTTATAGCTAAGAAAAACAAAGAAAAGATGTGAACATTTACCAAAAATTGAGTGTTTGTAGTGCAAGGAATTTTTTTTACCAACAAACAATTGGGGATAATCTTGACAGAAAACCTTCAAAAGAACATGTAGACAAGACTGCACAATGAACAATTCGAAGATAATGAATTGTTTTCATGGTGCCTCATCAATGCGTTAAAACAAAGAGGATGTGCCTAAAAATCCATGAGAAAATTGCATAGGATCACAAAATTGAGGACAACATACTATGTAATAGTGAACATCGTGTTGAGAGTCCATGGTGTCATCACGTTGAGAGATTCCGTGATGAGAGTTGGATGTCATGTTGAGAGATTCCATGACAGTTCATGTTGAGAGAGTTCGTGGTTAAAGGCTTAACTGTGAGTCTCACAAATCTGTCATGTTGAGTGATTCCATGATTATTAACAATGAGTAAATTGTTCTCTTAGTGTCATGTTGAGAGATTTCATGAAAACTATGTGTGTTTTATGCGAGGTTTTATGTTGTTATTCTATGAAATTTTATAAGATCTATGTGATTAGATTTTATCATTGACATTTTGCAACCTTGTGTGATCGATCAACTAAAGATCTCTCTCTTTCTAAGAGGGAGTAGTAAAGATTGTAACTGTGATAGAGATCTTTCTCTTTTGAAATCTAGATGTTATTATCATTATGGTCACCTTCAGCTGAAAATGACATTTATTGTAATATTAACTGTGTTGGGTGGATATTTTGCAACTGACAGTTTTGGGTAAAATTTAGTCGCAAAATAAGTAGACCAGCCATAGCATGTGAGACAAAGTCTCTCCTACCTTAAAGGGAAGGCTCCCCCTTCTCACTGTTCCTTGGATCAAAAGCAAGAAGTTGAAAGATTTGAAAGGGTATTACCAATATTATTTCCTCTTAACTTTCAGAAAAGAATCCACTTACCCACAGAACGAGTAATGGGCAAGATGAAACCTTGAATTACACTTCTCTCTAGAGTTGTAAATAGTGATACCGATAAGCTGACACTAACTCAAAGGCTAGCTGAAAGCATACCAGTTTGGCTCTAAGTCTGGTCTTAATCTATGCTATAAGAATAACCTTTACTATTGGGGCACAAAGACTTCTAGAAATAAAGAATTCTAACTATTTTGTGAATTAAGAAAGAGATACAAGCTAAAGTCAAAGCTCCCAATCTATATATCTCCACAACCACTCCCAGTCAAAGGTTCGGCTTTGATTGCTTCCTAACTCTTTATACTCAATTATCAAGAATGCAAAAACACATGAATCAAAGATAACAAATGCAAATCATAGTCAAAGCTTCCAACTTGCATAAGTAATAATTGCACTCAATTAAAGTTCAACTTCAATTGTTTCTTTGTATTCATTTTTCTTTCAAAATAACACTACACAATCAAAGTTATGCTTGCACAATTTCTCTAGAGCTCTCTCTTGTATACAATAAAAGATGATTTTTACAATGAGGGGCACTCCTTTATATAGGCAAAGGAGTTGAGAAAAATGAGCAAAAAGTGGGAACAACTCAACCAACTTTGACCCGGTTTAACTAACAAAAGAAATTATTGGAGTACATGTCATTACACATGTAAATCATATTGCATGTAACTACACATTTTCATATAATACATCCTCTTCAATTTACAAACATGAAAAAGAAAACAAATAAAAACCTTAAACGTTGTTCATTAGTGCGTTGAATTTGATGATGACATCACACACTGTAGGAAGATCTGAAATCTCCATTGTCTTTGATATAGCTCTTGTTCTCACTGTATTGGCATATGCTGACTTCACAACATTGGAATTTCCATGAGACAATCCTGTAAGTGCTTTGCTAAGGATTTGTACAAAGCAAACTTGTTCATAGTATGAGAATCACAATCTTCAGAATCTAAATCAGCATTGACCCTGATTGTATATTCTGAAGTCATTTCTTCAATTGCAACCAAGTTATCATGTTCATCAAGAACTTGACATTCCATTTGTTCCAAGTCGCACATGATTCTAGTCTCTATTGCTTGACAATCTTCTAAGATTGTCTACAACTTTGTTACAAGTTTTCTTAGTGTCTCTTCTTTATAACCCATGAGTGTGTGGTATCTGCAGAACATTTCACAAGCTGGAACAATATCACATGTGACCATTGTTGTGAGGTTTTCACACCATCGCTCCAAAATTTTTGGGGACCCCCTTTTTTCTAATGGCCTTGGAAATTTTTTGGATTGCCCAAAATTTTGGAGTTTTGAAAAATGTCATGCCTTGGCACCTTCAAGACAGATATGGGGAGGCTTAGCTTATTTTCACTCGGTTTTCTTAACTTGATTTTCCAAAGCTATCAATTTTATCCTTAGGCCGAATAATTTTCTAATTTAATTTCAACTTGGTAGGATAAAGTTGTGAATTTTGTACCTAGACGTTTTCTTTTGAAAATTTGGTTTTAACTCTGTAAATTTGGATAATTTTCAAAAGAGAAATTTTTATTAGACTTAAGTTTTTGGAAAAATCTCAAATTTTTTCTTTGGTGAATTTTTTTAAAATTTTGTTGAAATGAGGAAAATTGCAAAAAATCGACTTTTGGTTCTAAATGCAATTTTAATTTTTTTAAAATTTTTTTTAGCTTGGCAAAATCGATTTGGTAGAAAATTGCAAAAAATTGGCTTTAATTGGATTAATTGCCTTGAAAACTTTTAAGTTTTTAATGAATTTAGTAATTTAATATTGAAAAAATGGCTTTTGATTAGCCAAAATCCAAATTTAATGACGTATTAATTACTAAACCCTCATTAAATGGAAATATTTAACACCCTCAAGGCCATTTAATTTCGTTTTGCAATTGGAGCTAATTGGTAAATTTAAGAGCGCAATTTTCTTTTGGCAAAATTAAATTTTTTTGAGCTAAGTATTTAATTGTGGGCCTTAACTTGAATTTAATTTTTGTTTTTTTGTTTCTCCTAGACCATGTAGGCCAGCTTTATGGAGAAAGAAAATTGGCTATAAAGGGAGTCACCTCCCCATTTCATTTTCACAAATCATTTTTTCCTCTCCATGTGGGCGAATTTTGTGGAGGGGCAGATTTTTTCCAGACTTGGGTGAATTTTGTGGAGGCGAATTTAGTGGAGGGCAGTTTTTTGCATGCTTGGGCAATTTTTGCTTGCATTTCTCCATTTTCAGACCTTGGTGATTTTTCTTGCGGGCAGATTCTTGCATATTTTGGTGGTTTTCTCCTCCATTTGTGGGCTGCGATTTGTGCCCTAGGTAGCATTTTGGGCAGATTTCAGACTTCATACATGGGCAAATTTGAGACGAAGGCAAAATCTTCCATTCTTGGCATTTTATTGAGACAGATTTGATTATGATTTTTGAGCAATTCATGGTGAAGGTCTGATTTTTTTTCTACTTAAGATTGCATTTTTATACTAGATTTTGGCAATTTTTTTGGGAGAAGAGATACATATGAAAGTTTGATTTTTGCATAGAAGGCAAGTGTTGGATAGTTTTAGGAGTGTAAATTTCTATTTGCAAAGGGATTTGAACTACTTGAAAGTCATATCCTAGGTTCCAAATAGTCGCTGTAAGTTTATCGGTTAAGGTGAATTTTCATCATCTAGAGTTGCAAGGAGTGCTTAAGCTGACATCCATTTTTCGTTCTAGTCAAAGGATTGCTCCGCTTGGTTCTTCTTGCCTTTTGATCCACCACTCTACCATCCCGTAATAGGGCGACGAGCATGGAGGATGATAGTGCAAGTAAGAATCCCAAGCGGGCGAACACTAAGAAAGACAAAGAGGATATGATGCCCGATACTTCCTTCTTCTCGAAAATGAAGAGAATAACTGACACCAATAACTGTACAGTGGACATGATACGGATGAGAGACAGACTGAAGGAAGGACAATCCCCCTTGGCAAAGAGGATTTACAAGAGTGGAATTGTACACGTAGCGGCCTTTTCTTCTACATTGCCTTGTCCAGAATCGATTATGGAATATGCATCCAGATTTGATCTAAATAGTAATTCCATCATTTTTGATGAAGGGAAGAGAGTGTTGGCCAGCATTGGTGAACAAGCAATTGAAGAAACATTTAACATTCCCCAGTACAAGGGCATGACGATTGTAATGATGGATCAAGCAACTAAATCATTTCAAGATAACCAAGAGGCCTATTACACGCATCTAAAGCAGAATTGGATACGTGAGGGAAGAAAAGGAGTTAACAGATCATCAAGGCTTACAGTGGCACTTGATTTTGAGGATATTAGAGAAGAGGATGTCAGTGAAACAGATTTTGGATCGAGATTGGATGAGTTGGGAAAGGTTGCTATCAAGAAAAAGCATTTGGGCACCCTTTCCTCTCTTAATGCTTTTATTGGATTTGAGAAAGAATATGAGAAGGATCATGAAAGGATACTACAAGCAGCAAGTGGCGTGGCAAAGTCAGCGGAACTCAGGGCAAAGCACACACCCTGTCCTCCTATGGAAGAAGTTAATGAAAGGCTAGCTAAGTTCATTGCCTTAGCTAAGAAAATGAAAGAAAAGGGAAGATTTATATGAGAAGATCATTTGATGTAAGCCCAAGTGGCAATTTCCCTTTCTTCTAGAATAGGACAAGTGTCTATTTCTAATTGGCCACCATTTTGGTACCTTCTCATTGGTTGCCACTTTTTGCACTTTTTTTATTGGTCCATTGATGAGGTGGCATCTTCTCATTGGCCGACGGGGTGGCAACCCTAATTAGGGTTTTGAGGATCCAATCTGGATCGTTGATCTTGTTTTGATCTCCACCATCCGTTGTATTTTTGGCCCCTATAAAAGGCCATTTGCTCTCATTTGTAAATGGTCGGAGAAATTGTTGCGAAGATAATACCAAAATTGCTCTCTTTTTCATTGTTGCAATTGGCATGTTGATTAAGAACATTGGGTGTTATTGCATGTTTTCTACTTCCACTTAGTTAGATTTTCTTTCAAGTTGTTAAAGTTGGTTGCATTTGAAATTGTTTAAGTGAAGTTAAAGTAGATGAATAGTTGTATGGTAGCATTGGTAAATGTTTGATAGGGATCAATACTAGGCCACTAGCATCCTAGCGGCTGGTTGGGAAGCTTTGTGTGGTAAACTAGTTTATTTTTCCTTTGAATCATTGCACCTGTGGAAGTGAGGCCACTGGTAAGCTCTTATTAGGTTCGATCCCCGTCCATTTGCTAACCTTCCATTCATAGGAGTAGGAGTAGAATAGTAAGTAGTTGGGTTGTCGAAGCTTAGAGAAGCAAGTTAGAGGAGTAAGTTAAGTATTAGAACACATCCATTCACCTTCCATCACCTCCGCCTTCCCATCAACATCATCACTGGCAGACACATCCTCCATCACCACCACCATCAACATTATTTGCCTCCGCACATTTCACAAACCGAGTCACCATCACCTTCATCCCACCAAAATCCAAGTCATCCTCGAATGAATAGCGTAAGGCCGGCTACGTGATGACCAACGAATCACATCGATAAAATTGAGCGAGTATCCAACAGTGTAAGAGACATTGGAGCTATTGCTCATGTCTTCATGAGTAATAACTTTTCAAGAGAGGAGTTGCATGTTTGATATCCCATATTGAATATTCAAATCCTAATATGTTATGTAAGTGATACAAAACTCGCATCAACAACCATGCCATTCAAATTAAATTTGGCGATTTCATCCCAGTCACTTAGAATTTCTTTTAGAGTGTATGCTTCCTGACTCAAATATGCAATCAAGTCGTGGCATTTCTTCCATACCTCCGATATGTCCAAGGATTTTGACCATATCTGTAATGGCTTGTACTCTAGAAACGAGTTCCTCGAACTAAGACTTTGCGGGTTCTACTATCCTCTTTTCTCTAGGCATCTGCCATTGTATGGGAAACAACATTGTTTATCAAAACCAGCCTAATGATATTCTGGATTAAGAATATTACCATCATTTTCAATTTGGAGATCAGAGGGAATTTCAAGCATATTAAGATCAATAATCTGCTGCAATGTTAGCCTGCAGTAGTCCATCTTCATAATATCCAACTCTGTCTGCATATCAATCCAAATGTTTTCTTTATGATGAACATGAGTGAATGCTCTCTTAATTCTTGAATTCATCCCTCAGTAATCGAAGTCATATCTGGCTTTGAACTTCTTCAACGTAATTAACTAAAGTTCTACTTCCATGGCCTTAGCTTTGTAGACTGAACTAATCGTGTAATGACCAATGAACAAAGGCTTGGCGGAGGTACTACCAAAACTTGGCCTATGTAGAGAGTTTTGATTAGATTGTACCTCCATGAGCTGTCTGACCAACTCCATTAGAATGATTTTGTCAGTGGCATATCTAGGTAAGATATATGGTTCTCCTTTGAAGTACCCAACTCTCAAATAAGTAAAGGTTGGAAATTGAATAAAGATGCAACCATATTAATTAACCCTATCCCAGGCCTCATTAGACACCTTTTGACAGACAATTGTTTATCAAATAAACAACGAAAATGTCCAAAAAATGCATCTTACTCTCCTATGGTGATATTTACTATTTGTCAAGGTAATTTGATCATAATACTCCCAGACTGGAACTTGAAGATGATCTCCTTTGGTTGAAAGTCTTGAAAAAGACCATATAGCTGCAACGATGTAAACTAGGTAGGAATTCATGTAGAATGGTGCTGAAGTCCCTACATTAAGTAGCTGCTCAGAAAGTGTAGTGCTAATAAGCTCTCTCCAAAATATATCTTCTTTATTAGTAATCATTTGAAAAACGAACTTGTACACCCATGGTTCAAAATAAGTGGAATCCTTGAGATCGCATATTTTGTTGAGGAGAGTAATCAAGTCTTTATATTTTGGTTTGAAACTAGATCTGTGAATTGTTTTAGGCCATCTTGAGAAATTGCTTCACTTGGAATCCAACCAATATGAATTAAGATATTTCTGATAAGTTCCCTTGTTTTCATTCCACATTTCTAAAGATGCTTCCTATGTCAAATCCACACATTTCTGCACTCTGTGGTACTTTGAAAATTTGTTCAATAACCTCGGGATCAAGGCTAATGATGACATTACCATCTACATCTTTGATTGTTGTAGACTTTGGACTGAAATGCTTTGCACATCCTAGAACAAATTCCAGCGCTAGGGCAGCCATAGGGAATGTAGACACCAAATGAATATTACTCTTTTTGATACATTTCATCTCATGATTGGAAGGAGCATCTATCCTTTGCAAGAAATCTGTCATGTCCACATGCCCGATCTTTGTATCAGACACATTATCTAAAATAGACGTGACTTGAGATGGAGTTGTATGAGCCAACTCTTTGTCATATTGATATTTCATCTTTCCTTTCGATTTTGTGGATGAGGGCATTTCTTGTGCTTGTGCTGCAATATGAAAATTCCAAAATGTGAAAACATTATCAGAGGATATTGCTTCCATAAAAACATTGATTCTTAATCAGCAACAAAGGTTTAATGAAGGACAATATGCTCAGAGTATGGATTAAATACTCAAAGATTCTTGTGTAATGATCTTAAAAGATATATGCAAAGGCTAAAATGCAACTTGAGAAGATGGAAATATGAAGTAAAAGTGAGCTCTTATGGATATGCTTTGAGGAACGAATGTTTAGCACATAGGCATGCGTGCAAATGAAATCTTTTGACTTTTAAAGAGTGATCTTTTGTGAAAAAACAGGTTCTTAAGACGCAATTGCACATTAAGGATTTTACATGTAATCATGACATGCAATTGGGTTCGAAGGATGAGATGCGTGTATGAGGGAATGGAGAATGAGATTACATGTAAGTGCGGATGGAGGGTGAGTTTTCATGCAATCGCATATGGAGAATGAGATGCAATATGCTATGACATGTAATGATAAAAGTGGAATGAAATGATGCACTTGCATGAAACGATGAAATGGTGAAGTGTAATGTAATGTGCTCAAGTCCTTGGAAAAGAACTTGCAACCTCTTCCAAAAGAAGAAAAACAAGAAAGAAAACAAGCAAACAACAAAAACAAGAACAAAACAAACACATACCTTTGGTTTTAGACTCAATTATGTCGAGAGGCAAATTACTTTAAAGTGCAAATTCGAATTTGGAGTTTGGAAAAATCCAAAAGTATGAAAATGAGAGTTTTCATCATATTTAAAGGAAAAATTCACTTTCCATGGCATATATATCAACAAGTGTGCAACATCAAGCTAAAATATGCATTAAAATAGCAAGATAAGCATGAATTAATGAGCAAGATGAAAAATGTCTCTTGTCCGGTGAACTGGGTAGTTAGACGGTTGTGGGTACGGGCACGGCGGTGTCGCTTCATTGGCACTATGTCGGATGTTATAAATATGGCATATACTTATGTAATTGGCATCATGTTGGTGTTGAATATTATTACTTTGTACAAAAGCATTTGATGAATGAATATTACTTTGTTAAGTTGTATGTTTATTTCCTGTTCACCTATGGGCTGAATATTTGGCACCGTTGCCAATTTAAATGCAGAGTGGCAGTGAATGGAAAAGCGAGGATAAATGAGAGTACCTGTACCAGACAACTGAAAAACTAATGATGAGGACAAGACAAAACTCTTGGAAGGTGAGCACGAGGCGACCTAGAACTTCCACATCCTGTACCGCATCAGCCTCGAAACCTTTGTATGGAGAGAAGCCATGGGAAACAAGGTTACACAAGATACTGTGTGGGATGCCATGCATGCAAGCCCAAAAATGAACAAGTTCCTAGACCAACTCCCCCGTTTAATTGCACAAGCATACGTGTTGTAGAAGAGACGCAGGGAAGAAGTGGAACAAGAGGATCGTTGTCAACAAACCTTCAAGAATTTCTATGAGAGAGACGTATGGTGTTGCAAAATTGAACCATGACCTTTTGAGCCATGGTACCAAGAACACTCAAGAGTCTGTAACTGTTGCATGAGTCGACCACATGATGTATACGAATTGAATAAATAAAAGAGTGTTCTGTTTTGGTTTTTGAACATAATGGTTATGTCAAATGCCCAATCTCTTAAATAAAAATAGGAACTTGAGAGAGGATATTGATGAATTACAATTTGTGCGTGGAGATTTAATCCAAGTCGAATGAAGATGGCGATTAAGACAACTTGTCGAAGAACGGACTGTGGGGCAGTTCGAAGAATCACCAAGTGTGGTAGAAGGCAACCGCGCCAATGGCGTAGGAACCACCAAAAGGTGACACAGTTTGCTTCAACGACGAATACGAAGCAACGAGGAGTTGCTTGAGGAAACACGACATAGATTAATTGTGCTTGAGGAGACAAGGGAACAATTTCTACATTCATCTTGTACACCACTGCGAGAGGGAACTCGTGAAGTAGGAAAGAAGGCAGTGGAGCTCAACACCAGGACACAAAAGGATTTGCGCATTTAGAAAGATCAGGTCTACAAGTTGCATCAGTTGGTCGACACTCCAGGGACGTAAGCTCCCCCTTAGTCTCTGTTTTGATGTATTTTCTTCATTATCTCCTATTTTGTAAATTGGTAAGTTGTTAGGAGACGACTTTTCTTTTTTGGGGGGATGATATTGTTCAGTGAACTGGGTAGTTAGACGGTTATGGGTATGGCACAACGATGTCGCTTCATTGGCATGGTGTCGAATGTTATAAATATGGCATATACTTATGTAAATGGCATCATGTTGGTATTGAATATTATTACTTTGTATAGAAGCATTTGATTAATGAATGATACTTTACTTTGTTAAGTTATATGTTTATTTCCTATTCACCTACGGGTTGAACAATGTCCACTTACTTGGAGGTTAACGAGCCAAAAATGTAAGAGAAAGAAGCTCCAACTTTGAAAAATTCTATATCAAACTTTGATCTCTTCAACCTTGCAATGATGAATTCGAAATGAGCAATGAATAGCCGTTTTTCATGGATATGCCCAAAAACGTGGTCAACTATCACCAATGCATTGTTCATTTTTGACAAAATGTTCAAAGACAACCCGTTTTTAGCAAAAATGTGGTCTCTTGGAGCTTTAACATGAATTGTTTTTACCCTTGGAATGCAACAACGTGTTTCTCAATAGCAAGGATATGGATCAAAATGCGAAAATGCCTCCTCTTTAACCAAAAATGTGATTAAAATCACCAAGAAGTGGACTTTTTTTGCCAAAAAATGTGGCTTCAAAATGCCATAAAATGCACCATTTTTTGCAAGGAATTTAACGTTTTTGCAAGGAGAATGCATGGAAATGAGGAAGAGATTTCAAGACATCTCATGGACAAATTTGGGCAAAATCACCAAAAACATGTTCTTCAAGGGCACATGCATGAACGATTTTGCACTTGGGTGAAAAACGTGGTTACCAAATGCAAATGCATATGATGTTGGTCAAAAACGCACTCTCAAGGTGCCATTACATGTTTTAAAAATATGCAATATGAGCTTAAAGATGCAAAACACACTCTCTATGTGCATATGCATATTTTAAAAACTTGAGAATGCACATCTTCGAGTGCAAACTCACTCTCCAAGGGTCATTACTATTACGGAAGTAATTTTTAAAATACTTGCTTATTATTAATAGAGATCGAGAGGTCAATATATACAAAAGAATTGAACGATGTTTTCTTAGGAAACGATCATAAATGATAGAAACATTCTATTTTAGCTAAAAGAAAGCTACAGAAAGCTAACAAATAATTACAGACTAACTACTATTAGAAGCATTCTAATATTTACAATAGATTACAAATAGATAACCATTAACTAAGAGAGGCTTAGTGGTTAATCTATCTACAACACCAAGTTGTTATCTGAATTTGAAAAACTTATCAGGACCAAGAGGCTTGGTGAGAATGTATACAGTTTGTTTCGTGGTAGGAACATACTGCAAATCTATTATCTCGTCTTCAACTAGCTGTCGTATGTAGTGACAGTGAACATCCACATGCTTGGTTCATTCATGGAAGACTGGATTTCGTGCTAATTTGATAATGCCTTTGTTATCAACAAAGTGGTCGGTCTTGTTGGTGACATCTGCATATCCCTATGCATTCGACAAAGCCAAACAACTTCACAACCTGCCTTAATTGTTCCTTTGTATTCAGCCTCGGTGGAGGAGAGAGAAACTGCTTGCTGCTTCTTACTAGTCCAAGTGACGACATCGGATCCCAAACTGAACACATATCTAGAAGTTGACTTTTTATCGTTAATCTCCTCAATCTAAATCTGTGAACCCACTGAGTCTAGGATTAGAACCTCGAGAGTAAATGAGTCCATCATTTGAAGTTCCCTTCACATAACGAAGCACACGCTTTGCTGCCATTTAATGATCAGCCTTGGGAGCTGTCATAAAGCGTGAGATGTAGCTGACTGTGAAGCTGATATCAGACTCAGTAGCAGAGAGGTAGATGAGGCTACCTACTAGTTGTGTGTATGTAGTATCATCAACATGAGGAGAATCAGACTTGGTTGATAACTTGAGACCTTTCTCCATAGGTGTAGATGTAGGCTTGCTATCTTGCATATGAACTTTGTCTAATAGAGCTTTGACATATTTGGACTGAGAGATGAATATACCAAAAGACTATTGCCAAACCTCAACACTTAGGCAATAATGCATGAACCTAGGGTTAGTCATATCAAAAGACTAGCATAAATTATGTTTGATTCCTTGAATCAAAGATGTTGAATTGCCAATGATGATCAAATCATCCACATAAATAACCAAAGGATGATGTCACTTTCACGTGTCTTGATGTACAAATTTGAGTTTGAAGAACTCCTCTGAAAGCCTTGATCATTGAGGTACTTATCAATTTTTATGTACAATACCCTAGGGGCCTTCTTTAAGCCATAGAGAACTTTCACCAATCTGAAAACCTGATGGTCTTTATTGACAACCTTGAAACTAGGACGCTGCGTCATATAGACCTCTTCGTGGAGATCACCATTCAGGAAAGCCCTCTTGATGTCCATCTGACAGACCTTCCAGCCAAACTGTGCTGCCATGGAAAGGACCAATCCGATTGTGCTCATCTTTGCAATAGGAGCAAAGGTCTCCTCATAATCAATGCCTTGAGGTTGAGAAATGCCCTTCGCAACTAAACGGGCTTTGTATTTATCCAAAGTACCATCAGATTTGTATTTGATTTTGTAAATCCATTTGCAGCCAATGGGTTTCTTCCCTGGTGGAAGATCAGAAAGGACCTAGGTGTTATTCTTCAGCAGACTCTGGTGTTCAAATGTCATGGCTTGTTCCCACTCTAGAGTTCTTTTGACCTCGGAATATGTTTGATGTTCAAACACACTGTGAATGTTGGCCATGAGAGAAAAGTTAACAAAATCTGTAGGTTTTCTCTTTTTCTAAGCTGTTCTCCTAGTAATGAGCTCATCATCACGAAGAACAAGTGTCTTAGCCCACCACTTGGGCCAGAGAGGAGAGCGACCAACAGTAGTATCAAGAGATGCTTAGTGATCAAGTTCCTCATCAGAAGAATCAGGATTAAACTTAGGTGAAGCATCTACAAATCTGGGTGATCTTGTAGGAGGAGTTAGAGGTGTCTGTACAGGGATCACTGGTATAATTGGAGTTGCAGGAGCTACTGGAGCCCTCCCATCAGGTGGAAATAATGGAAGCCCAACTCTCAAATCATGAGCCTTCATAGGTTGGTTTGCTAGATCAAGAACAAGAGAAATATGCATGAATAGTCCTTGTTGCTCATCAAAGACTACATCGCGACTGTACAAGAGACGAGATGTCTCAGTATCAAATCAAATAGTATGCTTTGTGAAGAGTACCGTTCCAGTAAGCATGAGTTTCTAACTCTTTGCATCCAATTTGGTGCATGACGCATCAGGGATCCAAACAAAAGCAAGGGAGCCAAAATCCTTTAGGTGACTGATTCTGAGCTTGTAACCTAACCAGGCCTCTTCTGGAGTTTTACCTTTGACCGCCACTGTGGGTGACCGGTTCAAAAGATAAACTGCAATGTTAATTGCTTCTGCCCAGAACTTCTTTAGAACATGTTTGTGTTCGAGCCATTTTGGTGATTGTTTTGTTTTGACATTCAACTACATTGTTTTGTTGTGGTGTGTGGGATGTGGTTAACTAGCTTTTGATGCCACGAGTATCCAAGAAGCTAGAGAATTCATTAGAACAAAATTCCCCCCCATTGTCTGATCTAAGAGCAATAATAGATTTCCCATACTCTTTTTCGACTAAACGTTTAAAATTTTGAAATACAGGAAAAACACATCTGATTTATTTTAAAGAAAATACACCCACTTTTTTGTACTGAAATCATCAAAAAATAGCAGAAAATACCTGGACCCAAGAACAGGAGTGGCCATAGAGTCATAGATATTAGCATGAACAAGCTGAAGTACTTGAGAAGCTCGCCATGAATCGCCATTGGTGAAAGGTGTGTAATGTTGCTTCCCAGCCTGGCATGCATCACAAACTCCAAATTGCTGAGTCTGAATCTCTAGCAAATCGAGGAGGAACTCTTCGTGAGCAAGTTGAGAGAGATAATGCACATTTAAGTGCCCATAGCGTTGATGCCAAAATGTGCTAAAAGACCACCGAAAAGCCATAGCTAAGGCTCGAGAATCACTAGAATCAGGAAGTTGGAAAAGACCATGATCCTCAATACTCACTGCAACAATTGACTAAGCTCGATCAGTAATGGTCCACTAATGTGAACTGAAGGTGACATCCAACTATGGAGTATGTAGCAGTAACTAACTGACTGAGAGTAGATTTAGTCCATCCTTGGAATGTAGTACACATCGAGGAAAATGAGATTCCTCTAAGCAGATTGAATCTAAATGTTGCCTTTAGTGACAACAGTGTACTCTTCTCTGCCACCAAAAATAACAAAATTTGTAAGGCTGGTAGTCAGTGAACCAATCTTTGCGGTGGGTGAAGTAACGAGAGGCACCTAAATCAATGTACCAGGCAGACGACTTCACATGATTTGTAGGTCTTTTAGCCATGAAGGCGTAAAAGATAGATTTTGTGTATTCAACATTGTTCGCTTTGGATTGCGAACCTGATTGCTTAGATTAGGTAGCTAAGCGTTTCAGACATTCGACCTTCATGTGACCAAACTTATGGCAATAGTTACATTGGATGTTCTTCCGAGAGCCTTCTAAAGTTGGAGCGAATGACTTCTGCTGAGAAGATTGCTGAAACTTGCCTTTATCCTTCTGAAAGGATTTAGTAACAAAGGCTTGCTCTGTAGAGGGGGAGTTGGAACTGCTACTGAACTATTGTTTCCACCAATCGTGCTGAAACAAAAGTGTGCAGAGATCCATGAACTTCAAATCAACACCAGTAGAACTGATGTTGAGAGTCTTGATAAAATGCTCATAAGACATTGTCAAACTTTTGAGGGTTATGACCACAATGTCCTCTAACTCAATCTTGCATCCAATGGCAAGCAATTGTTCACGGATTTCCTGAATCCTATATAGGTGTTCCTGGAGCGATTTCTGCTCATCCATGATAATAGAAAATAGAGTATTCTTGAGAAAGAAGGCTCTGCTTTTGTCTGATGTCTCATGAAGTTTCTTCAAATGCTCCCATATTTCGGCAGTTTTTTTGTCGGATGGAATCTGAGGGAGCTGATCATTAGTGATGGATAATTTGAGAAGGATTACCACCTCTCGGTTTTTGAGATCACATGTATCCTAATCTGTACCAGTTGCAGTCAAACGCTTTGTAACACCCAGAACAATTTGATCGGTATTTTGATATTCAAAGATTGCTAGTATCTGCTGCTTCCATGTGCTATAATTCTGACCATTGAATTTTGAATTGCCCTAGAGTAGAATATTAGTCAAAGATGCCATAGCATGCTTTTCAATGAAAAAGCGTAAAAAATTGTGAAGGCATGTTCTTCGAGGCAAAAAAATAGAAGACCAAAAAAATTTGAAAGGGTACGCAAAAGAGCTCGAAAAACCTAGAAAGAATATGTTGTCGATTTTTGGATTTGTTGGCTTGAAAATCAAGGCACAAAAATTGAGGCACCCAGAAAAATCGGATGACAATCTAGTTGAGCTTTCGAAAAACCCATCATGAATTTGCAATCAAATATTTTTCCATGCTCAAAATTTAGGGGTTTCGAGCAAAACCCTAGTCAATAGCCAATGAAGGTTTATGTTGCAGAAAATGGCAATTTTCAAGAAAAAATAGCCGATTTTTGTCACAGACAGGTTTTGCAAGTAGAAACGACAATGGAGAAGAGGGATCCGACACAAAAAATGGTGTTCTGTTGCAAATACAAGCATGAAGGAGTTGTAAAAAACGGCTAAAAAAATGGTTGCAAAAACGACTCGTGATTTGCAGTAAAAAAGGAGCCACAAAAAATTAAAGACATGAGCTAGTTATATCAAATGCAATTAGAGGTCGCATGAGGTTGCAAAACTATCAAATGCGAGCCATAGTTTCCAGTTGGGATTTGTAGTTTGATGCCACAGTTTGCAGACAAACACCACATGATTTCCAATCGTGATTTGCGGATGGAGGTTGTGTTTCTTGAGCTAGGGAAGTCACGAGTTGTAGATATGTTTCCTCCAAAATCCTAGTTTAAACTAGGTATAACGAAGCAGATTAATTTAGGGAAAGAATAATTTCAAAAATAAGGTTCAAATAATTTCAACAAGAAATCATTATTTTCGAAAAAACCAACCTTGCTCTGATACCATACTACGGAATTAATTGGCAAAGTACTTGCTTATTATTAACAAAGGCTAAGAGGTCTATATATACAAAAGAATTGAACGATGTGTTTCCTTAGGAAACGATCATAAAGAATAGAAACATCATATTCTAGCTAAGAGAAAGCTAACAGATAACTACAGACTAACTAATATTAGAAATATTCTAATATTTACAATAGACTACAAATAGATAACCATTAACTAGTAATTGAAGCTTTTCTATTATTGTGATAATTACATATGTTAAAATATGCAAAACTCATTCTAGGATGACCATTACATGTTTTTAAAAGCCATGTTTTGACTTCTTTCGAGTGCACAACATACTCTCCAAGTGCATATGCATATTTTCATGCATCTGGGTTAAAAGACATGTAATGCACAACTTAAGTGATGAATTAAGCACATGTTTATTTAATTTTTTAAGAAATATTATTTAATTGTGTCATAAATAATATTTACACTTTATATATTAATATATAATGTGCAAATATCATTCAAAAATTAATACTTACTAAGATGTTTTAAATTAAAACACAAAAATTCAATTAAATATATAGTTTTTTTTTATAGGTAATCAGTCGAAGACTAGATTATTTATTATTCATTTTATTATTATTGTTAGATTAATTATTAGTATATGTTAATCTCGAGTAGATTCGAACACAAGACCTCCCCGATGAAATGCTTGCAATTTATTGATGCATTGTATAAAGTTTCTGCAAATTCTTTGAACTTTGGATAAGACTTTTGATTCAGTCTTGAATTGCTGAGAATGATATGTTAATATTCTGAATGTTCTGAAATGTTGAGGAAGTTGACACCTTTGTTTAATGCAGATCCAATACTCTATAATCGATCTTGATTGAAGTAGAGTAACTCTGATTTAAAATTTGCCGGATGAAGATGCTTGAAGGAGCAGACTTAATTTTGTTTGTGTGTCCTTCAAAACTGCATCACCATCCATCTAAATATCTAAACCAAGAGACTTCACCCTTAAAGGGCATGTCCTTATCCTTGGTCGGCTTTCATAACCTTTCTCATAATCAGCGACTTCAAGACTTAGTTTAATATTAGTCACTAACACACACATTGTGTTAGGTTAGTATTAATGCAAACGAATCTGGAAAAGTCGCCGCCTCATAAAGGAAAGAATGAGAATATATAGAGCCATTCATAGGCATCTAGATTTAGAAGAATAAGTGCGACCTGCACTTATAGACCTGAAGATTATCATGTTAAATTCTTAACACTCCCTCTTGACTTGATAATCACACAGAGAGATATTATATCTAGCAACATCAATACAGATGAATAAGCAAGAATTAATACTCTATATTTGTCTGAATCTTCTTAGTATGTGATATCATAGAACACATAACACAATGTCATATTACTCAATCTGTGATATGACAAATCACTGCTACTAGTGATAAGTTATAGGATAAATTTGAAGAGTAATTTACTTTCTTCATTTATCTAAGTTGTGACTCATAGAAACTGGTATTTCTTTATCACAACAAGATCCTGAGTTTAAAATCTACTAGAATACAAGATAATCCCAAAGAATAGTAAAATTCCTCGTTTTTTCCCAAATTATGATTCATAGATATAGCAATGTCTATATCACAATGTGATTTTGAACTCATCTAGATCTTACAGTAGAACTCTACTGTTTAGCACATTATCTAAGAGATCGTCATCTCTTATAATGTCTTTTATGCAAGTGTTCATTATCTCAGAGATTGTCACCTCTTAAATAATGAATACAAATGGTAAAGCCCATAACAATCAATAGCCTAACAAATAAAATCATTTTATTAATAATTTGAAAAATACAAATGAATTACATTTCAACCATACCAAGCCTTTTCCTGAAGTGGTCTACTTTACTCTAGATAGAGGTTTGGTGAGAATGTCTGTTGTTTGATCTGCAGTGCAAATGTATTGTAATTTTATAGAATTCCTATCTACCATATCTCTTACATAATGGTAAGGAATTTCAATATGTTTGGACTTAGTTATGGAAAACTGGATTCACTGAAAGCTTGATGGAACTTTGATTATCACAATGAATAATCGTAGCATTCATGGCTTGCTCAAATAATCCTACAAGTAACTTCCTTAGCCAGACTGCTTCTCAAGAGGCCATTGCTGCTGCAATGTATTCGGCTTCTATGGAACTCTAAGCTACTGAAGACTACTTTCTGCATATCCAAGATATCATAGTTGATCCTAAATTGAAACAACATCCTGATGTATTTTTTTTGTCTTTAACACTTCCACCCCAATCTGAATCGGTGAATCCATGCAAATCTAAAGAAACTCTCTCATATTTGAGTCCAAAATTAAGAGTGCCTTGTAAGTATCTCATAATGTGTTTAACCGCAACTAGGTGAATCTCCTTAGGTTCACACATAAATTGACTTAAGGCATTAATTGCATAGCAAATATCAGGTCTTGTATTTACTAAGTACATAAGGGACCCAATCATCTCTCTGTAGAGAGTAGAATCTATCGAAGGTGATTCTGCTGTTGCTTCTTTAAGTTTATGTAAATTAGTGCAATTCCACATTCCAAATCTCTTCAAAATATCTGATGTATACTTCCCTTGATTAAGTATGATATTGTCAGAATTCTGTTGTACTTCCAATCCTAGGAAGCAATGTAGAAGCCCCAAGTCTTTCATCTCGAATTCTCTAGTTAGATCTTTCTTGCACTGATCTATAAGATGATCATCACCTGTGATTAATAAATCATCAACATACAATATCAGAATTACCATATCATCTTTATCTTTTTTATAATATAAGTTTGGATCGGCTTCATTCTTGGAGAATCCTAAGCCTGTGAGATATTTATCAATTCTTTCATACCAAGACCGGGGAGCCTATTTAAGCCCATAAAGAGCTTTCTTGAGCCTGCAAACAAAAAGGTTAGGATCATGAGTTTCAAATCCTTTGGGTTGCTTCAGATATACTTCTTCAATTTCTTCTAAGTTCTCCCTCTGGGACCCAGATTCACTATTTTTTTCAGAACTAGATAAAGGAGAAGGTTCATCAGAACTTATGGCTCTTTTGAATGCAAGACCTTCTTCAAAGATTACATCTCTGCTAAGTTCAATAGTTTTCTGTCCAGGTATGAAAATCCTATATGCTTTAGAAGTTTCACTATACCCTACAAAAATACTTTTCCTCCCAGAGGGTTCTAACTTGGTTCTCTTTTCTTTTAGAACATGGATATATACAGGACATCCAAAAATTCTAAGATGACTTATATTGGGTTTTACCTTAGTAAATACTTTTTCAAGGGTTTTATCTTTGAGATAGGAGTGAGGGCTTCTGTTTTGAATATATACAGCAGTACAAGAGGCTTCTGCCCAAAGATAATATTCTAGGTTTTGGTCAAAAATTATAGCCTTAGTAGCTTTTATAATTGTCCTATTCTTTCTTTCTGCTACCCTATTTTGCTCTGGGTTATAAGGAACAATCTACTCCCTCTTAATCCCTGATTCTTTACAAAACCTTTTAGACAAGTCTGAGGTATATTCTCCTCCGTTATCAGTTCTAAGGGTTTTAATTTTATGTCTTGAAAGATTTTCAGTTAATGCTTTGAATTCTTTAAAACTTTGTAGGATTTCTTCTGATTCCTTGCATTTAAAAAAGAAAATCCATGTTTTCTCAGAGAAGTCATCAATGAACAAGATATAATACCAGAATCCTCCAAGAGAAGGAATAGACATAGGTCCACATAAATCAGAATGAATTAATTCTAGTACATTATTTGTTTTCCTAGTACTATCATGAAATGGATTTCTGGTGCTTTTACCCAGAGCACACCTTTTGCAAATACTAGGGTGGTCTTTATTTAATTTGGATAATCTAGTAACCATCTTTTCCATAGTTGATAAAGTTTTAAAATTTAGATGCCCTAATCTTCTGTGCCATATTTCATTTGAATCTTCAGCTTCGTAAACTAGGGCTTGAATGGATCGACTATATTTTATATTCAATTCATACAAATATCCTTTTCTTTGACCAATTAACTTTGCTTTCTTGATGGAAGAGTTCTTAGCCCAAGTTAATACTTTGTCATTCACGAATGCAACATTGTGTCCATCATCTTCAAGTGCTGTAATTGAGACTAGGTTTCTTTTAATCCCTGGTACATAGAGTACACCTTTAAGAAGAAGAGTATTTCCTAATTTTAGTTTCAAAGTAAAATTTCCAATTCCTTCAATGGAGTGTGCTGAGTTATCACCAATGGTAACTTCACCGTTAACCTTCTCTGATAAAGAATCTAGAGTTTCTTTGTATCCTGTTATATGTCTAGAAGATCCACTATCAATTACCCATGCTTCACTTGAAATTCCATTTGATAGTGATGAGTACAATACTCGATTCTCAAGATGATAGGTATCTTCTTCTCTAGTAACATTAGTACAGTTTGCTTGTTGTTTAGAATTCTCATGATAATTAGATTTGTAGTGTCCAAACTTTTCACATTTGAAACACTTTATCTTAGATAAATCTTTCTTGGGCTTTCCATTCTTTTGATTTCCTTTTTTCTTTTTGAAATGCTTTTTTGTGCCTTTATAGGAGTTTGTATTAAGAACGTGAAGTTCTTCATCTTCTACTTTTGGTTTCCCTCCTTTCTTTAGTTTTCTGGATTCCTCTTGAAGACAATCATTCTTGAGTCTGTTAAAATCCGGAAGCTGATCTCTGGCACTTATTCCTTGTGCAAATGTCTCCCATGAATCTGGCAATCCATCTATAGCCATAAGTGTTAATTCTGTGTCACTAATGATGGTTCCTATGCTTGATAGTTCATCTCTAATATTGGCAACTCTTAGGAAATAAGAATTTATCGATTCTCCTTTCTTTATTTGAATGTGATTTAGTTTCCTTTTTAATGCAAGAACCCTGGTTGCATTGTTTACTTCATATGCATTTCGTAATGCATTCATCATATCAAAGGTAGTTTGATGTTTTGTAAGCATAGGTAAAATATCGTTTTTAACTCCATCCAAAATGATTTGAATAGCTTTTCTATTTCCTTTACTCCATATAGATTTGTGATACTTAACTGGGGGTTGTTTGGATGCTCCATCAACAAATTGTTTAACATTGTTCTCTTCAAGAATCATCAAGATTCTGAATTTTCAGGCTTCAAAGTGTTCTTTCCCATCGAACTTGTCCTTAGGTCTGATTGTGTATGCCATTGAAGATAGGAGAAAACTACTGAATATATATGAAGTCTGATAACTGAATTTTGTAGAGCCCTAGATCTGATAACTTGGCTCTGATACCATGTAAAGTTTCTGCAAATTCTTTGAACTTTGGATCAGACTTTTGATTCAATCTTGAATTGCTGAGAATGATATCTTAATATTTTGAATGTTTTGAAATGTTGAGGAAGTTGACACCTTTGTTTAATGTAGATCCAATACTTTATAATCGATCTTGATTGAAGTAGAGTAACTCTGATTTACAATTTGTTGGATGAAGATGCTTGAAGGAGCAGACTTAATTTTGTTTGTGTGTCCTTCAAAACTGCATCACTATCCATCTAAATATCTAAACCAAGAGACTTCACCCTCAAAGGGCATGTCCCTATCCTTGGTCGGCTTTCATAACCTTTCTCATAATCGGTGATTTCAAGACTTAGTTTAATATTAGTCACTAACTAACACATTGTGTTAGGTTAGTATCAATGTAAACAAATTTGGAAAAGTCGCCGCCTCATAAAGGAAAGAATGAGAATATATAGAGCCATTCTTAGACATCTAGATTTAGAAGAATAAGTGCAACCTGCACTTATAGACCTGGAGATTATCATGTTAAATTCTTAACACGTTGTAGGTTCTTGCCTAAATCAAACTATGTAGTTAATATAGTCACTTAAGTGAAAAATTAAAAAGCAACTCAACTTAAAAATATAACATAAAGTGTTCTATAGTTGCTTTAAGTTAAAAATTAAGATGATGAAGTAACTTAAAAACGTAACATAAAGTGAATTTTTTTTTACATTTTTCAAAAAGTGAATGTCAACTTAAAAATATAACATGATATTTTAAATCGTGTAGGTGCACCAGGAAAGTCCACTTTTTGGGCACTAAAATGATCATATGTTCTAATTGTCAACTCCAATTGAGCTGTAAGATAGACCGAATCGAAGGGAAAATCGAAAGCAATGATTTGAGCAAAACCAAAAGCCCAAAAACTAACACATTCAAAAATGCAAAAAAGCACGATGAAGGCTTCAAAAATCAAGTATAGGCTCGACAAACAGAAAAACTAAAAAGACTTGATGAAAGCCTTCAGTAAAAGAGTCCATTACACAAATTAGAGTTGATTGGTTGATCAATGTTATCCAAATGGATAATGAACTAAACTTAGAGAAATGCGAAACTAAGTTGAAAAAGTTCCGTGCTGTTACTTGCATTTTGTGGTGACAAAATGCAGGACAACAAACTGAAAATAACATGTGTCATTCGCATGTGTTGAGGCATGAATATCTAAAGAGTTGTAATTAATTATAGGAGTTATGAGAATCTCAAGAGACTTTTGGTTATAATTTGAAGGGTCTCTCCTATTGTTATAAATATCGCATCAAGTGAAGGATATTGTACACTTGAACTTTTATGATCAATATAATAATATTTCTGTTGTGTGGTTGGGTTTTTCCCTTCATTCTAGAAGGGTTTTCCTAGGATATTTCTAGTGTTTACTGTTTCAGTTTTGGCTCTTTTCTTATTGCTGTTTTTCTTCATTGATTTTTGGGCTCAAGTTTTAACATTTTCAATTGAATATATGATGCTGTTATGTTGATAGGTCATTCATGTTAAAAAATTAACTATGTATTTAAGTTGGCATACTATAGCTTAGCCTAGTAGGAAAAATTTAAGTTACTGGTTCAGTTCAGCAATTACCTCTTTTATTTTGTTAGGAGTTGACCATAGTAACACAGGGATGCATCCCCCTCTTTTTGTCCAGGACTTGGGGACTCTGTTCCCCCGTCCTCAGTGGTGCCACTAGATTCCACCACCTCCACCGAGGATGGGGGGACGTCTTGGTGTTAACTATTTGTTGATTTGACTATTTATGTTCAATGTTTGATGTTCCAATTAAATGCAATGTTCAAGTGTTTACTCTTTTACGTCAGTAGATCCTATATTTTAATAAATCTTTTCACAACTATCATTTTATGTACCATATGTATAATATATATAACCCCCCCTGGTCCCCCTTGGTCCCCCTACCATCCCCCTGAGTCCCAAAATTAAGGCCCCTTTGTCCCCCTGTCTGGGAAACTTGTCCCCCCGTTGCCCTGTCCCCCAGGGTGGCCGTTAACATTCACATGATTTATTAGTATTAAAAAAACTTATATAGGCTACTATAATATTATTAGTTGTACGAGAGATTTGAGGTATATGACTTGTTAGAACAACTCATATAGTTAGGGAATGGTTCATGTAATGTAGGATATTAAACTCTTATAAATGTGTATAATGCATTGAATTGAATAAGAAATGAAATAGAACATACTATTTGTGTGCAACCCTCTAAAAACCAATATGGTATTAAAGTGAGGTGTGTAAATTGTAGTGACGCTTGAAGACTGGGAGATTTGAAGACTTTGGAGATTGGTATTGATACTGGTACAACTTATCTTCAAAAATAGGAGATTGGGGTACTTGGAGATGACATTTTTTAAATATAATTTAACATTTCCAAGAAATATCATAGCATAGAGCTTTGAAAACAAGAACAATGAAAAGGTTAAAGTTTGAACATCAAAACTATTGAATACAAAATATCAAATTTGAAATTCAAATCACTAATACTAATAGTAATGTCATTTAATGTTGTGTCATATAGAGTCAAATAGTTCAAAACTTGCACTACATATCTGACTCTGAGCATCATATACAATCATATTGGATTATCATTAGATATTGAAATTGAAAAAATACATAGGTTGGTGCTGAATCGCTGATGCAAACAAAGAATTGTAAATAAAAATCAGAAATCTATCATCTATTGTAGAATGTTTTGATCATCCATCTCAGGGTCTTAAGCTATTATATTGTCCAGATAATCATCACTCTCCAACTCAAGTTCTTCTGATGGTAGTACAACTGGGTGTAATTAAGGCCATCTGGTTCAACTGCTTCTTCTACCATGGTTGTGGCTTCTCCATCAAGTGCAATTTGGCCGTGTTTTCTGAAGGACCCTCCATACATCCACGATCAACATGAGAGAGAAGGTGAAGTGAGCTATGCATGTACACCAGGTTCTTTGCTTTCTTTGACCCTAATCAGTTCCTCTCCAATGAATTAATAAAACCATAAGTACTCCAATTCCTCTCTCTAGCTAGAGAGCTAGCTACTTGTGAGAGCAATGGTGATTGTTATAGATGAACATCTGTATTTTTCTGTCCTTTTTGATGATATCTGAAATCCACTGGAATTTGCCAATATCTTTTAGCACATTATTCTGTGAATGCACTCAACATGGTGTCTAGAATATATGCCTATACTTTTTTTGCACCATCAAACCTACTTCTTTACAAACAAGGGCAACGTTAATGATAATTTACACCCCATATGATGCTCCCACCTCCTCAATGCTGTTACATAATTGCCATAAAAAAATAAGGCCATTTGCTACATGTTACCATGACATTGAGCAGGGGACAATTCCTAGTATTTATTCATCGACCCATCAGAATACTGCAACCTTCTGTAGCCTACTCTCATTTCAATGGTGTTGTTTGTTGCTCTAATTGAAGTTTCTCTTTTCTAAAGCCATTTGCTACATGTTACCATGACATTGAGCTGGGGACAATTCCTAGTATCTATTCATCCACCCATCAGAATACTGCAACCTTCTGTAGCCCACTCTCATTTCAATGGTGTTGTTTGTTACTCTAATTGAAGTTTGTCTTTTTCAATCAGAGTAGAGTGGAGCTTTTCAGACCCAAGTGGCCTATGCCCTGGTGGTCTATTGTTGATAACCTGGAACATCTCTTCAAAGAAAGGTAAACATGCAACATTAAATGGTATTCCATTTGCATAAAAGAGGTGTGCAACTTTTGCATCAACTACTTCTCAACCTTGCATATCAAAAAGTTTTTCGACAGGGTTTGAGCTGGTAGTGTGCGGTCTCTTATGAGAAAGTTGTGTTACTACATCTCTACTAGAAACTGCTTCCATCTCTATTGTGTCTCTTTTTTGAGAATGAGTTGTGATAGGTGTTCTCGCTGTTGAAACATGAGAAGAGCTAACAATATATACTTTCCCATCAGACCTTTCTTGATCCCTCACAGCCTCAAGACACCCAACCTCATTTTCACAAAGATCAACACCTTTTTTCGGTATGTAAAGGAAATAAGCCTTTTGCCTCGTGTAAGTACCTTGCCATTCCTTAGGACAAAGTTTACATTTGATTGTGATTGTTTTATCTATACCTTTATTCTTGGGAATACAATCACAATACTTCCACAACGGGTATCTTCCCCCACCTGAGATTCTATACAAAAATTAAAAATATTAGCAAGTCTTCTTAAATTTATTCTACCCCTACCTTACATTCTACGTAAAATAAAAAATATCAGTTTAGTTTTGCACTTGCTGTTTGACTTTGCATAAATTTTGAAAAATGGAATTGCAATTGCTTGAAGAAAATTTAAAAAACCTACATGTCTGCTAACTGGTTCAGGTTTGTTAGCAAAATGAAAATAATAAATTTTAAATATATTTCATTCATTTAAAAAAATTTAGCATTCACTGCTGTGTGAATGCAGCCCCATTTGTGACATGTCTGATAGCACAGCTGCACTGGAAAAAATGTATACAAAATGTGGAAGCATTTGCATGACAGTTTCAGCATTTGCTGCTGTGTGAATGCTTCCACATTTCGCAGACATGTCTACCAGCACAGCTGCACTGTAAACATGTATGCAAAATGTGGAAGAGTTCACACTGCCCTGGCAAACATGTATGCAAAATGTGGAAGCATTCACACCGCCACATTTTGCATACTTGTTTGCCAGTGCAGCTGTGCTAGCAGACATGTCTGCAAAATGTGGAAGCATAAAAACCAGTTAAACTATAACTCCAAACAATTGATCCTAGGGGAAAAAATAATATTCAAAATGATTGTAGGGAAAAAGATCACAGGGGAAAAAACTAATTATAAAATGTAATTGAACCCCCCATCTTGGTTTGTGTGCATGATTCACGAATTTAGTCGACTAGGGCTTTGAATGATAACACCTTGGCTTCTAGTGGTGATAAATGACGTTAAATTTTCTTTATTTGTTTCTAACATGCCTTTTCACTTGGAGACATGCAAAATATGCCATAGAACATAGTGTGAGAGTGGAGTATGGTAGGAGATGTCGAGATGAAGTCTAGTTGTGACCTTAATCACAACATCGCCCAAGGATGGGCTCCCCTATCTGTTTCCTTGCCTAGCTTTTTTTTGTCTTTCTCGGTAGTTGGCTCATGGGCTCTCCTTAATTCCAACCAAGATGTGTGATTGTGCCAAATGAAGTCCACCGTAGCCTCCCAGTGTCCATTGTCTGTAGTGTCCTCCTCATGCTATGATTAAATTCGTTGAACACTCAACATGCTTTCTCACCCCCTCCGCCATACCAAGCCTGGGATACTATCCATCATAGAGGATCCAAAATAGGTATACATTATGCCCAGCTTGATATGGATTAAGTAGAGAAACGCATCTACCATTGGTCTCTGAACGCAACTAGTGTATACATCCTCAACACAAATCTGGCCAGGCCAAGAAATGGTAAACAATAAAAACAATTTTGCATGCTAACCAAAATAGCCCAATACGAAATTGTGGTAACTCGAGAAAGTTCCTAAAATAATGTTATCTAACGTGGAAGACTGAAGGATATGAAGTCACAAGTCAATGTGGTCAATGGATAAAAATCCATCACCACTTCAAAACCCCGCTTTTCCCCACCGTGGAGCGGGGTTTCAACCTAATCGTGGATTTTGTCCATAGCAAATAAAATCCATGATACCTTCAAAAATCCCCCTTCATTCCTCTCTTGAGTGTACTTTGAATCCGGTCTTGGATTTTGTCCATGGTGTATAAAATTCATGACATGCTCAAATCCTTGCCAGTTCCCTTTGAGCCAAAATGCAAAGTGTTGTAGATTTTTGTTCCTTTGGACAAAACCCTCTATGTCTTAAAATTTTGCTCCAATTTCTTTTTGAGCACATTTCAAGATTGGTCAAGGAAATTTGCTTTAGAAAAAATCCATGGCATAGGAAAAATGCATCCCAACATTGTTATTAGCGGAAAGAAATTCATTGGAAAGAAAAATTTTGAGAGAACAAAATTGGAAATTTTCAACTAGTCAAATATTTTTGGAAAGTGAAAATGTTTTAAAAAATTTGACAATCCAATATTTCAAATTTTCCAAATCTATGAAAAACCCAAGAAATTTGTTAGGGAAAATCCTCACAACTTGAAGATTGAAAATGAAAAATAATTAAAAATCTTGGAAACTTGCAAGAGGTGTAAATTCAAATGAGAAAATTTGAAAAAGGGCAAAATACCAAGAAATTTGAATTGTGGACATCTCGAAAAAAAATGAAAACTCTCCAAAATGGAAAAAGTTGAAAAAACTCGAAAATCTTTAAAAATTCCAAAAATTGAAATCTTGAAATTATTTTGACAATGGACAAAATCTTGAAAATCCAAAAGGTTGTGAAATTATCGAAAAATGTGAAATTGTGAGATCCAAAAAGGTGAAAATTTGAAAGTCTCAATTTTTTTAAAAAAATTGATGAAAAATTTAAAAAGTGAGAAATTTGGAAATTTTCAAAGCTTGGGAAGTTTGGAAGAAAAACTCGGAAAGCAAGATAAAAATGGAATTCTTGAAAGATGGAAAAGATGAATTAAAATCAAAGTAACAAGACTTGGACCCGGCTCGAACTTAGCAAGGGTAACTCGACTTGTGACCTGGCTTAGACTCACTAGTGACTCAGCAATGACTTGGCAAAGTGACAAAACCCTTGAAATTTTGTGATTTTTTAGGATTTAAAGAACATTTCATGCACCCATTATTGAATAAAGCTTAAAGACACAATAATATTATGAAATAGAAGGTAATTTGATCACATACATAAACATAAATCGATTACATAAGTACGAAGGTAAATTACTAAATAGTAGCTGAAGGAAATAGAAAACATAGATGCATAAATCCATGAAACCCATCCAAATATATATCAAATCCATGAAATCCATCACATCAATAGTCATCATCAAATGTTCCAATCATATGTTAAGTTAAACAAAAAGTTAAAACAAGACTACAACTATGGCTCCTAGTCCTCATCCTCATCCTCAATATAATCTATAATATGCCTCTTAGTAAGCCGTCTAAGGTAGGTCCTAGATGACTGATTAACCATAGCCTCAGCCTATGAGGTGCCTCTAAGATCAACTGTAGTCTCTGCCAGTGCCTGTGAGGTGCCACTAGGATCAACTATAGCTCTTTGCTCCTTTGCTGCCATAGCCATGGCCTTAGCCTCTTTGTTTGTCTCGTCGACCCACTCTAGGTCCTCATCATCAAAGACAGATCAATAGCCTCATTGATCCACTCAGACTCTAGATCAGCCTCCTCTAGAGTAATCAAAGAGGTGTCACTATCGAAAATTTCCCTAGTCCTAATGCGTAGGTTGTAATGCACAAAGACTAGTTGATTCATTTTCTCCACAGACAACTTGTTACGCCCCTTCGAGTGGATGTGTTTGAACATGCTCCAGTTGCACTCACATCTAGAAGCACTACATGGCTGACTCAATATGCGGATGGTGATTTGTTGAAGGGTTTTGGTTTAAGGCCCAAACATTTTACACCATCTATCTAAATTTTGAAAAAGGAAAAGAAAAAAATATTAGTTTCATTTCAACATTTAAAGTTAGAAAGTTAGAAACTAGATAGTATATATGTGCATCATTGCATATTGTATAAGGCTTAAGTTGCAATTTTTACCTGGTTGCAATTTTGTACGACCACCTTTACAAATTTGACCTGAAAAAATGGGGCTTGTTTCATTATTATAGGCATCCATCTCAAGCAATATATCTATGGCATTAGTGGCCATCTTTGATATTATAGTGTATAGGCCACTAAGAACCTCCTCATCTGCCTTGAAATCATCACGGAAATGGTATGCCGGATTGAGGTAATAGGCTACTGCATGGATGGGTCTATGAAGTTGATTTTGCCATCTCCTATCAATTATGTCCCAAATAGGGCCATACTTGTCCTCAACTCCTACATATTTGGCTTGAATAACCTCCGTGGCCCTATCATGCCCTCATATATGTAGCCCATAGCGGGCATCTCCCGGTTAGCAACTCATAGGAGGGCTACAAGGGGCTCAATGATCTACAAAACAATTAAACAACAAAACAATTTAGTGAATGATGAAACTTTGCAAAGTTGCACAATAAAAATAAAACAAAAATATGTATGAGATAAATAAAATTATAAATTTTAAGACTTAAGCTTTTAAAATCAAATTACCTCCACAACCTCCTTACATTGCTCCCAAAAACCTTCTTCATCTTAAATGCATTTTGTTGCATTTATCCTTGCAGGGGTGGTGGTGAAGGACTTGGAAGTCCATTGTGGACCAACAAACATGCACCTCAAAGGTAACGTTGAACTCAGCAAGGCTTTTAGTGTGATAAAATTAGAGGCAAATCTTGTGATACTGGGACGAGCCAACTCCTTTTCCCCCGTGTATTCCTTAATAATGTCAAGGACCAAGGCATGATTATAGATGGACTCACAAAGATTTTTGGCCTTATCAACACATGATTTCACCCATTCAATCTTGCCAATTTCCTCTAACATGAGGTCGAGGCAATGGGCCGCACATGGAGTCCAAAAGATTCTTGAGTGTCTCTCCATCAAAATTTTTCCTATAGCAATTTTAAATTAGTTAGTAAACAATTAAAAATTTAGATGTGTTAAAAAACTTTTAATTTTCAAAATTTAATGAAAAACTAAAATAAAAAATTAGAAACTTAAAAGTTAAAATTTTACCTGCAGCAACATAATTAGTTGCATTATCAGCCACCACCTAGACAACCTTCTTTCCCCCACCTCCCTTAGGACCTTCTCAATAGCCTCACATAAGTATTTTGCATTTTTGACATGTGTGTAAGTATCTATAGACTTCAAAAACATGATGGATCCTGAAAGTGAAAATAAAACAAAATAATTATCATTGAATAATCAATAAAACAAAATTTTAGTTATTCAATAATACATTAAATTTTAGACTTTGAGAAGTAGAGGATAATGAATTACCTCTGCTACAAACAAGAAAATTTAGGAGAGTCCTATTTCTCCTATCTATCCATCCATCTATCATAATGATACACCCCCTTTGGCTCCAAATCTTTCTATGGTCCTCCAACTCAAGTTTCATCTCCTCAACCATTTCTAGTAAGAGGGGGCCACTCAACTCATCTTCAATGGAGGCTTTAAACCCCACACCACAGATGAAAACTGCATCAATCATCCCCTGCCAATAAGAAGTCCTGTTACAATTAATAAAAAACATTTAAATTAGCATATTTCAACATCAAGTTAAAATTTTAAAATTTTATTTTCAAAGTTGAATTAAAAAATTTAAAAGTAAAACTCAAAACAATCAAATATAAATGAAGTTGAATTACCTGGCTACTATAAATGGAATATTGCAAAAAAACCAAAATTTGCAAATTGCTCTTCTTCCAACTTCATGGATCTCCCTACTCTAGTCCAAATTCTCAAGTGAGGGTTGTGTACCAGGAGTGGAACGTGGTACAAAAATATTGTCCAACCTAAATTTTCTGACTTTAGGATGAAAGGTAATGCCAGTACTACTATTAGGGGCTGCGCCACTAGCAGTGCCAGGAATAGATGTAGAAGCAGTAGCACTAGACGATAGGGGGGAAGGGAAGAACCTTCTCCAACACAACCTATTGAACCTAGGGGTGTAAAACTAGATACAAAAGCAGTTCCAGATGAGGGTGGATGTAACAACTGAATTTCTACTAACTAATTTCATCATTAAACTAACTGATTTATATTTCATATTCACATGACATAGAATTCTAAAATGATTTTAAAACTTAATTTGAGTTTTACATGGTTTTTCTATTCCTACAAGTTTATCATTAACTATTAATTGACATATTCAGCTGGAAATAAATCTAAACTATTTTAAGATTACTGAAATGAAGATGCAGTTCAATATGCTAATGATCAACTAAGTAATTTTGATAAATAATAACTAACTTTTCAATAAATGTAATTTACAGCTTTAAAAGAAAAATACTGAACTTACAGGTTAAATAGAACATACTGTTTCTAGTTGAGAGACTTTCTGATTGGTTGTCCAAGCTTTGACTTTGGTGAGAGAAGCATTATCATAGGCTTAACCTCCCAACTGCAGACCTTTTTACTTATCCCCACAAGTTCTAATTTAATAGAACGGCCCTCCCTACCCCGAGGTCGGGCATGAGACGTTCATTGATCCAGCCATTGGAGTAATCAAGTGGGTTGAGGTCCCAACAGCTATTCGGAAGAATAATTGAAGCATCAAGACAACACGATCAATTTGTTGTAGCAAGTCTACCTTTTACCACCCTGGCCAAGGATTTTGAAATGTGGGTTTATAACCCGATCTCCACCACTCAGCTTGACAACTAATTTCGAAAGTGGAATTTGCATGAGCTAATTTTATTAGATTTAATTTATATATTAATGGTTATTGATTTCATTCATGTATTTCTTTTACAGGTTCATCTACACCTCCTCACCATAATCAGGCCATCAGGCCGGTGACTCTTTGGTGCCTGAACATTTGTTTTTATTTGTATATCTTACACCTTCACCACTTCATTCTGGCATTAGCCGGGTGATATCCTTGGTGTTCTTATTACTGTTTATCAGCTATTGAATCACATTTTTCAGAGATTAAAAAGTATAGTTTTTAAATGAAGCGTCTTCAAGCATTACTCATAAAGATTGGTATATTTAATTGTATTCTGCTTCTTCAAGACATTCGATTGAATAAAATTGCCTTGGACAGATGACTTAACTAAACTAAGGTACTTGCTTGTTTCAAATCATGTAAATTCAGACCTTTTAAAGAAGATCACAGATTCTCTATTGAGGACGGCATAATATCACATAACATGGAAAAGATTTAATTAAGAAGCCGATTCAGCCATAGCATGGAAAAGATTTTAACAAGCCGACTCAGCACATAGCATGGGAAAAGATTTAATAAAAATCGACTCAGCTCATAGCATGGAAAGATTAAAAAAACGACTCAGCATATAGCATGGAAAGATTAAAAACTGACTTAGCATATAGCTTGCAAGGTTAAGGAAAAAGCAAAGAAACTGTAAGATGCATCTTATGTGACACAAATGTACTGCAACTGTATTTGCTTTAACTGGTCTCTACGCTTCCTTCTCAGATTCCCACGGGAGTGCAACAGGTTTGTAATGCAAAGATGATATTAAAATCTAAGTGCTGTTGGCACCGAACAGAGCAGGGAAACTCAACGATAGTTTGCAAGGAAAGAAAGTCGAATATCAGGGTTTGTGCCGATACATGACAAGGCTATCAAATAAATAAATTGGAGTCGACCTTACGGCTTCTTGCCGTTACTTGTTTCATATTCAAATTCTTTAATTCGATTGAATTGGAAATAAACGTAAAAGAAAGAGGGAAAATAAAATGAAAAGGTAGAGAAAAGTTGAAGAGTTTATTTAATAATATTATTTATAATTATCTTATTTTTCTTGGTTAAGGTTATAAATACATATTTGCAAGGTGGCATTATTGGATTAATAATTCTAATGTAATGGTGCCACTTTGTATTTATTTATTTATGATCTTAATCGAGAGAGTAAAATAATATTAAGTGATATTATTATTTGATAAATTTAATTAAGGTAAGAACTTTGTTTATTTTTAATACTTATATTTTTAAAATTTTTTTTTAAAATTTTAGCTCATGTGATTTTACCCCCGAGAAACTTATTGTCAAGTCCTAATCACCTTGCTAGGGCAACTTTTAGGTCAAACCTGTCATTCCTGATGACTGAATCTTATGACCATCACATTCCGATGACCTTGTTTCATAATGCTTCCCCTCTCTTTCATAATGCTTCCCCTCTCTCTCCGATCTTCATCCTGTAAACATTTTTAGACAACATTCTCTCCAAAGTATCAATTCAAGATTCATAATTTGTTAAACAAAATCATCAAGTGATCGTTAGGTAATTTCATTATACAACGGCTAAAATTAACTAATTCCAATTCACATGAACACAACGACTAGATTTAACTGACTAGTTTCATTTGATAATCAAATCGATGCAATGGCTATAATTAGTTGATTAAATTTCACATGAACATGAATAAATAAATAACAACTATAACTAACAAGATATAACAACGGCTATAATGAACTAACTCAATTTCACATGAACATGAAAAATTAATTTGGTTCAACGGCTATAAACAACTTAAAAATTCTAAGGCAAAAATTGAGATGTGACATACCCACCCCCTTAGGTTTTTCATCGTCCACGATGAAATAATATCAAATTGTATTTAAGGATAAAAGAAATGAAATATTCAGTTTGCAGTTTCTGTAAATAGATAGGGATATTTCTAAAAAATATCATTATAATCTTCCCATGTAGCATTATCTTTTGAATACTAGTCCCTCTGCACCTTGCACTGAGTTATCTCTCGATTTCGTAAGCGCAACTTACGTACCTCGAGTATTTTGAGCAATTTTACCTCTACCACCCCTGGTTCTTGCACCTGCAACAATTTCCAATCAATCATGTGCTTATGATGACTAACAAACTTCTTAAGGTAAGACACATGGAAGACGTTATGGATCTTGGCAAGGGCTAGGGGTAAAGCAATCTTGTAGGCCACTGGGTTAACAACCTCCAAAACTTCAAAAGGTCCTATGTATCTGGGGGCCAATTTAGTATTCTTGCTAAACTTAATAGTACTCTTCTGAAGCTTAACTCTCAATAACACCTTGTCCCCTACTGAGAACTCTCTGGGTGTTCTTTTCGCATCAGCAAAAATTTTCTGCCTGTCATTTGCTTCTTTCAATCTCTGGCAAATTTGAAGTACTTGTTCTTCCATCTCTTGTAGCATTTCTGGCCCAACAATGACCCTGTCCTCTAATTGATTCTAGCTTACTGGGGTTCTGCATTTACAACCATACAAGGCTTCAAAGGGAGCCATTTTAATCGAAGACTGGTATGAGTTATTATATGCAAATTCAACCAAAGGTAAGTACATTTCCCATTGATATTGCCGATCCATGCAATAAACCCTTAGAAGGTCCTCTAATACCTGATTCACTCGCTCTGTTTGACCATCTGTCTCAAGATGATAAGTTGAACTTATATGCAGTTTAGTGCCCAAGGCTGTAAATAGTGTCTGCCAAAATCTAGAAGTTATCCTTGTATCTCGATCGAAAATAATTGTTTCTGGAACCCCATGTAATCTGAATATTTCTTTTATGAACTTATGGGCTATCTCAGGTGCCCCATCGGATAAATTTCCTGGAATAAAATGTGCAACCTTAGTCAATTTATCAACCACGACCAAAATAGTGTTATGTCGATTTTTGGTCATAGGCAACCCCTATACAAAGTCCATGGATATTATTTTCCATTTCCATTCAGGTACCTCATTTGGATGCAATAGTCTTGCTGGGTATTGGTGTTTCACTTTCGCTCTCTGACACTCTAAACAACTTGCTACAAACTCAATTATCTCTCTTTTCATTCCCTTCCAAAAGTATAAGGGTTTTATGTTAGATAACATTTTTGTTACTCCCGGGTGTCTTGAATATGGGGCTGAATGATACTCACCTAGAATTAATTTTCTTAACTCAGGATGATTTGGTACATAAATCCTGTGGCGATATCTCAACAGTCTATCATCTTCTAGATTAAAATCTGAATACTTGGGGTCTTGCGGATCTCTAATAAGTGCCATGCTGATTTCTGCATAAAAATCATCATGCTCCAAATGTTGTAAAATTTGGTCCCTTAATTGAAATTTTACCTTAGTCATTGCTGAAATATGTCTTCTCTGACTTAAGGCATCGACCACCTTATTTTCTTTTCCTTTAATATAGTTTATGTCAAATTCATAATCTGCTAAAAATTCCAACCATCTTAGTCTTGCATTCAGATTTTGCTGAGTGAAAATATATTTTAGACTTTGATGATCGGATCGGAGCTCAAAAGGTTTTCCAATTAGATAATGCCTCCATATTTGTAATGCATGAACTATGGCTGCTAATTCTAGGTCATGTGTTGCATAATTTTGCTTGTAATTCTTCAACTTCCTAGACTCATAGGCAATGATTTGTTCTTCTTGCATTAACACACCTCCTAATCCTTCACCTGAAGCATCAGTGATTACCACAAATGGTTTCTGCGGATGAGTTACCCTTAAAATAGGTGCAATAGTCAGTTTTTCTTTTAGAAACTCAAAAGCTGATTGACATATTTTTGTCCAAACAAATTTCTTCCCCTTTCTCTGAAGTGATGTGATTGGATAAGCTATTCTTGAGAAGTTCCTAACAAATTTCCTGTAAAATCCAGCTAACCCCATGAAACTCCTAACTTCAGATATGTTTCTAGGTATGGGCCATTCCTTAATTGCTTTAATCTTAGATGGATCTATTGCTATGCCTTGTGCTGAAATAATATGCCCTAGGTATTGAATTTCTTTCTGGTAAAAGGCACACTTTGATAATTTCCCGTATAACTTATGTTCTCTAAGTCTCTGTAATACTATCTCTAAATGTCTTTGATGTTCTTCTCCATTTTTAGAATATATAAGAATATTAACTATAAATACCAACACAAATTTGTCCAGACAATTGTGAAATATACTATTCATTAGGTTCATGAAGGCTGTAGGGGCATTAGTTAATCCAAATGGTAGCACCATGAACTCATAATGTCCATACCTAGTTTTGAAAGCAGTTTTGTGTATGTCCTCTTCCTTAATTCGTAGTTGATGGTAACTTGATCTCAAGTCAATTTTTGAAAACATAGTCGCACCCTTCATTTGATCGAAGAGATCATCTATCCTGGATAATGGGTATCGATTTTTGATGGTGATTTTATTAAGCATTCTGTAGTCTGTACATAGCCTCATGGTTCCATCCTTCTTTCTTACAAATAATACAGGGGCTCCCCATGATAAGACACTAGGTTGAATCATCTTCTTATCCAGCACATCTTGCAATTGTGTTTGCAATTCCATTAACTTTGTGGTGGTCATCCTATATGGGGCTTTGGATACAGGTTCTGCTCCTGCTATTAAGTCTATAGTAAAATCAAATTTCCAGGAAGGGGGTAAACCAGGGAGTTCCTCAGGAAATACATCTTGATAGTTCTTCAAATAGGGATATTTTTCTTCGACTGATTCTTTTAGTTTTTGCTTAATTTCTCCATCTTCATAGATATAATCATCCCCATAAGTGGTTGCTCTTGTATCTTCAACCTTTACTGCGAATATTTCACAGCCTTTCCTTCCGTATCTCTTAAGTTGCATTGATGAAATCTGTTGGGCTCTAATTTCATGTTTGATCCCTGAAATACTTGTGGGTCTACCTCTATCATCCACACAATTGACAATTTTGGCAAGGCAATTTACCTTAGCTTTATGTTCACTAAGCTAGTTTATTCCAATGATAATGTCATAAGATCCTAATGGAGCTACAGATAAATTTAGTTCTGTAGAGAAGTTTGGAAAATCAACCTGAGCTTCAAACAGGCATTGCTCTACCTTGGCCCTTGACTGATTTGCATATTCGACTGTCCATGGTTTTGACATAAAACTAGTTCTTTTCGAAAATCTACTTAACAGTCTAGGTGAAATAAAATATTCAATTGCACCAATATCAATGAGTATAGTCATGGGGTTTCCATAAATCTTACCCGATGTTTCGATGGGACCCATCTGTTGTTCCGCTTGTCTGTTATCTAAGGCTGCGTGAATTCTTTGTGGAAAAACTTCTTGTTGTTGTGGCAAAGGTGAGCGTTGTGGCTGATTGAGGTTTGGGCAATGTCTCTTATAGTGGTTTCCTTTGCAAATATAACAACCCCCCAGTGGTCCTCTTCCTTCATTATTTCTGTCACCTTTGTTCACATGAAAATTTCTTTGGATGTTTCTGGTTCCATTGCTTTTGTTTTTAGGTTTGTTGTTCTTAAAGTCCCTACACTATTTCCTTGCTGCTCCAAATTCGGCACCTTCTGAATTCCAATTGGTCTTTCTCTTATTGTCCCAAATAGAATCATCCTTTTTAACCTTATGTTCTTGTTGAATAGCTTTTTCCAAGGCTTCCTCCATGGTTCGTGGTGCAAGGACATCTACGGATCCCCCTATCCTGTTATTCAGTCCAATAATAAACTTTCTTACCTTTAGGTTGATATCTTGTTGATAGGGTGGTACGTATTTAAGCAACCTGGTAAATTTCTCCCAGTATCTATGCACTGACAAATCCCCCTGTTTTAAATTCTAAAATTCCATAAGTGTTTGGTCACAGAAAGTTTGAGGCAGCCACCATGTTCTAAATATGTCTACAAACTTTTCCCATGTAATGTCGGTAGATCTAATGTTCAGCTCCACCTTGGTGTTCCCCACCAAGTTGCTGCTTCTCTAGTGAATTGATATATGCCCCAAACTGCCTTTGAGGTTTCTAAAAAGTTTCAGATCTCGAAGTATTGTTCCATCTCTGTCAGCCATGCCTCGGCTTCTTCTCCTGACTCAGTACCAGAGAACTTAGGGGGTTTAATTTTCTTAATATCCGCTGATAAGTCAGCCACGATTTCCTTTTTCTTTTGTTTATCTACTTATTTTGGGGAGGGGGTTTTATTATGACTCGAGACTTCTGTCTCGGCTCTGGGTGTGTCTTGGATTTCCTCACGGTGTTGCCCCATCTGGGCTGCCATCTCGCTCATTCTTCTCTCCATAGTTTCTAGTTTTAGTTGTGTTTCTTGTAGAATTTGAAGTAGTAGTTCATTAGAGGATTGATGGTTCTCACGAACTATCTCTCGATTCTCTGCATTCTCATTGTTACTCATGTTGTATTTCAGGTCTTTCACCTACTAGTTTTCACAATTTAATTTTATAGTTATAGTTTTTCATTGCTCAAAAAGAAAATTTTCATTTCTATTGTTCAATAATTTTCTCATTGTTTGCCAATAACAAGATTTATTTCCATTGCTCAACTAAGCAAATTTTCATTTATATTGCTCGACTAAGCAATTCTTTATTTACAAAATTATATCTATTGCTCATCAAAGCAAAATTTCTTTTCCATTGCTCAACAAAGCAATCTTTATTTACAAGTTAGATCCATTGCTCAACAAAGCAATCTTTATTTACAAAATTCCTCTTTTGAGGTAGTTTTACATCCATAGAATATTTTTTATTATTTTTGTTTAACAGCTTCTAGTTCTGCTTGGTACATGTCTCGTACCATCCATGATCTATGAAAATGTAGGAGGGGATTGCTCTGCCGAGCGTTTCAGTCCTGAATTAGTTTATTCCTGTATGCTAGCTTCTTGGCAGGAGTCCATCGAATTCTCTCCTTCATTCGTAGAATGACTTTGCTCAGTGCTTCATCATCTTGAGGCTCGGAACAGCAAGAATAATCGTACTTAGTCATATTCTTGATGAGGTAAGGAAAAATAGGATGTCGTGTTTTCTTGCGAGGTGTTCTACGTACTAACATCTTGTATTCAATTTTATTAGATTTTAGGAAGGTGATGTGCCCTAGGTTTAGTGTTGAACTAGGCTCTGATACCATATGTAACAGTTGAATTTCTACTAACTAATTTCATCATTAAACTAACTGATTTATATTTCATATTCACATGACATAGAATTCTAAAATGATTTTAAAACTGAATTTGAGCTTTACATAGTTTTTCTATTCGTACAAGTTTATCATTAACTATTAATTGACATATTCAGCTTGAAATAAATTTAAACTATTTTAAGATTACTGAAATGAAGATGCAGTTTAATATGCTCATGATCAACTAAGTAATTCTGATAAATAATAACTAACTTTTCAATAAATGTAATTTACAGCTTTAAAAGAAAAATACTAAATTTATAGGTTAAATAGAACATACTGTTTCTAGTTGAGAGACTTTCTGATTGGTTGTCCAAGCTTTGACTTTGGTGAGAGGAGAAGCATTATCATAGGCTTAACCTCCCAATCGTGGACTTTTTTACTTATCCCCACAAGTTCTAATTTAATAGAACGGCCCTCCCTACCCCAAGGTCGGGCATGGGACATTCAACAACCATTAGAGTAATCAGGTGGGTTGAGGTCCCAACAGCTATTTAGAAGAATAACTGAAGCATCAAGACAACAACACAATCAATTTGTTGTGGCAAGTTTGCCTTTTACCACCTTGGCCAAGGATTTCGAAATGTGGGTTTATAACCCGATCTCCACCACTCAGCTTGACAACTAATTTCGAAAGTGGAATTTGCATGAGCTAATTTCATTAGATTTAATTTATATATTAATGGTTATTGATTTCATTCATGTATATCTTTTATAGGTTCATCTACACCTCCTTACCATAATCAGGCCATCAAGTTGGTGACTCTTTGGTGCCTGAACATTTGTCTTTATTTGTATATTTTACACCTTCACCACTTCATTCTAGCATTAGCCGGGTGATATCCTTGGTGTTCTTATTATTGTTTATCAGCTATTGAATCACATTTTTTAGAGATTAAAAAGTATAGTTTTTAAATGAAGTCTTTAGGAATTACTCATAAAGATTGGTATATTTAATTGTATTCTGCTTCTTCAAGACACTCAACTAAATAAAATTGCCTTGGACAGATGACTTAACTAAACTAAGGTACTTGCTTGTTTCAAATCATGTAAATTCAGACCTTTTAAAGAAGATTATAGATTCTCTATTGAGGATGGCATGATATCACATAACATGGAAAAGATTTAATTAAGAACCCAATTCAGCACATAGCATGGAAAAGATTTTAACAAGCCGACTCAACACATAGCATGGGAAAAGATTTAATAAAAACTGACTCAGCTCATAGCATGGAAAGATTAAAAAAATGACTCAACATATAGCATGGAAAGATTAAAAACTGACTCAGCATATAGCATGGAAAGATTTAGCTAAGAAAAACGACTCAGCTGTGCAATGTTAAGGAAGAAGGAAAGAAACTGTAAGATGCATCTTACGTGACACAAATGTACTGCAGCTGTATTTGCTTTAACTGGTCTCTAGGCTTCCTTCTTAGATTCCCACGGGAGTGCAACAGGTTTGTAATGCAAAGATGATATTAAAATCTAGGTGCTGTTGGCACCGAACAGAGCAGGGAAACTCAACAATAGTTTGCGAGGAAAGAAAGTCGAATATCAGGGTCTGTGCCGATACATGACAAGGCTATCAAATAAATAAATTGGAGTCGACCTTACGGCTTCCTGCCATTACTTGTTTCATATTCGAATTCTTTAATTCGATTGAATTGGAAAGAAATGTAAAAGAAAGAGTGAAAATAAAATGAAAAGGGAGAGAAAAGTTGAAGAGTTTATTTAATAATATTATTTTATATTATCTTATTTTTCTTGGTTAAGGTTATAAATACGTATTTGCAAGGTGGCATTTTTGGATTAATAATTCTAATGTAATGGTGCCACTTTGTATTTATTTATTTATGATCTTAATCAAGAGAGTAAAATAATATTAAGTGATATTATTATTTGATAAATTTAATTAAGGTAAGAACTTTGTTTATTTTTAATACTTATATATATTTTTAAAATTTAAAATTTTAGCTTATGCAATTTTCCACCAAGAAACTTATTGTCAAGTCCTAATCACCTTGCCAGGGCGACTTTTAGGTCAAACTTGTCATTCCTGATGACAGAATCTTATGACCATCTCATTCCGATGACCTCGTTTTGTAATGCTTCCCCTCTCTCTGGTCTTCATTTTGTAAACATTTTTAAACAACATTCTCCCAAAGTATCAATTCAAGATTCATAATTTGTTAAACAAAATCATCAAGTGATCGTTAGGAAATTTCATTATACAATGGCTAAAATTAACTAATTCCAATTCACATGAACACAACGACTAGATTTAACTGACTAGTTTCATTTGATAATCAAATTGATGCAACGGCTATAATTAACTGATTAAATTTCACATGAACATGAATAAGTAAATAACGACTATAACTAACAAAATATAACAACAGCTATAATGAACTAACTCAATTTCACATGAACATGAAAAATTAATTTGGTTCAATGGCTATAAACAACTTGAAAATTTGAGGGCAAAAATTGGGATGTAACAGTGGAACCAATCTGAGCGAACTCTGCTAATTGTTTTTGTCTTAATTCCTTTTTTTGTTCATATTTTTCTAAGGCAACATAACAAAAACGTTGAGCCTCAATAGTTGCAACTTTACAAGGCTCAACATTTTGACCATGTATGCCAGCGATATGTTATTTTGATCTATTTATCCCTCCACTATTAAAGGTCTTACAAAATAAGCATTTTGTTTGAGTTCTACCTCTACTCGGAAACTCTACGGTGTACTTACAACACTCATCTTTTTTATTGCCATTAGAGACCATGGGTTTTTTGGCTGGAGGAGCCATTATGAGCAAGGGAAAATGTCAAGGTTGCTGCAATAAGACATTTTAGACCAAAAATTACCATTTAAGCATTGTATTTTATGAATATTTAAAGTAAAACAAAATTCATAAACATACGTAAAAAATTCATCCAAAAGACCCATAAGCATAGAGAAAAAAATCATCTAAATCCAAAAAAGCAACTCTTACCTCTTTGAAATGAGTTGATAAATGTTGAGAAGAGCCCCTATAAATATAGTTGCTCCAATGTCAAAAATGGAAGCTTTTCTCCTATTCCTTTCAGTTGGTTGCAAAACAATGACACTCGATTTCCCTTTCTTCCTCTTTTTTTTTAAATTTTTCACTATATAGTGTTATGAAAGTCCTTTTAGGGTTATAAGGAAAAGAAAGACAAAAAAATTAAAAAAATAAAAACCAATTTTTTATTCTTTTCCCCAACTCCAACGCTCAGCTGCGGCCAGATCACGATTGTCATGACCCGCAAGTCACGACCTGACTCGCAAGTCAGGTGAGTTGCTTGACTTGACCCGACAAACTAGGGTCACGGGTCAATTTTACTTGACAAGCTTAACTCGACTCGCCAACTTGCGGCGAGTCTCGTTACTCTGACTAAAGTTGATTATTTTAACTAAATATTTGATTTTTTATGAATATTTAATAATTTGTCAGAATAAAAGGATGACTTTACGGAGAATGCAATGATGAAGTTTTCTTTGTCATTTAAAGTTTTTTTTAAATTAGTAAAATGTTATTGCCGAATTTTATTAATATTATAAAATGGCTACATAATTTTTGCCTTGTTCATAGTGTGGGCACTAGGGGAAAAGAACAGGGACGAAAACCCCTAGTCTAGTCCAGGACTGAAGTCCTGTATACAATGGGAGGGAACATTTCCTCCTATACAAAAATTTAGAGGGCATGCCCTTCGTTTACAATGGCCAAAACAGATGGCAAAGGTGGCATACCACCTTTAACAAGTGCCTCTAGGTGAGGACTCGGAGCCAACATTCCAGCCTCTTAAAAAAAGTTTGAAGGAGTGGGTTGGAGAATAGTAGAAAGAGTAACTTGAGAGCACTAGGTAATTTTGATGCGTGTTTATGACCCACCAAACAGTAGAACAAAATACCGAAATATCTTATCCCTCTTGAACAAAGTGTTGTGTATGCTAAGATTGCTAGAAGATCATATGATGTCTCCAAGGTTCCTTAATTGTTAGGTCTTGACTGTGGATAAGCTCGGTGGTTGATGTGATTTGCTAATGATCACAAGGGGCCTTACATGTGTTTACTCAGATTCATTTCAAGACATACTGGATGTGGGAACTATCTAAAGGTTTTGCAATGAGGTTATTTTTTGGGTTTTCATGAAATATGCAAAAATGAAATAGGATAGGGTTCAGGAATTCTATTCTAATCCTAAGGGTAGTGATGACAATAAATGGTACTTTGTGGACAAATTCCTCAATTTACCAAGCTCCGCTTTGCCAAGTTATACTACAACTGCACATGAATTCGTACAATCTTCAAGGGTTATGCCAAAGATTTTCATACCACCACATACACTATCATAAAGAACAATCTATATGAATGATCGAAGTTAAACATATCCATGAAATGGGTTCAGGCTAACTTTGCACAACGATTTAGAATCACTAAAACGTCAAAAGTATGAACCAAAGGAATTCATCAATACACCATCATATTCTCCATTGCAATCACAACACTTTAACTAGGCTAAACTTAATCTAATCGAGGGAATTTGAGAGAACTACCCTTTCCAGATACTGTTTTGTCGGTTGACTCTTGTGGAGGAACTACCCTTTCCCACACAAACCGGGGTAATGAAGCTCAACCATTCCTTCTTCATGAGAGCATCCCACTTTGAAAGATTGCCTTCATAATTGGTAATAGAGCATAGTCTATCATTAACTTTCTCCATAATGCTAGCCTCAATCTTGTTACAAAGAGAGGAAATGTCTATTGCAGTGTCTTGAAAGATTACTCGATTGCGCTTCTTCCATATTTACCACATTAGGATTGGTGGTGCCGATTTCCAAGGAGCACCATATGTATTGTTGTTGGACTTGGTAGGTCAAGCTTTGAGATGGGTAAAGAGATTAACTGGGAATGCTGATTGTTAATGAAACTTTAATATTTAAACAAGGGAAAGCCCTTCTTCTGAAGCCCAGGATGTTGCAAATCCTGTTTTCAAGGCGGGGGCCTAAGTTAATGAAAAATACTTCAGATTCACCCACATTGATGATTTGTCCTAAGGCCCTCATATACATCTCAAGAATGTTCTTAAGAGATGTGGCTTCATCTATAGAGCAACACGTGGACAATAGTGTCATCAACAAATTGTTGGTGGGTAATATTTAGGATTCCATCAGTAATTTTGATTCCATGTAAGGTGTCACGGTCATGATAAGCACTGATGAGTCTACCAAAGGCCTTTGCCATAATTACAAACAAGAAAGGGGAGATGGGGTCTCCTTGCCTAAGACCTCTAGACACACCAAAGAAGCCCTTAGGTGACCCATTAATGAGAATAGATATCTTGGGGGAGGAGATGCAGTTAAAGATAAGATGAATCCATTGTCTAGAAAATCCAAATGCCTCCATGCACTTACATAAAAATCTCCAGCCCACCTTGTCATATGCTTTTTGAATATCTATCTTAACTAACATACAAGGGGTTTGTTGGCTTGGACTGAATGGATGAGCTCTAAATGATGATAACCCCATCCATTATGGATCAACCAAGGATAAATCATGTTTTCTCTTCTGAGATAATGAGAGGGAAAATAGGCTTCATCCTATTAGCCAGGGCTTTGGTGAGGATCTTTTAGATTGTGCTACACAATGCTATAGGTCTGAATTCTCCAAAATTTAGTGCTTCATTCTTTTTGGGATGAGGGTAAGGAAAGTAGGGTTGATTTCTTTTAGAAGATTGCTCGAACTTGTGGTACCCTCAATGGCTTGCTAGAGCTCATCACCGAGAAAATGCCAACACTTTTGCAAGAAGCCAGCCTGGAAACCATCAAAGCCATGGGCCTTATTTGGATGCATCTGAAAAAGTACCAATCTGATTTCTTCTTTAGTAAACTTCTTGTTTAGAGCAGCATTGTGTTCATTTGTTACTAAATGGGGAATATTGTTCAACGGGGTCGATTAGGCTGGCAGATCTGAGAAATTCCAATTATTGAGAATCTCCTCAAAATAGTTAATAGCCTCAGTAGCAATGGCTTCAGGTTCTACCACTTAGATGCCTTGTGAGTTTCTACTTTTATTGATTTTGTTTACCGATTGTCTCAATTTGGAACAATTGTGGAAAATTTTAGTGTTTCTGTCCCCAGCTAACAGCCAAGATTCTCTGAATTTCTGCTTCTAGAAAATTTCTTCTTTTGATAGGAGATCAGCTTATTTACTCAGGGGTTCTTTTCCCAAAAATAAAGATCATTATCCATGCCTCTAGTCAAAACTTCATCATTTAATTCCATAATATCTGTTTCTGTTTTATTAAGTTCTTCAAAAATGTTGTTGAAGGAATGTTTGTTGCACTCTTTGATCTTCAATTTAAGTTGTTTTAGTTTTGATACAAAACAAAACATTTTGGAGCCTTGGAAAGGTATCCACCATAGTTTTAGAAGGGAAAGGAAGTTCTTGTCTTGGAACCACATGTTTTCACACTTGAAAGGATTTCTACTTGGTCTGGCTTCTTTAGAGATACCAAGCTTGATGGGGAAGTGATCCGAGCCAGAAAGAGGCACGATCTCTACTAAAAAACAATAATTAAAGGAAGTTAGATCCCTAAAGGACAGAAATCTGTCCAACTTTTATGCTATGAGGTCCGGTTTTGATCTCTTATTATTCCAAGTACAAACCCCATTGATTTTGTGAATATCCATGAGGTTACAAGACAAGATCCACTGGTTGAAGTTGTGGGATGCTTGGTTTAGGGACCTGATACCTCCAATGTTTTCCTCTAAGTTAGAGATGGCATTAAAGTCTTCCCCATAATGATTTTAGAATCTCGATGAGCCAAGAGAAAGTCGGTTAATTCCTCCCAAAGCTCGAACTTCCCAGAGGATGAGATGGGACCATAAATATTGAGCAAAATAAAGGATAAGGGGGAGGAATAGCTCTTTACCCATCCACTCATCCAATTTGGACGACTTTCAATAGGGATGAAGTCAACTGATTTAGGGTTCCACAAACAAGCAAAGTCTCCGGAGGCAAAGAAGAGAGGATGACCCTATACCTTCCAAACACCCATTTTCAAGTCGAGTCTAGCAAGTTCTTCTATTTGCAATTTAGATTCTTGTATAAGGATAATATTTGACCAAGAGTTTGAAGGCAACACTTTAGCAAGCGTTTCTTGCAGGGGGCATTGCAACCCCTTATATTCCAAGATGTAATCTTCATTGAGCAAATGAAAGGCCCTTCCTTTGCCATCTTGAGGGTTTAGCAATCACATGCAGCCCCTGAGGTTGGCTCTCATAGATTTCACACTCATAGGCGAGCTTTGTTTGGTAGGGAACAAGAATTTGACATGCAATCAGGCATCATGGGTGACAGGCAAGAGGGTAGTCCACCCAGAGGCAATAGGAATGAGGATCAAGAAACAAAGGAATTTTTTAGAGCAATGGTTACAGGACAGGAGCAGATGGCTCAGGCTTTGTAAGCACTCACCACCATGGTTGAGCGCATGAACCCATAGGACAGAAAAAATCAGGAGCAAGGGAATAACATGAGTAGTGGGGTCGCCTAGAGCTCATAGGACGCACTCCAGGATAGCAGACATGCCTAATCGTCCTACCTTCATTAGAGATGAGCCTGAGATAGCACCTAAAGAAGAAGTGGGAGAGGAGACGTTCGCAAATATTCTCATGGCTGCGAATGACAAATGAGATTTATTAGCTCCACATGTGCGAGGGAGGATGACATTCGAGCGGTTTGTTAACCTAAGGAAAGAGCATTACAGGGCAGCGAGACAGGATAGGAGACCTCGTGGCGAGGATAATGAATTAAAGCATGCTAAAGGCTAGCTTTCCTTGACTATATTTGATGGTAGTAGCAGAATGACAACGCAAGCTTGATACCTTCTTAGTACTGAGACCTATGACAAAAGTGGAGTTAATAAAATATGTCAGGCTACATTTAGAGAGAGCTGCACATGATTTGTGGTATTGTGGGATGGTTACCCTTTAGCATAACCAAGTGACTTCATATCAGGACTTTGTGGACAAGTTGGTAGAGAGGTTTGATAAGAAGGATCTAGAAGTCTACTTTTAGGGAGTTGGCACAGTTGAGACAGACATGCGGATTGGAGTATTTCATTAGTGACTTTCAGAGGCTATCCATTATGGTGCCAGATATCTGAGATAGGAGATTAGTTGTTTTGTTCACTGAGGGATTATTTGAACCACTAAAGGGTTGGGTAAAAAGCCTTTGATTCATTCAATTTGCAAGAAGTGATTAAGAAGACTATAAGTAGGAATAAGCAGCCCTAGTAAATAAATTTTAGTCAAAGGGTGCATCATCTAGCAAAGACTATTAATAAACCATTCTTCAAGAAACCTAAGAAGAATGAAACAAAGGCTGAAAGTAAAGATAAATCATTTGCTCTCTTGGATAAAGAGACATTGAATTATTTAAGGAAGAAAAAACTCAGTTTTTATTGCAAAGGAACCTGTGACATGAACCATGACTGCCCTTTGAGGCCAAAGGGGAAAGCAAATATGGTTATGTGGGCTTATTATAAGGATTTTGATTCTGAAAAATCAGACCAACAATCTGAAAATGAGGAATCAATTGAAGAAAAGGAAGGCACAGATGATGAAAAGTTGAACAAAATGGCTATAGGTGATGAGAAGACTAAGGGAAGACTTAAGGAGGCCCGTCTCATTAATGTACAACAAGAGGGATCATTCAGGATGAGAGGGGTATTGGCTGGTCAACGAGTTACCACTTTGCTTGATACAGGTGCTACTCACAATTTTATTGATTTCAGGTTAATTGAGAGGCGTGGGATACAGACAGAGTTGTTTGAGGGTCTGAGAGTGAGGGTAGTTGATGGCGATATCCTCAAATGTGACAAGAAGATTACAGGTCTGCCCCTAAAGATCAGCATCTTTGATTTCAAAGCAAATTTTTATGTTGTTAACACGGGTGATACGGATTTAGTTCTTGGCATGACTTGGCTACATGATATTGGAGAGTTCACTCAATTTGAGAGATATGGAGATGAAGTTTTGGTCAGAAGGGAAGACCCATATACATAAGGCCATTCGTGATAGTGGGTTTAAGATGATGTCTTGCAGATGCATGGAGAGCTTGTTGAGACATGACCAGGTTGAGTGGGCAGCCCGTTGCACTTTAATGCCATCACAGGGGCAGAAAAAATCAGAATATCACTCAGACATACATGAACTAAGAATCAAGCACTACAAGGTTTTTAGTGACATACCACTAGGAAGACCTCCAGAAAGAGGTATTGGGCATATTATTGAGTTAGAGGGTGCTAAACCCATCATGATCACACCCTACAGGCATCTAAAGGGATTGAAGGATGAGATTGAGAAAACCATCAAGGAACTACTCGCTATTGGGCACATTAGACCAAGTAAGTCTCCTTTTGCTTCTTTTGTGGTTTTGGTGAAGAAGAAGGATGGTACTCTTAGGATGTGCATAGATTACAAGGTCCTGAACAGGAAGACTATAAAAAAGAGGTACCCAATCCCACGGATTGATGAGTTATTAGATGAGCTACATGGAGCATGTCTCTTCTCCAAAATTGATTTGAGATCAAGGTATCATCAGATCTGAGTCAGAGAGAAGGATATAGAGAAGATGACATTCAGGTGTTATTATGGCCATTTTGAGTTTGTAGTTATGCCATTTGGGCTAACTAATGCTCTAGCTACTTTTTAGTTCATGATGAACAGGGTCATTTAGCCTCAGTTGAGGAAATTTGTGTTCGTCTTCTTTGATGACATTTTGGTGTATAAGACATGGGATGAACATGTGCAACACTTAGACATCGTGTTGAGCATTTTCAGCAAGGAGTCCTTGTATGCAAAGGAGTCCAAATGTGATTTGGGATTATCAGAGTTATTATATCTGGGTCACATTATCAGTGTTATTATCGAGTGGCCTACTCCAGTGAACTTGACATAGTTGAGAAGATTTTTGGGGTTGTGTGAGTTCTACAGGAGGTTTGTTAGTGGATATTCCAGGCATGCAGCACCCTTGACAAACTTGATGAGAAAGGGGGCTTTCTTATGAACTCTTGAGGCACACGAGTGTTTTGATAAATTGAAGGAGTTGATGACTTCTTGTCAAGTGCTAGCATTACCAATTTTTAGCAAACCTTTTGAGTTGCATTGTGATGCATTTGGTGAAGGTGTTGGAGTGGGGTTTATGCAGGACAAACACCCAATTTCTTATTAGAGTAGGAAGCTCAAAGGGCTTGAGAGGAACTTCAACATTTATGATAAGGAAATGTTTGCCATAATGCATGCTTTGGCCAAATTTAGAAAATATTTAGTCGGTAGCAAATTTAGCATAAAAACTGACCACAATAGCCTGAAACATTTCTTGTGGCAGCATGATCTTAATGATAGGCAATAGAAATGGGTAAGTAAATTACAGGCCTATGACTTTGATATTACCTATTTCAAGCGGACATAGAATGTAGTAGCAAATGCCTTGTCACAGAGACCCCACTTGAGCTTGATGATAGATATATCAGAGGATTGGAGACATTTGATTCTTGTAGAGTATGCAAAAGATACATGGATATCGGGATTTATAGATGAATTGATCTAGAATAGTGATTTCACCATTGTGAATGAGCTCATCATTTACAAAGGGTGCATTTATTTGGGCCAGGGTTAGAGGTGAGGAGGATGGTGTTGAGAGTTTATCATGATTCACCTATGGTTGGACATCCAGGTTTTTACAAAACCTATCGGTAGATTTGTGTGTGTTTTTCTTGGAAAGGGCTCAAAAATGAGGTGTTGCAGTATGTTAGAGAGTGTCCTGCTTGCCAATAGAATAAATAGGAACACTCTTACCCAACAAGCTTAGTTCAGCCACTTCTAATTCCTTATAGGAAGTGAGAGTGTTTGTTCATGAACTTCATCACAGGATTGCCGAGAGCCTAGGGTAGAGACTGTATATATGTTGTTGATTGGCTTATGAAGTTTGCCCACTTCTTCCTGATCACTATGCATACACTGATACGTATATGGCAGATTTATTCTTTAGAGAGGTATTTAGGTTGCATGGCTTACCTCGCAGCATCGTCAACGATAGGGAGAACAAGTTATGAGTCTCTTCTTGCAGGAGTTGTTTAGATTGTGCAGGACAAAGCTCACTTCAAGTACGAGCTACCACCCCCAGACATATGGTCAGATAGAGATAATGAACAAATGGGTGGAGGAATACCTTAGGAATTACATAGCAGGGCAGCATAAGGCTTAGGTTAAGTGGATATATCTATGTGAGTATTGTTATAATTCCACTTATCACGTCTATCTAGATGTCACCATTCATGGCATTATATGGATACGTGGCACCTAGTTTTATGGATTTGTTGCTATTAGATAGTAGACTGCCTAGTGTTGGAAACTTATTACAAGAGAACCAGGTCATTGTTAAGGCTCTTAAGGAGAATATCACTAAGGCACAAAATCAGCAGAAGCAGTAGCTAATCAGAAGAGGACTGAGCGGACTTTTGAGGTTGGTGATATGGTATATCTAATGCTGCAACCTTACTGTCAGTCCACTCTCAAAATGAATGGTGCCGAGAAACTTAAGCCATGTTATCATAGGCCCTTTAGGGTGATTAGGAGAGTTGGAGAGGTGGCTTGCAAGATGGATTTGTCAGCAGAGAGCAGAGTCCATAATGTTTTTCACGTGACACGTCTTAAAAAGGTGTTAGGACACTAGATTGTTCCTTCTACAATGCTTCCACCCTTGGACGATAAGGGGAAATTGGTTTTAGTACCAAAGGCTATCATTGAGTTTAGGGAGAGGAATTTGAGGAGACATACTATCAAGGAATACTTGGTGAAGTGGAATGACTTGACAGTTGAGGATGCCACTTGAGAGAGTGAAGAAATTTTGTAGCATCTAGAGTTGAGATTGCTTGGGGACAAGCAATTTCAAAGGGGGCGAACTGTAATGTCCCCATCTTTTTAGCCTCTCAGTGGAGTTCTTTGCCTTAACATTCTTTGAAGGCTAGTGGAGAAATAAAGGAAAATTGATTAAATTAATTTCTTATAAAGTTATTAAATAAATTAAAATAAAAAGCTGACTTTATATTTAATTAATTTAATTAAAAGTGACTAAAGCTAAATAAATAAATTAAAAGAGTCTTCTAGAAGGAGGAATTAAATATTATTTTATTTCTACTAGGAGGTCCACCTCTTGGAGGACAAGAACAAACAGGGAAGGAAGGAAGCCTCATTGTTGGACATCGAATGTGTTGCCGTCTACTTTACTTGATAACTAGTGGAGCCAAGGGTTTTTACAGTTGCTACATTGGTCATTGGGAACAAACACTCCCATTGATTCGCATAACTGAGGTGGTGAAAGATCCTCCAAAGGGTTGCAGCTATTGGAGAAGACAAATCAGTCTTTTCATTGTGCCAAGTTTGTGGCCTAGGGCCAGATTTGTGGACTAAGATTGAAGGAATAAGTCAGATATTGCTACAGTAACTTGTTATTAGTAACACTGCTACAATATCGCTGCTATAGTGATTTGCTATAGTGACTCGCTACAGTAAAATCCAGATTTCTTGAGCAGTTTCCAAGTTCCTATCCATTTCATTTTACATTGCATGGAGGATAGATTTGAATATCTTAGGGCATGTGTAAGAATTTAGAAATCAATTGTGAGGTATTGTAATCTGATTTATATCAGAGTTTTATACTAGAATTTGTTAGAAGGGCTTAGGATATCATTGAAAATCATAGGAGGCGTTGCCCTAATGCCTTATTGCTAGATGCATATTTTCTCATTTGTAGTCAATGCCTATATATTAAAAAAAAATACTAAAATACTTGCATCTTTATTGTTGGCTGTTTGGAGTTTTGCAAGCTTATCAATTCAAGTTTGACATTTAGACAAAAAACTGAATTTAGATCAGTGATATATTTTCCCAATTGTGCAAAGTGTTTGACAAAATTCTCAGGTTAACAAATCAGAAAATTAAAATCAAAATTGCAAGGGATATTACATTGTATAAATTTTGTCAGGATGTTTGAGATTGGTTTCAGCTTCATGGGAGTTAAGATGCAGATTCTAGATTTTGAGGTTTTTAAAAAAATTTCCAAAGTCAATCAAACTTCAAGATTTAGCACGCATTTTGCATTCTAACCCCCCATAACCTGTCCTAGCTTTCTAAGGTCAAATTGAAGGTGGAACAAGAATTTCTAAAAGCTCTACCTCTTTCCATCATACATAACTTGGTTTCAAATCCTTATTCCTAATAGACTTAGATCAACTCTTGCCCACACCCCAAACAAACATGACTTCCTAGAAGGCCAAAACTGCTCAAATCACTCCTTGGCCTTGGAGACTTGAAATGTTGCCAACTACAACCACCTAAGACCACCTAATCCAATACAACTCAAATTGCTAAAGTAAAAGAGTGAAGTCCTTATTTGCTATGGGGTGATGATGTGAAAACCTCACAACAAATACAAAAAAACATGAGGTGAACAAATGAGCAAGTTCATGTTTGCGTCTAGGTTTGCAGTAAACCTATGCGAAAATCATGAAAGTTTGATGAGAGGCACCTTTTATTTTGAATCGAGATAATGAGCCACAAGGGGTGGGCTTATTGTAGTTAAAATTGTTCAAATTTGAAAATAGGAGATTGCAAATATCATCAATATTGTAAGCACATGTGTAGGAGAGCAATTTTCTATAGAGATCCTTTGATGATGGACTTTTAATAAGTATGGTTGGACAGCGACAAGTTCAGCGGAAGCGAAAGTAGAATATATTCTTGTGTGTAGGTGATTATGTGTACCAAGATCCAGATGGCAATATGTAGACTTAAAAAAATATGCGTACACACACACACACGAGTCATGATTTGCACAAAAAATAAAAAATTAATTACGTAAGAGCTGGTATGTTTAAGTTCAATATCAAATGTTGAAGATAAATTATATTACTGCACCCGAAGAGGGAAAATTGATACAAATTATCATTTCTTTTTATTGGGACCATCAACATTGTTAGTTGGTTCCTTAGAACCACAAGCAGTATTAGTTCTACTACCACTTGGTGCACTATACATAGTGTAACGGCCAATCGAGGCTAGGGGAAGTGTGCAATAAGAGCATCTAGTTGAGGATGCTTTGATGCTACATCCTAATGTAAACAACTTGTTTGTGCGAGGAGTGCATGTTGGAATAACCAACTCTACTTTTTGTCTCCCAACTAGTTGTGTTGACATAGTGGATAAACAAATATATACTTTAGTTATGCTCAGATGGAGAGAAGCTCATAACTTGTTGAAATTTGAGGCAAAGTACAAAGTTTGTTGCCATAGAAAAGTTTGAGTTAAAAATTTTAAAAAACATATCCATGATAAAATTTTGATGGCAAGAGTTGCAAGTAAGAAGATCCCTGCTCATAGAGGTACCACAATATATGAGGTTGAAGAACGCTAACTTGCGCCCTACTAAAGCCACAAGCTTCCCAAACTTTCCTACAACTATGTCTTCTATGTGTAGATCAAGGAAGACTAGTAAATGGAGCCTTGTACACATCGCCAACTTTAATGTTGATTACTAGTTGGACCATCCTAAGCAAATTTTTTATCTTTGGGCTATATTACTTGGGAATTACATAACATGCTAGAAGATGCAATGGGTTGGTTCTTTTGTACCCATCCAATTATACTTTTCAACACTGTCAGGCCAAGAATAGAATAAATATACAATGAAAACATAAATGAAGTGAAAAGAAAAGAGTTAAGGGCCGGGGCCCTAGCTCGGTTGGCTAAATCTTCCCTGTTGCAGGGGGTTGGTCACGGGTTCTAGTCTCCCCCATCCTCGTGGTACCAGTGGGCGTGTCACGCCAGCGCTACCGGTCACGTTAAAAAGTTTACTAGGCGCATTTTTTAAAAAACAAAAAAGAAGTGAAAAGAAAAGACAAACATTGTATTTATGTGTTTGAACAATACATTTTGAACAATAGAATATGACCATTTAGTTCATCTCCATAATGATTGCCTAGTTCCTCTCTAAGATGACTCTTGCGATTCTACAAAAGCAAGATTTATAATAATATCAACATTATGAGACTTGGACTTGGCTCAAACTCAGCAAGCTGATTTTTGACTTGGACTTGGATTCAATGCTCAAACTTGGCCAACACTCGGCAAAATTGCAAAAAAATCATGAAATTAAAGATTTAAAAGAATTAAAAACTTGTATTAAGCACACTTCTATATATAAACTTGAAAGACACAATAAACTAATCATATTAGAAGCTAATTTAATACATACATAAGTATGCATTGATCACGTGAGTATAAAAGTGGATCTTAGATGATGGAATAACATTTTTAGATATACAATTTTTTTAAATGAATAAAAAACTCATGGATTCTGAAATCCATGGCTTGAAAATGAATATCAACACTAAAAGTATTAGTCTATGGCTCAAAGGAGCTTGCACCACTCATCCGAACATCTATAGTTGTATGGGGTATATCTCGTGTGGGTGTTTAAGATAGGCCCTCGATGATGTTGTACTTGTAACCATATAATATTTGTGTATCAGTGACATCAGCCTCCAAGGTTCTACTTTGGATCTCTCCTCTTTTCTTCTAAAGTGTAACATCCACTTTTTCCAGGTCTTAATCAACAACTAACATATTCAAAGAAATACAGTTATTACTTCATTTTCATAGGAAGATAGTTATATCAGTTATGTTCATGTGAATGAGATTAAGGGTTACAATCAGTTAAACGAAATTTCATAACTAACAATTGAAAACACCATCAATGAATTTACTGTGGAAATTAAAATCTACATACCATGAAATTTTGAAACCGAAATCAATCTAGGAATGCTTCTGCAAACACTCAGGTTAGTCCATAAATACCACTTAGGATCAAATGACGATTACTATCCAATACCACTATATCAAAATTAAATGACGATTACCGTTAAATACCACTATATCAATTAGGGCATCACATACAGTTGTATCAATTAAGGCATCTATTATCATTGGATCATTTAGGGCATCACATACCACTATGTTAATTAGGGCATCAATTACCATTGGATCATTTAGGGCATCAAATACCATTGTATCACTTAGGGTGTTAGATACCACTGTATCATTTAGGGCATCATATACCACTGTATCGTTTAGGACCTCAAATACCATTGTATCAATTAGGACATCAAATACCACTGTATCATTTGGAGCGTCAAATTCTTTGTTTCATTCCATTTCTTCCTATTGTTAATTATGACAATAACATAAGATTAAAAGTTATGCTCATAATCATTATTCTTATGAATGAAAGATTGAAATAACAATCCTGTAGATATATTTCATATTCAATTGAAAGGTCAATCAATCTAAAAGATTACCAATTACATTGACGAGAAAGGTTGCTTTCATCAAAGGAAATAATCGAATTCAACTATATAAATTAGTCATATCTTCTACTTATATAAATATAAAAGTAAAAATACTTGTTACTAATAAATGTTTGAATGCTCAACTTTATCTTTATCAAATGCACATCCTAACATCTTGTGGAGAGGGAAAACATTGGTAGGGGCTTAACCACTCAACCTCGGACCATAACTTATCCCCGCACAATCTCTAACGAGACAGACCCTCCTTACCCGAAATAAACATTGAACACCTTGTCAACCACTGAGCATCCTAGTATCTAATCACACCACTCAACTTGACAACAGGAGAAAACAATAAACATGATCACGCATGCGCTATTAAATGATTCTTTTTAAAATGATATACATTGTTATGTCACATTTGATTCTGTTTCATGTTATTGCAGATTCCTTTCTCTCACCTCTTCATCCTTTTCCTTGGCTATACAGCCGGGTGAGTCCCAGGTGTTTGAATCATAGAGCAACCAGCTCTTCTGTTGATCTTCAATTGATACAAGAATTTTACATGTTTCCGGCTTATCACATTCTGTGAATTCTGAGAAGTGTAACTTTAAGACTTGCAAAATAAATATCATTTGATTATGACCTTCAACGTCATAATAAAGATACGATATCGTGTCATGGATACTTGGCTTTTACTCATCATAAACAACTCTATCTTAGAGATGGTCCAGCTGATGATATTTAAACAAAATGGTTTGCACCATGATACAAGACTGTATCTTACTGCTATAGTAAATTGGATTGCAGTGATATCTGATAATAAAACATATTGTAATGCTTGGAATATGATTACCACATAACTTAGTAAAAAAATCTGGAATAGAATGGTGTCTTGCTGGACGCTATCAGTCAGCCCCACCTTGCAGACGGGTGCTAAAAGAAGTCGGAGGCAATAAAAAGAAATTGGAAAGTAACATGAATCTTGGTTAAACGCTATCAGCCGGCACCTTCATGGAAAGAACTCCGAATGCAATCTTAGTGTGATTCCAATCACGTATTCAGCAAGAGTATAGACGAAATGAGAATCATTGTGGCAGAAAATATGTAGGAAAAGAACAAAGGGAAATTTGCAGAATGATATTTCGTGAGGAATGAGACTCTATGGTCTCTCACGGCTTCCATAATATAAAGAGATAAAATGTCTCTTTGGCTTTCAAGAAGCCGTAATATAAAATAAGTGTCTTGGCTCTTGGATGCCAAATAAATATGCCAAGTGTTCAATCAGTTTCTAGTAAAGAATTGAATAAATAAGAAAAAAGAATTTGAAAGGTTACAAATCAAAAGAATAGTATAAACATATTTATTTACTTGCACGTAAATATATTTTATTAAGATGGCACATATTGTATATCCCAGGTTGTACCTTTTAAATATGTATATCTAAATACATGTTTCATCTTGGAAGATTTTTTTTATCTTCTTGTACATGCATTTAAATGTATGTATTAAATAGATAAAATATTGTATAAAAATAATATTATGATGTCACCTTTAATGTATATCTACGTGTACGTACATAAATATGTATATAATGATGTGGTGGAAAAGTCAACCAAAAGCTATTAAAGGTATGTACTTTAATTAAGTTAGAATCATTAATGTTTTTAATATTTATCTAATAGCTCATGCGTGTCTGATGTGTGTATCCCGTTATGCAGTCGCTAAGTCCTCAACCATGGTGATTCACGATTCATAGCCATTTGCCCAGTGATGGTGATGTGCTTGTGTCTAATTCTTTTCTGACAATGCTTCCACCTCTTCGATGTGCTCCCTACAAGGAAATTCTCCGCAGTTAAATCATATTATCATAACAAGTTATTAATCATAAATAATCATAACTACTAACTGCCTTTTCAATTCTATGAATTCGTGATAAATAATCAACTAACATGTTATCTTTACATGAAATTATAACGACTAATCATCTTACTATTTCGCAAAATTATAACAAATTTAACTATCAACTGACTTAATGTGAAACTCAACGGTTGTATGAACATTTTAAATTGGGTTGAAAATTGGGATGTAATATAAATGTACTACCTTTTCTTCTAGATTCCCTTGATCAATCCATACAAGGTCCTCTTAGTTGAAGACGCCATTGTCAATCCCATTTATCTGATTTTATTTTGGATCAACCTCCTTTGCATTGATGGAAAATAAGTTGGTACCTAAGATTTTCTTCTGATGGAAACAAAGGTTGTAATGAACACAAACAAGATTATTCAACCTTTGAAATCTGTTGTGACAATTGAGTGTATGTGCTCAAACATACATCAATTGTACTTTTATCTTGAAGTGTGGGATGGTTGGCTCAAAATACAGTTTTTTATCCATTGAATGTTTGGTGCCTTATCACTAATTCTTTCCCACTATGCATCAAATGAGAAGAAAAAAATTCAATCTCATTGTCCAACTTTGAGTTTCAATATCAATGTAAAATAAGAAAAAAAGTTGTAGCTTTTGAACTTAAATTATTCCCTTAATAGACTTTTATTTGGCTGCAGTGTCATCTGAGTTTCCTTGTATATGTTTTGTACAAAGAGGTTCGCAGTTTTCAGATATCAATATTATAAATTTTCATTATGATCTTTGCTTATGTTAATGAGTCCATTTTAGTTGTTTCTTTGTATGATTATTATCTTCTACTTGCAGAGTTTCATTCTTAATCTTCAAGATCTAATTGTTTGCTTTCCTATTATGTGTAGGTCTTATTTGCTATTATAGTTTATTTTCCACTATTTAAGGGACATCGCTCTCTTTGGTGTGCAAAAATTGACCTTTAACATACTTGTTGAAATTCCTTATGTTAAAGCATCTTTATATAAAAGGAATTGATGTTCTTTGCTTTTCATGATAATGTTCTTGAAGCTGTGCTTGTACAACCAAACATGGTTTCTAATTTTTATGGCAGTTCAAAAGTGACCGAAATTTCACTTTTGTTTATGTCAACAGAACATTACAGATATGGAAACAAAAATTGGAAGCCAAATTTAATCTCCTTTCGAGATTGGAAGTCTAAGAGGCAACAGATATATGCAGCCCATCTTGTCCTTTATTGGTTTTGATTCCAATGTTAGACATTTTTGCAGGTAATAATGGAGCTTGCAATACTTTTGATCCAACTAGTAAGGATGAATTAGTCCTGATATCTATACCTATTGGAGTACCTGAGATCCCTGTCGAGGAATTGAAGGAAACAACAGACAATTTTGGTCCAAAATCACTGATTGGAGAAGGTTCATATGGTCGGGTGTACTACTCAACCTTAAGAAGCGGTCGCCCTGCAGCTATTAAGAAGCTTGATACCAGCAAGCAATCAGATCAAGAATTTCTTGCACAGGTTTTCTTTTTTGATGTTATGTTTTTAGTAGCAAGTAGATTTGACATTCTGTTTCACAAGTAAATCTTAATCGTAGATCTTTTTTCTTCTTTCTTGAAGAATGACTGTGTTGTCATTTTTGGATTTTGTGTGTAGGTGTCTATGGTTTCGAGGTTAAAACATGAAAATATGTTGGAATTAGTTGGATATTGTGTTGATGGTAGCCTTCGTGCACTTGCATATGAGTTTGCTACAATGGGATCATTGCATGACATTCTTCATGGTAGGTGTAAAAAATTATTACACAATCCCTGTTAGCATGATTTTTGATCTAATGCATGGAATATATCAGATAACTGGATGCTTTACAATAACAAATATGTTGGTAGAGGATGGCCTTGGAATATTATTCAACCAGGAATATGACTCATCATTGTGGAGAAAATACAGTGTAACAATGAGAGCCCCAATATATATGCAATCATACTTAAGGTTTTTAATTATGTCTGGACAAGCAATTCACTATATTGTTAGGATCTGAATGTTTGGAAAGTAACAAAAAGTTTGTGAAGGTGGACACTATGATGTATTACATCTGGTTGGTTTTGATGTGCAAACTTGCTAAGTAATAGGGAAAACCCATATGCTCAAGCTTGGTAGATTTCTTTGTGTTTAGTTTCCCATATTGTTTCTTGATTCTTTACTTGAAAATGTGTTCGATTCTAGGCACTTAGTTGAGAATGGAATGAACCACCATACAAAATAGTGGACATGTGTGATACTTTAAGTATTTTGATGTGTGAACAATATGGGAACCACCAAGGTTGCGAGTTAAAGTATTTTGATGTCAATGTAATTATCAAATCCTACAATATGGTAGCACTACTGGAAGAGATATAGAGATGAATACCATTGTGTAAACCTTAGACAAACCAATATCTTAATGACATTTAAATAGGAAAACATTTTGCAGAAGTTAATTTTAGGTTAACAGTCTATGCACTTGCCAGCAATCAATGATTATGACTGCAAGTACTATTGACATTTCTTACTATCTCTCATTCTTTCACTACCATGTCTGACTTGAAACTCAAAGACACAAGATTCAATACGCTTTGTTACTGCAATAAACCAAACCAGCATACTATACTCTATTCATTCTCCATTTCATTGAAATCCAAGCAAGGCAAGCATATAACCAAGAAACTTCAACTCAGAAATTCATCTATACATGATGCCATTAACAGTACAGTTACCCTATTAGAAGGTAAGTATAATGGCATAGAAGAAGGTAATGAGTAATGCATCTCAACTTTCAGAAAGCAAGAAGTTAATCAGCACTCACTATTCAATTTTCCATTACCTTTCCATCTTCATCGCTATTTTAAAATATTGACTAGCATAACACAGAACCTTCAAAACAAGAATGCAGCCATGCCATGCTAAACAAATCTATATACTGTGCTGTTGGTACTGCCAAGCCTATTTGAAAATTTCATTCATTATTTTATCAAATCCTATATATAATATGTAGAATTGACCTAATCATGATATAATGAACTATAAAGGAACCTAGAATAATCAGTTGGATTGATTGTTATAGTTCTATGTCTTTACTGGTTCCAATACCGAGAAACCATTAAGAATTCTATGACAGTGATCAGCAGTTGATCTTTTGGTGTCTCACCCCTACCGTTCTTCACATCATTTTCTTCCAAAACAAGATAACAGTTGTCTCATATTTAACATAATCAGCCAGAACAAAAGTTTGATCTATTTTATTTTTTAATGACATTCTCTCTAATTTTACCTTTTGACCAAATCTCTGTCAACTGGAGCATGAGATCTAGCACTAATGAAAATTGGACTAGCATGTGGAAATATTAATTCTGTCCTTACTGTGCAGTGTGGAAGGTGTGCTAAAACATTTGCTAAACGTCTTCATCACATTCATCCATCTGATCTAATCTTCCTAGATGGCTAAAGGTGGTATCATACAAGCAAAAGAAAAGTGAGACTATGGATTTGATAGATCTCAGAGAAACTAACCTTGACTAGCTGAAAGTAGAGTGGAGAAAAGTGAGAATTTCCAAATTTTTATGAGCAAAGACACAACTCTATATGAACATGTACAAGACAAATGGAACCTTTTGTGAATTTTGGAAGGGCACCAAAATTTGCATCAAGAAGAGGAGGGGTATTGGAGCACAAACTGCTAAACAGAGATCAGTAAATATATTGTAGTACTTGGGCCTTGTAAAAGGGCATGCACTGCAATGTGAAACCCTCTGGAGAAATAAAATCAGAGTATAATATGCAACAATCTACTACCTTACTTGCCTGTTTTAGGGCATCCTCACAAATTGCACTTACACATATTGATATAAGTTCTATAAGATTCTAAAATTTGGAATCCTTGCAGAATTTTTTTAATAGAAGATCATTACTTTAGTTTACTATGTCAGTTTCCTTGTTGGTTAAAATATAAAATATGCTTAGGTTTTTATAAAATATAATAGCTTCTAATTCCTACTTTGATTAGAGTTCAGAGCTCAATGCAGTGGCCCTAGCCAAAAAACTATAATCTCCTTTCTTATGCATTTGTATCAAGCTTTTTGTTCTCTCCATCCCCGAAAGTACTAGTGACATCTGAAATGGAATTCTGTGTTATTCCTCACACAGATTGCTGTTAAATAATGTGATTAGCCTTTTATTTCCCTCTTCACTCTTACATCATTTGCAGGTTTAGTTAATATTAAGTGCTCTGCATATCATGAGATTTACCAGGGTAATTACATTGATTACCACCTTGTTTCAACTCATTCTAGCTACTGGGACTTCCATATTTTATTAGCTTTAGTTTTAACTTTTAACCAAGATGATGACAGAGTTGTGATAATTCTTACTCTTGCTTGTGGTATAGAGGGTCAACTAGTCTTCATCATTAACAATCTAGACTGTAGGGGTATATAAGCATTACCTATTTTTTCCCTGTCTATAGGATTCTTGGTTGTGGATGTTAGGACATGCATTAAGAATTCTAGGCTTTCTCTCCATGCTAGTTTATTGAGACCCCTTCGTTTAAGCAATTCTCTAGAGGACATCATCAAACTCTATATTGGCCCTTTTGCAGTGATCAATGAGAATGTTTGCCCTGCTTCTGCCTTGAATTTGATTTATGCTATAACCTTATTTTAATTCAAGTTTTAGTAGTTAGAATAGCTAGGGTGGGAACAAATTTCGGTTTAGAAAAAAGTTCCATGATATTAATCCCATTTATAGTCTTCAACCCCCATTTGAGGTGGGTTTCCAAGGGTCTTTCGAAGTCTTTAGACACTCCATGTTAAGGTGCTTGTTCAAGAGGTTGTGTGCTACTTCTATTGAAGAGTGCTTTCTTATGACCATCTAGATGCTTGACAAAATAGGAATAATTCTGCTTCAAAGCTCCCATTAAATATGTACAATTGGCAGTCATGGGATAGTGGATTCTTCTGTTAATTTCTTTCGGGATCCATGTTGACAAGATTGAGGACATTTTTTGAGATAACATTCATGCAGAGAATTTTCACGCCTCATATCATGTCTAGATTTTTGTGCGTACTATTCTTGATGATATGGTTCTCTTATCTTATTGTCATTGGGGACCTCAACAATTAGATTCTCTTTCCTTGTTTTTTTATTCAAACATTTCATTAACTAGTGGTTAATCATAGTAAAGCTAAATTTATGGTCTTGAATACTTATCAAATTGTTCAAAATTATAGGTTTTCCATAGAAAGGAAATAAATTATATTAATGGCCATAGATGAGCAAAAGAAGGTAAATGAGACTAGAAGCTATAGAAGTTAACAATAGAAAGTGAAGAGAAAACCCTAGATCTAAATAATGAAAATTGAAAGTACATATGACAAAATAATATTCTATGCCATTAATAGGATGCAAAACAAATGGCACTAGAGGGTGAAAAAAAGCCCCAAAAGAATGTGTTAGGGAAGACAAGATTCGGGTTTGGGGCTCGGGTTCGTGGATGGGTTCAGGTTTCAGGATCGTGGGTGGGTTTGTAAGTATATATATATATGCAAAAAAATGAGAAATGTGCATAATTGTAAAACTAAGTCATTTCATAAATTCATAGTATGAATATACCAATGTTACTTGATCATTGATCAATGCCAAAAGTCAAAGATAAACGTTATATACTCGCTCATTAATCTATGTTCATGATTGTAAAGAAAACCATATATTAATTTACTAAATTGCAAAATGAAATTTCAAAACATAAACTAGTTCAACATAATGATATTTGACAAATGTTTAATAGTTTATCAATGATCATAGACTCATAGTATCAAAGATGCAAATGCCCTTCAAGGGTCAAATGGGTCATCAAAAAATGAGGGATCAATAGCTTCATCCCCAACTATATCTATATCCTCATCATTGGAACCCAAATTGGTTCCACTAGCCCTAGATGCTGTCACATCCTCCTCCTCAACATCTAGCAAGGTAATTCTAGCTAGATCTTGGACGATCATTTCCAAGTCAGTAGTCTCGGGTAATACATCCCATAGCTTCTCTGGCCCCTTATATTTGGGATCCTTGCATGACAAGAGGCATTAGTTGTTGTGAATATATACTAAGTCCTTTTCTTTCTTGGAACCCAACCGGTTACGCTTCATTGAGTGGATAAATGAGTATGTACTCCGATTCTGCTCAACAATAGAAAAGCTCGCAACCTAGAGAGACAACGAACAAAATTTTAAAAAATTAGAAATTGTAAATTATAATACAACTGGAATTTAAGAGTGCTAATTCTATAAGCTAAGTGGCTATAAAAAGGAGAAAAAAAAGAAACTTAAATACTTACTTGTGATAGGATCTTAATGGCAAGAGGTTAGAGGTATATGTAACCTTGCCCATGTAAGTACCACCATCCAATGGCATCCATTCTACTTTGGTCATTGATTGCATCAAGGTCTGCATTTTTTCTTGAAACAAAGTTTGCAAACTCTCTTCTAACATTCAATGCCACCTCAGGATCGCTAAAGAGCCTGCTTAATGCCCTCTTATACCCACTAGCAACCTCAGGATCTCTGTATAGTGTCACTCTACTTGGAATAGAAAGTATCTCACTGCTATAATACTTGGGAGAAAGTGCATATGTTAGGAGGTGTAAAGGTGTAGTCATCTTGTTCCAACGATGTAAAACAATTTTCTCTACCTGTTTCTAGAAGGTTTCCTCAGGATCCTGATCTCTCCTTTGAATGACCTTGGATGTCAAATGATGTTCATGTAAGTTATCTTGATGTAGTGTTAATTAAAATTCAAAATCAAAATCTCTCAATAAACAATGATAAAGTATTGTATAATAGTTTAAACTTACCATTTTCACTCTCTCTAGCATGGAGTCCATGGCATCAAATATGTCCCCCTAACAAGACTCATTAGTGTTAGAAAACCGAAGCATAGACATGATGGGATCGATGAATTCTAATACATATTCCAACCTATTCCAAAAATCATCACTCAAGATCAAATCCTTTACATTTTTAGCCTTTTTTGTATAAGCTTGCTTCCATCCACCCCATTGGTTACTGATAACCATTTGGCACAATGCTTGTCTCACCCTCACAAGTCGTCTAAGGATGATTGTGTGTGAAGCAAACCTTATTTCATCGACCTATTACCATGTTAATTTAAATTGTACGTTTATAACACATTTCAAATATGTAAAGAACACAAAAAACATTTTATTCAATTATGTAAAGTATGACACAAAATGATAAATGAAACTAAATAAAGTTACCTTCAATAATTCCAAGCTGGAGAAATTTCTGAAAATTGCTTGTGACATATGGTGGCTTGTCACAAACATTTGGATCTCCTCATCCTCATTCACTTTTTCCACCCATTCAATTTGGGTGCCAATTACTTTCATGACCAAGTTCAAGGAGTGGACGGTGCACGATGTCCAAAAGATATGATCATAATGTGCTTCTACCAAAGCACTTACAAAATTTAGCATTGTCTCTTATTATTTGGACAACATTGTCCACTCCCATAGACTGTATGGATTCGATGAGAAGCTCGACAATAAAATTTGCATCCTTTACTTGCCCTTCACAATCAATTGCCCTAAAAAACATTGCTCCCTTGAGGGAAACAACGATCACATTTATTAATGGACGGATTTTGCAATCTTTCCATGCATCAGAGACAATACTCAACCCCATTTGGATCCAAGAATCTCTAATTGGTTTGAGGGGGGTGTCTACATTCTTTCTCTCATCATGCAATATTGTGGTTCTCAACTTTTCATATCCAGGGCCTCAATAACAACGAGATGCTTCATTTATTGCTTGCACCATCTCTCTCCAATATGGTGAACTCACTGGATTGAATGGAACACCATTTGTAAAGAGGCAATGCCCAACCTTTATGTTAGCAATTTCTCTCAATTCATTTTGAAATTGACACAGCGAGAATCTAGGAGTACCCCTATAGGAGGTAATCTGGATCCTTGGAAATAACCACACAGCAGAAAAACAACACAAGAAACCAAATTTGATACCAAATGCAACTCTTAATTCATCAAATGACTGTTTACATGCAATGTGCTCGATTGTAAGGGCTCCTGGGTTAGGGCCAAATACAAAAACCAATTACAAAAACAGTTCTGCAAGATCCCTCAAGATCCAATCCCAACACTAGCTAGTCTAGATCCACGCTCTGGTAGAAACCTCCAAGGAGGATCTCAACTTGTGCTTGCAAACCCACCAAGCAATCTCCTTGTTTCCCAAACCTCAGCTACTAGCCCTTCTCAAAATTCGCTCCTCTGCCACATCCTCTTCTCCAAGATGGATGATATAATGACTTAAGACTCCACAAAACACCCTACTTATATCCAACTAGATCATAGGTCGGCATAGCCAATTATAAATTAAAATAAACCCTTACATTAAATGCCCATGCAAGCTACAAGTCGGTTGCAACACAAATTAAATGCACAAGGTCGGCCCACAGACAACTCAGTTAACACAAAACCAAGCATCAGAGAAACTACGTTGAGTATCAACAACTCCACAAGCATAATTGAGCCCTTCAGTGACCGAGCCAACTCGGGCAGCACTACTGCCGAGTTCCCAGTGTAAACTGAGCCACAGTATACACCGAGTTCCTCCTTTGAAGACCGAGTCCCTTCAATAATCGAGCCACTCGGTTAATACAACAACCATGAACAACTCAGTATTGATCGAGCCACACCTCCTCCCTTGATCGAGTCCTCCAACTCCAAGGTCAAACCACACCAACATGCAGGATTGCTAGCCAACCAAGGATGCTCTTGCATCAAAAATGCCTTATCTAATGGACCTCTCTTGTAGGATGGGGGTGTTTCTATTTCTTCTTCATCCGTAGAAGGGGCAGGTAGGAAGGGATGTTGTCTAGTGGCTGTTTGAGAGGTTGGTGTTGGTGGTTTTTGCTTTGTTCTATCTCTTTTCCCCTTTGACACTAACCTATCAGCCTCTTGTTGTTCTTTTAAGATGCTTGCTAATTGAGAAGCTGGCAACCCCTTTCTACCTCCATTTGGGGGTCCCTAACACATGCTAATCCCTTGACCTGTTGTGCCTATGAAATGATGTTTAACTCGGTAATATGAGCTTCTATATTGAGTTTGGCAAAAACTGCATTTCCATATATACCCTCCCCTCCAACGCATTTCTCAATTCTTGTTGTATACTTCTAGAAAGAAGAACTTTTATCAATTTTAAATCTTTGGGATCCCCCCCCCCCCCCTTGAACTTTGACTACTCATTCTTGCAATCTATAACAAAAATAAAATAAAAATTCATAACTTATACAAGAACTTGATAACATTTTAGAATAAAAAAACTAAAAAGAAACTATCAAAGAAGCAAAGTGAAGGATCAAATGCATAATTGGAACACTCAACATTGATTCTTGGAAGGATTTGAGACTCCACAAACAATCTCTTCCAACTTGCACAATGCCAACACCAAAATGAGAGCAAAATGGGAGATTAGAGGAAATAATTATTTCTTATTGGGCTTCTTTTAGGGTTAGAAACAAAACGAATTTAAAAATCAATTTTATATATTTTTTAAGTGACTTTTTTCATTTTGGCCCCACGCATCGTGGGTTCTCCCGGATTTTCTTGGGTCTGGGCACGATCCTTGTTGGGGACTATTGCGCAGACTTGAGCGGACCCACAATCCCCAATAGGGACCCTGCCAAGCACGGACCCACAGTCCTCAATAGGGACCCTACCAAGTGCGGACCTACAGTCCCCAACAGGGAGCCGTCTCGGACCCGAACCTGAGCTCCAGGGTCTGAACTTGACTTCTTAGCCTCTAGCACAAAAGACCATGAATTAGTTGGTGTGGTCGTGTAAAGTGATTTGTGACCTAATATAACATCTTGTGGCAGTTGGATTTGAGCTAGATATTTGAATTTCCCAACAGTAATATGTTTAGGGTTTTGATAGGTCAGTGGAAGCGGCAAAATCGGTATGAATAGGTAAATGAAGGATAGGTTTGATGCTATTGATCGTGGTCTAGTTTGTGTGTGAAGAACTGAAAGGTGTGGTCTTGCTAGGAAGAAGAGAAGAGAGTTGAGAAAAGTAAGAGATCTTAAGTGGATCAGATCGTGCTATTTTACAGATCAATCTTTTTGTTGTTCCCTATCAATTACAACAAGTGAAATCCCTTAACTGGGTGAATCCTAATAGGTCCTTATTGTAAATCCTTTAACAGGGTGACACTTTAACTAGTGTTCAAAGTCCTCTAACAAGGCTACTTCTATTAGGGTAAATCTTCTAGCAGGGCTAGAGATAAATCCCCTAAAAGGGACAGTATCTTTGTAAACACTTAACAGGGTTAAGCTGCTAGCAGGGCGTCTTCAAAAGAGTACCAATTATTTGTGGCTACTAATCCCCAGTACGGTTTTGATCTAAGTTGGGTTTTCGCATAACCAAAATAACTGTGTCAAATGTGTTATTGATTTCATGTGATGGAAGTTTTATTTGATGCTTTAAGTCGATTACTGGTTAGAAGTTTAAAAGGTGAAAAAAAATTGTTTGTTTGGCTGATTATTGATTCATCCCTCCTCCAAGTAATCTAATCACTTAGGGCCTGTTTGGCTGTTGGAATATGAATTGATCATTGGAATTTGTTATTATGTATTTGTTATAATGGAATTTGTTATTCCAAACTTGTTTGGTTCAACAAAACTAATATTGGAATTGTTATTCTAAATCTATTTGGTTCAACAAAACTAATTTTGAATTTGTTATTCACAACCCCATTTAACCTCACTCAAATTTGGATCTACTCCATCACTAGGCTTGGGTCAAATCACTTCAGGTGTGTCATATCGTAGCTCACCATCATCACCACACGGAAAGGAAGGAAAGATATGTGTGCCTCCTCTATATCAAACTTCATGAATTGATTTCCATTTTCCAATTGAAGCTCAAGCTTGTGAATAAACCTCCCTTCTGTGGTGTAAATGTTTTTACATGACCCATTGTGCACGAGAGGCATCTCTCCCTCTCTATACACAAACAGCTTAAACCTCCTCTCCATTTCCATATATCTCTCGCAACAATGTAACATAACCATTTATTACACCCTGCATTACAAACCAAAATACATTGACTTTGGAACCCCATTGCTTACTGCTCAAATGCAAAGGTGTCTCTATAGATAACGTCGTGCGGACTGAATCCCGATGTGTTACCTTTTGCAGTGGGGAGGTGCACACCTTTCCTTATGGATGCTCGTGCCCTGCTCAGCTCCATTTCCACTCGCTCCTTCCCTTTCACTTGCACATTTATTCCGTCAAATTGCACAGGATAACATTGCAATAATTCACAAATTTGTTCATACCAGTAGTGAGAAAGCTTACATAGACAGTTGTCTTCTGGGCAGTGTTTTTGGCTGTTGAATTGTGATATGTGGCATGTAAATGATGGTGGGTATAGTCAATTTATGGGCTTACAGTAAATTTTCAGCGGAGGATGCAATGATGATGGTAGGTTTGGTGCTGAGGTTGAGGCAGATTTGAAATTTCCATCAAATATGAAAAAGTCAAAACTGGAATAGGATTAGGCTATTCCAATTCTACCTTTTCAGGTGGAATAGAAAATGCTTGTTTTTGGACCAAAATTGGAATACGTATTCCTACTCTCAATTCCAGTTGGCGCACCCAAACGAAGGATTTGAGATTTTTGGAATTTATAGATGCCTATCCAATAAATTCTTGTTGCCAAACGGGCCCTTAGGAACAACAAAAAGAAGCAACCTAGTCTCCAAGTACCAACAATGCCAGTGTTTGGTGAGGACTAGGGAACTAGTTGGGACAAGTGAATTGATCCTCTCAAATGAGAAACATGCTAGATATGGATCTCTCTCTCACACCCAAAATTAGAGGGTCCCTTGAATTGGAATTTGCAGATGTGGAAAGAAAGCTTGAAGATAATCTCTAAGTCTAGTGGCTGGATGGCAAATTTGGCTTGGATGATGCACTAAGGAATTGTCCCATTGCCAATGGATCATGTGTTGGAGGATGAGAATCAGTACCCTCTCAATATGAGACCATTCAAGGACCCTAGAGTTATGTCCCTAAACTTTTGAAGCACATAACTTTTAAGTTTGTTGATCATATCACGAAGACACACTTTGGAGGGGATGTCTTGGAAGTGGATTTGAACACATTGATGTTCCAAGGCAGAAATAGAGGAATGCCCATTGCAAAGGTGTATGTGAGAGGCAGACTTCATGCTAAATGATGCATCAGAAAATTGGACCCTTAATTATGTGCAGCCCAATGTGATATCTAGAAAGTCAGATAATGGAGATCATGATTGACACCTATATAGGTTATAGGCTCGAGCATTAGCTAAAGACTTAAAGTCACATATCTTAGTCAAAACACTATAAAGTTTTAGTGCTACTTATTGCTTAGCAATTGTTCTCTTTCAACTTGGCATACTTTCTAAATTCTGTGCAACAATGAGTGTTTTTTTGCCTTATTAGTTGATAGCTGGGTGCAGTTCTTCCATCTTTTAGCATGAAAACACTTTTTAATTTAATGGTATTCTAATATCTCTGAGTTGGATGTTATTATTTTAGAACAAGGACTTTTCTGCTTTATTTTTTATTTTATAGGTTAGGATTGTTGAAGTTATGATAGCTGCAATAGAGATTGTCCATTATTCTGATGGCGTTCCATATTCATCATGGTTGCTGCTATCTGATGTCTTCTCTAAGTTTTGGCTCTTCTCACGTTGTAAGAGTTTCTTATACTTTATGTTTGTGTTGACTAATCTTTGCCATGTGTATTCATGATGATGACTTCAGAATGTTGAAAGGTCTTCGGGTGTTTCGATAGCTTAAATGAATATTTATTTGTTTGTGCTGCTTGTGATAACAAGTGCCTATACTCTTCATGGTGCTGTTGGTTCATATGGTGTTAACTTGCGACACTCTTTATGAATGTGCCATTTCACATTACCTTGCCGCAGTGAATGTTTGTAATGGCAGGAGTCTTATCGGTTGCCATCTCTTGTACTTGGGATGCTGTGATCATTTATGTTTTTGTATTCATTCATTCTCTGCAGTGAATATTATTGGAGCCTATCGGAGATTGTATGTGTGGGTGCGTTGAGTAATGTTCAGAGGAGACTCAACTGTATTGGAGTTTTGCAGACAGTTTATGATATAATTTATGTGTGAGCAGTATTAAGGGAGATAATCTATACATTGTTTTGTTTATATCTGCAGTCAATATCGGTTTGCATTTCTGCTTTAAATACTTATTGACTCTAATCTGAAACGTCAATAAGAAGACTTGGTAATCGATTCTGTCATAAATTATAATTGATGAAGAAGTTTTCTTTTGTAATCAGTTTTATGTAAAGTCTGTCATTTCTATTGAAGCCATGTGTATATGCAGGATATATTTTTGTAAGTGTTGAACTTAAAAGGAAGTCATTTCATATGTTTTGCGAATTCGGAACACGACACCATGTTGAAGTGAATTCTGATCTTTGCATGATCATGATATATTGAAGAGCTTCTGAAAGTGCAGAGATATTGTAATGTGTTTTTGAGAAACTTAATAAAGGAATCATCCATTGGTGTGGTTGGGCTTTTCCCTTGGTGAGGAGGATATTCCCAGGATAAGAATTTATTTGATCTTTTCTTGTGTTTTTGCATTTCAGTTATGTTATTCTGGTTCTCATAAACTTAACAAGGACTTCTCTACTCCTACTACACGTTCCACTGATATGGGGAATTGTTTTATTTTTAAACTGTAGAGTTCCCTTGTTCTATAAAATAGACCTTGGGGCTTACCGTTAAAAGAGAGAACATATTGAGTGCTGTGCCAGGGCAGTGCAATTCTTATTATTCTCACTAGAAGATAGATGCAGTATTGAGGGCTCAGTTTTGTGAAGTATGTTCTGTTCACATCTTCAGCAGTATGTTTCTGTAGATTAGCATACTCAAATCTGCTGTTTTTATCAGATTTATTTATTTTAAGCTACGTCTGAGTGCAGATTCTGCATACTGTGGTCTGAGAATCTGACATTTATTATATGACTCCCTATCTATTTTGATTCACTAGTGCTTCTATACAGATGCCTTGAATAATCATGTCTTTTTGAAGCAATCTTAAAATCCAAATGTCCAATATTGGTGAAAATATTGGGTTACCTGTTGAAGACCTCTTGATTGATATGTATCGAGAGAGTGTAGATATTTATGCTTCAATGTGTGTTCCTTTGTAAATAGGCAGTTCTCCAATAATATTTTTTACCCTGAATTTGTTATTTCTTCACAAACTGAGCCTCCAGTTCTTGTTGACCTTTGCACCTTGAGCAAGTTGCTTTCTTATGAGTACTCCTTGGCCATCTTCTCTTATCTTCTTGCAAAGAGGATAATTAGCAAAGCTGATAGAGGATGGGTATTAACAATACACTCAAGCTATGTAGCTCCCTTGTGCAATCTCCCAATTCAAAGATAGCTCTCACATTGAGCATTTCTTGAAGATTGTTCATGCCACAATTATTTGACCTGACTATCTTCAACATCTTTTTATTACAAGTTGAAACAAATAATCACGATTTGCAAGGCTACACAACTTTGTTGTCTTTGGTCTTCCAAGAAGTGGAGATGAACGAGCAATCCATCTCTGGATTTCCTCTCTTATAAATTGGAGGAAGATATCAGTGCTTGTAAAAAGACAACAGGGTGCCAATTATCTTTGAGAAGTAATTACTTGAATATGTTGGGCTTTTAAGGGGGCTTCCAATGAGGCTAGGTGCCCTTGCCTTTTTGGGTGAAACTGCAATGTGTTCTTACTAAGCATCTGGATATGGATATTAATCAATGGAATCAACAAAGTAAACTGGGTTGAAAATTGGCTATCAAACTGGAAGAAGGGATGCTCTTGGCATTAGGCATACACTGGGCTTTTCTCCCAATCGTTCATTACTTGCTCATCTTGTCCTATTAGAGCCACCATCTGTATATACTGATTTGTCTATAAATGTAGATTTGTGCTCTTGTTTTCTTTTTGGTGTTGCAAGACCTCAATCAGAAATTATTTTGTAAAAAGGCATTTTAATTGATAAAATTATATCTCTAGCCATCTTACAACTCCTATTTTAATGATTTTTTTGTGAAACTAGGGCAAAACCTAAGGGAATCCCAAAAAAGGGCATTGCAGGTAGTGTCTCAATAAGGCTCGATATTTATATCATCATTTTAATCAAATTTACTTTTTGGCCTTAATTTTCATGAAAGCAATTTACTAGCAAACAAAGGGCTGAATTTTCTTATTGTCCAACATCATCTCAAGTGACAATGCAATGGATATCATGGAGATTATTTGTTAATAATCCATGTGACTTAGGGATGTCATACACTAGGCTTTTCTCCCAATCATTCATTACTTCCTTATCTTGTCCTATTATAGCCACCGTCTGTATATACTGATTTGTCTTGGGTGCACACATTTGGGATACCCCCTCCAATCAGGTTATCTTGCATCTTAGTTCTGTATAGATATTAGTTTTTGATCTGTTTTTGGTTCTTTGAATCATTTTAGAGCTATTGATTTGTTATTGTGACTTGCAGTATTTTGTGGTCCCTTATGTCATTCACAGGCTTTCTTTTCATTTACTCATGTAATGAAGGAAATTGTTCTTTAACTTTTATGATGCCACGAATTACTTACACCTGTTTCCATAAATCAATATTAGACATTCTTCTGAATGTATAATGTCTAAGGCAATTTGTTATCTCCTTGCATGAGTTCTTATTGTCAATCTTTTGTTTCCAATTTTATCATTTTCTATTCATGTATTTTCTCATGCTGATAACAGTCTTAAAAATGTGGGTCACTTGTTATTAAATTATTTTATAATGCCATAACTGTATTTGTAATCGCAACACTTTACACTGCCATTTCCTTTGGTTTTCAAACTTCATAAATACTACTACATTTTTGATGATTTGTGGAAGAAATCGATGCATCAACGTCATAGACCTTGCAACAGAGAAGTGGGAGCTGATACGATTCTTGCTCAATCTTGAAGGGCCATTTGAAGTTTCTCTGGGTAGGAAAATTGTCTAACAATGATCATTGCTCCCTCATCTTGTCCAGATATATCAATATTTCTGCAAATTGCATCTAGGCCCTGATTATGCTTTTCGGATGCAAGATACTTTCACCAGCTTAAGTGTTCTGCATGGAAGATAGACATAATTAGATATTTTACATGGTTAAAGTACACTATATGGATCAATAACACAATCATATTCAAATTTTCAGAAAGAAGTTAGCAGAATATTATAGGCATTGGTAAGGACTATTATAAGCCACAGTTGAGATGTAGGCCTTGTATCATCAATAATATCTGCTCATAGTCATATAAATTTGTATACAAGCAGCCTACATGGCAGTTATAAACTATTCATGCTGAATATAATTAAAAAACCATGTCATCTGATTAGGTATTTTCATCAGTACATATAACATGATAAAATCATGATAATCTAGTTAGTGGCTAGGAGTGTATCTTCATTCAATGTAACGGGAAAATAACTCATATATCTACAAATGGCAATAGTACTATGGTACTAAACTCAAGGTGCACTGAGAATGGTGCTCTTAGGTTTTTTCTCACGTCAGATGTTATCAGTATTCACTTAACCATTTGGAAGATATTACATAGCAATAATGGTGACATTTTCCTTGTATGCATCTTTTCCTCCACCAAACTCTAGAAATTAAATTCTCATCTTTTGTTGTTACAAGTTTTAATATCCATTTTAATTTTTCTTTCCATTGTGATATGTATTTTTTTACCTACAGTATTTTAGTGTGATATATATTATGAATGTGCATATGAGTAGGATGACTGTATAGAAAGATTGAGGTGAGATCGTAGCAGGTCCTGATAATTTTGGTTGATTTAAGTCAGCATAATGTGTACTATGTATTTGATGTAGCACCTTCAAATTTCTGCCGCATTGTTAATCTTGTCTTCCTGAATATTAACCTGAGGAATTTTAGCCGTCATTGGATGCTTGGAATTTCTTATTGCTTAGGAGTTCTTCATACATCACTGTTGGCTTTGACTCCAGGTAGGAAAGGTGTTAAAGGAGCACAGCCAGGTCCAGTACTCACTTGGATGCAAAGGGTAAAAATTGCTGTTGAAGCTGCTAGAGGGCTTGAATACCTCCATGAGAAGGCTCAACCATCCATTATTCATCGTGACATTAAGTCAAGCAACATTTTACTTTTTGATGATTGCACAGCTAAGATTGCTGATTTTGATTTATCAAACCAAGCACCTGACATGGCTGCAAGACTCCATTCCACCCGTGTGCTTGGAACATTTGGCTATCATGCTCCAGAGTAAGTTCTCAAACCAACTTCTTTTAAGTTTTTAGTCCTAAAAATTTCTTGAGTCTCCAAAAGAACAGCCTTGAGACAAGGAAAAGGATTAAATAGCTCTTAAATAGACAGCATTTGATATTGCAAATAATCTCAAGGATTAGGAAACTCTTTCTTTGGAAATCTTTTTAAAACAAACTTGCTTCTGATTTATTGCTTTGCTGTTCTTATGGGTATGAATGTATTTTCATATAGACAAGAATTTATGAATGCATTGGAAACGCTTTGATGCAGAAGCACCCCAAAAAGTGTGTATTCAAAGTTGGATATCACACTTACCCTCTTCCCCATACTATTTTATGTTTTGTTTGTTTCAATTGAAAAAAGACTCTAAAATGTCCTTCCACACAAAAATATACTGATAGTGTGGAAGCGAAGTTGGCATTTCCTTAGCTGAACTATTTCTGTACTTAACTTGCAATTCAGCACACTTTCGCATTCAACCTTGTTGCCCCACTTTTCACCCTATATCCATTTTGCAAAAGTGGAGATTTTTGTGTCTTAGTTTGGTCTAGGAATGTTTGGGTCTAATTTTTCCCCTTAGGTGAAAAGAGTCTCCATCGGATTTTTCATCTTTTCCTTCTCCCACATTTTATGGTCAGGTGGGTTTTCCTTGATGTTGTGAGTCTATGGGTAGCTTAGTACCTAATTCGATAGAGATTCTTGCAATTCGCAAAGTTATTCACAAAGCTGAACTTGTTCGTGGCTTATCATGTTTTTCCTGTGAAAGAATGAAGTTTGTGGAAAATTGAGCATCGCCTTCTCCTCGGCGGGTTTCCAACCCATGAAGGTGATTTCCCACGAAGTTTAACAAATGAGACTTACGCATTGAGTTAAGAAGATAATGAGTTGCTTTATGGAAAATTCACATTTTCATTACAATTTTCTGCCTTGGGAAACATTTGGGATTCATCATGATGCTCAAAATCATCCTTAGCGGAAAACCCAAAAATGACTTCTCCTCGACGGGCTTTCAACCCATGAGGTTTGTTTTCTGCCAAAGATAATTTTGAAGGAAAGAGACAAGGAAGTGGGTGGGCCCCCTCCTTCGACTTTCGTAGTCCTTTCAAGATTTTCTGAACCCAGAGGAAATGTTAACTCAAAAGATAAGGTGTAAATAAAGCCTGGGCAAAAAAATGGAAATCGCCTTCTCCTCGGTGGGTTTTCAACCCATGAGGACGATTTTCCGCATTCATAAAGAAATCAACATTATAAGTAGATTGGGCTCATGAATTACACACAAGGCATCTTAAGATATTAATGGAAACAATCTAACCACTGTTGGAAAGGTATACTGAGCAGAATCCGACTAGGCGGATATTTTCTATCGGAGTACTTTGTTCTTAATTCTCCGAAACTGGATGGAAAACGGAAAGGTAAGTATGAAAGAAAGGAAAGTTACCATTGGGCCAATGGAAACAGTGAAAAGACACCGAAATGTCCGTTAGAAGCTCTTGCATTTACTGATTCAACGAATTTATTTTTTAATTCGTTTGTGTGGCGTGGATCTTGAAAATTAACGGATGAATTGGGATTTCTATATAGAGGGAAACATAATAGTTTTTCAAACTACCACTTGTTCTTGAACTGTTATGTTGTTAAATTACACAACGCTTTCAAATTTTCTGTGCTTGCTAATTCAATTCTTTGTGCCTCATCTAAATTCAAAGTTTCAATTTACTTCATTCTCAAATAGAATGGCAACCAGATTTGTGGGGTTTGATGGGCAAAATGGGATTAAGTCCACATTGCAGAACTTCATAGATACTTCACTCCGCTTTTATGATATGCAAGATTTCCAAAGGAGGCTGAGGTCGGAGCCAATTCATCCTATAATTGAGAAACTCCGAGGAAGTGGACTAGTGGAGGCAACTAGTTTCCTGGTGGTAGTCCAAGCTCCAGAATTGATTTATGAATGCATAAATCATTACAATCCGGATACCAGACAAATTCTGCTACCTGATCATACAATACTAATCTCCATTGATAGGCAAATTGTGGTGAATTGCCTCCGAGTCCCAGAACGAGAGGAGTTTTTGGAATTGATAGTAGGAGGAGCAGTCTCTGAGTTCTCCTTGAAGAAGATGGTGTGAAGGAAAGAAATCATGCGATCCTGGTTTCAAAAGCCGCAGGGTGCCAAGAGTAATGTCCCCAAAACTCTATTTGGTACTGATCTCAAGCCTGAGATTGTAGACATTCTAGTTCTCTTGCATAGATTGAAAGGTGAGGGAGAGGCTCTAAATTTTGTTGAACAAAATTTCTTTCTGGTACAAATTATTTGTTCAGATACACAGTATATTGATTAGGCCCATGAGGTAAGTGAGAATCTATCCAGAGCTCTCAGCGCAACAAAGTTTTACAACACCTTTTATATGTCTTCCTTTTTGATTTATATGCTAGCATCTCTACAATTTTGGCCGGGACTTCCAAGAATAGAAAATTTTCCCGATGATGTGGAATGTTATGAGTTCTATCCAGGTTTGCAATTGCAAAATAGTTATGCGAAATATGTCAAAGTTAATGATGCGTTTACAATGAAAATTTGTAGGAAACTCCAGGGATGCCTAAAGAGGAGATTCAGCCCAGAGGTAATGGCGGCTATTAGTCAATTCGGGAACTATTTTATCCAGTTCTCATCTTTCTCATATTTGCATCTTGCAGCTTTCGATGATTCCCCTTGAAGCTGCCCAGGTACCTGAATGACATGATCGTGTTGATAGAGATTGTGAGGCAGGTAGTGCAGCTGAATGCGCTAAGCGGAAGCTTGAAGAAGAAAGGGTATGAATTCCCTATCAAAGTTGGAGCTTACAGTTGTGAGTCCTGCTTGATGCAAAGAATATGCTCAAAGTGTTTGAGATGAAATATAAATTGGAGGCGTATGAGGTCGTGAGACATATGTTTGATCCGAATGGAGATGCGAGGGATGTATTGCAGATTGGAAGTGTGATCAAACACATTACCACTATTGAAGATTATTGGGCGGATTGTAAAGATGAACTTGAAAGCCGAGATCGTGCTTTCGCCAGGCTCACAGTGGAGCAAATTAAAACATATGGTATCAATTTCAAAGTTAAAGGATTGGAGGATGATGGACAAAATATGTATAGCAATACATATTTAACTAAGATAAGGAGTATTCCTATCAGTTCAGAGCCTTATGAGGATGTTGAGGAGGATTTAGATGTTATGATGGCCAGAATCATCAAGAGAACTAGGAAGTGAGTTGAATGGACGACCAAGAGGAGCCAGAGTAAAGGTATAACCACTCAAGCCTCTCTAGTAGCTGTAACGCCTTCTTCCTCCCAAAGTGCTACACCAGGTGTAACAATAACTAACACTCAAGGACTAGCTCAACCTTCGGGAGGAGGTGATCAACCTCTAGACAAAAGCATTCCCATAGCTAAGACTTGTCATGGTGGCTCCCTCCTAGTCATCGGAACCCAAACTGGTGCTAAAGAGAAGAATACTGAGGAGCCAAAGGATAGTGCTACCACTCTAGTTCCATTCCCCCATGTCACACCAGTTCCATCTCGTCATGTTTCTCCGGTTCCTTCTCCCCATGTTACTCCAATTCCCTCTCCTCATCATAGCCTTGTTTTGCCAGTAAGTGCTACACTTCTGCAACCAAGTGGCTCCCCAATATAGATGGTAGATTTGAGAGATGGAAAGAACAGTAGTAGTGAGTCTACTGAGTCTGATGAGGCAACGAAGAAAACTCCAGAGGTAGATAAAGGCCAAAGCTCTTCAAAGCTCATTTCTCAAGATCCGAAGAATCCCTTCTCTTCAACTGCGGTGACAATCACTCCAGCTAAGAAGATGTTTAGTATAGAATCACTTGGGACGGCCTCCAAAGTGATAGGCATTGATTCCTAGTTGGGGGATACTCTAGAAAGAAAGAGGAAAAGGAAAGATGAAAGCGTTCCCGCCAAAGACATTGTATCCCTTGTAGTTCGTTCTGGATCTGCATTAACCGAGGTAAAGAAGCAGAAAACTTTGTCTATACTTGAGCAAGATCCAAAAATAGGGCACCTGACAATGAAGATAGCCAAGCCCAACAAAGGAGGAAGGATTGAAGATATGACTGTTGATGATGTTAATCTACACTTGGTGGACCTTGGAGAGGCTAGGCATGACACCAAAGTTGGCTTGTGGAAGTCAACTAATAAGGTGATTGAGGGACAATTAGAAGGTCTTAAGTTGTCAAAGACTAGAATGAAGGTTGAGATAGAAGAATTGAACAGGTTCATCAGGCAGTTGGTTACTCTATTGGCAGCTATCTTTGGAGTATCAGTAACCAAAAATCCTATTGTTGTTGAGGTTCAAGCCCTCATCTCTCAACTTTAGGAAGATAGGCACTTTGGCCAAATTGGTAAGGAATGGATTGAGAAGCTCAAATTAGGAGCAGCTATTATAGAGCAAATTGGTAATGTTATCCTAAGATTGGAAATGGAGAAGGATAACATCTTATCAAATAGCAATACTTTGGCCGGAGAATGGACGAAGTGCGATGATTGTGTCTCCCTTCTGAAGATGATCATCCAGATGAAGGCAAAAGAAGATGTTGAAGCAAAAATCTAGCCAAAGGGAGACGAACCTTTGTTCGAGTGGCTTCAGAGCATGCAGTTCAAGACAAAAATGATCTTGTCAACAGAAAAGGGACTTAAAGAAACAGAGGATGAAGTGAAGAAAACCCAAGATAGAGGATTCAAACTCATGAAGGGGCTACATACAGATTCACAGACTAGTGGCCAAGGAAAGGCACTCATCGGGATAAATGTTATGAAGGAGAACTTCTCCAAATTCTTGGATAGTCTGTCTAGTGTGTCCTCCAATAGTCAAAACAGAGTTGCAGAACTCCAGACACTCAGCGGATGCATACACGTGGCCACGACGGAGCTATCAAATCAATTGAATGCTATGAAGGAGTTGGCCAGAGAACATTCCAAATGGCTCTTGAGATGCACCAACATACACATGCCTAAGCATGAAGAACTCATCCCAATCATAGTTGCCGCTAAGGCTTGGCCTATAGAGCGAAAGCAGAAAAAGGGAAGAAGTCAAAGTGATTCACATTTTGCCCCCTCATTTTTTTGCTTTCTTATGTAATTATTGCAATACGACAAACTGGTGTCTTGCCATTTGTCATTTTTGAGAAGATGAACTGATTGAACTTCTATTGTAAGAGCCATCTCAAAATCATATATGTATGAAATTGAAAGATTAATAAAAGGTCGGCAAATTTTTGGTGTGAAATACTTGATGTCGCAAAGACAATTGAATGGTATTTTGATATCAATTATTTTCTGTTCCATTTCTATTAGTTATAGTTTTATGCTTTCTCTTTTGTCTGGATTGAAGCAAAGGAAGAACAGAGTTTCGCTCCTTTGTTTCAAAGTAGTGAACGGATGTGATAAGTAATGTCACTGCATGTTCAAAGAGAGATCTTTAAAGCGTTTTTCCTATTTAAGCTAACTATAGTTCAGATTAAAATTAACTAAGTTCAATACTATTAATCATACTATTAAGCTTTATGAGTTCATAAGATGTGTGGGTTCATAAACTTAATCAATTCTTCAGAAATCCTTTTTGCCTGAGTTAGATTCTGTTTAGGTCTGGCTTGGTTTACCTCTTCTGTTCTCAGGTCAATAACATACCCCCCTTTTAGTTTTAGAAACAAAACATAATTCGTTGCAAATCTACCATAGGGAGCTGTACCTATCAATTCAGAGAAAAGCTAGTTTACTCATAAGTGCCTTTTCAGCTGTTTGTAATCAGATATTGTTCCTAATTTGGGCATTCAAGAGTCATAATCAAAGAAGAACAAATCTGTTTACCAACAAACCTCATGTAGATAAAAAGGGAAATTTATGGTATATAGTCTGTTAACTTGGGAATTCACTTTTACTAGTGTAGTGCACTCTAAGGAAATGTCTCTTAGTGAAGACCCAAATATATTAAATACCAAACATGGAACATGATTTCAGTTCTTGTGTACAATATATGCATCATTGCATCCGAGTTCTCATTGGAACCACCCGTCTTTAACAAAAAAGGCAATACTGACTATTTATAGGTCATGTAGGTCCTATATGTAGTACGCATGCAAAGTTCAGAACACCAAAGTATTATGAAGTGAAGATAAAAGTTAAAATTATCAACTGGTTGAAATGAGGTTTGGTTCATGTATATGATTTTTAAGAGGAAAGATTGTTGAAAATCCCAAGAGGTATAGAACTGCAGAGTTTTGAGGATTGCAAGAGTGAACACTCATTTCATTTCTGCTTTAATTAGGCACCAGACTATTTATTTTTGTTCTCCAAAAACCATCTGTCATTATCTCTGATGGAGATTGAAAGAGTGCATACTCATTTTATGCTAGCTCACTTCAACATCAAACTATTTATTTCTGGGCTTTTATCATACCAAAGTTGTGATTTCTACTTTATATTTTCCTTTTTGTTTGTTTTCCCTACCCTTGTGGTTTGGGCAATATTTCATCCCTGTGATTCCCTTTTTGTTCTACTCTTCCTCTTGGTTGTTTGAGATGCATTCAGTAGGGAGGTGATTGCTAGAAACTGTTTGTAGAAAGGCACATAAGATGAGTGTTAGGACAGTGATGATTATTTTAACATGAAAAATGAGGTTTCAGGGCTCCTTTGATAATGATACTTTTTACATTTTTCATGGGATTGTATATGGCATATAGCCTGCCTAATGAACAAGAAATGAACATGTGAATATAATATTTATTAATCTGTTTCAGCTTTCCACAGATTTTCATTTTGATATATTTCAACCTATATGCTGTTTTACAGATATGCTATGACAGGACAGCTAAGCCAAAAGAGTGATGTTTATAGCTTTGGAGTTGTTCTACTGGAGTTGTTAACTGGCAGAAAGCCAGTTGACCATACAATGCCTCGTGGTCAACAAAGCCTTGTGACATGGGTAAAATGCATAAACCTTTACAAAATATTCAGCGCTAAACAACAAAACACTGCATTGCAACTATAAAACTTCTATTCTTTGAATTTGGAATATTGTTGCCCAAGTTAAAGAAGAAACTATTAGCAGGTGGCTTGGATAAATCCCTTTTAATAATTGGCCCGTTGAACTAAGCACGATCTTATGCAAATACATTTAATTGTTTGAACATCTCAACTAAAAACAAAAATCTATGCTAATGGGAAGATGGTTGTTATTTTACAGGCCACACCTAGACTTAGTGAAGACAAAGTTAAGCAATGTATTGATTCCAAATTAAAATCTGATTATCCAGCTAAAGCAGTGGCCAAGGTGAGCCTTCCAATGTGTTTTCCTTTTACTTATATGTAATTGCACTTTGGTTTCCTGACCTCCCATCTACATGATTTTCAGGTCCTTAAGTTTCTTTACCATGCAAATTATTTTCTTAATATTTAATAAGATGTATATCACAGTTTATCTTTGCAATCATTTCCGTCATTTGAAGCCCACTGATGTTCTAGGCTTTCATTTGCTAGTTGCATATAGCTAATCCACTAGAAAACCAAGAAACAGTGCTTAGAGACTTAAAAGTCTTTCTGTTGGAACACAAAAAGCTTTAGAGAAGGCCTAGAGGAAAGACATTATAGCTAAAAATCAGCTTGGTCTTCTGTGTATTGGAGATGGCCCTCCGGCTGATGATTTTTTTTCAGTATCCAGGATGTTTTTTTGTCTTTCAGACGATTTTCCAACCATTAGAAGAAAAGGCTACAATGCTGATCACACAGCTTCAGTCTTTATTCTATTTAGAGCCTCCAAAAATTATCAGACTGAATCGGACTTCCTTTCTTTAAGGGCACAGTTTGTGCTATAATTTATTTGATGTGATTCTTTTTGATCTTGTGTCTTAAATAAACAGATCAATATCATCAATTGTGTGTGTGTGTGTATATATATATTCATATTTTACGTATAGGTTGATGAGGTTGGAATTTGTAAACATCACTTACAATTTTGCTTCTGCTCCCCACGCAGCAGTGACTTTATAGACATCTGGGATTTATACAATAAAACAAACATTGAATTTCAGTAGTTAGTAATATGATGTTTAATTGAGTCATTTCTGTATGCAATCTATTTTTGAATGGACACATTGTACTTATTTTTATATAATAATAAAACTGATTAGGTACTAATTGTTATCAGAGTTTACCAGATAAAGATGGTATGATCAATCTATTTACGTCCATTCTTTTATTTGCATTGAGCAGATGGCTGCAGTTGCTGCCTTATGTGTGCAATATGAAGCTGATTTCCGTCCCAACATGAGCATCGTTGTGAAAGCTCTTCAACCTCTCTTGAATGTTAAATCAGTTCCCAACAGCGGAAGTCCAGCATTGTAACCTCTGTCTAGTAAAATTTGTATTATTCTTTCCCGCATCTACTATGCATATGCTGCAAACATTTTGGTCATGTTTTGAGAGAAGATATATTCAAAGTCAATATATTATAAATGGCTTTCTGGAGTTCATTATGTAGTAACACAAACCATGCCTCGTATGATACAGGAGGCATAATTTTTTTAAAATTTATATACAAATATTCCCATTTATTCATTAGAATTGGGAAACCCTTGCTTATATTTTAGCTCTCTGAAAATTTACTAATAAATGTGCTTTTCATAAATCAACATGTACCGGATGACATAAACTTACATGTAGTGTGATTGCTCAACTTATAAACAAGACAGGTAGCAGATAAGACACATCGTCAAACCCTTATCAATGTAGCAATTATGATTGAATTATTTCAATTCCATTGATTGAGAGATTCTCGGAGGAAACATCGCATTTATCACATTAGATCTTTGTGAAATGAATGAGGATTAATTTTTTCATACAGTATGTACTTCAGGTTTCATATAGCATCTCAGGAAACTTGACAATCTTACAATGTCTACTAAATTAGTTGGTGATGGATGCAATGAATTCCATCATTACTCTTCTGTCATGTTAAACCAGTAGGTCAGGTTTTGATCAAGACTACTCACCCATGATGAATAATTTCATGTCCTGGGATTTTATTGATAGAAATTTTGTAGAAGACGGTTCTCACTTGATACTCGGAGATTTTTTTAATTAGAATTTCTAGTACAAGACACGCTCAGAACTTTATTAGTGCTAGAACTAACATTATAAGCTGCCTGGGGAAGCCAATAACAATAATTACGATCCGATTTATGCTATAGATTGTTGGCATTTAGAAACATCCATGCCCATAAGTCTCTTAGTATTTGTCATTTGAATATGTACTCTTGACGTATGATACAATATTCTTTACCATCAAATCAATCAACATTATGCCTTATGGAACCCTTAACTTGAATTTGTGCTCTATGCATAATTGTAAAGGAAAAGAAAGGTTTTTATTAGTGTCAACTAGATCACTTGAATAAATGTGCCGATTAAGAACAATTGTTCTTCAGATTAATCAAATATACTTGGGTATAAGAGTTTTGACAATTTGTAATAGTTGATTCAAAAATATGATTCAACAATAAATGAACTTAATTAATTGATCGAAGATTGAATGAATACCTTCAAGGAAGACGTGTACTCCGAGAAAATGATGCTCTCTGAATTGGTGCTATGTATTTGAAGGTTTATAATACTTCTTGCTTTGACAGAAGAGAAATCTACAAGTTTCGGACGGATATGTAGTTGTTGATTAGTCTTGCCAGTCTATATTCATCGTTGTGTGCAATGGAATTACGTATATTTTTGGTCACATAATGAATGTGTATGCTTGCCTGCCTTGAAGATCTAGGGATAGCTGTTATTTAAAAATATCTAAACCGTCATCATATAGCAAGATAACAAGTTCTCGATCAAAGACAATAGCCTAGTGCCCTCAAATGCAAAATTTTCCTCTTTTTCGTATACCAGATTAAAATTTGTTGCTATTAGTTGTTCCTGCAACGCTTTAAAATGAGTCAGGGTGCCCATTTTAGATTGGGAAAATGAAGGAGGCAGTTCGCCAAATTTGACTTTGTGCCTGTCTTTACGATTGGGCACTAGCTACCGGGCAATATATTTGCGGCACTGGCTATCGGGCAACATATTTGCACCCGGTCAAGCTGCCCAAACCGAACGCTATGTCGTATCGTACATGTGCAGTTTTCTACTGCATCGATAAAGGTCAGTACCGTCCTGACATTATTTTTAATAATAACTTAACAATCCGAATATATCTTCAAATAATATTTATATTAAGATGATAATCATAATATTTATATTAAGATGATAATCATATTGATATTTTTTAGACATTAGTAATATCATTTCGGTATTTTTAGTTCCTGCTGAGTTCAATTAAAAACTATTAAAAACTCTTGACTAACCAATGATATTAAAGAATTTTTTCAGCTTTAAACTTTTTCCTAATGTACTGATTTTAAATATATTTATTAAAATAAAAAAATACTATTTATCTATAACCTTATTGGTTCAACTAGAAAATAGCAAGGAGAAAAATGATTTTGTGAAACAAAAATTAAGGAAATTTAAAAGCAACATTAGAAACCCACCTTCGGTAGATCATGAGTTACATCCGATAATTCTTGAAAGTTCTGGGATCTTCTGAAACAATTTTCCTAGAGACATTATTAGGACATTTTCATCCGTTTTTACAAGCCTAAAAAGCTCTGAATTCTTCACCACATCTTTCTTTCATCTTTCTTTCAATCCTCTCGCAGAGGAAATCAAATTCTTTTGCTCAGATTTTCTATATTTCAACAGCCCGTCATGCCCCTACCATTCTATAGGCTCCCCCACGGCTCCCCTGCCGGGCCAGTGGCAGTGACTAGATGCTAGAACCCGGCACGGGACCTAGTAGTGACTAAATGCTTCATTGCGTGGATTGGCTTGGGTGCGGCATATTCATGGACTGGCGAAGCGAACTATCTATTCGATCAGGAGAGCTAGATATGGCAGCTTCTTGCAATGTCTTCTGTAAAAACGGTGTGTCAAGGGAATGAGATTATCTAGTTTTTCCAGCACGACATCCACAAAATCCTTTTCACTTGATGTGAAGATCACAATCTCATAGCCAAGACTCGGCAATTTACTCAAAAATTGCTCCAACCCAGGCCTCTTTAGCACATAACATGTATGTCTCCCTTCGAAGCCCTCTAATTCTACAGTAAAATCATATCTTGGAAGCTCTGATTTTACTATAATGGATAATTGTCCCTTCAAGATTTACAACTACAGTTTTCTTATACTTTGCCCCAATTGGGGGCAACCAGGGCAAATTCTCATCAATGCTCTGTTCTTTATCTTTATCCTTCTCAACTGCCAAACGAGTCCTCACATCTGAAGCCCTGGATCCTGCAACATAACTGCAGAAATCTATGAGGTGAAACAGAGCACTGTCCAATTCCATACATTGCATATCTCTGCTGAAAGAATCTACAGGGAGCAAATTCTGGCTATAACGATCCACAAGGCCAAACATCAACATAAATCACCTTCTCTAGATCTCTCGCAAGCTTTGAAAGATCTTTCACAAGTCCGCCATGGATTTCTATACATAAATTTTTGAACAGCCTATGTGTAAGAGGGATAATAATCTGTTCTAGATCAAGCTTATCTAAGAGAGCACTTGCATTAGGCCTCTCTAATTCAGTAAAAACCACAATTTCATAAAGCCCTTGCAATTCTTACAAGAATTTGTCCAATCCAAGCCTCTTGGATACAAAAGCAGTGTGCATCTCTCCCCCAAATCCATACTGAACCCTATATTCCCCCTTTTGAAAAAATGGATTTATATCGACCAGTACTCCCTTCAACTCCAATACCAATGTAAACTTGCTATGATCTACAAGAGGCAAAAGATAATTGTTATACAAAGACAAGGGATAAGAGGCAATATCTTCCCTTAGGTCTTAACTTTTATCTGCAACTCTCTTGCAGAAATCTATGATCTGGAAAAGCATTCTATCATTCTTAGCCCCATTAAGCACACTCATAGGAAATCCATTCTCACATTGGTAAGTATAATAAGGCTTGGCAGCCACCAATATGACCTTGCTCAAATCTCTATGAAGCAAATTAAGGTCTTTCATAAACACTGAATCAAGATGCTTCAGTACACAAGAATCTGCATAGAAGCGGTGGGTCATGGGAATTGCAGCTCCATTGGGGTCAAGCTCTTTCAGAACATCATCTGTGAAGTTCTCATTTTCAGTGAACATTATCATTTCATAAATGCCGATCAACAACAGATACCGGCATCAACTCAATCCCTTGATAATCAAAAGACAATTTCTAAATTAAATGTTGAAATGGTTGTTAAAGCAATCTACCCCTCCTCCTTATAAAGTCCTTTGGTTGACAGTTAGGAGTTTCCTTGCAGCAGGGCTGAAACACCCAGTTAATGAGCAGGGCAAAGAAGCCCTCGAATTCAGAGACATGCAACAGGAAGGTATGAAACCCACTCACTTTAGCTTCGTAAAGTACCTTAGGTGCATGTTGTTGCATAGGAGATCTGAAAGTGGGATGTGCCTTAATTAATATGTATGAAAACATGTGGTAGCTTGAAAGATGCAAAACAATTGTTTGACAGAGTGCATGAAGCTGGGAGATAGCTTCATGGTTACATTCTCAAAATTCACCATGGAGTTAGATATTACTTTCATGAATTTCGTATGCTAAATGTCGGAACATAGATGATCCAAAGATGACTTTTAAGAAAATGCCCAAACAAAATGTTTTCTCGTGGACCTCAATAACTATTGGAAATGCCCAACATGGCTACACTATGGCAACACAAGTGTGTTGCATGCAAACTACAAAAGCATGTAGCAAGCCGCATATACATCTTCAAATAACGAAATTTAATTCAAAATCTACCTTACAAATTGGATCAAAATTATTCTGAAATATAATCTTTACATGCAATAAAGTCACTGGAGCTGGAAGCTTCCAACTATCAGCATTGGACAATGATAACTACTTAGAATTAAAAAGAACTTCAAAAAATTGTAAACATTGCAAAAACAGAAAAATTGGTTTTAAAAAAACTAGGAACAGTGACAACAGAAAATGCTAATCTTTAAAAAGTTTCCAAAAACATCAATCTATTAATTTCACATACCCCAACTTCGGTAGGAACTATGACGCTTGCGTCTCTTGTCTCCTTTATGTTTCTCATTTCCTCTTAAGAATTTTTTGCCATTTTTAGTTTTATAATCTTTACCTTATACAAATTTGTATCTATAGGGGATATAGATTATCATTTGATTTAATTTTTATTATGAGATGTAAGAATTATTTAAATTTTCTAGCATAAACATGTTTTATAATGTCCCAAGTCTATATATCCAAGACTACCTAAATATGAGGCTCACAATTCCCTATTCATGTTGTGTTGTAGGCTCTTTGCCTATCATTTAATACTTATTAAAATAAATAAATAATAATAATTTTTTTTTTAAAAAATTAAAAAAATAGAAATGTAAGTTTGTTCTATATTAACATTGCATTTATAATTATATCAAAATATATTACCAAATTATCTTTATTATATTATTATAACATAGTCAAATCATCATATTTAATTATAGATTGTAAAAATAGATTTCTTTGATTGAAGATTTTAAATATCAATAAAAATTAATATTGTAACTAATATCATAATATAACATAATTTTAATCTTCAATATATATATATATATATATATATATATATATATATATATATATATATATATATGTATGTATGTATGTATGTATGTATGTATGTATGTATGTATGTATGTATGTATATGTATATATGTATATATATATATATATATGTATATATATATATATATATGTATATATATATATATGTATGTATATGTATATATATATATATATATATGTATGTATATGTATATATGTATGTATATGTATATATGTATGTATATGTATATATATATATATATATATATATACATATACATACATATATACATATACATACATATATACATATATATATATATATATATATATATATATATATATATATATATATATATGATAATTTAATAATCTTACCAATTTTAAAAGCATAAACATTATTTATCATTGTCTTTGTTATTAATTATTAATTACAATTATTATCTCAATTCACCAAACCATCAAAGTAAGTAATATTATTCTCATTGTTAGTTATAAGAAACATTCACTGATGCTGCAAAAGATTGCACAGGTACTATACAACATAACGTTTGGTTTGGGCAGCTCGACCGGGTGCAAATATGGGTACTAGCTATCGGGCAACATATTTGCACCTAGTTGAGCTGCCCAAACTAAACACTATGCTGTATAAACACCATTATGTATCTCATAGAAACCCAATTACGATAATCTGAACTTCATATTGAATTGCACATTTTGAAGATATTGCAAGAAAATTGGGAGAAAGCTATGTCTAAAATTTTGAAAGTGCATCATGATTTCCTCACTCATTTTGGTATACCTTGTAAAGATATATGTATGCCATTTGTAACAAAAACAAGGGGGAAAATATAATATGTAAACAAGGGAAAAATATATATAAAGGAAAATTGTATAGAGTAGAGGAAATGTATAAAGGCATATATACAAGGAAAATGTATATGAAGAAGACGATTAGATGTACAAATAAACAAAAACATTTTTGAAAGCCATAGAGTTTTCAGTTCAAGCTGAGTTGCAGATCCAAGCACATGGAAAGAGGGAGTTTGACAGAAACTTTTGATCAAGAGATTTTTGATTGATGATAGAACTACTCAAGATAAGTATTTTTGTCACTACTGCCAAAGGGGGGAGATTATTGACCTTAAGGCAAGATATATTGTCAATTAGTGACAAACCACTTAAGTTATCCATGAAGGTCTATTAATACTACAACTAATCTTTCCATCAGACAATAGATTCTAGTGTAGCTCGATCATTTCAAAGATATATTGTGTAAATTGAGCTCATAGTATAATATGCATAATTAGTGTTATCAGTGGAAACCAAGTTCCCAGTGTGAACTATGTTCATAGTTCTCACCAAGTTAATTGTATGAATCGAGCTATTAGGTTCAAGTCTGTATGCTCTAGTATCAACTGAGTGCTAAAGTGTTATTCGAGCATCTAGTGTTGCTCGAGTGCCATAGTGTCACTCGAGCTCAATGCATTGCCCAAGCACCAACGCAACACCAAAATATATAGTGAGACCCAAGCATTACTATTTGGCCAACTTAAAGGTATAATTTGGTTATTATGAAGATATTTCTTATGTGATCCGACTTGGTATGAAGTTATTGTTTGATGGATATATAAGGAAGGCAAATTAGTTTTTTCAAGTATGGAGTAAGCAAGTGATACACATGAACATGTGAAGACAATAAGAAAATATGGAGCAGATTGAGTAAGTAGGCTACAAAGAAGTATAAAGGGAAAATCAAAGATTTATCTATCATGGCCATGTGATCATATTATTCAAAGGATCTACATCAACAAACAGAGTTGCAGAGGAGAGATCAACACGTTGATTCATCCTAACAAGTGCATCAGTTAAATCCTCTAACAAGGTGGAGCTAACGGTCCTTTGTTGAGTCTCTTAACAGAGTACATACTTTATTGTTTTGTAAAATTCTTTCACAAGGTGGACCTAACAATCCTTCATACTCCTAATAGAGTAGATCACCAGAAGTGATCAATTGTAAGCTCTAATAGACCAACTTTATTACTGTCGTAGTGAAGCATTGTGGTGTCATCCCCACCTCAGTTTTATCTTCTCCTTGGACAGTTTCTGGGAAATATTGTGTCAAAGTGTTAATGGTGTTGTTTTTTTTTTTTTTTTTATAATGTTCATGCATGAAAATAGATTAGACAATCTAAAGAAGTAAAGTAAAAGTATTCTAATTGTGAAAAGTTTAAGTGGTTCCTGATTCAGCCCCTGCTACCTTAGTCACTTGTTTGTCATTACATTTCCAATAGTACATTCATCATGTATATTGGTTATTACATTGCCAATCCTGATAACAAGAATTATATCCTATCTAGGAACTTTCTCCAGTCTATTTTTTATTTTTTTATTAAACTTTTAAATTTTTATTTGAGAATCCAAATATTGCATTATCTATATTAACAAATTCTCGTGCAATCAAAACAAGGGCAGATTAGCCTAGGACCAAATATCTGATGATGTTCAACAAATAATTTCGTAAGTTATTTTCAATTTGAGTGCACCAAATTAGAATTGTGAATAGGAATATGTATTCCAATTTAGGCCAAAAAATGAGCATTTGCAATTCCACCTAAATAGGTGGAATTGGAATACATGTTCTTATTCCAATTTTATTTTATTTAGAAAACATAAATTTTTGGGTTCATGTTTTCCCCATGAAATTCTGATTGAACCAAACAAGAATAAGATTATGTATTCTTATTTTCTATTCTAGAATAATAATTACAAAACACGTACTCCTATTCCCATATTCTTATTCACATAGCCAAACAGACCCTAACATAATACAATTCGTAGAATAATGATGGTAGTAATTGAGTTAGATAAAAGCACTTGGTATGCGTAGGATAATGGTGTGCCAAAAAGTGGTTATCTAAAAAATATATAAGGCCTAATATATCTTTCGATAGCAACCCTACATGGTCAACTTAAAAAATGTCCCAAAAATGTGTTGTTGGCCTATTCTTATGTGTTTTTTACTTCAAACATGTACTTGGCGACTTTTTTTTAACCCAAATTTGATGAAACAAAAAAGGTTTCTTAATAATGTTATTAGCTTTCCATAAATGTAATATTTGTCAAATTATGAGCTTAGTAAGTAATTATTACTTTTTTCTAATGAAGTTATGTATAAAGTGTTGATTGACACAACAATTGAAAAAAAACTATAACTTTCAAATGATATAACATTTTTAAAATTCAAAAGACGTATCACATTCATAATTAATGATTTATTTAGACTAAAAATACCCAAAAATATGTGTGACATTAGTGCATGAGTCTAATTCTTATATCTAGAATATTATTAAAAATTATTATCATTTGATTTTGATTAAGGTGGTCGAACACACATCTACTTCTTATTTTTGTCCTAAAATTTATGTATTATTGCATTAAAATTCAAATTTTTGACCAATCAGTTTTTTTTTTCTTTTAGACAAGACCTAGCAGTTTAGAAACTAAATTCAATTTCCTATAAATTCTTTTGTCTCAACTTTTTGATAGAAAGTTCATAAAAAGTTGAAAAGTGGATGTCAAGTTGACATAACCATGATTTACTCATTTTTCATTGTCACTTAAGGGTGTAGTTCGGTTGACCATGATCATGCACATACCCCACTGACAGTGACAATTATCTCCTACCATGAAAATAATCATCCAACAAAATTTATTAGTTTTCAATGGAAACCGTAATATAGAATACCATGACACAAAAGGAAATCTGGATCGAGAATCAACTCTTGTAACTTAATGAAAGAGGTTATTAAAAGAAGTTAACTAATCTTGTAACTCTTCTAACTTAATCAACTCTTATGTTGTGCTAGAATGTGTCTTATCAATGAAAACTTCAATTAAGAGTAGTGGAAATTACAAGGGGCAAAAACTATTAATGAAGGTTGAAAACAAGGTGCTTAATTGGCCTCAAATGATGGTCATGATCTTCTGAAATTTTATAAATAGTTATTTGGAAATTTATTTTCTATATGGCAAGGATCAATTATGGCTTGAAAATATTATTGCTAAAAGTAAGTTTGATTTTTATTTAAAGATGGCACAAAGTTAGACTTGTTTTGCTTGAAAGTGATATTCCAACATTTAATTATTGCATTATTCTTGGGAAACATATGAATCACAATCTTTTGTACAGTAAGAGATTTCATACCCATATAAGTACTTGGCCTGCAATGAAGTCCTTAGGAATAATTGTAAGTCATTGAGCCAAAGCTTTTGCAATAGCTCCAAGTCTAAGTCAAGGCAATTGTAATTTTATTACAACTAATTAGTGAGATATTTTTCTATTCACTTTTTAAATCGATCATTTAATGCTAGATAAATGCTATTAATCTTCCTTGTGCACTAGACAAAAATGAATTTTTTACACACTTTCTAACAATATAAAATGCTTCTCCAAACAAGCCATATTTTGTAAGCAGTTATTAAACCTATTGGGCATGCAAAAATCATATCTTACTTAAATTTTTTTTTTTCACATCAAAGAAAACTAATTAACATAAAGATCACCCTTTGTCTTGACTCTGTTCGGCCTTTGTGTTGTTGTTGGTATGTTTATTAGGCCTTTTATTTGTATGTACCTTGTAACACGAGACGACACCCTCTTGTTGCTTTATTTTTCTTCCAAAAACATAAAATATTACTAGAAAGATATGCATCTCTTATTTGACAAGAACATAGTTTTTTCTACAAATCTCACTAACTATGCAAAGTAAAAAAATACTATTTCAATGTTTAGAAAATATTATCATAAGTGGAGAAAAATATGAATATAAAAAAAATGCAAAATATTCAAAAATTGAGAATACAAAATATAAATCACTACAACAAGTGATTGACTCGATTCAAAATCAAGGAAGCACATTTTTTCAGTATACAAAAAATACCCAATTTTATTAACGAACAGAAGTAATAATGTGTTTTTTAATATGTTAATGGCCTAATTTAACAAACATGAGAGACAAAGTAGAATTTATTGCATAATATAGAAGAAGTGTATAAACTTACTTCCACAACTTCTTCATCTTCTCAAAGCCTTTCTTCTTGAACTTCTATTAAAACAAGTATCAAAATTTTAGAAGTATACAATGGTAAAGATCAATAAAAAAATATTTATAAGTGGTTGGAATTATATTTATTACAACTCAGATTTCCATATAAAAAAAGAGTCATGTTATAATAATGACACTTAACACAAAGCTTATTTTATTGGAAGAAACATGCCCATTTGTTAGTTTGATTGTATTGATTTTAGCATCTGATTACTTTTCCAACCCTCAAAACGTCACATAAACATGCTATAGAAAATGTTGTGTTTTCATTTCCTTTAAGATAGTGAATATCATTATGAGATGGAGAATATTAATGAAGAAAACACATAATGAAAAACATGTTTGTGGAATTGTCCTAACTCTGAATGTTTATGGTAGATATAATAAGGTAAACGTGGTGATATAGGCATCTTAGAGATCAATTAAAGAAAAATGCATGGATATTTATTAAGGTTTAGTATGGTCTATAAACAAGGGACTACTATGGGACTTTTATTGTTGACAAGAACTAAGGGAATCCTATATTTATAGGATTTCAAATTAGAAACAATGGATCTCAACAAAATCCAAAGAAAGAGAAAGAAGATCTTGATGTAGTGGACGATGGTGTTGTTGAACTGCTTAGCCTTGTCTAGTAGGACCAATGTAGGGCCATGGTCACTTGGGTTTTACTTCAACCATTTTTGGGTTTAGAAGATTGTTGTATTCCTAGCTACAAACTATTGGATTTCTCATTCTTATTTTGCCTCTCTACATATTATACAAAAAGAACACACATGTTCAATATGTTACTTCTCATCAATTCATTGCTTGTGCAATTGGGCTAATAGAAGTGTAGAATCTAAAATAAGGGAAAAAAGAGAGAAAATAGAGAACGTAATATTTAACACACTAAAACATGAATCTTTTATTCATGGCTCTCAATACACACAAATAAAAAACATCTTTATTCATCTCACATGATGATTACACATTGCATGTTACACTCATTCTATTCTACAACTTAATAAACTCAATATCCTAAGATAGCTATATAGAGATGACATCTCCTAAAAATAGTTGACTATATTTTCTTACATTTCATGCATTCAAGTTGAATTGTTTAATGCATGCAAACTATATTTAATCTTGCAAATTATGCATGGCATAAGATATAAATGTGTAGGAGTTAATTATTATCAACACTCCAAAGAACTATATGCATGGCAACAATTGTGCAACTAACTGTGCATGAAAATTCATTTTATTTAAATAATAGTGAATTGCATTAACTTGGAGTTAAGTGTGACTCTCAAACTGTGAGTCAAGCATCACTTTTCTCAACACTCCCCATTGATGCTAAGACTTGATATTTTATCTAATAGAACTCAACTTGAGCCATGCACCTCATAGTGAAACTGTTCATCACTACAATTTGATAGACTCACATAACATTTCTAGTAGAAGTTAACTATCTCTTTACTAATTAGTCTCTTTCATGAGAGATCACAAGGCTCAATCTTTCCCTCCTTTCTCTAACATAGAGAAGACTCATGACACTTTCATGTGACAATCAAAGAAAGTAGTCATTGACAACTTCATTCAAACATTGGAACCTTGATCCACCACCTTCATTTTTGACCACTTTGAGGTTTGTACAACCTTTTCAACATCTTTGTGACCTTCTTCCTATTAGAATTAAACCACGGATAGAAATAACAATTACATGCAAAAATATAACCCATATCAGAAAATAATAGATCACACAGAAAAGAACACAAGACACCAAGATTTAATGTGGTTCACCCAATCCCTGGGCTATGTCCACCAAACAACAAGTTTGATATTATTACGATCCAATGATCACAACCTAATTACAATCTGTAATCCCTTATAGCTCAATACCGCTGCAAGAACCAATTTTCGCATCACCACTATGAAACAATCCCTAACCCTAAGCACTTTTATACAAGTATGTAAAGTACTTTCCTGATCAGTCACCACAATCTAACACTTCCAACAAGATCCATCGATCCATCCATAATCAACTTGCATACAATTTTTTGTAGATTTTCCATTGCATCTTTATTCCAACATGTCTTTTTACTATGACTCTTCAACCCACAAATTTTACAAGGGTAAAGATCCCAACACTTATTTGCTAGATGTCCTTCCCTAGGATAATATGAACATGATTTGAAATCCTTACTTTGAACTAATTTCTTTGAACCTGCAACACTAACAACATCAAATCCATCTCTTTTACCAAATTCTAGGCCTATAAATTTTGGCCTCCAAATGGGCTAAATGGGCTCCCTCATGCCTTAAACATGCTTTCTTAATCCACTTCCTTTAGCATCTATCTTTTGCATAATATTCAAACTAATATTATTCTTAAAATAACATTTTTTATTATCCTCACAAATTTCATTTGTACCAGTAGAGACACATCCTTGCCTTCATTTTGACCTTACAGAACATGAGAGAAAACTAAATCTTCTATGCTACAAGAGGCATCACAAACTAATCTCATTAATTTCAACATTTCTTTTTCTTCTTCCAAACTTTTTATTTTCTTACCCAAATTAGCATTGTCCTTCTTGATTTCATCAAATATTAATAAATTTTCCTTTAGTTCAACATTTTCCTTTTTGACATTTTCTAATTATTTTTCAAGATTCTCAATTCAACTTAAATAATCATATCTTTCCTTTCCAAACTCTTTCAAATTCTCTACCAACTCTGAATTACACTTCTCTAATTTTTCCAATTCATCTTTAAAACAATCTTTTTCACAAATTAAACTTTCAACCTCTTTCTTAACCTTTTTTCTAGATTTCCCCATTTAAGTAAATAATTTCCTTGCACAAATGAACTACCTCCGCTAATGAACCTTGTTCTTGGACTACACAAAGTACATCTCCGTTTGCATACCCTCTTCATATTTTCACTCTAGCAATTTTCTAGACATAATATAATGTTGATTCCTTTGTAGTTCTATGATTGTTTCCCTTGCTACAAACTTTTATTCTCCATGATTTTCCATCATCAAACAACCATGCCTAGATCTTTTCTTACAACTTTGATACCAATTGTAGAATATGAAACAAGGAACACAATATTTAACACATTAAAATATGAATCTTTTATTCATGGCTCTCAATACACACAAATATGCAATATCTTTATTTATCTCTCATGACAATTACACATTGCATATTGCACTCATTCTATTTTGTGGCTTAATAAAATCAATAACTTGAGATCACTATATAGAGATGATATGTCCTAAAAATAGTTGACTCTATTTTCTTACATTTTATGCATTCAACATGAATTATTTAATGCATGCAAACTATAATTTTAAACTTACAAATTACGCATGGCGCAAGAGATAAATGTGTAGGAGTTAATTATTATCAACTCTCCAAAGAAATATATGCATGGAAATAATTGTGCATGAAAATTCATTTTATTTAAATAATGATGAATTTCATTAACCAGAGTTATGTGTGAATCTCAAATTATGAGTCAAGCATCTCTTTTCTCAACAAGAAGTGGATAGATGATTGTATGGATGCATTTTCAATCTCTTACATGCCTAAGCATTCCACATACTTCTTATTGAGTGTCTGTTAGGTGGCATTCAATGCACTCTTTTCATTTCTCTTGGTATATCCTAAATTCACCCCTTATTCAATAAATGTTGCTATATTGCTCACCCTAGGATCTATTTTTCTTGTCTTTCAAGCAAATACTGGCAAACCCAAAGAGATCACAAACACATAGTACATATATAGTTTTAAAATATTAAAAATTTTATAGAGAAAACCCACAAAATAATAGATAAGAGAGTAAGGACTATTTTTTAGGAAACAAACACAATTTCCTAAAACATAGATCTAAGTAGGACATAGATTTATTCTATTACCAAGGAGCAGTCATAAAATAATTGGGGAAAAACATGGAAAAAAATTCATAATCCTCTAGAACTATAGACTTAAATAATTATAGTGGGGACACAATATCTCATCTATATCAAGCAAAAGTCATGAAAAATTGGAAGAAAAATAAGGGAAAGAATATATAAAGTATAGTTCATTACTTACCCCTAAGTTGTAATCTATAGAGTAGCCTGAGTAATCATAGATATGCATAAGGCTATGCTTCCACTCATTAGTCTCTCCAACTAAGTGACAATCTAGTTTTTAACTTATATGTATAGGTTTGAGTTTTATTGTTCTTTGTTAATTAGATTTTGTGAACTTACACAAAAACTTGTATGGTTGTAAATTAAATAGTTTACAATGAATGCGGGTAAAACACCCAAATCTGAAAATTTATTTATTAACAAGTATTTCTAGGTTAATTTTTGTTATATTTATTTTAGTGAGGAGTTGGAAGATCCTTTTCTAAAGTTCAATTTTGACTGTCAGGTAACCAACAATTGCACAACTAAACTATGAACCTCTTCTTTTGTATTATGTGTTAGGTCTGTGGTATTTTTACCTATGTTTTTATCAATCATATCTCTAGGTGTGGGAAAATTTCTAGTTGAGAATTAAAAAAAAGTCTCAATTTATTAGAAAATCACACACACAAAACCCTAATTCCATCGACAATGGAAATAAAATCACAGGAAAAATAAAAAAGTAGGCGTTGCCTTCTAATATCATTGCACGTGAAATTCTATATGCTCTTTTACTTCATGGAAGCTTCATCCACATGAATCTTAGTTGGCTATGACAAGATTACCAATGGCACTACCTCAACAACAAGAGCTAAGCAATTTGCAAACATGAAAATAGAAAGCCTTCATATTTACGACCTAAGTTTTAGATCTAACTAGTTCAAGTTAGAATACAAATAAAAATATAAAATTAAATTGGAAATAGATTCATATAAGTTAATAAAATAATATATGATGCCTAATTTATTAAAAAATAACTTGCTTTGGTTCACTACATGAAGAAAAATAGGATTCCTACAACCCTAGTTACTTACCCCATTTGGAGCATTCTCTCATCACTTACCAAATTTGTACTTGCCCACAATATAAAAATAAGATATAAGATGTTGACATGCTAGTATTTAGAATGGGAAACATATTACCTATTTGCAAGATAGATCTAGATTTCTCTCCAACCTGATTGAAGAGTTTACGAGTAGAATCAAACTGACTAGAGTATAGAAATCCCAAAATATAATGTTCATAGCACATATACCTTGTATAAAATCCAAAATATAATGTTCTTGCACCATAAATGTCCTTAAGATCCAAAAACCTAATTGAATCAATCCTACCTTAAATAAGTGGCATTCCATGATTTCTTAGTGGCTAATAGCTAGTTGCATTAGAGTAGCGTAGAAGTTGGAGTTTCACATGATGAGTTGAGCAGCTATGAAAGAGAAGGAAATGAAAAGATATCTTTAAGAACTCTGATTTTGTGTATTGTCTTTAACTTGAGTTGATTAAAAATTTAGAAATATAATTTAAATATAAAACATATATTAAATATATTAAAGGAAAAATTAAAAAAGTGTCTTTAATTAATATCTCTAACCACTCTAATGTGTAGTAGTGTATTATATTTGTAACTTACATTCTCAACCATACACATTATTTGTAGTTTCCTCAAATGAAAGAAAAGGACTCAGGTATCATGTCAGATTGAGTTGCATTTCTAGAATTTTTCCTTGCATATTGAGTTGCATGTGTAGCTATATCCAAAGCTCATTGGAGGGGGTATGCTCAACTTATTCTACCATGGCAACAACTAATAAGGTTGGTATATTTGACAAATTTTTAGAATTTATTTGATCCCCTTTTTTCAATCGAGTGCATAATTTACCTTGATTATGGATACTTCTTATAAGAAATAGTGGTATTTGGCATTCTATAAGATTTTTTTTACTATTCACGTACTTTCAATAACTTGGATAATTGAGAGTGCAAACACAAGTGAAATAAAAAAGAGTAATTTTGAAATAAAAATAAAAATCCAGAATATTTTGTAGCAAGATGTATAAAACATTTAATATTGATAATGTACGAGGAACACCAAATTATCTGATGTTAATATATGAATCATCTAATTTCTACTATTGTAAATTGACTTTTATGATGATTTTGGTATGTATTCAAATCACAACATAACAATATGTCATGAAAAGTTATTACTTTATAGAAGCAATTTTTCAATTCAAGCAACTTTCAACTACAAAACATAGGCAACTAGATTGTTGGAAACTAATTTTTTTAATGATGTTCTAGAATTAACTATTTTAAATTTTTATATCACATTATTTAGTGTGCTTTTATAGAATCCCTTGGATACATTTCTAGCATTTCCTAGGTTACAACCTTTATTGATTTCAATCAGATCACACTTCACCATGTTTCATGAAATATTGTAGTTGGTTGTTAATAGACAATTTTTGCATTATTTTGTAAAGGGTACTAGCTCAATGGAAAACACCTACTTTAAAAGTAGGAGGATGGTGGTTCAATTCCATTGTGACCTAATATGACTAAATAAATAATCAAATTAAAAACTAAATAAACTACCATAAACACTATCAAATAAATGATCAAATACACAACCAATTAACAAAAAATAATAACCAAATTAGCTAACAGTTAACAATAATAAATGACAAAATCAACGATTTAAATAATTTAGTCACAAGTTTGGTTAAGAGATAAATGACTAACAATAAATTACCAATGGTTATGTGATCAAAATTAATCATATATCTGCAATTTTTAGTAATGTATTTGTTCATATATTTTTATTTTTGTACTATTGTATATTCATGTTCACTTTTATTCAATATTAAAAAAATTAATTTAATTCAATCAACTAGCATGATGAAAAGTAACTCATTGCATAGCTAAAGCCATTAATTATAATCTTTTTCTAAAGTTTTCTTTTCGGATTTTGTGAAAGTATCATTTTCTCTACATATCTTAGCCTTTAAGATCATGTAGTAGATTCTTTTTTATAGGATGTGAAGGTTTATAATGTACTTCCTCTATTAATATATTAAAGAAAGCATGTGCAAAAAGTAAATTAGTCATATATTTACAACGACAAAATACTAAAGAAATACATCACATCACATTATTTATAGAGGAAAATCACTCTAGGAGAAAACATGCATGGTAAAAAAGCTCCTTGTTATATATTACCCAATGATTACAATAGACTTGTAGGATCTAAGCCTTTACTAGAGTACTACCAATAAGAAATCCAAGTTTATTCTAGTAGCATAATAATACTTACAAAAGTTGTTAGAGAACAAGGTTAATTTAATTTCATTAATTAAATTACCTTTTCTCCCTTCTTAAGATTTTTCTTTATGCACTTTTGCATTCTCATTTAACAATTATTTAGTAATTATTAAATGATGTTTACCTTTTAGGTTACCCTTTATCGGGTTTCGATCTCCTACTATAAGGATAGATTGTTTGTAAGTATCTTGTATCTTTTCAATTTTTGAGAATACAATTTGCATATTTTTGAAGCAAACCCTCACCTCTTCTTGTCTTTTTCTTCTCTATGATAGGTTTTTATTTTTGTGCTAGTGTATATTCACATTCACTTTTATTCAATATTTGAAATTTTAAAAAAATTTAATTTAATCAACTAGCATGATGAAATGTAACTCATTGCATAGCTAAAGTCATTAATTATAATCTTTTTTCTAAAGTTTTCTTTTTGGATTTTGTGAAAGTATCATTTTCTCTACATATCTTAGCCTTTAAGATCATGTACTAGATTCTTTTTAATAGGATGTGAAGGTTTATAATATACTAGCATGATGAAAAGTAACTCATTGCATAGCTAAAGCCATTAATTATAGTCTTTTTCTAAAGTTTTCTTTCTGGATTTTGTGAAAGTATCATTTTCTCTACATATCTTAGCCTTTAAGATCATGCATTAGATTCTTTTTTATAGGATGTGAAGGTTTTTAGATTCTTTTTTAGATTCGAGGGCTTTGCAAATTTATTTTGTGTATAGCTAAAATCCTTCATGGTATCAGAGCCAAATTTGTTGTAGCTTGTTCAATATTTGGATAAAAAGGAGAACGAGGGTTTGACATATCAGATCTAGAGTTTTTTTGGGTATTTTTTGTGAAAATAAGAGGTCTCTAAAATTTGGAGCACTTTGAGGCCAAACTGACCTCATAGATGGATTCAGAAGGTGTCAAAACCCCTATTTCCATATAAAATTCATCCATTTTGGACAACATTGATCCAGGAGGCAAGACAAAATTGCTCGTACGACCCCCTGTACACACTTCGAGGCAAATTTTTTTAAACATCGCAAAAAAAAATGAAAAAAGTATTTTTTAATCCTATTGCAGTTACATAACCACTGCAGCTTCATTGTTGTCTCCACTAGAGATCACTGCTTAGTGGCTTTGCCAGTGGCTCTACTTCGCAGTGGCCCTCCGCCTTGCCATCTCCACCGGTGAGCAGATTTTTAAATTGATTTTTTAAAAATAAAACTTTTTCTTGCTCATATGGGGACCCTGTTGGTTTTTTTATTGTATCTTGAGCATATAGGGGTCTTTTTTCGATCAAAAAAAGTGTCAAAAAGTTGGTTTTAAGACGGAGACAATGGTGCAGGAATTTTCTAGTTTTGATGTAGTTTGGTTGCTTGTTTGGGCAGTCAAATTTGGGTGTTCTATTTTCACTCCGAAGGGCATATCTTAAGCATCCCAACTCTGTTTTTTGAAAATGTTATATTTTTTGAAAGTTCGTCCAGTTCTCTTTCTAGAAATGCTAGTTTGTCTTCCAAATTATGCTCCAAGCTCTTTTTATTATGGTTTTTTCTTTATTGCACTATGGTGGATATCTTGGGTGTTTCAGTTCCATGGATCATTTTTTTGGCATGGGATTTCTTCTTTTGGGCTACATTATCTATTGTAATAGCTCGTTGTCCTTTCTGATCATTGTTGATATCATTTGTAAGCATGTTTATGCAAACACATTGAGATAAAGTGTCACTCCTTGCATTTCAAAATCTTTTTCATCATTGTGACTTATTGTACTCACACTATATTATAAAGTGCCATGGTGGGATAGTTGGTTGCCTTTTCATGCCACTTCCTTTGTCAAGTGAGTGTCAATGACACGTGCCTTTATAGGTATTTGTACCTCTTCCTCACTCTTAATGTTCTTGATTTTTTCCTTTTTGCAAGAGTTATTGGCCCACTTTCTCAATTGCTTGTCACCTCACTCTTGTTTGCATTAGGGGGGTTCTTCTGTTGTTTCTCATGCTTCCTTGGTTCGATTGATCAGTGCTTTAGGCTTTGGTGTTTCATGCCATCTATATCTTCAAGTTCAACTATTTGCCTTTGTGTGCCTATTCATTCGATGCAGATTATAGTCTTCTCTACTTTGTCAGGTTCTATTTTAGTGGAGGTTCTACAGATCAACAATTTCTTTTTGACAGAGTTTGCGAATTCTTCATGCTTTAATGATGTTTCTTCATAATCGCTCTTTGTTCTTATTTTCTAGAACATTTCTCTAGTTGGAGGCTTTTGCAGTCCTTCACTAGGTTTTCAAGTATCTCTTTTTGGGGTAGAGTTTTTCCCACTGGGTTTTCTCTATTTATTTGTTTCATAGAGATTTGGTTGTGATTGTGTACCTTATTAGGCCTTGTTGCCGAGATCCAAGTTTTCTTTTAGCATTACATTGTAGTTTCCTTGTTCTTTCTATATTGTTTGTAACTACATTGTTGCTGATCTTGAGAGGGGGGGGGGGGGGAGTGTTAGAGAAAAAGGTTAATTTCATTTCATTAATTAAATTACCTTTTCTTCCTTCTTAAGATTTCGCTTTATGCACTTTTGCATTCTCATTTAATAATTATTTAGTAATTATTAAATGGCTTTTACATTTTAGGTTACCCTTTTCGGGTTTCAATCTCCTACTATAAGGATATATCATTTGTAAGTATCTTGTATCTTTTTAATTTTTGAGAATACAATTTGCATATTTTTAGAGCAAACCCTCGCCTCTTCTTTTCTTTTTCTTATGTGTGATAGGTTTTTACATGTAGGTATTCGAGGGCTTTGTGGATTTGTTTTGTGTATTGCACAAATCCTTCAAAACTCACTATTTTGATTTATATTTCAAACACCAATAAATAGGAGAAATAATACAATAAACTATCAAATGGTAACTAGGAATATATGAGCTAAAACAACCCAACAATACAATGCACAAATATATAGTTCAAGATTTAACACTCAAATCAAAATCTAAGTGCATACACATGGTAAAAATATTATATTGTTTTCACTTATCTGATATTTATCATAATTTAGTCACTAACTTGGATAATTCATTTCAAACCTATTATCTGCATCAAATATATCTTATGCCATGTAAAATATAGTGAAAAAGGGGATTACTACCCTTAACATGCTAACTAGAGATCAAACATACTCCCCTATTCAATCATTTATGTAAGGTAGTGATTAAATTTTTCTAGGCATAAACGAACTAAGATATGTATTAGTTGAGAATGAATGGACATGGATGAATTATCCCCTTGTTATTAGTACTTGCCAATAGGCTAAGTACTATTGTGCCATTTTGGAATTCTGATGTTAACTAGTTATTCTACTAATTAAAATCCATTTCATTTGATATTTTTCTATAAATGTTATGTATTTAAAAAATACATGTCAATTTTTTAACTATATAATTTATATATATTAAAGTCTTATATAAGGATTTGTGAGTTCATGAGATATGATTTTTAAAAAAAATATTTGAATTTGTTTCTCCATCCCTAATTTTGAGCACACTCCTTAGTATATTTATTAGCTATTTATTCAAAGTATCTTAAATTTTTGTACATTATATCAATATAATCAATAATTTAAAATTTCATACTTTTCTAAAACCATTATAAATATTTCTTTTATTATGAATAAATACTTTGAAATTAAAAAAATAAAATAAAATTTAAATGTTTAGTGTAGTTATTTATTATAATTTTTAGTTGAGTGTCGTTCTATTCAATTTTTATTAATTAGTGATTGAAAGTTTGTTTGAATGAATTATAAGATATTTTTTCATACCATACATACATGCATCTAATTTTAAATAATTTTGTTCATATTTATAGAAAAATACACTAAAAATATTGTCAAAGCTAAAAAAGTATTTTATGTGTAGTTTGTTCATTATAACCATACAAAATACACTTAATAAAATTGTCAAGACCAAAAAAGCATGTCTAATTTTAAATACTTTTGCAAATGTCAATAGAAAAATACATTTAAATGTTTGTCATAGCTAGAAAATGTATGCCTAATTTTAAATAGTTTTGGATATGTTTATAGCAAAATACACTAAAATCATTATTAGTTTAAAAAGGTATGTTTAATTTTAAACAATTTTGCACATGTTGATGGCAAAATACAATGAAATGATTGTCGTAGCTAAAAAATATAAGCCTAATTTAAAACTATTTTACACATGTTCATAGCAAAATACCACTAAAATGATTGTTAGAGCTCAAAACTTCACATCTAATACACTTCATGCTTAATTTTAAATAATTTTGAACACGTTCATAGAAAAATGCGCTACAATAATTCTCAAAGCTAAAAAATACACATCTAATTTTAAACAATTTTGCATATATTCATAGAAAAATACACTAAATTGATTGTTAAAGCTAAAAAAATGCATGTTTGATTTTAAACAATTTTGCACATGTTCATAACAAAATACACTAAAATAGTTGTCAAAGCTACAAAATGCACATTCAATTTTAAACAATTTTGTACATGTTCATAGCAAAATACATTAAAATAATTGTCAAAACTAAAAAGTGCACTTCTAATTCTAAACAATTTTGTACGCGTTCATAGAAAAACATACTAGAATGATTGTCAAAGCTAAAAAATGCACTTCTAAGCTTAAATAATTTTGCACGCGTTCATAGAAAAATACACTAGAATGATTGTCAAAATAAATAAATAAAGCATATATAATTTTAAAAAAATTTATACATGTTCGTAGCAAAATACACTAAAATGATTGTCAAATCTAAAAAGTGTATGTATAATTTTAAATAATTTTGTACGTGCACATAGCAAACGACATTAAAATGATTGTTAAAGCTAAAAAATGCACACCTAATTTTAAATAATTTTGTACATCTTCATAGAAAAACACACTAAAATGAATGTGAAAGCTAAAAAGTACATGTCTAATGTTAAATAATTTTGCACATGTTCATAGCAAAATACACTAAAATTATTGTCAAAGGTAAAAAAAATGTTTAATTATAATCAAATTTGCATATGTTCATAACAAAGCACACCAAAATGATTGTCAAAGCTCACGTCTAGTTTTAAACAAATTTACAAATGTTCATATCAAAACACACTAAAATGAATGTCAAAGCTAAAAAGTGCATGTTTAATTTTAAGCAATTTTGCACATGTTAATAGAGAAACACACTAAAATGATTATCAAAGCTAAAAAATTGCATATCTAATTTTAAATAATTTTGCACATGTTCATAGCAAAGCACACTAAAATGATTGTCAAAGCTAAAAGAATGCATCATTTAATTTTAAATAATTTTGCACAAGTTCAAAGCAAAAATTTACATCTATTTTTTTATTATTTTACACATGTTTATAGGAAAATACACTAGAATGGTTGTCAAAGCTAAAAAATGCACGTCTAATTTTAAACAATTTTGTACATATTTATAGCAAAACACACTAAAATGAATGTGAAAACTAAAAAATTTAGGTCTAATTTTAAATAATTTGCATATGTTTATAGCAAAATACACTAACATTATTGTCAAAGTTAAAAAATGCACATCTAATTTTAATCAAATTTGGACATGGTCATAGAAAAACACGCTAAAATGATTGTCAAAGGTAAAAAAATGCACGTTTAGTTTAAAACAATTTTGCACATGTTCACAGTAAAATAAACTAAATTAAATTTCAAAGCTAAAAATTGCACATCAAATTTTAAATAATTTTGCATAAATTCATAGCAAAACACACTAAAATGATTGTCAAAGCTAAAAAATGCACATCTAGATTTAAATAGTTTTCCAAACACACTAAAATGAATGTCAAAGCAAAAAAAAAAAGAGCATGTTTAATTTTAAATAATTTTCATATGTTAATAGCGTAAAATGCTAAATGATTATCAAAGCTAAAAAAATATTTTAAACAATTTTGCACATGTTCACAGGAGCAAAACACGCTAAAATGATTGAAGTTAAAAGAATGCATGTCTAATTTTAAATAATTTTGCACATGTTCATAGCTAAATATAATCAAGTAAATTTCAAAGCTAAAATATTCACATCTAATTTTAAACAATTCCACACCTGTTAAATATTAAATAATTTGGTACATATTTATAACAAAATAGAGTAAAAAAATTTGTTCATTCTCACCATACAAAATACACTAAAATGATTGTCAAAATTTTGCACATCTAATTTTAAATAATTTTGCACATGTTCTTAGAAAATACACTATAATGATTGTCAAAGTTAAAATATGTGTGTTTAATTTAAAACAATTTTACACATGTTCAAAGTTCAAAAATATTTTATGTATGATTTGTTCATTCTAATCATACAAAATACCATTAAACTAATTGTCAAATTTTTTTTAAAAAAGTCTAATATTATATAATTTTGCACATGTTAATAAAAAAATACTTTAAAATTTAAATATTAGAATAAAAAATATAAATATGCAATGATATTTCACACCAATCAAATTAGATTTAAAATTATTATAAATATACTAATAAAAAGATATTATTTACCTCAAATAAATCACACTAGAAACAAGATTGCATACTTGATTTATAGTTTTAAAAAAAATACTAAAAACTCATTTCACCACAATTACAAATGATTTCTAATTTTGGAAACACTAAGAAACATACAATTTCATGTTTCATCAGTGGAAAAAATAAGAAAATCGTAAGTGATGAACAATGCCAAAAAAATCACAAAACATGAATTTATGTCATAATATAAATACATATGAAATAATCATGCAAATTTATTCAAATATACATAGAATTTATCAAATATACCAAACATAAACATACCTTAAAAAAAAATCAGTTTAGCTTCACACTGAAGTTTAAACATTATAATTCGAACATATAATTAATTTGTTTTACACTTAAATTCAAATACACTTTCAAAATTATTCAATAATATATTAATAAAAAAATATCAAATAAGATATTGTATTGCACAGTAAGTAAAAATGTAAAATTCAAATTTACTTACATTTCACAAATGATTTATAAAAGCACATTTCACATATAATTTATTTATTTCACACTTAATTTATTCAAATACACTTCAAAAACTAATTTAAAAAATATCAAATAAATTACCGCATTTTACATAACCTTAAAAAAAGTGAATATAAAATTCAAATTTACACATATCTCACTAATTATTTATAAAAGCACGTTTCACATATAGCTAGTTTGTTTCACACATAATTTATCTAAATACATTTTTTATTTTTTAAACATATATAAACGATCAAGATGAAGTCCTTTATGAAATGTACAATTTATAATTTCAAAATATAATAAAAACTTATTTCAACTGCAAAAAACAAAAGTGAATTGGTATCTAATTTGAAACAAGTTTACATTAAAATTAATTCAATCACTTAAAAAAGAAAAATATTTAAAACATGTACAAAATAAATACTAAAATTGAAGATGAATGTAGAAATTCAAAGACATTTTAGACTGATTGAAGAAGTTCTAAGATTATTCAAAGAATATAGTGATAAAAAATGTCAAATAAGTTAAACAAGATGAGAGTATTTATAAATATTGCATATAAGATTTATAACTTCAAAAAGTAGTAAAAATATTTTTTACTATAATTACAAAGCATACATAACTTTTGAAGCACATTCTATGTTTGGTTAATGAAAAAGCTAAGGAAATTAAAGCATCATACATTAGTCAAAAGAACATGCTTCCAAAGAAATTGTAGCTCTTTTGAAATATCAAATGAACAAGAGAAAATAATAGCCACTCCTAAACTTAAATACTAAAGAAAAATTAAGTTTGAAAAAGTAGGTATTGACTATTTAACACTTCTTGACTAGGACTCAATCTTTAGTTTGCGATGTTTATACCATCATGAAAGTAATAATTCATATTAATATAAAAAATGAAAGTCATGATTTATGATGTCAAATGATTAAAAGTTAGAGGTGGTAATAGAAAATGAAAACTTGAGTTGAAAAATATAAGAAGTATGGATTGGGAAGAGATGAAGAAGTAGGCAATCATGACATCCAATTTGTGGGAAGGAGATTTTTACTTTCATGGAGTGAAGATAGTTTACATTGAATGACAAAGGAAAGTATATATTTAACTAAAAGAAAAAAATAAATAAATGTTGATTTGGTTGCCAAGTGTAGAAGATCATAAAGCCTAATGTTATATTAATCACTCAACATACTTGCATAAAATACTAGATGAGATCAAACATGTAGCATCTATTATGGTAGGATCTCTAGGAGAGCCACAGGTAGCCATAATGAATACAATGGTGTGTTCAAAGTGAGATTGTTTATGGTGCAACAGATGGGCTACATGGAAATACATACGTTTTCTCAAAAGCATAGATAAGATAGATAAGATAAATTTATTAGTGTCCAACAAAAGACCACAACTTGGGTCTATGGGACTGGAAGCTTACAACCAAGAAATTAGCAGACAAATGGAGCACCAAATGGTGTCCACAAAAGAACAAGTACAATAAATGAAGAAGAAAGCATAAAACATAGCGGAAAAGATTAGGTATCTGTCTTCAAAGGGAAAAAGTCCAACACTGACTGATATGACTAGTGACTACCAGAGGCCCTGTGGTGTGGCTGAATGCTACGAGGAGTGTCGCTAGCAAAGAGGTCCACTACGGGGTCTAAGATAATTAAAAGAAAGAGTGTAGGAAGTTTATAATCCAATACCATTTAGTGTCCTTAACCAACATAGGGTATATGTCGGTCTTTACCTTCTCAAAATTGAATTGATGAACTCAATTTTACAAGAAGGTTATTGTGCTATTGATATCTGTGCAAGATTCAAGCATTAGATTGATCTTTATTATGCGACATATGCTGTGGAGATATTCAAGCATTAAATAACTATGGATCTAGAGTTCCCTTTGACGTCTCACACAATGAAATTGTAGAGAACATTGAAATGACTCAGTTCTATTAAAATGACTCAAATTAATTGTCTATGGGTCTGCCTTGGCAATGTATATTGAATCATTGCTATGAAATTGAAAACCAGTTCTTGCAATCAGGTTGCTTAGGTCTCATTGTTCCTTTATTCCTTTATACACACATAATCAATATTATCAAGATTTTTTGGGTGAATATTAGAATCTAATATTTGGTTAAAGAATCAAGTATTTTATTTACAAATATAAAAGTTCTTTCCAACATCACCAACAAATTTTCATTGGTTTAGCAAAGTACAACAACATAATTTATGCATCTAACTCCTTGATAACCTATTTCAAAGGGATGGAAGTAGGTGATGGTGTAAAGAATGTATTTAGAACTTATATATTATTATTTGAATTTGTGGAATAGGGTTCTTATATCTATCATTTTTCCTAATCTATGATTCACTTTTTAGATCTCATTTTATTCTAATGATAAATAAATATTTGGATAATAAAACTGATTCATTACATGGCTATCTTAAAATCACAAAAATATTGAATCCACCTTTTCTCCAATTCTAAGAGCTCTAAACTCTTAGTATTTTCCAATTCAAGCGTTCAATAATTGCAGGAATTGCCAAATGCAACATTGAATAATGCTAGAATAAGCCCACTTCTAGAATTTGCGCATTCTTACAATAATTTCTAGAATATCATTTGGAAGAAGAGTCAAAAGATGCATCTTCTATGTTTGGTTCCAAGAATTGAAATTGGAATTGGAATAAGTTTTTTTAAATTTTTAATAATCTGAGCATCAAACAACATTAACGAGTCTTTTTGGAGTTGGGCTTGCTTAATTACATTTGAAAAAAATCTATTCAAACTCCCTGACTATGTTTCTGTCATTGCCCGTCTCACTACATTTCACCAAAAAATAACTTCCCTCCAATAATTTGGCTTATGTAACTAGAACCAGACCCGACGAAATAAAAAAATTGGTTTAAAAAAGTTGGAATAGGAATAGGCTATTCCTATTCCACCTTTTAAGTAGGAATTCTGCTATGCTCATTTTGGGCTAATTTTACTTTTCGTGTTTACAACCAAACACTAAATTTATGAATTCTACAGTTCGATTTTCCTATTTTCATCGAATTTCAACTACCAAATAGGCCCTAAGGCTCTTCATCCTATTTAACACCTTTAAAGTGATCTAGAGGAGTCTTCTTAATTAACATATAGGCGATCCACTCTATGGTGTAAGGGTTTCCAATATGTTCCAATGATGATATGAACAATAGAATCAAGAATCTTAAGGGCCTGTTTGGTTGCTAGAATACAACTAGAATAGGAATTGATAATTAGAATATAATTTGTTTTCTTTGTTTGGTATGTGCAATAGGAATGGAGAATAGGGTTACGTATTCCTATTTTAGCCCCAAAATGAGCTTTTGTCCACTCCAAAAATACTTGTAATTGGAATGGGCTATTTTCATTCTCAATCCAAATTATCCAAAATTGATAATTTGTCGGGTCCATGGTTGGAAACTCCTGCTCATTATTTTTTTCATGAATTTTTATCCCTCGACTAAAAACTCTTGCCATTTTGGTGTTTATCTAGGTTTTTATCTGCATTTGTCTTCATCTTCAGAGGCTCTTCCTCCTACTCTACGATTAAGCTCGTATGCTCAACTCATCTCCTACTCTACGATTCAACTTTGTCAAAGGTGCATAAAAAAAATATGTTTTCATGAGTATTTGTTTTAGGTTTTTTTTTGTCTGTGAATCTTACATTTTATGGACTATTGTACTTGGGGAAAAGTGAATAGTAACAATAGCATCTAGATTTATAATCTCCTTAATACAACATGAGTCTGAAAATTCATTTCACAACCATAGCTTGTGGTAGGATGTTGTTTTGAACCATTTTGCACACTTGCATGCCCAACTCTAGGGTTATCTCTTGAAGGGAGCATCTCTTCCATTACATCACGCCCACCTCCTACGCCCATGCTCATCATGTGCCCAAAAGTAGGGCTCTCTCTAGAGGATAGCTTTCCCTCAATATCAACATTCTGGATGTTTGAGTGCCCAACTCTTGGGCTCTATCTAGGGGACAACTTTCCTTCAACATGAGAATGGTGAACGCTCATATGACCCACTCTAGGGCTTTGCCCAGAGGAGAGCATCCCTTCAATATGGACACCTTGAATAGTGATCAATTCGCCAGTATTAGGGCTCTACCGAAAAAGACCATGCCTTCATTGTGGGCATTGATTTGAATGCTCATGTGACCGACTATAGGGCTCTGTTTGGTGGAGAGCACCTCTTGAGTGCCCATATGACCAACTGCTAGTGTTGTGTTATCTCTAGAGGAGAGCATTCCTTGGGCAGGAATACTGTGTGCATTCATATGCTCAACACCAAATGATACAATCTCCTCATTAGAGGTGTTTTGGGTGTTCATCTGTACAACTCTAGCAGGAGTAGTATGCCCATTTTGTGCCCTCCCTTGCTCTTCATCCACAACAACACTTTCTTTCTGCAACATCTCTGCTGTGATATTAGACGTCACATCTACATATGACCATACCTTTCCTTTGAAACTCCTTATCAATTTTAACAAATCCTACCACTAATGCTCGAGGTAATTCTTGCAACCATTCTTCTCTACTAAGACCTAGATGCATAACACTCATTACATGGTTGAGCAAGTTATCCCTACAATATATAGCTACTGCAGCCCCATTGTGTCCATCAAATATTTGCAAACATAGTTATATTATCTCAAAACACAGTCTAGATTCTGATTTGACTTGCATGTGTGTGGGTGGTTCATGGTGAGTGCATGTTTGGAGATCTAGATGCATTTAGGAGTGGGTGGATGGGTGTGTGTGGCAAGGGGCAGGTGGGGGTGAAGTAAGGGGGGAGCAGTTGTGTGTGAACTTGCATGTGGATGTCCTTTCACATGTGTAAACATACTACAATTATTTATCACTTTAATACACAAAAAGTTTTAAATTTGAACTTTGACCCAGTCACCAGTTTCTAATTTTATATATCTGGGGGTGTGGGTGTGTGTGTGATTTATGGGTACGGGTGTATGTAGATGGATTTGCACAAGTATGTACAAGTACTGCAAACATAGTTTTACCACTATCATCCATAGTCCAGTTATATATATCAAATCATAAAATGAACTGTGGATTTAGTGATAAACAATTTGTGCAGGATATGTTTTGACTTAGGCTAGTGGGCTTGCAACTAACAATTATATGCAGTAGGAGTTGAAATGTATTTCATTTTGGAAAGAAAATATGCCAAAACTGCCCTCTTATCTCCACAGCCAGTAACAAACAACCAATGATAATCATACAGGAGAAAATGATCCACAGACCTATTTGAAAAATTAAAAAGTTATAATTTATGTGTACATACAAGCAATATTCTACCATGCCTCTGATTAAGATTACCAAAAGTGTACATTTATGTGTTGGTGCTGGTGAGGATCCTTTCATGACTAGTATGACCATAGCAAGATCCTCAGATAATATATTAAACATCATACATATAATAACAAGACATATCAAAAGTGGATTCTTTGTACCATTAACATGATGTCTGCTCCTCTACTTGTGGTCTGCTCGTTGACTCCCACAGTGCCTGCTGTGATTTCCTTTGTGCCTCCCGTGTTGGGGAAGGGCTCACTTGTGTGTGTGGGGGTTGTTGGGCTGACCACTGTTGTGCCATTTGCTCCGCCTTTGATCCTTTACGATGCCCTAATTGGGGCTGCTTCCTTGTCCGTGGCCATTGTGCCTAGTCTCGGCAGCCCTTCTTTGTCACATTCTAGTGTGAGTAGATCGACTTTATATTATGCTGATGTTGCTACTTATGAGGCCAAGCTTGGCCTAGCTAAGCTTTTGGGGATCCAGGAGGCTGCACCAGTCGCTGTGGGGTTCCACGAGGCTGTTCCTATCGTTATGTGTAACCCTATTTGCATGGATCTTGGTCCTAAACTTTCTGATGAGATATTGACTTATGTGGATGACTACTCCACGGCTGCTATCTTCTAGTTCAAGGGTTTCTAGCCCTCTTTGGCAGACCTACATGCCTGGATCTCCCATGAATGGGAACCCCTTCTTTTTGATGAGGCCCAAATCTACCCTGTAGCTCAAGGTTTTTTCATTGTGAAGTTCAGCTCTACTAATGATAGAAATGCCATATTGCATTGTGGTTTCTCATGGGGGGAGAAGTTCCCCTTGATGTACAAACCTTGGTTTATGGACTTTAACCCAATGACTGGGTCCTTCAATAAATTCCTGTTGTGGGTTGGGTTGTTGAATCTTCCCCTTCACCTTTGGTTGGATTTTGTCCTAGAGGCGATGGGGATGGCCCTTGGGGAATTCTTACTGGTTGATACAATGTCATCCAATGTGTTTTGTTCAACGTATGCTCACATTCTTGTGGAGATTGACATCTCCAAAGGACTCCTCGAAAAAATTCAGCTAGTTACCTCTCTTGGCTCTTGGATTCAAAAGCTTGATTACGAAGGCATCCCCTTCCGATGCCGAAAATGTCACAAAATTGGACACCTTACAACTTGTTGTTATTCAGTTCTATCCAGACCGAAGAAGTTTCCCTCTTGGTGGAAAGGGGTTTTAGACGATCACTACATGGTTGAGAAGGCCCCCCCTGTTGGGGATGTTTGGTCGCCTCAGGCGATAGACTCGACTGGTGTTGTTGCTGCCCTTTTAGTGGTGCCTCCTGCCCCCCCTTCGGTAATAGAGACTTCAGTTCCTACCCCTGTTGTTGGTTCTTCTCCTATGATTCCTTTTATTGCTGTTGTTTCTGCCCCACTCTAAGGTCCTTGGGTTGTGAGGGTTTTGGGGGATGGTTGCGTTGATGACGTCTTTGCTTGGCAAAAGGCTGTTGGTTTGGTGGAGGATGGTTGGACAATTGTCAAGAAGAAAAAGGTCAAGTTCTCCACTCCAGCTTTTGATATGTCTTTGCATTCTCAAAAGGTGGGTTCGATTGGGAAATCTTAAGCCCCTGTCCAGCTTTTGCTCTCCTAGCTCTTTTGGCCTGGTGTTCGTTGTCGTGGTTCATGGTTAGGGTCTTACTGCTTATCTCTTTAACCATGGGGTTCCTGGTGCCCGTTCAAAACCTGTTGTCGTGACTGAGTTGTTTTGTGTTATCTTTGTTGTCACCACGGTCACCTTTTACGAGTTGGTGACCTATTTCTCCTCTGGATTTTTGTTCTATTGTACTTGGGTTTCAGGGCCCTTTAAATCCTGTTTTCCTTAATTAAAAACAAGACCAATCAAAAGTCATTCCACAATAGAAAACAATATTGAAAGTGGAGATACTTGAATATAGAATCACAAGAACATGAACTAGACAAATAAATACTCAAGCAGAAAGATCAAATCTAGTCAGGGACAACCTTATAGAATGCTATAAGTAGCTTCTTGGCATGATAGATCACTATACATATTATAAATCAATTATATTACAACTTGAGGATCTCTAATGGCCCTTAAAAATCAACACCACACCACCCAACAATCTCAATTAGTATTGTATGTATGTGAGCAAAACAACAAAGTTTTATGAAGTTGATGCTGGATTTTATTCAGCAAGTATTTTCTAAGATTTCATAATGTTCCTCAACATGGATATAAGAGAAATGTTTTCTCAGACCTCAAATAGCCTCTTCAGTTAGCACCAGCTCTTTGGAGAAGAGTTGGAGCACCCTGAAACAAAGAGGTTCAAGAGTGGCACACCCTATGAAGATTCTAGGAACACTAAATCCTATGGCTTAAATATGTATCAATATTAAAAGTAAAATAAAAAATACTAAATAGTGGGAACCAGAACCACATATCTATCATCCAATTTAGAAAAATTAGAGAATTGGGTAATTAGTTACGCTAAGACATCATTTCTAGCTTGAATTCAGTAAAAATTTTCTATTACACAAACAGAATTTAAGAATGTCCAAAACCTTTAAAGTTTAGGTATCATTCACATGTCTGCATGTATGAAATACTTTCAAAAAATTTCATCATAAATAGCACATTTCTGCTATAGATCTTGCATGCCAGTGATGAGAATCTAACCCTAAAACACAAAATAGGTCTTCAACACTTCTAACAAGCCAGATTTTCCATGTGCACAAAAAATTTGTTACCGTCTCTATGGATTACTGGAATTTACAAGAGGTACATGAGTGGCACACCCTATGAAGATTCTAGGAACACTAAATCTCATGGCTTAAATATGTATCAATATTAAAAGTAAAATAACAAATACTAAATAGTGGGAACCACATATCTATCATCCAATTTAGCAAAATTAGAGAATTGGGTAATTAGTTACACTAAGACACTATTTCTAGCTTGAATTCAGTAATAATTTTCTATTACACAAACTGATCTCAGAATTTAAGAATATCCATAACCTTCAAAGTTCAGGTATCATTCACATGTCTGCATGTATGAAATACTTTCAAAACATTTCATCCTAAATAGCACATTTCTACTATAGATCTTGCATGCCAGTGACGAGAATCTAACCCTGAAACACAAAATAGGTCTTCAACACTTCTAAGAAGCAATATTTTCCATGTGCACAAAAAACTTTGTTACCATCCCTGTGGAGTACTAGAATTTACAATGTACGCTAATATTGTGCTTTGCATCACTTGGTCTAGGGTAGGTAGAAAAATCAAAGTGCATTGGGAAACAAATCTCAAACATGCAGGTGCTACAAACATCACAATTACTAATGTTCACCCGTTTAAGCCTAAAAACTTATACAAACAATCTTTTAACATTCCTCACAATTTTAAAATGATGTTTAAATTAGTGAAGTTGAATTTACACAAATAGTTCAACATCTATTGTAATTAGATAATGTTTGTATGAATGAAACATCAAAATTTAGAATAGTTTGATTCAAATACACTTTAATCAAGAAATTCCACATAATATAAAATTGATAGAAACATAAAGTTCAAAGCAATGAGGGTAATCAATGAGAAAAAACACTTTATCAGACAATTTTAATGTGTTGGAATTCAATCTATCATTAGCTTAAAAGATAAAAGCTTGATTTTCCTGCCTAGTAGTTTACAAGAATTAACTTTCATGGGAATTACTAAAGTGGGTACATCAATTATGATTGGAATAAAGGAAATGCATACTAGATAGGATTGTCTCTTAAATAAGTTAATAGATGGAAGAAAGATAATAGAGACAAACCTTATGTTTTCCTCAATACACACGAGAATAAGAGCCAAGAAAATACCACCCTTGAACATTGTCAACCTGCACAATATATATCTATGGATCTATGCATCTATGTGTCTATGTACCTTTATACAACATTTTTGGTAGTTTTAAGTAATTGGAGTTTATATATTGTTTATATAGCTCTTAACAATAATACGATTCATGTGACCTAATAGATCAATGTGTTTCCATTGTAGGTCATTTGATGGATCTTATTGATGATATAGAAGTCCAAGGAGCCATAGTTAGGAAGATCAAGGTAATGCACATACTCATTGTTTTGCTTGCCAGTCTTGTAGTGTTAATAGTAGCATCTTCCCAAGAGGCTAGAAGAGATAGGAATAAGTGAAGAAGAGCTGCATGTTCTTTTTATAAGCGCATTATCCATTCTACTAAGACAAATTGCCACGACCAAATATGCATGAGTAGAGTAGCCTTCTTTCGCTTGGCCAAAATTCTAAGACAAAAAGAGAGCATTCAAGATATGAAAAACATATCACTAGAAGAATAGCTAGTGATGTTCCTCCACACCCTTGGCCACAATCTAAGGAATCGAAAGATTGGCCATAACTTTGGTCACTCGGGAGAGACAGTGAGTCAACACTTCCACAAGGTCTTAAAGGCTATAATAGATCTTCATGATGGTTATATTTTACCCCCTGTTGCAACCACTCCTACAGAAATTGCTGGGAATGATTGTTTTGATCCATATTTCAAGGTAAATATGCTATTGGCATGTATTTCATTAGTAGAGACTACATATAATAATTTGTATTTGATAGTAATATTGATTATTATAGGATTGTATTGGTGTAATTGATGGAACTCATATGCTGGTTACCGTTGATGTGGACATGCAAGCAAAATATCACGATAGAAAGGGTAATTTGTCACAAATTTTTTTGGGTGTATGTTCATTTGACCACAAGTTTCAATACATTCTTGTTGGTTGGGAAGGGTTTGCTGCAGATAGGGCAGATCCACTTGTGGTTCCTCTTTGTATATTAATTCATATTTAATATGATTATATTCTGATTAAACTAAATCAAAACTTTAATGCTCTATTTTGAGAATAACTTTAATTCTATTTGTGTAGGAAAATTCTATTTAGTTGATGTTGGGTACCCAAATGTACTAGGATTTCTTGCTCCTTATCAGTGTGCATGTTACCACCTAAAAGAGTTTCGTAGAGAAAACTCGATCAACAATCCCCAAGAGTTATTCAACCACTGACACTCTTCTCTTAGGAATGTGATAGAGCGAACATTTGGTATTTTCAAGCAACATTTTCCTATCTTGAAGCATGCAACATCCTATAGTATATTTACCCAAACAAAGATTGTTTTGGCATGCGGCATACTACACAACTTCATTATGATAGAGGATGGTCTTCCATCTGAAGTGGAAGTTGAAGAGGATGATGATCGTGTTGGGATAAATGTAACAATTCTTGAGACTTATGGGATGAATCACCAAGATAGAGATGACTGAGGGAGATTTAGAGATGAAATAACCCAAAGGATGTGGGAAGATTACAACTCTCGAACTTAGTTGTACCACAAAATATGAACATTTATTTGCACTTTATAGTGAATAAGAATTGCACTTTGTATTTTCAAGGATCATTTTACACTTCACTATTCGAGACTGTCTTCTATATGCATTATTTCAGGAGATGTGTCAAGAAAGGATATATTGATATGGTCGGGGGACATTTTTAAAGTTGTCCTTTACATTTTACTAGTCATTCAATCTTATTTTCCTCGATTGTTTTTAATCTTAATTATTTTAAAATTGTCTTACAGAAATTTTGTCTTTAATTTGCATAACTTGATCTAGGCAAAGGTTTTGTAGTAAGAGCTAAATACATTGTGCGTATTATTGTTAGAAGATGATCAACACCATCCATTACATTTCAGCATAACATAGTAAAATACTTTTCAAACTAGCACTTGGAATTCTAGCCAATCCATATAATATTCTGCTCATATCTCCATGCATAAAATATATATATTTAACTGGAGTAGAACAAGACAAATAAGAAAAAAATGCTAGCTTTTCTAATTTTTCCATATTATCAGTTTGTTTTAAATTGCACCCTTTTTTATCTTTTTCCTCTTCTTTGAACCCCAGTAATTAGAATAGACATATTTTGCCACACCCTGTTATTTTGCTAAAGTAGGTGACATTAGACCTTATCACAATAATAATTAAGGCACATATTAATAGGGTTTTGACTTATAGCAATGGATATATGCTTTGTAATCACATGTCACCGTAGGGCAACTGGATGTATATGGGTTAAAGTTATTGTAGTTTGTGATTAGAACATATAAACCTTTTAATTGAAGCTGGTGTAATGTTCTCTACAAGATCTGCCGAACAACATATCCTCATGCCCCAAAAGGAACAGACAAATAAAACACCCTCTCCATTGTTTTTTAACATATTGTGATTCATTTCAAGTTTTTCTTCAAATTTAACATGATCAATTATGCCCATTAATTTGTTCACTCTTTAAAGAACATGTACATCTATTTTTTTGTTAATTTCTTATTAGACCGTTGCAGCAATATCTTGGTTTTTGTATGCTAGTATATCGATGTGAAATATGCTATGGATATGATAGTCTCTACCACTTACGGTGATAATGCAATGATTTTGATATAAACAATAGAAGTATACAATCTTTATTTATTGCTTGCAGCAATGCATTGGCTATGCCTGATGTGACAAAGTAATTATGCAAATATGGTAATATTGCTAGAGTAATATGTTGTTGTTTCAGATCTTGATTTATATGCTTGCAACTTTATAATCGATGCTATTTTTGATATACACTTTTAATGCCTGCAATCACTATTGTTAATGTTGAATGACACATGCTCAATTGAGCAAATTCAATACATATATTAAGAGATAAAAGTTTCAAATATGATATCATTTGAGAAATCGAGAATGCCAATTCATATCTTGTAGTTGGAAGGATAAGTCACGTTTGCAAGACACATGACCCATGCCCATACGGATATCACCTCCTAACCAATCACACCACTTCATAACATTATGCGAATATCTTTCATGATCGATCTGATATTTTTTGGGTGTATCCATCCTTTCATGATGATTATTGATTAGACTCTAATATTTTCTACCTTCATACAAATCAATACCTACTACTAACAACTGATTATCATCATATCGATATTATATAGATATGTTTGTTATCTCATAATTGCTTCCTTAGAAATTAATATAGCTTCCTTTGACTATTTTTGTTTAGTGGCTAATTGATAGCAAATCAATGCAATTCTATATGCATCATGGTCCTTCTACTTCTGTTGCTATGGTATAGCGAAACACATTAGCATTGAGGGTTTGTGTTAGTTCTAATCCCAAGTGTTGGTATTCTATAGATAACGACCAGCTCCTTAAAGACCATGATGGATTATGCAAACAAGACTCCTCAATTAAAAACCATTACTTGAAGATGTCATTTGTTGAAGAATATCATGAAACACTTATTGTTGCCTTTATGTGCACAAGACGAGTCTTTCAAGATGCTTGAACACTATTTAACTACCTCATTAGAAATGGTTCCTCTATTAAGCACTGCTTAATCATATGTGTTAGGATCCTTTGTATGTAGCAAATCTTTGATACAAGGTATCACGGTGCTTATCATGTGAAGCAATAGTTATATTACTTCTGCTCTCTTCCAATTATGTTTATGGACCCTAATATATTGATCATCTCTAAGATATCCTTGTTAATGATTAAAGGGTGTTTATTAGCTGATGCTAACTATCTTATGATCCTTATAGATTCAACCACCATCTACTCCTTTGAATCATTAATATTCAAGTTAGTCTTAATTCGATATCTCCCAATTGATTGACGTCACTTCCTTCTATTCTACATATTATTAGTCAATATCCTTGAGTGAAATATTTAAACACATTAAATTTTCTCTTTACGCTGTCATGGATGCATCATTGTTGAACTATTAACCACTTTTATGCATTATCTCTTTGTGAATTGCTATTTAATGAATAAATACTGTTGTCCAAGCATAAACTCTGGCTTTTTTTGTAATGGAACTAATGTTTATTAAAACCATATATTGTTTATTGTCTTTCTTTTATAGATGTGACTGTTGCTCCTATAAATGTTATTGTTGTTCATGCAACTATGATATCTTCATGACATGCTAATGGTTTTTTTCAAGTTTTGTAGCTACCCATCGATAGCTGAAAATGCCATTTACCAATCTCTTAACAAGCATGAATGAGGAGGTACGTGTGACAATTGCTACTTTGGCTAAAAATGCCAAAGTGGTGTGGTCAAAAGAGATGGAACATAAATTGATAGATTTGCTCCTTGAGAAAATTCAGTTAGGAAGAAAAGGTGAAGGGGACTTCAAAAAGAAGCATGGATCACAATGCAAAGGAAGTTCAATGAAGAAATGAAAATGAATCTTGGAAAGGATAACTTTCAGAATAAGTACAAAACATGGAAACAAGGTTATAAAATGATGAAAGAGTTATGAAACATGAGTGGTTTTGCATGGAACGAGAGTAGTCAATGTGTGGACGCGGATGATAGTGTATGGGAAGAGTTGCTGAAGGTAATCTTCTCACAATATCTTTATTTAAGTATTCTAATTATCAATTGAAATGAAAGTCATCTAATTCCTAAATTTTCCCATCATGTAGAGAAAAGATTTCAAAAATGCTAGAGTCTACAAGAGGCAGCCCTTCACCTATTTCAATGACTTAACAGTCATTTTTGGCAATGACATAGCTAATGGAAATGGAGCAGCAATAGGTCTAGAGGCTCATGATGGACATCTCTTTGAAGAGGTTATTGATCTTGATGATGATGGGGGCTTCGATACACACATGGATGATACTCCTTAATTTGATGAAGCAATATGTCATTCAAACAATTCCACAACATCTGTTAGACAAAATCCATCTTCGCCATCACCATGAAAGTCAAAGAGGAGGAAGCCAAGCATGGCTTCCTCTTTGGAGATCATATGTGAAAGTATTCAAAATATTGACCAGGGCATGACCAAGTCTTATAATGTCAATGTTGATAAGAGGGAAGTCAAGCATGATATATAAAGTGCATTTACTGCCCTCAAGACCACGCCTGGAGTTAGTAGGGGGACTTTGATTGTAGTATATGACTTCTTTTCTTCAGAACCTACAAAAGCTTGGGCATTCCTAGAGATGACTACAGAGGAGAGGGAAGAATACATTAGATAGAAGTTTGGAGGAGTTTTCTGATAAATTACAATCTTTATGAACTTATTTTTTTTTAGAATATGTCTAAACGTACAATCTTTGTCACACTTGGATGGATATGAAGCATTTTCAACTCTTTTGGTTCCAGTTTTTTTGAAATGGATGAACAATGCATGTTTACCTTCATTTTGTTCAACATAATTATTTATAGTTCAAATGAGTAAATGTTGTGTGTACTATTGTATGGATTGCTATTTAGTGCAAATCATGCTACAAGATAGATATTTTTTTCTACTTGAGCAAGAATATATGAACAATATTTATAGTTATAATTATGTAGTGCTATATGCACTGTTGTATGGACTGCTGTTTGGTGCAAATCATGCTACAAGATAGATGTTTTTTTCTACTCGAGCAAGAATATATGAACAGTATTTATAGTTATAATTATGTATTGCTGTGTGCACTGTTGTATGGACTGCTGTTTGGTGCAAATCGTGCTACAAGATAGATATTTTTTTCTACTTGAGCAATAATATATGAACAATATTTATAGTTATAATTATGTACTTCTGTATGGACTGCTGTTTGGCGCAAATCGTGCTACAAGATAGATGTTTTTTTCTACTTGAGCAAGAATATATGAACAATATTTATAGGTATAATTATGTACTGTTGTATGGACTGTTGTTTGGTGCAAATCATGCTACAAGATAGATTTTTTTTTCTACTTGAGCAAGAATATATGAACAATATTTATAGTTATAATGAATTATGTTTTGTGGATTACTTGCAATAGTTGTTTGTATTCTGCTAATTGTAATGTGTTGCTGCATGCACTACTGAATGTACATAATAAATCATGATGTTGTTGCATGCATTGTTGTATGTATAGAATAAATCATGATGTTGTTGTATGCATTTTCGTATTTAGCCAGTACTTGTTATTTCATTGTATCATTGTTCAATATGATTACATATGAAATAATATGGTGCACCCAATGATTCAGATTGTCTTTGTTGCGATAGATTGCTTGCAGTTTATTGTGAAATCACATCTACTTGTTGCATATTGCCAGTTGTATTTTCTTAAAAAGTTAGAAGACCATGACAGGTTATTGTGTTGCATTTTGGGTTGTCGCTAATATTTGCCTTTTCTCTTCTCAATTGTTCAAACATTTTATTTTTGCATATGAAGAGAGAATTATAATTAGCTATTAGAATTATGTTTACATTGATCAGTAGGAATATTTTGTTTATAATTTTTTTGTTATTTATTTTCTCTCATTATATTTGTTAATTATTTATATAGGGCCCATGGCTTCGAATACTTTGCCATTATGACTATGGCATTGGCACTGTAGTAATGAGGACCTCACGCACATACCATAATCCTAGGCATAATTTTTTTTTTTTGTCCACATAATCGAAAGGTTGTTAGTATTTTTTTAATATGTATTTTTTGTGTACTAAGTTGTTGTGGCGAGCACTTGTGTATTTTTTGAATGTAGGGGGCTAATGGCTGCAATTTCTTTCAATGGGCCAAGGATGACCCATCTATGTCAACCACATCTAACTATACAGAAGATGAAAGGAATGGTTGCAAATTGTGCAACGCTCGAGATACTGCTGCCAAGGAGATTGCTTCCATGGCAAAAGTTGAACTCATGTTTTAATGATGCATTATTTGTGTTCTAATTGCTATAATCGCAGTATTGGTTATTAGTGGTTTGGGACCAAATTTGTAAATATGGTTAAAGGATAGATATTGGAGATGTAAAGTGTATTATGGCTATGTATACCTGGTGGTGGAGAAATTAAATAATGATATGTCATTTTTTTGTTTTCAACTTAATTATGATTGTGGATACTATTTTATTTGTGATTTTATATATATGGGTGATGTTATCTATTTATTTAAAAATTAGTTGAAATAATTTAAATTGCCAACGAATAAAACAAAAATAAATATACATTCTTTAGATATATGCGTGATGTTATCTATTTATTTAAAAAATAGTTGAAATAATTTGAATTCTCAACGAATAAAATAAAAATAAATATACATTCTTTGAAAAAATAATGAAAACAATATTAAACTAAAACAAATAAAATTAGAGGAAAAAATAAAATAAATTTAACCCCATTCCAATTCTGATTTTGTACAACCAAACAAGGGATTAACATATCTTCGAACAAATTCAGGTGAACCAAACGGGACTGGAATACATATTTTCCATTCCCATTCCCCATTCCTATACGCATTCTTATTTTCAATTCTAATACTCAATTTTTATGGCTGCAACCAAACGAACCCTAAAGAAAATTCAAGAGACAAACAAGGTATTGATTTCAAGAATAAATCCTTAAAGTAGTGAAGTTATTTTTTTTATACCCATCTTCGTAATCAAATACATTTGAATTTAACAATGGATGCAGAACTCAATCATCATAAAAGCAATTGAAGCTCTTAGTCCTCGTCTTTCTTGCAATACTCCTCCAATCTCCCTGCAAAATCAATTTCCCATTCTTCTTTTTCCGTAGTCTAGCAAGGCATCACTACTCTGGAACTAACATACAACTAAAGCATGAACATTAAAAAACAATTGAAGCCCAGATCAATCACCTACTACAGTTGAAGTCCTTGAAGAATCAATACAGCCATGAAATTTCCAACGTCCATTGTTATTGACAATTAATAATCAACATCAAAATTCTTATCCACGGAACATGCACGAAACAAACCACAAACTTTATCACTCTCCAAAGTTTCTAAAACATGCATGGAAAAAGTTGTCAATTGTTGAAAAATGGAGTGTCTGCAATGGTAAAATGATTTCGGTTGATCCGTAACATAATTTTTTTATTGGTAATATGAATGTTTTATTCTCCAGTAACATGGAATTCTTTTTTAACATTAAATATAAAATAATAATAATAACAAACTTCAAATTTTTTATTTTTAAATTATTCATTCATCTATTCAAATGTTAAAAAATCTATTCAAACATGGGCTGAAATCAATTTAATTAATTTTTAATATAAACATTTTAAATTAATTAATTGAAAATAAAGGTTTAGTGATGCAAATTTGATTATGAGAATTAAAGTGATGCAAATTTGATTAAAAATGAAAACCCTTTCTCTTTTGTCCAGTCTGAACAATTCATCTTTCCACGTAGTCATTCTTTTGGACAAAGTTAGAATTCATGATGGTTGGATTGACCATATTGAAACAACAAGATGAGCATTTAAAATTTGATGGAGATTCTTTCCATTCCTAAAACTCAACCTAGTTCAATTTCAATATGGAAAAACAAACAAATGCTATAAAATTTGTCAGAGGTTAATTGATTTTACTACAGTAGACATATCAGGTTCTGTGTTTAATCGAGTGTAACATTGAGAAAAGGTAACCTAAAATCAAAGATGGCTATAACATTGATTAGTAATTTGTGATATATTTTAATGTTAAGCTGAAGATGATTGTTCAATACAAGTCTCAGTTTTTTGTATTCTTGATGGTCATATTCTTAAACAGAGAAAGTTAAGTGTTTTAAGTCTATGGTGCCTTTAATGAAATATAGTATCCTGTCGAACGGCAGGAATTAATAATATTCTTTGGCAATAGCATCTACTGGGTTTCTGATGCCTTGTCCACATGTTCTGCGTGGGCAATCACGAGTATATTTGGTTGCATAAGATGACATCTACAACACCTACAGAACGCTTAAATTTTTTTTCAAATTTTTATATCTTGTGCATCCATTGCATCTTTGTAAAAAGGCATCACATTCTGCTGATGTAGAAATGACACAGATCCTATATATCTGTACAACATCTACACCAGTCCTTGCTTAAACCATTTGTCCAACATCCATTTTATTGTTAGCCATGGAGGTTTGTTTGGGGAGTATGACCCTTGTACTAAAAAATTTCCGAAATTTACTTCAACATGTCTACGGCATAGAAGGGTCTTCATTGGTTTTATCAATGAAATGACTTCCTACTTTCAGACAAGTTTATTCACTTCCTATTTCTCTGTCATGTCCCCAATTTCTGCCCTTCCTTAGTGACAACATTTCTAGCAGGGTTGGTCTATTATCTGGTTCTCATAGGCCAGTAGAGCGTAGAGGGAACCAACCCAGGGGCTTTGAGAGTCATGCATGAGCTTCCCAAGTAGTTTGGAACAGTAGACAACAGTTTCCTACAATTTAGGAGGGATTCCTAATTTGTAGGGATTGACTAGGAGTGGTCTAGGAGGCATTTGGAGACCTCGGCGAATGTTTTGGAGACTTCGAGTGCATCTCCTATTTTTTAGGAGGCATTCTTATTTTTTAGGAGGAACTCCCAATTCAGTGACAGTTCTCTCAGAGGTGCACACAATAGGGGAGAGTCATTGGGACTCAATTTTGGTTGATTGGGACTGTCTCCTACTTTTTAGGAGCATCCCTAGATTTTAGGGATGGACCGTCAGTTGACCCTTCTTGTCTAGCATCAGTCACAGACAGGTGACAAGGTCAGATTCATGTTTGATTGGTCATTTTGGGCCTTCTGGGACCATTTGGAAAATATTTTAATATATTTAAATATTTCCTAAGTTGGTGATTAAATAAATTAAAATAAGGTTAATAATATAACCATTTTGGAGTAATAAGGGGATTTTGGCTTCAGTTGATCAAGTACACCTATGTGTTATAGCTCATTGGAAAGGTCTCGAATTATTATACATGATTTTTAGTATTTGTAGACTTTTTGGTGCCTTCAGCTATGAAATTTTAATAAAGTAATATTTTTCCTATAGCATGGACGACTTTAATTGGAAAAATGTTATTTTATTATATTTTATTTAAAGGGCAAAGTGTAATTTTCCTTTAGGTTTCAATTTACAGTTGGAAGGGGATATAAGGAGATGGAGACCTAATTTGTTATTATCTTTTGCATATTGAAAAACTTTTTTTTTTCTGAATTGGCTCTGAGAGAGCAATTCTTCCTCTGGGACGCAAACCTCAGGTTCTGGATTGGCTGGGATGTAGCCCTCAGTAGTTATTGGCATTGGATTCTTCAGACAGTGTGCATTGCTATCAAGGATAGAGTACGCCATTCTTTATTGTGGATTCAGGTTACAGATTTATGGTTTCAGCGTTGCAGATTGATTCTTTCAGTTGGGAGGTGATCCTTGTAGTCTTAGGGCTGCCATTTGCAGTAGGTACACCCCACGTGGAATATAGAGAATGCTTGTATTCAGCCTCAAATGTATCCTTGATTCATGTTCATTATTCACCATCTAGTTTGGCATCATTGTTGGATGTAAGCTCCTTGGAATTGCATTGGATTTATTATTTGACTTTATAAATCATAAATCTGCCTGGTACGATTTATAGCAATTTTGATTTGGCTCTATGCTCTTATTTATTTTCAGTCTCCTTTCATGTTTATCGTTCATTATTCATTACTATTGTGAAAACTATCAAAAAACATAAAACGAAAACAAAACCTTCTGCAACTTATGTCTATTCTCAAAGACCATCAAAGAAATACAAGAAAATATAGTTTATAAATTTAAAAACTACAGCAGATCAGCAAGGGCATCCATCAGGGTTCTTTCAGTGGTATCAGAGCCTTGATTCTGCCAGCCTATTAGGATTTTGCTTTGCATGTTAGTTTTTAGCAATATAGGGTCAATTTTTGCTCTGGCATGTTAGTTTCAGTTGGTTTGCGTGGTAGTTCATTATGGAAAAATTGTTAAGAGATGTAACCTTATGGAAAGAATCGGAACAATCACAACAAAAATTCAAGCTTCAATTGCAGCAGTTCAATGATTCTATGTTTAGTGATGACAAACCTATAAAGTATGAAAAGCCTACTGTTAGAACAATGAACTTAGGAGATGAAGCCAATCCAAAAAATATCTTTGTGGGAGATGATTGGAATCCAATCCAGAAGGCAATAGCGTTCAAAATATTTATGGAGTACAAGGATGTCTTCACATGGACATATAAAGATTTACAAGGAGTGCCACCAGAATTGTGTCCACTGGATACCATTGATAGAAGGTGTAGTATCCGTATGGAAGCGGCCATACTGGATGAACACAAATTATGCTGCACTGGTCACTAATGAGATTGATTGGATGCTGGAAGCAAGAATTATTTTTAGAGTGCAGACAAGTGAGTGGGCATCACTAGTTGTGGTATCTCTAAAAAAGGACACCATGCAGATAAGAATATGCATAGACTTTTGATGCCTAAATGCGGTAATGATCAAAGATCCATTTCTGATACCATTCACCAATAACATTCTGGAAGAAGTTGCGGGGCATGAGATTTATTCATTCATGTCCATGGCTTCTTTGGATACAACTAGATATCCATCACCGAAGAAGAAAGATTGAAAACAACATTCACAGTGGAAGATGGAATATACATAGCAGCCTCCCGGGGTAATGCTTTGGCAACATTATAGAGAACTATCCTACACATATTTGAGAAAATGTCTATCAGAAACTTTAAAGCATTTTTGGATGATTGGTCAATTTTTAGCGCAAAGGATAAACATATAACAACACTCAGAGAATGCATGGAGAGAAGAAAATGGGTGAGACTAGCACTAAATTCAAAGAAGTGCAGGTTCATGGTACCATAGGGGAAGCTATTAGGACACATAGTCTACAAAGCAAGGCTGAAGAAGGATCCTGACAAAGTTCGTGTAATTTTGGATATGCCACCATCAACAAATGTATTAGAAGTAAAATCATTCCTTGGACACATTGGATACTACTGGAGGTTTATTAAGAACTTTGTGAAATTATCTTACCTGTTGGACAAGATAACCTGCAAAGGTGAACCTTATAAATGGGAAGTGGAGCATAATGAAGCTTTCGATGGATTGAAAATGAGGTTGGACACAACACCAATCCTGGCTTATCCGAACGGGAATAAGGAGTTTCATGTTCATGTTGATGCATCAAACTATGTGATTAGAGCAACACTGGCACAAACACATGACCACAGATTGGACCATTCATTATATTTTGCAAGTAGACTAATATTTAAAGCAGAGAAAAATTCTAGTATGACAGAGTGAGAGGCATTGGGAATGGTGTACATAGTACAAAAATTTAGGCATTATTTATTGGCGACGCCATTTATATTCTATGTAGATCATCAAGCACTGCTATATCTCATAAACAAGCCGATTATCCAGGGAAGGATAAGTCGATGGTTATTATTATTGTAAGAATTTACATTCAAGATTATGGTATGTGATGAGGCCAATTATTGCCTCTATTTTATATTAATTTTAATACCATGCTTTTAATACTGCCAGGACATTTGTGAACTCATAACCAATTGAACTTATGATAAAGTCCAGATAGAACTGTTAAACCATGGGTAGATAGTTATATCATATTTTGCTAATATTATACATATAATGCAGTATTTCATATAACCATTAGAATGTGTATTCTAATATCTAGATTTAGTTTGATTATGCTTATTTGTGTAAATATTTTTGCATCACAACTAACTTGCTAGAAAAGGAAGAAGCTGGAGAGTGGTCGATAGCATTCAAGAAGGAGTGTCAAGGCCTAGCTACGGCACAAGAATCATTACTAGAAGACACGACTACTACAAAGGAGGAGCCATTATTCCAAGAATGTAGGGATGAAGTGTTTCTATATTCCCTCTACGTTTACTATTATGCTGAATTGGTTGCCCAAACTTTATTGCTTATTCCGCGGGCTATTCTATTTCCCTCTTCTTCTTTGGTGGATCATTAGTCAATTTGTTTTCTTTTTTGTTTTATAATAAGTGTCGATCCTCTATTTATATAGATTGGATTGATAGTTTAAAGAGGTTGGAAAAAGTTTATGGAAAAATGTTGTTGTATCTTGTAGTGAGTTATCTGCAGTTTTATGTATTCGTCTTATGTAAGGAGTTTTTGAAATATAATGAAGCAATTCTTGGTTTACATTCTGTGTTAGTAGATTAGAACCAAGGGGCCCCACTTGGGAGGTGGATTAGATTAGAGTAGTGTAGATTTATTTCCACCATTTCTAGTATTTCAAATAGAAGTTACTGTTTCTTCTTGCAACATTGTACTTTGTGAGTGTTCCTGCAACATCTACAAGAACAGTTATAGTGGATGGTCTGGGTTGAAATATAGGTTAGCATAGAGTTGCATTTCTAACATTCATTTCAGTAAGGAGTTAAGTGTGTTACTTTCCTGCAGCACTAGTGTAGGTTTTTTATATGCATTTTACTTTTCTGTAGCATAAGCATAATGACTCTTCAAGGAACCTGGTGCACATACTATGCTGATCGTTTCAAGTATACGTCCCTAGGTTGACAAATTAAATGCACCTCATGGTGAGAGAAGTAATCCTTAGATTGAATAAACTATTCTTTAGTTATTTGGGCATGATTATCACACACCTATTATGAGGCAAACCATTTTTGGCACCATTTCTGGCGATGGTGTCAAGCTAGGAACATCTTTTTGAGTCATAGTATTTTTTTTATAGCTAGTTTTTTAAAAAAATAGAGATTTGTAGTCCTAAAAATTGCTTCACAAACGTGAAGAATTCAATTGCATGCATCAAGGAGGAAGACAATGAGATGAATATGGTAGATTTCTTGCACGAGGATCTGTTAATTTGAATGACAAAGTTGAAGAGGTTGAGTTGCCTTTTGAGGATGCAAGTCTTGATTTTCTTCCACCATCTTCCTCTAGAGCAGAATCTTTGGATATAAATGGTCTTTAGCCTTTTGCTGAAATCTTGGCCAGCTTTCTTGATAATTTTGGTCCAAATCCACCTATTGTTAACAATCCCATAACTAATGCTCCTTTTTAGCAACAACCCCATAATTAAATACATCCAGTAATGGCACACCCTACTTTTCCATTTCCTCTCCCGAGCCTCATAAACAATGCTAATCTTAAAAATATACCCACAACTGCTCTTTCAAAGTTTTATGGCCTTCTAACTAAGGATCCTAATACTTTCTTGTTTGAGTTTGACATAATCTGTTGTAGCTTTGACTATAACACCGATGCCCACAAGCTCAAGTTGTTTCTGGCAACACTGAAAGAATTAGCCTTATGATGGTTCATGGGCTTAGGAGCCAATGCAATAGGTACCTGGGATGAGATGCAGACTCTATTTCTAGAGAAATAAAAAGATTACTACAAGGGGAGTGATCCAAGGGGAGATGACATTTTTAGAATGTCACAAAAGGAGGATGAAACATTAAAAGACTATGTTTCACATTTTTTGTACACACTATAGACGAACCCCAACATGTACTAGTAGAGGATTCACAGAAACTAGTCTCTTGAGAGGGGTAAATAATAATTGTCTGGAAGCATTAGACCTGATGGTTGGTGGCGATATATATCAATCTTCTTGGGATGACCTCAAGAAAATTTGTCTTAACTACTCAAGGTCAACTGTGAAGAAAGGTAGAGGGTACTGGTCCACAATCACTAAAGGGTCAATCAGGGCATTTCCAAGCTCAAGATATCTAATTTACTCTCAGATTTCAAGCACAACATCATAAATGATGTCGCTACACATCTCAACACCATGACTGCAAAGAAGCATGTAGAAGCTGAATCATGATTGGCAGAACACTGTCCTTATTGCCGCAAACAAAAACAAGACTACACATTTAAGCTGGTAGCCAACCTAGAGAATCAACATTTGCCAATTGAGTACATGAAGATAAATGGGGACAATGATCAAGTGGTCTTCAAGACAAGGTATGCCTCAAGATCCTCTACAATTTTCAAACCCTTGCAATAATTAGTGGCAAAACCAAAGTTATCAAAATTCTTCTCAATACTCCCAACCTCCTTGGCAAAACCAGCAAAACAACCAGTGGCCTAATCAGAAAAATAATCAATGGCAAAACCAACAAAACAACCAATGGCCTAATCAACAAAATAACTAGTGGCAAAATTAGCAGAATCAATGGCAACCACCACAAGGAAATTGGCAAAAAAATAACCAATGGAGGGGGCCTCCACAATGGCCTAACCAAAATTTTGGTAACCCTCAACTACCACCTCTAGTGTAACCACCTACAATAATGCCACTTCCTACACCAAATAATGCTAATCCTAAGCCAACCCAATTGCCTACTCAATCTCAACCAAATCCAAACAACAAGCAACAACAGCAACAAATGTACATTACTAATACTCAGTAGTGCCCTACTTATTCACTAGAGATATCTTATATCCATTTGAGATCTGGTACAACTCTGCCTACACTAGAATATCCTATTATCATGGAAGTTGTTGACACTCCTACAACAATACTTCCAGAAGCTACACTGCCAAATACCAACTTGCTAACTAATGTACCCAGTAGGACTATTGACCACACCTCAGTGAATCCTCCCTTTCCACATAGGCTAAATAAAGGGAAATATATATCCCAAGTGGAAGAGACATTTGATATTGTTGAGTAGCTGAAAAACATGCACATCCAAATCCCTCTGTTCCAAGCTATCAAGGACATCCCTCTTTATGGAAAGGTCATTAAGGAAGCATGCCTTAATAAGCCAAGGTGGAAGAAGAAAGATCCTCAAATAGTCCATGTTATCGAACAATTAGTAGATACCATGTTAGGGAAGGTAGTGATACCAATGTATTAAGATCTTGGTAGTCTAGTAGTTAATCTGATCATAAATGGGCAGGCTGTGAAAAATGCTTTAGTTGATTTGGGAGTAGCAATAAATGTGATGAGTAAAGATACAATGCATAGGTTACACATAGAAGGCTTAAGGACAACTCCCATAGTGTTACAACTTGCTGATAGTTCAACTATCACTCCAGATGGTCTCATAGAAGATGTGATAGTAACTTTAGATTCATGGGACTACCCTGCTAATTTTCTTATCCTATCACCTTATCTTGTCATATTAGGGAGACCCTGGTTAGCCACCACTGATGCTAAAATTAATTGTAGATCAGGCAATATGACAATTTCAAATGGTCAAGCCATAAGGAAGCTAGCGTTGTATCCACCTGCCCAACCTCAGCCAGACTTGGGAGAACCTATTTGGCAAGATTTAGGGGATGAAGACGAAGAGCTGAATTCTGTAGCCCAACTAATGATGTTGCATGGGCACTCTTTTTTGAAAATGTAGGAGGAAGATGATGTAATACATAACATTCTTACCAATGAATGTATAGTAGCCAGAGATATTGTTGAGAGTTCTATCTTAAAGCTATGTACCTATGGAGATTGTGTCTACCCAAAAAGCCCTAAGATAATTGATCAATTACTGCCAAGTGAAGTAGCTACAAGTCCAATACCAAAAGTGTCAATGGTAGAGTTAACAACTACTGTGCAACTTTCTCCTGGTCATAATCTCCATGTAAGAAACAAGTTGTCCCAATCACAATTGGGATTGTTAACCAAGCTCCTTAATCAACATGAGAAAGCCTTTGCTTGGGATTATGGGGATATGGTAGGACTGAGCCCTAAACTCTGCACCCATAGGATCTACATCAATGATGTAAGCTTCCCACTCCGTTAGCCTTAGAGGAGAATAAATTTAGCATTGCGTGAGATAGTTAAGACTGAGTTGCAGAAGTTGTTGGATGCTTGATTCATCTATCCAATCTCCGACAGCAAATGGGTATCACCATTAGTTATTGTACCTAAGAAAGGAGGTAAGTGGCAGATATGTGTAGATTACAGAGAGTTAAATAATGCCATGAAGAAGGATCACTTTCCTTTGCGCTTTATTGACCAATTTTTGGATACTTTGGCTAGAAAGAAATACTTCTCATTTCTGGATGGATATAGTGGTTACAATCAGATAAGTATATCTCTAGAAGATCAAGAGAAGACCACATTTACATGTCCTTGGGGTACCTATTCTTATTCTGTATTACCATTTGGCTTATGCAATGCACCTGCTACTTTTTAGAGAGTTGTAATCAGCATATCTTTGCTAACATATCACATGATTACATGAAGATATACATGGATGACTTGACTGCATTTGGTGTCACATTTGAGAAAGCCCTGAAGAACTTGGAGAAAGTACTAATCCGATGTGAAGAACACAACTTGTCTCTCAACAGTGAGAAATGCTTTCTGATGATAAAGGAAGGTGTGGTCTTGGGACATTTTATCTCTACAGTTTGTTGTGAGGTCTTCACACCATTGCCCCAAAACTTTGGGGACCCCCTTTTTTTTATCTGCTTGGCAAATTTTTGGATTGTCCAACAATTTCACTTTGAAAATTTTGAGCCTTGGACACCTTCAGGCCAATGCAAGAGACTTAGCTTATTTTCACTCAGTTTTTTTTTTAACTTGATTTTCCAAAGCCACCAATTCTATCCTTAGGCTGAACAAATTTCAAAGTTAATTCCAACTTGGCTAGATAAAATTGTAAATTTTGTACTTAGACATTTTCTTTTGAAAATTCGAATATAATTGTGTAAATTTGGATAATTTTCAAAAAATGAAAATTTTGTTAAATTTGGTCTTTTGGAAAATCTTTTATTTTTTTGGTGAAGAAAATTAATTTTTGTGATGGTGAAGTCAAATTGCAAAATTGATTTTTAGGCTCTAGACAAATAATTTTATTTGTGTTAAAATGCTAAAATTGCTTAGCCAAATCAATTTGAATTAAAATAGCAAAATTTGGCTTTAAATGGATTAAATTGCCTTGAAAACTTTTTAGCCTTTAATGAAATTAGTAATTTAATATTGAAAAATAGCTTTTGGCTTGCCAAAATCCAATTTTAATGACGTATTAATTACTAAATCCTCATTAAATGGAAATATTTAACACCTCCTCTAAGGCATTATTTACTTTCTTTTGCAATTTTGGTCCAATTGGCAATTTAAAAAGTTAACTTTCATCATGGCAAAGTTAATTTTGGTTAAGCATTAATTGTTTGGCCAGATTTGGAATTAATTATTATTTTTTCTTCACTCCTAGGTCCAAGTCGGCTAGCTAGGGAAAGTTTGTGAAGTTGGGTATAAGAGGATGCCTCTCTCCCATTTTCTCCTCACTTCTCACTTCTCCTTCTCAAGGTGTTGGTGATTTTAGCAAGGGAAAATCTGCACTCTTCTTTCTTGGCAAAATTTGTGGAAGGCTAAATTTTGTGGGAGCCAAAATTTGAGGGAGCCGAATTTTATGGAAGATAAAATTATGATTTTGAAGAGGGGCTGCTATTTTTGCCTTAGGTTGGCTATTTTTATTTGGAGGGGAATTACATGATAAATTTATGATTTGCAAGTGGATTTGAAGTTCTTGAGGTTTAGTCCTAATTTTGAAAAGTTGTTGTATGATTATTGGTTAAAGTGAATTTTCATCATCTAGAGTTGTAAGGGGTCCTTAAGCTAACATTCTTCTTTCGTTCTAGTCTAAGGATTGCTTCCCTTGGTTCTACTTGCCTTCTGGTCCACAACTCTACTATCTCGTAATAGGGCAACGAATATGGAGGATGTTAATGCAAGTAAGAATCCCAAACGGTCAAACGCTAAGAAAGACAAAGAGGATATGATGCCCAAAACATCCTTCTTCTCAAAAATGAAGCGAAGAATCAACACTAGTATCGGTGCAGTGGACATGATACGGATGAAGGACAAACTAAAGGAAGGAGAATCCCCCTTGGCTATTGGTAAAGGTAATTTCAAATCATTTAGAGTTGAAAGGGGTCCTTAAGAGAATTTCTCTCTTTCATTCTAGTCTAAAGATTTCCTCTCTTGGTTCTGCTAGTCTAATTGTCCACCACTTTACCATCTTGTAATAGGGCGATGAGATGAAGGATGTTAGTACAAGCAAGAATCCTAAGGGGATAAATAGTAAGAAAGACAAAGAGGATATGATGCCCAAAACACCCTTCTCGAAAATGAGGCGAATAACCAATACTAATGGCGGTACCATAAAAGGATATACAAAACAGTTGCACATCACAGCTCAAGCATCAACACTTCCATTTCAACCATCGTGAGCAACATTGGAGTGGCACTTGATTTTGAGGATATTAGAGAAAAGGATGTCAATGAGACAGATTTTAGATTGAGGTTGGGTGAGTTAGGAAAGGTTGCTATCAAGAAGAAGCATTTGGGCACCCTTTCCTCTCTCAATGCTTTTATTGGATTTGTGAAAGAATATGAGAAGGATCATGAAAAGATACTACAAGTAGCAAGCAGCATGGTGAAGTTAGCAGAACTCAGGGTGAAGCACACACCTTGTCCTCCTATGGAAGAAGTTAATGAAAGGCTAGCTAAGTTCATTGCCTTAGCTAAGAAAATGAAAGAAAAGGAAAGATTTATATTAGAAGATCATTTGATGTAAGCCCAAGTGGTAATTTCTCTTTCTTCTAGAATAGGTCAAGAGTCTATTTTTGATTGGCCACTATTTTGGTGCCTTCTCATTGGTTGCCACTCTTTGTACTTATTTCATTGGTCCATTGATGAGGTGGCATCTTCTCATTGGCCGATGGGGTGGTAACCCTAATTAGGGTTTTTAGGATCCAATCTAAATCATTGATCTTGTTTTGATCTCCACCATCCTATGTATTTTTGGCCCCTATATAAGGCCATTTACTCTCATTTGTAAAGGGTTGGAGAAATTATTGCAAAGATAATACCAAAATTGCTCTCTTTTTTATTGTTGCAATTTGCATGTTGATTATTGGTTGTTATTGCATGTTTTCTACTTCCACTTAGTTAGAGTTCCTTTCAAGTTGTTGAAGCAAACTTTATTTGAAGTTGTTTAAGTGAGGTTAAAGCAGATGAATAATTGTATGGTAGCTTTGGTAAATGTTTGATAGGGGTCAATACTAGACCACCAACATCCTAGCGGCTAGTTGGGAAGCTTTGTGTGTGGTAAACTATTTATTATTCCTTTGAATCATTGCACCTATGGAAGTGAGGCCATTGGTCAGCTCTCATTAGGTTCAATCCCTGTCCATTTACTAACCTTCCATTCATAAGAGTAGGAGTAGAATAATGAGTAGCAAGGTAGTCGAAGTTTGGAGAAAGAAGTTGAGGAGTAGGTCGAGTATTAGAACACATCCATTCACCTTCCACCACCACCACTTTCCCACCAACATCATCATTGGCAGACTCATCTTCCATCATCACTACCATTAACATTATCTGCCTCCGCACATTTCATAAACTGAACTACCATCACCTTAACCCATCAAAGTCCAAGTCATCCTCAACAATTTGCGTAAGGCCGCCTACGTGATTAACAATAAATCACTATCGATAAACTGAGTGAGTTTCCACAAGAGTAAGGAACATTGGAGTTATTCTTATATCCCATGAGCAATAACTTTGCAAGAGAGGAATCGTATGTTTGATACCCCATATCAAATGTTCAATTACTAATATGTTATGTAAGTGATACAAAACTCACATCAACAAAGTTGTAATCCAAGTAGACCATGCAAAAATAGAGGTAATTCTCACACTCCCTATTCCCACAAAGCAAAAAGAAGTTAGATCTTTTCGAGGACATGCTGGCTATTATAGGAGGTTTATCTAAAATTTTAGTCAGATAGCTAGTCCTCTATATACTTTGCGTACCAAAGAGACTGAATTTGCCTGGACAAAGGAATGTGATGAATCCTTCCGATAGCTCTAGTCACTGTTGACAACTACACCAATACTTAGGGGTCCTGATTGGACTTTTCCTTTTCAAATACATACAGATTCTTCTGACTATGCCATAGGTGTAGTCCTAGGACAAAAATCTCAAAACCTTAAAATGCAATCTACTATATCAATAAGAGTCTTCATGGACTAGAGTTAAAATATACAGTGACTGAAAAAGAACTATTAGCAATAGTTTATGCTTTGGAAAATTTTTGACATTATGTAACTGGTTATTCCATATTTGTTCATACTGACCATGTAGCAGTTAAGTATCTCATAAACATACCTTCCATCATAGGAAGGTTAGCAAGATGGCTACTTCTTTTGCAAGAATTTGATATCACAATCATTGACAAACCTGGGAAAGTGAATGTGATAGCTGATTATCTATCTAGAATCCACCATGATGAAGAAGAAACTACTTTGATAGATGATACATTTGTAGATGAGCATTTATTTCATATTTCTATCCAAACCCCATGGAATGTATAATCCACCATGATGAAGAAGATACTACTTTGATAGATGATACATTTGCAGATGAGCATTTATTTCATATTGCTGTCCAAACCCCATGGTATATAGACATAGCTAATTACATTGCAACTAACAAAATGCCTGCACATTTCTCTTACAAAAATAGGAGGCTTCTTGTAGAAAAAAGTTTCCATTTCTCTTGGATTGATAATACACTATTTTACACTGGACCTGATCAAGTTATGTAGAGATGTGAAAGAGAAGATGAGACATACAACATTCTACATGCATGTCATAATGAACCATGTGGGGGGCACTTTGCAGCAAAAGGAACAGTGTTGAAGATTTTAACAACTGGTTACTATTGGCCTACACTTCATAACGATGCAACCAGTTATACACGAAAGTGTGATAAATGTCAAAGGATTGAAATGTCTCTCAATCCACAGGTGGTGGTAACACCATTCGACAAATGGGGCATGGACTTCATTGGTCCAATAGATCCTCCATCCAATGGGAAATCATGCATCCTCATATGCACTGACTACCTAACAAAATGGGTCGAAGTCAAAGCTATGAAGAATGCAAGTGACCATAAAGTTGTCAAATTTTTGTATGAAGAAATCTTTACTCGATATGGTGTACCTAGAGAACTTGTTACTAACCAGTGTGCTCAATTTACTTCCAATCTGATAATAGAATTCATGAAGAAATATAATATCAGACATCAAAAATCAAACCCCTATCATCCTCAAAGTAATAGAAAAGCAAAAGTTACAAATCGGGAGATAGAAGCCATCTTGACAAAGACAATTCATTCACACTGCAGAGATGTGAGCAGCAGACTACCAGAAGTTGTCTAGGCATATCAAACAACATGGAAGACCACCACAGGGTTCATAGCATTTGAACTATTGTATGGAAAAGCAGCAATGTTACCCATTGAATTTGAACACAAAAATTTAAGAACAGTCTTGGAGTTAAAAATTGATCTTCCTATAGCACGGAGAGAGCACTTACTGCATCTTAATTCTTTGGATGAAATGTGTAAGTCTTCCCTGAAACACACAGAAATCATACAGAAGCAAAGGAAACAATGGCACAACTCCCACATTAAGAGTAAGCAATTTCAAGTTGGAGATTGGGCATTACTTTATGATCCAGATTCAAAGAAATACCAGGCAAGCTGCAGACATAATGGTTGGCTCCCTATGAAATAAGTCATGTATTTGCAAATGGAGTAGTCTAGTTAACCACAATTGATCCAATACACTTCAAGTTATTAATCAATGGACATCGGCTAAAGTTGTATCACCAGCCCTAAATGAAAGAAGACTTCCTGTAGCAATTTCAATAGCCAGTTTTAAATGAACAATAGGTAACACTTCCTGTAGCAGAGGGTGCTAACATTCTTCCTATAGCTCTTCAATAAGAATTCCTTTGAGCATGCCCATAATAAAAACTTTATGTTTACATAAAGTTCAATTCTCCATTCACTTTCTAAATTCTTCTTTTTCAACTCATTTCATTTCTTTCTCTACCACCCACCCACCTTCCACGTTATCATTTTTCTATGCTTTCAATAATATGGCAAGTCCATTGACGTAAGCTGGTGTTGTCGTTCTTCCACTCTCACCACCTTTATTTGGCATGTGCAATGATTAAATTGACAAGTACAAGCTTTTCAAATTTTATTCATTTTTAGCGTATAGATTTAGTTGGTTATACCTACTACTGCATGAAATATATCATTGTGATATTATGCCAGTTCTATACCTCATGCCAAGTATGACAAGTGAGGACACTTGTCCATGTTTCATGGGGGCAAGGAAGGTTACTAATTCCAAATGACATTTCTATTTACTCATTAAAGATCCTCAAATCTATACTTTCCCTTTAATTAAAATCTAGTTGCCATACTACGCAAGTGTTAAGTGTCATACCTTTATTCCCAAATAATTCCTCATTGTCAGACTAAGATGTGACCCAAATTAAATTTTGAAGCAATTCTCACACATCTATGATTCATTTTGTTAAAACCACATTATTATTGTTCATAATGAGAACACTAGAAGAATGTGAAAAGGGTCTGTGGTTTTATAAAGAAGTCTGAAATTCACAGAAGGGAAGAGGGTAATTGTTGAAAATAGAGTAGAAGTTGAGATTAGTAAGCACAAATGGGAGGTTAGTTGCAATGACGTGAACTAGTAGATCATAGTGTTTTACTTTCTGATGTAGAAGCAGTAAGAAGATTCAATGCATGTGGTTGGCTAGGACATATTTTGAAATTAATAGAGTTTGATGAAGAGGCAGCTATTGAATTTACAAATACATTTGAGGAAGGTGAAGTAACAGTATGGGGATTAATAGTCGTTGCCATAGAGGAATGAATAGCAGAAGTAACCAGGTGACTAGCAGCAGGGGAACACTACCCCAATGAGCATGATGCCAAATGAGTTAGGGCCTAGTTTACCCTACCAGGTGACCCTCCATTGGAGATTACTAAGAAGGGGTGCAAAAGACACTTTATTCCTCTGCCATACAATGAGTTGGCGATGCATATTATTAGGTATTTTACCTGTGAAGGAAGATTTTTTAATTTGCATGCACACCATTTTAAGTTACTCAGTTATGTAAGGCATAATCTTCTAGTAAATATACCCAATTTCTTGTTCAATATGTTATGCATTAGTGCTGAGGAAACCCAGAAAGGAAAGGACAATTCTGTTACTCACCATGTCCTAATCAAATTGCTCATAGAAAGATCTCTTAGGGACATCTCTCCTATGGCATGGGTAGAATTTGTCCAGCATAAAATCCTATAGCCTCAGATTGCCCCTAATGTGTAGCCTAGCCAAGATAATGTAGTCTCTGTTGACATAGCTATTGAGTAAGGCACCCAAGGTGCGGATACCAAAAATGTGCAAGAAAATGTGCCTTTACCCACTCAAATGAGCAATGTACCTACTTCTGCCCAAGCAAAAATAAAATGGAAGTTACAAGAAGAAATTTTGGTTCCTACAGTAGAAAAACAAAACCCTATAGTCTGAAAATGGAAGAAAATAAAGTTAATTCCTACAGCAGTTACTCCTACCACAGAGAGATCGAAGAGGGTTAGCAAGAAAAAGGTTGTGGTGCTTGAAGAAACTCCTATGCAAAGAAGCCTTAGAATGAGAGGAAAAATTCTTAAAGTGCCCTAAAAAACCTAGTCCATTTTACCTAAACAATCTGATGAAGAACCTCTAGTAAAAGTTATCCTAGATGATTCCCTCACTCAACCTGAAATTCCATACATTCCTTAGAATCCTGATGAGAAATGTAAAGCCGAGATGAATGAATGCCAAAATAATTCCCAAGTAAGTCAACAAAATACCCCAAGCTATGAAGAAGAAGAAGACCCAATAACACACCAGCTATGTTGTTTAGAAACTACCCTAGTTTCCTATAAGCAAACATGGTTTATAAGCTTCTTGGAAGGAATAGAGGAAGAAAAATAACTGGGATGAAGAAAGAAACTTGATTACCTTACAAATGCTTCTTTTTCAGCTATATAATAAACATGTGTTAATAACAACCCTATGGGAAGAAGAGAAAAAGAAAAAGAAGGTAATAACTGACCAAGGTGAAGAAATTGCAAAATTAAAAGAGCAATTGGAAAGACTAAAGCAAAAGAAGGATCATGTCCTATTATTGCCTCTATTTTGTATTAATTTTAAAACTTTATTTTTAATACTGCCAGCACATTTGTCAACTCATAACCAATTGAAGTTATGATAAAGTCCAAATAGAATTGTTAAACCATGGGTAGATAGTTATGTCATATTTTGTCAATATTATACATATAATGCAATATTTCATATAATCGTCAGAATGTGTGTTCTAATATCTGGATTTAGTTTGATTATGCTTATTTGCATATATATTGTTGCATTACAACTAACTTGCGAGAAAAGGAAGAAGCTGGAGAGTGGTCAACAATATTCAAGAAGAAGCATCAAGGCCCAACTGTGGTGGAAGAATCATTATGGCACCAGAAGACATAGCTACTACAAAGGAGGAGCCATTATTCTAGGAATGTAGGTATGAAGTGTTGCTATATTCCCTCTACATTTACTATTATGCTGAATTGGTCGCCCAAACTTTATTGCTTATTTCGCGAGCTATTATATTTCCCTCTTCTTCTCTGGTGGATCTTGAGTCAGTTTATTTTCTTTTCTATGTTATAATAAGTGTCGACCCTCTATTTATAGGGATTGGATCGATAGTTTAAAGAGGTTGGAAAGAGTTTATGGAAAAATGTTGTTGTATCTTGTAGCAAGTTATCTGCAGTTTTATGTATTATTCTTATGTAAGGAGTTTTTGAAATATAATGAAGTAATTCTTGGTTTACATTATGTGTTAGTAGATTAGCAAAAGCCAACCAAGGGGGCCCACTTGGGAGGTGGATTAGATTAGAGCAGTGTAGATTTATTTCCAGCTCTTCAGATAGAAGTTACAATTTCTTCTTGCAACTTTGTACTTTGTGAGTGTTCCTGCAGCATCTGCAAGAGCAGTTATAGTGGATAGTTTGTGTTGAAATATAGGTTAGCATAGAGTTGCATTTCTAACATTCATTTCAGCAAGGAGTTAAGTGTGTTACTTTCTTGCAACACTAGTGTAGGTTCCTTATATGCATTTTACTTTTCAACAACATAAGCATAATGACTCTTCAAGGAACCTAGTGCACATATCATGCCGACCATTTCAATTATATGTCCCCTGGTTGACAAATTAAATTGCACCTCATGGTGGGGGAAGTAATCCTTAGATTGAATAAAATATTCCTAAGTAAGGCTTTGTGCATGATTATCACACACCTATTGTGAGGCAGACTAGTACAGCCAGAAAAGAGTCATGTAAGTGTAGATCACTTGTTGAGGATAAAATTAGGACAGCCACCAGAGGGGGTCAACGATGATTTTTCTGATGCACAACTATTTCAAATTATCTTACTACCATCCTAGTATATGCATATCGGGGAATACCTTTCAACGATCCAATTTCCTGGGGAGATGCCACCAAACAAGAGAAGGAAAATGGTGCTAAGGAGTTGAACATTTTAGTTGATCAACAGGTTACTAAACAAAATGGGACCCGATCATATTCTAAGGCGATGCATTTTGGAGGAGATAATTTCAAAGGTGTTGAAGGAAGCACATGAGGGACCAACAAGAGGACAGATGGGGCAAGAAACAACTACATGGAAGATACTTCTAGCAGGTTTATGGTGGCCAACCATGCACAACGATGCTAGGGAGTGGGTTATTGCATGCGACACATGTCAGAGAGTTGGAAAACCACTGAAGAGGGACTTCATGCCTCTAAATCCTTCACACATGCAGGAATTTTTGAAAGATGGGGATTGGACTTTGTCGAACCCCTTAAGGTAAGTAAAACTAGAAGGTGCAAGTACATTGTGGTGGTGATGGAATGCCTTACCAAGTGGGTGGAGGCATGCACACTACTAGACAACTTTGCAATGAGCACAACTAAATTTATCTATGAGCAAATCATCACCAGGTACGAGATTCTACTGTAGTTGACAAGCGACCAAGGACACTTTGTGAATAACGTCATCTGACTGCTTACTACCAAGTTCAAAATTTATCATTCACTGTTGAGCCCATACTACTCGAGAGCCAACGAACAAGTAGAAGCTACGAACAAAATCTTGGTCGGGGTCATTTATAAATCTTGTGCAGTTGAGAGAGAATATTGGGAAGAAAAACTACCATTAGCACTATAGATGTACCACACTTCATATAAAGTAACTACAAGACACACTTTGTTTCAATTGATGTATGGGTAGGAGGTCATGGTACCGATGGAATTCATGTTACCAAGTTTAAGGATCACAATCAAGAACAAGCTAGGAGATACTAAAACTCTGAGAGAAAGGTTGTACAATTTAAATAAACTAGATGAGCGATGACTACAAGCACAATGGGCCACACAAGTTACACAAAATAGGCAAAAGGTATGACATGAGAAACATTTGAAGTTGAATAAATTTCAACTAGGCCAATTAGTTTTGAAGTATAATGGGCAGAACGGGATTAGACCAGGAAAGTTCAAAGTGAAGTGGATAGCACCGTACAAAATTTTTGAAGTCGGCAATAATGGAGCAATCAAATTATGGATGCTCAACGAGAAGGAAGTACCTGACATGGTGAATGTCTCAAAGTTGAAAATCTATCACGAAAGTAATAACATGCCCCCGTGGATGAACAACTGAGAGATAGTATAGAAATAGTAATTACTAATGTATATGTGTAAAATTAAATGTAAATAATAATAAAGAATGTGAAATTATAATATGTTAGTAGAGTAGTGATAAAAGAGTAAACTGAAGGCCATATAATGCACCATACAGTCGAAAGACTTATCTGCAGGGGATAACAGTACTGTATGGATTCAAAAATTCACATGTATCATTAAATAAGGTCTAAAGTTAAGTAAATTTTCATTGTAAATATATAGACAAATAAGAGGAATTATAATAAGTGCAAGCAACGCAGCAAATAAGCACCGTATGGATGTGCAACTTGGGAAGTCGTACAGTCGTACAACCGTATGGAAGAAAAAAGCATTAAAGAAACACTTAGAATGACCACCATAGGGCAACAACGAAAGAAGAAAGACAATCGTATGATATAAGGAAGCCAGTGTGACAAACCAACATCGTATAGAATTCCACCAAGACACAAAAGTAGATTGTATGGCCATACAAGTAAGGGAAATACAAGCATATGGGTTGTATGAGAATTAAGGAGTGCAAAATGGGGATATATTGGATTGTACGACCTTGTATGGGACCAATAGAAGATCACAAGTGATCCATCATATGGCTAGGCAAAGAAGTAGAGATCATACGGCTGGTACACTAAAACACCGTATGACATTGAATCAAAACAAGAGTTCACATAGGAGACGGTGCATACCACATGGATCAAGGGAAGACCAATAAGTATAAAGTACGAAAGGTACAAGAGCAAATATTGTGAATGAAGAGTAAAAAAAGAGAGGCAAATCGTACGGTCACTGCAATATATAGGAATTTCATTGTGGATAACCGTATAGCATACAACCAAGAGGATTGCAAAGGGAAGTTGTACATACCACTGTACAGCGTATGAACATTGTATTGGGTCTAAATGCTTCAACTTCACTAGTGAAATAGACGAGTAGAAGCCATCTAGCTATACAATCTCACAAGGAGAAAATATTGCACCCATATAGCAGATAGAGCTTTGGAAAGAAGTCATACACGAAGCACTAGATTGAGGGTCATATGGATCTATATGGACGCCATCAGAAGTAAAAGGAAACTTCAAAATAAATGTATACAGAGGTAACTGACCTAACAATTTTTTTGTCTACTTCAAAGAAAAATGACAAAAAGATAACAGTTATGCATTCAACTAGCAAGAGGGCCTAGAAAAAGAAATTGGTTGAAGATTCAACAACAACTGCAACCATGAATAGGAATGTAAAGACTTTTCCATCCAAAGTTTGTGTAGCAAGAGGAACAAGTATAGGACCAAGTAAAAAGAAAGTGAAGCAACTAACACAGTCAATTGCGATGGATAATCCCACAGGGTAGAATGTTGTATTTGAAGGATTGAATGGAGCAGAATGTAGGAAGTGGTGGTAGGAGACACCTGATAACCATCCAGTGAAGGCCAACATTTAGAAGCCACAAGTTGAATGAGTGATACAAATGCCTATGTTCTATATCAAAGATTATGAAGGGTATTTACACCTCATGATAGAAATTTATGATAGGTTCTCTCAAACCAGTACATTTTCTTACCTTGGTAGGTTCTTTATATGCATTTTACTTTTCAATAGCATAAGCATAATGACTCGTCAAGGAACCTAGTGCACATATCATGCTGACCATTTCAAGTATATGTCACTAGGTTGACAAATTAAATTGCACCTCATGGTGGAAGAAGTAATCCTTAGATTGAATAAACTATTCCTAAGTAAGGCTTTGGGCATGATTATCACACACCTATTGTGAGGCAGACTAGTATGGCTAGGAAAGAGTCATGTAAGCGCAGATCACTTGTCAAGGATAAAATCAGGAGAGCCATTGCAAGGGGTCAATGATGATTTTCCTGACGTCCAGCTATCTTAGATTATCATACTACCATCCTAGTATATGCGTATCGAGGAATACCTTTCGACGAGCCAATTTCCTAAGGAGATGCCATCGAACGAGAGAAGGAAACTAGTGTTGAATATTTTAGTTGATCAACGAGTTACTATACAAAATGGGACCCGATCATATTCTAAGGCAATGCATTTTGGAGGACAAAATTTCAAAAGTGTTGAAGGAAGTACATGAGGGACCAGCAGGAGGACACATGGGGCTAGACACAACTACGTGGAAGATACTTCTAGCAGGGTTATGGTGGCCAACCATGCACAATGATGCTAGGGAGTGGGTTATTGCATGCGACACATGTCAAAGAGCTAGAAAACCACTAAAGAGGGACTTCATTCCTCTAAATCCTTTGCACACAAAAAACTTTTTGAAAGATGGGGATTAGACTTTATCGAACCCCCTAAGGTAAGTAAAACTAGAAGGTGCAGGTACATCATGGTGGTGATGGAATACCTGAGCAAGTGGGTGGAGGCACGTGCACTACCAGACAACTCTGCAGTGAGTATAGCTAAATTTATTTATGAGCAAATCATCACCAGGTACAAGATTCTGCTGTAGTTGACAAGCAACTAGGGAGGACACTTTGTGAATCATGTCATCTGACTACTCACTATCAAGATCAAAATTTATCATTCACTGTCGAGCCCATACTACTCGAGAGCCAAGGGACAAGTAAAAGCTATTAATAAAATCTTGGTCGAGGTGATTTATAAATCTTGTGCAGTTGAGGGAGAATATTGGGAAGAAAAACTACCATCAGCACTATGGAAAGACCACACTTCATATAAAGTAACTATGGGACACACTCCGTTTTAGTTGATGTATGGGTAGGAGGTCATGGTACCGATGGAATTCATGTTACCAAGTTCAAGGATTGCAATTGAGAACAAGCTGAGAGATATGGAAACTCTAAGAGAAAGGTTGTACAATTTAAATAAACTAGATGAGCAATGACTACAGGCACAATGGGCCACAGAAGTTACACAAAAGAGGTGAAAGGTGTGGCATGAGAAGCATTTGAAATTGAATAAATTTCAATAGGGCCAATTATTTTTGAAGTATAATGGGTGAAACGAGATCAGACTAGGAAAGTTCAAAGTGAAGTGGGTAGGACCGTACAAAATCCGTGAAGTCAGTGATAATGGAGCAATCAAATTATGGATGTTCCACAGGAAGGAAGTACCCGACACGGTGAATGGGTCAAAGTTGAAAATCTATCATGAAAGTAATAATGTGCACTCGCGGACAAACAACTAAGAGACAATATAGAAATAGTAATTACTAATGTATGTGTAAAAGTAAATGTAAATAATAATAAAGAATGTGAAATTGTAATATGTTAGTAGAGTAGTGATAAAAGAGTAAACTGAAGGCCATTAAATAAGGTCTAAAGTTAAGCAAATTTTCATTGTACAGCTATAAACAAATAAGAGGAATTATAATAAGTGCAAGCAACACAATAGATAAGTACCGTATGGATGTGCAACTTGGGAAGTCGTACGGTCATACAACTGTATGGAAAAAAAAAGCATTAAAGAAACACTTAGAATGACCACTCTAGGGCCACGGTGAAAGAAGAAAGACAACAATATGATATAAGGAAGGCAGTACGATAAACCAACACCGTACACAATTCCACCAAGACACAAATGTAGACCGTAAGGCCATATGGGCAAGGGAAACACAAGCATATGGGTCGTACAAGAATTAAGGACTGCAAAAGGGGGATATATTGGAGCATACAACCTTGTATGGGGCCAATAGGAGATCACAGGTGATCCACCGTATGGCTAGGCAAAGGTGTAGAGATCGTACAGTTGGTACACTAAAACACCATACGACAGTGAATCATAACAAGAGTTTGCATAGGAGATTGTGCATACCGTATGGATCAAGAGAAGACCAATAAGTATAAAGCATAGAAGGTACAGAGGTAAATAAGTGTGTATAGAGGTAATTTACCTAATAGTTTTTTCCTCTACTTCAAAGCAAAATGACAAAAAGATAACAGTTATGCATTCAGCTAGCAAGAGAGCCTGTAAAAAGAAATTGGATGAAGATTCAACAACAATTGCAACCATGAATAGGAATGTAAAGACTTTTCCATCTAGAATTCGTGTAGCAAGAGGAACAAGTATAGGACCAAGCAAAAAGAAAGTGAAGCAATCAACACAATCGGTTGCGATGGTACACTAAAACACCGTAAGACATTGAATCAAAACAAGAGTTCACATAGGAGACTGTGCATACCATATGGATCAAGGAAAGACCAATAAGTATACAGTAAAAAAGGTACAGGAGGAAATATTGTGAACGAAGAGTCAGAAAAGAGAGGCAATCCATAGTCAATGCAGTATATAGGTATTTCATTGTGGATAACCATACAACATACAGCCAAGAGGATTGCAAAGAGAAGTTGTACATACTACCGTACAACATATGAATGTTGTATTGTGTCTAAATGCTTCGACTTCACTAGTGAAATAGAGGAGTAGAAGCCATCTAGCTATACAATCTCAAAAGGAGAAAATATTGCACCCATACAGCTATACGAAGCTCTGGATTGAGGCTCATACAGATCTATACGGATGCCATCAAAAGTAAAAGGAAATTTCAAAATAAGTGTGTACAGAGGTAACTGACCTAACGGTTTCTTTGTCTACTTCAAAGAAAAATGACAAAAAGATAACAGTTATGCATTCAGCTAGCAAGAGAACTTGGAAAAAGAAATTGGATGAAGATTCAACAACAACTACAACCATGAATAGGAATGTAAAGACTTTACCATCTAGAATCTGTGTAACAAGAGGAACAAGTATAGGACCAAGCAAAAAGAAAGTGAAGCAACCAACACAATCAGTTGTGATGGATAATCCCATAGCATAGAATGTTGCATTTGAAGGATTGAATGGAGCAGAATGCAAGAAGTGGTGGTAGGAGACACCTGATAACCATCCAGGGAAGGCCAACATTTAGAAGCCACAAGTTGAATGGGTGATACAAATGCCTATGTTCTATATCAAAGATTATGAAGGGTATTTATGTCTCATGATAGAAACTTATGATAGGTTCTCTCAAACTAGTACATTTACTTACCTTGGTTGCAACTTGGTGATATTATTCAGACCAGAAAACTTCATAGGGGTATTTGGGATACCTAGCCATGCACAAGGCGAAAGGAAAATAGATAACAAACCAAAAAAGTTGAGTCAAGAGGTAAAGACACAATTGATATAGCCGGTATGTGGGGATCTAACGTAGGTGGAGCAAGAAGCTCTCATGGACACGTCGAGGGGTAGAGGATTGAAGAAATCCAATGTGTAGGAAGGTCACTAGTGTTGTCTTATGGACATTGTGAAGAGTCACCTCACAAGCTCTAATCGCGCCTTAGGCATTTCGTTCCCATAGGTGGTGATGATGAATGAGATTCTATATGGAAGAGTGTATGACTAGCCTGCATTGTTGCAAGAATAGATATATAAATTTATGACATTACAACACAAGACATTCTACATGCTGCATTATGCCATCAGGCTATTCTTGGAGGCAACAACATGAATGATCCCCAATGATGCACTGGAGGCCAAACCAAGACCACTCATGCCAAGCAAACCCCGGACCATGAAGTGGAGACATCTTGATACACTTGGCACCAAGACCTTGGTCAGACAAAAATGACTAAGGCGAGAGAGTGAAAATACTGACTGTGGTCATGAGGAGACTTCTTTTGAGGAAAGTGGGATTGACAAGGAGGAGGAAGAGGAAAATGAGGTAGAAGTAATTATGGCTACACTATTGAGATTCCCATTGCCTGCACTTTCAGCAATGGCACACTTGGCTCCTGTAGGTATACATGGCATCCTGGGGTTTGGTTATTTTAGGCAGCCAATAGTGATGACTCCAACTTCAGTTGCAATTCAACCCAACATAGAGACACAAGGTATTCCCAAGGCACTAGCAAAGGCACATCCACCACCAACAGAGAGAGCTGATCAGGAGGTAATGATAGAGTCTGCTCGCAAGGTTTTAGCAGAGGCTAGAGCTAAGGTACTTATACCTAATGCAGAGATGGGCACTAAGAAAGGAGTAATGGAGATACTGATAGGCAAGGGTTTGAGAGCATCGGGTGTTCATTTGGATGAAATGGGTTCAGATGCAATGGTTATGGTAGATACGACATTGTTAGCATTGCTTGAGCCAAAAAAGAGAGAAAAACCCAAAAATTGAGCACATACTTGAGAATGAGGTTCCATCATACCCCAACGCCTCGAGTGACATACCTACATACACCTACATGAGAGGTAGTTCCAGAGGAAGACCCTTTATAGACATAGGTGGAGGAGCCAACATAGAATGATGGACAAATAGCGTTGTTGAGCAGATAGCACAAGTAGTAGAGAGGGCTATGGGTGTGCAACAGTAGCCTCCAAGAGCACCAACAATAGTGATTAGAGAGGCATTCTTTGTTAATATAGCAACTCTAGCAACTCGAGCTTGCTGGGTAATGGTCTCTGTAGAGATACAGGCTTTGGACTTAGTAATAAAGGAGCTAGAGAGAGTGGTATCAGTCATGAAATTAGGATGCCTGGCTCTCATTATAGTTTGTTTTGAGGAATGAGAATGGCCGAGTGTGGAGACTACAGAGATGCACTACGATTGGGCCACTATGAGAGATCCAAGTGTGGAGAGCCGAGTAGAGGTTTTGACTCAGGAGATAGTTGAGATACACAAGGATGCATATTACACCATTCAGAGGAACCAGTTAGATCAGGTAGCAGCAGAGAGGGTTTGGGAGGAGTCAGCAGCTACCAGGCTAGCCGCAGAGAGGGCAGCCTTGTTAGCCAGATAGAGTCAATTGTAGAAGGTGGCAGCGGAGAAGGAACAATTAGCAGTAGAGAAGTGGGTGATAGATGAGAAAGAGAGAGAGTTGGGTGAGATTATTGGGATGATGCAGTCAGCTTTGGACCTTCAGATGGAGGATGAGGCTGAATTGAAAGTACAGAAGGAGCAAGTGTACAAGCTACGAGTAGAGCTAAACAAATTGAGGACACGAACGACCACTACACCAGGGATGCATCCTGCTACTTAGTATCTAAACATGAATGTAATTAATTGTCTTAGTGAAATTTGAGTTTTTTTGTCTTTATTTTATCGTCTGAAGATGACTTTACTTTTTGGGGGGATGATGTCAATAAATTCTATATTGTAGCTAATGGGTAGAATTATATCTGAAAGGGCGCATTATGATTGAGTCACCCCTTCAAGAAAGTATATGTACACCATCCAGAAGGGACTATGGATCATCATTGTAATCATCATAATCATATTGTAAGCATTGGAGTACATATTGCAAGTACTTGAGCTTAAAAAAAGACTAGAAAAATTGTTTAGAAAAATCTTTGATAGTCTTGATTGCAATTAAGTTGGTACTTTGAGAGACCTTTTCTTCCTCTCATAGATATAGGGTAAACTCATCTTCTATGTTGTTTTAGAAGTATTCTTGGATACAAGGCAAGTGAATGGAGACATCACATAATGATCAGTCTTAACTTTCATCTATGTAGTGAAAATGGTCCCTTATGCTTTGGATTCAATTTCATTCGTGCAATGCATATTTACACAATGAAGAGGGGGTAGTATTGAATTATGAATAGTCAAAGAAATTGTAGTTTTGAGAAAGTATGGATCTACAATCCTTCAAGGATAAAATATGAGAGATGAGTTTGATTTAGTGGTGCAAGAGCACCTAGTCAAAGCTCCTTGTTTTGGTTTCTAGGTGTGTAGTTTGATTTTGGCATGTGTTGACTCTAGCCAAATCAAGAGTGTGAGTTTGGACCTTTTAAGGTCATCTTTTTGATTGAGTTTGTTCCTAGGTGAAGTATTCCATTCTAGGAGATTTTGGTTTTCTTATTTAGTGTTGCTTGTGTTCTTATTATAAAGCATGAGGAAGATGTGGCTTTTACCCTATCTTTTCCTCCATGAAGTTTTTATATCCCATAGTATAGATTGGAGATCTAACATATCATTTGAAGCTAGAAATAACAAAGACGTAAAAAAGATGTCAAATATTGACACAGTTGTCAAATATGGAAAAGTGGTCAATAACCTATGGATTGATGCTCTAAAGGCTAGATCATGCCTAGACATCATAAATGTACCATGTTGGACCTACTTGGAAGGTTCCAAACGATAGGTGTTCAAAAATTGCAAAAATGCAAAAGTTCTTAGCAACTTTGAAAAGTTGCCTGACCACATTTGAGTAAGAATTGCATATGTTGTGGTTTTGAGGTTGATGGTTAGCATAACTATCTGAAACCTCTTGGAAGACTAATAAAAGCCACAAAATGACCCATTCCAATGGTTGGAGATTGTAAGAGGAAAGTCTTATCATTAAACACTATGAATTCTGCCCTAGTTTTGACTATTTTACATTTTTAGTTTGAATGATCCCAATAATGGATTGAAGTTGGAGTTTTTTCTTTAGTTTAGTTGAGTGCATGCTTGTACGGTCCTTTTTGTTTCACATTACTAGGTCATAGAAGTCTATTTGTTTGGGTTTTGAAAATCTTTTGTGAAAAATCTATGTGTTGGTCTAGTCTTGGTAGTTTTCACAAAAATGGCTCCTCCATCATTTTCTACTGTGGATTCATCATGGCCTTAATAGAAATGGGAATGGAGCCAATGTACATAGTGTATATAAAATATTGGTCCCTGAGAAGATGCATAACTATTTTTCATGTGATGCCCTAAGAAAGTCATAGTTACTTGGTTAGGTAATCATAGCATTTGCAAAAAGGTTTTGGAGGTTTAAATGTGAGAGATACTTCAAACCAAGAGTTGCAGAAGGAAGAGGGGTGAGTGATGTTACTATGTGTAAAGGGAGAAGGCTTCAAAACAAGTTTTTTTAAGGGAATGAATAGGTCATAGTCAGCCATGTCATTCGTATTGTGAAAGCCTTTATTATAGGCATAAAAATTTGCTTTCAAGTGTACGGATGGCTTGAAGACCTAAGATCCACAAAATGATTTAGGTTTTCTAGAAGGGTATTCAAATTCATGATTTTTTTGCCACCTTATTCAGAGAAATTTGGATTTAAGGTCCAAAAACCCAAGTAGGAGGGCTAATTCTATTAGGCTTGTTTTCAGCAGTTTTGGTGTAGATGCAAAGAACTTGAAGAAAACTTGTGTGATTTGTGTCCAAAATCCTAGGAGAAGTCTAACATCTCATGTAAGAGCCCCTCACTCAATGTAGTTGATAAAATGATTAGGAAGGTCTAAGAAAGGAAGTTGGTGTAAAGGCATTTGGTGAAGGAAAAAACTACAATCATTGGTGTAATTAGGTAGTGAGCAATTAGAGGATAGGACAGAGACCCTCTAGAGATTAGGGAAATAAAGGGAACCCTAATAAGCTAAGAGGAAGCTTGAGAAATTCATTAAGAAGCTAAGGACTAAGCAAGCTAACTACCTTGCATTACATTAGAATGGTATCAAAGCAAGAAGATTTGGGTTTGTTGTTGGGTGTTTTAGACTAAAGAATCAGTTGGAGAAACAATCATGGTGACAAATGTAGAGTGGGCCAAAGAAATGGGTGAACAAAAGGAGAGAAATATAATCCTTGAAGAAGCCCTGGAAGAAATAAAAACCAAATTAGAAGAAGTTGATGAGGCAGCTAAAAAGAAAGACCAAGAAGGTGAAAGTAGCAATAAAGGTAAAGAGAAAATTGATGAACAAGATATTATCCTTGAACTAGACCCTCCAATAGATGAAAAGCCATTCCTAAAGGCCATCAAGGCATTAGGTGGAAAATTCCTAGAAGGGATTCCTTTTTTTAGTAGGAAGATGGTTACTGAACTTGTAATGAAGTAAATTGAAGGAATGCAAAACCACTTTGAGTGTGAAGGTGTAGGTGAAGCACAAAGAGTTAAGGTAGCCAAATCTAGGCCAAGGGGATTAATGAAGTAAATTGAAGCACAAAGATTTAAGGTAGCCAAATCTTGTCTAAGGGGATTAATGAAGTAAATTGAAGGAATGGAAAACCACTTTGAGTGTTAAGGGGAAAAGTGGAAAGAGCCCATTAGAGCCCATTGCAAATTGGAAAGCTATGGTACCAAAGGTGAACTATACTTACCAAAGGACTATGAGGTTCAATTACAAAAGAAGAGGTAAAGTTTAAAAAGAAAAAAGGCATGGATGTGGCAACTTACACGGAAGAGTTTCAAAAGTTGTGTTTGAGGTCAAGTGTACAAGAAGATGGAACCATCAAGGTGGCTAGGTACCTAGGAGGCTTAAAATGGAACATACAAGAAGAGATCAGCCTATGGACTCCTACAACAATTCATAAATGCTTCCAACTTGCTCTGAAAGTGGAAGAGAAGAACAAGAAGAAGGCAAACTCTAACTTTAGAGGCAAAGGTAAGAGAAGAGATGGAAGAGGTCAAAGAGACTATGTTGGAAGAGGATTAGATTCTATACCACAAGGAGACAACAAGGTTACTGAACAACAAGAAGGAAGTTCAGGAAGAGGAAGTTTTAGTAGAGGTAGAGGCTCTAACACTAGTTGGAGAGGAAAGAGTAGCAACCAAGGGAGAGGATCCTACTTTTCCACCATTAAGTGCTATCATTGCAATAGGTCCCCTAAAAAAGGCTCAACTTCCCAAGGAAACACAACAATGGTCTACTATGTGCAAGAAGAATCTAGTAGCAGCAACAAACACTTTGAGGTACCCCTATAATCAAAAGAAGAGGAAAACCTAATGATCAAGAGGACCTTGATTAAGGAACCCATAAAGGAAGAACCAAGTCAAACAAGGGTACTCTTTAGGATCAGATGCAAAATCATGGGGAAGGTGTGTAGAGTCATCATTGGCTCAAGCTCAACTAATAACATAATTAGTGAAGAGGCAGTCAGCAAGCTGAAGCTAAAAGGAATCCCTCATGCCAACCCATATAAGGTCACATGGCTCAATAAAGGACAACATATTATTGTGGGAGAGCAAGCATAGGTAGAGTTCATCATAGGTTGATACAAGGATAGAGTGTTATGTGATATTCTTCCCATAAATGCATGCCACCTTCCACTTGGAAGGCCATGGCAATTTGATAACCAAGCCATACATGATGGAACCAAAAATGCCTACTCATTCAAGAAGGATGGCTTGACTTTTAAGATTCAATCCTTGATAGAAGAAGGGGAAATGAAGACCTCAAGTCCAAGTGTGCCATGGTTGGTGAGAAAGAGTTCTTAAAGACCCTAGAGGAAGGAGATAGAGTTAGGTTTGCATTGGTTTTGAAACCTAAAGATGAAGATGTTGTCAAGAAAATAAAGATACCAAGGGAACTACAAGAATTGCTTGAAGAGTACAAAGTCATTGTTAGTAATGGACAACCTGCCACCCTACATCCTAAGAGACTTGTTAGCCACCAAATAGACTTTATCCCAAAAGCTACCCTTCCCAAAAAAGCTACCTATAAAATGAACCCTCAATAAAATAAGGAAATTGCCAAGCAAATCCAAGAGCTCCTAGACCAAGCCCTAATTAGGAAAAGCATTAGCCCACGTGCAATCCCTACTATTTTAGCACCCAAGAAAGGAGGAACTTAGAGATTTTGGACAGATTCTAGAGCCATTAATAGAATCACCATTAGGTATAGGTTCCCAATATATAGAATTGAAGGCCTAATGAATTGTTTAGGAGGAGCAAAATATTTCACCAAGATAGACCTGAAAAGTGGCTACCACCAAATCAGAATCAATGAAGGGGATGAGTGGAAAACAACCTTCAAAACTACAAAAGGTTTGTATGAATGGATTTTGATGCCATTTGGTTTATCCAATGCTCCATCTACTTTTATGAGGTTGATGAATAAGGTATTGGCAGATTACATTGGTAAGTTTGCTATTGTCTATTTAGATGACTTGTTCATTTTTAGCAAAGCGAAAGAAGAGCTAGTTTATCTTGGCTTTATTTTGTCTCAAGGTACCCTCAAAATGGATCAAGACAAGGTGGATGCCATTCTAAGTTGGCCTACTCCCAAGACTACATCAAATGTGAGAAGCTTTCATGGTTTGGCATAGTATTATAGGAATTTTGTCAAACATTTTAGTGGCATATGTGCTTCTATGTTGGATACAATAAAGGGAGCTATGAGGAGAAAGTTTCATTGGACTCCACAAGTTGATCATGGTTTTGAGACACTCAAAAAGAAGATAATAGGGTTGCCTACACTAGTGCTCCCTAGCTTTGAGAAACTTTTACAAGTGGAGTGTGATGCCAATAATGTGGCTATTGGGGTTGTTCTAAGCCAAGAAGGAAGGCCATTGGCTTTTCATAGTGAGAAGGTCAATGATGCAAAGAGTCCAAGAAGGAAGGCCAGTGGCTTTTCATAGTGAGAAGCTCAATGATGCAAAGAGGCCAAGAAGGTAGGCCAGTGGCTTTTCATAGTGAGAAGCTCAATGATGCAAAGAGGAAGTACTCTTCCTATAACTTAGAGTTGTATGCTCTAGTCCAAGCTCTAAGGAAGTGGAGGCACTATTTGCTTCCAAAGGAAGTTTTTGAATACTCAAACAACCAAGCTCTCAGTTTCCTTAACTCCCAAGACAAACTCAGTAGCAAGCATATGAAATGGGTAGAATACCTAGAAGCCTACACATTTACCATCAAAAATAAGAAGGGCGTGCAGAATAAAGTAGTTGATGGATTGAGTAGAAGACTCCTCATAGTCCAAGAGATTCAGCTATAAAGCATCGACATTGAAATCTTCAAAGACCTATATGCTGATGATGAAGATTTTGCTCAAATCTACAAGGTATGCAAGGAGTTAGAAAACAACTTTCATGGCGAGTTTTCTTATTATACATTGCAAAATGATTTATTGTTTAAGGGTAGTTAACTTTGTGTTCCTAGAGGGCCAATGAGAGAAAATTTGATCCAAAAAAAGCATAATGGGGCACTTAGTGGTCATTTTGGAGTCAATAAGACTCAAGAGTTAGTCACTAGGTTATATTTTTAGCTTAGGATGACTAAAGATATCAGACAGTATGTAGAAAGTTGTATAGTGTGTCAAAAGCTAGCCTTTATCAACCACTTCCAATCCCTAACAGGCCATAGGAATGCATAGGTATGGATTTTGTAGTTGGCTTACCAAAGACAAGGTAGGGATATGATAGCATTTATGTGATTGTGGATAGATTTAGTAAGATGGCCCATTTTGTACCTTGCAAGGTCATATATGATGTTTATTAGATTGCTCATTTTTCTCAGAGAGGTGGTTAGGATCCATGGACTACCAAAGAGCATTGTTTTAGACAGTGACACCAAATTCATGAGCCACTTTTGGAAGATACTGTGGCGAAGGCTTGGAACCAACTTATCTTTTGGCTTTGCCTATTACCCACAGATAGATGGCCAAGTAGAGGTGATTAATAGGAGTCTTGGCAACTTGCTAAGGTGTCTCACAAAGGAGTATGGTTAGACATGGGACCAACTCATTGGGTAGGCTGAATATGCATAATGACACAGTGAATAGATCAACTGGTAAGAGTCCTTTTGAAGTTGTTTATGGTTTGCATCCTAAATGGATATTTGAGTTGAGAGAGTTGAAGGATGGAACACTAGGTAGTGGTTATGTTGAGTACTTTATCCAATCTAGTCAAGTCGGGACTTTTCAAGGTCATCTCTTTATTTGAGTTTGTTCCTAGGTGAAATTTTCCATTCTATGAGATTTTGGTTTTCTTATTTAGTATTGCTTGTGTTAGGGGTTATGGGTCTAGGCCAATAAAGCATGAGGAAGATGTGGTTTTTAACCTGGCTCTAATATTGATTGTGTTAGGGGTTATGGGTCTAGGACAATAAATCATGAGGAAGATATGGTTTTTAACCTGGCTCTAATACCAATTGTCATGGGGTCAGAGTTTCCCCCCATGTAGTACTGCCTTTATGACTATCCTAGATGTTTAAATTTGCCCTTAGCCCTAATACAAACTACACCTACCCCAAAATATATGAAGAAAGATAATCATCCTAGACTTAACAATTCATGCATTACATAAGTAAAATCAGTAATAATGAGCATTGAAGATAAGATAAAGACATCAATATTAAAATAGGGCAACTCGGATTCATTATTCATAAAGACCTCAATCATTTGAAATAACGCCATCTTCCTTCCCAAGTCGGCTAACACCGAAAATGCTTGTTATCTTCATGATTACAATATAGCCCATCTAGATAGCTCCTTTCCAGGATTCATAGAATGAACCCTACAACTCACCTATCCAATTTGCCTTGACGTAAACACAAACAGACATTCTAGTAAACAAGCTATCCTAGCAACCAGATCCAACATCATTCCCTTCTCAACTCTACTCTGTTTGAATCACCAAGCATCCAAGACTAAGTAGGGGATCCAAGGTGCCATAGAAAATCTTCAAAATATCTGATTTGTCGAATAATGACTAGCGACTGAACTCAATGATCCGTGAATACTCAACTTCACCAATGATCACTTTGGTTGGCTGACAATCATGCCGCACAACTCAGGTTAACTAAATGTGCTTCCTTCGAGCTATCTCAAGCCCTCCAATCTCAATCCATGCATAACAATTTGATTCACATCTCAGTATACCGTTAGATTCATGTGATCCAAGTGTATTTTCTAATGGAGAAATTCACCTCCAAAGAAACACACTTTTCCATCAAGCTCAACAAAGGAGTGTAGAAGATGTAATGTCTCTATGCTTCCATTTTACATTGCAGGCTACTCGATTTGAAAATTATGACTCAACTTGATTTTGAGCACACTATATTCTTCCCCACTCAAATTAGGTGATATCCTAATGTCGGTGCACCCTTACTCCCTAGGCTACATAGAAGACCTTCATGTTTAGTTTACTCTTGGCGAGCAGAGTTCCTCCCAATGAGAATTCCATAACCTTCTCCTCATCATGTCATAAGATTTTTGATTTCTCCCATATCAGTTGTTCCTATTATGCATCTTCCTAAATCACTAGAAATTCTCTTACTACCTTTTTGCTAATCTCGTGCACCCTTGGGTCGCGCTCTGGAATGTTTTGAGCAAGGTCATCAAGATCCACTTCATGAGGCCTTAACTATGATGCATGGAAGACTAGATGAACTTTCAAATGTAATGACGGATTCAACTTGTATTCCACTTTCTCAACCTTTGCAATCACTTCAAATGGCTTGTCCCACCAACATACCAAAGATGAACTAATTATTTGCGGTGCTTTAAATTGATCCAAATTCATTCTCAATAAAACCTTATCTCCAACACTGAACTCTAGCATGATCATCAAACTTCTTCATTTGGTGACTGGCTAATGCAAGATGGTACCTTATTGTATCCACCTAATTGTTCCACCTCTTTACCACATCCAGTGCAGTTGTATCACTACTCTCACCTCCGACAATCAACAAACTTCTTCATTTGATCACTAGCCAATGTAAGATGACACCTTGTTGCACCCACCTGATCGTTCCACCTCTTTACCACATCTAATGTAGTTGTATCACTGCCTTGATACCCACTAAGAAAAGTGTGTGGAGATAAGGGTTGTCCACCATGACCAGAATACTGTCAACTCCTACAACAAGGGGTAACTGGGTATAAAGTCAAGAGTATGCTTGCCCAAGGTCAAATGGAAAATTGACAATTGGCAAGATCTAAAAGCTACTCTCCAAAAATAGTTCAGACTTGGGAATAGTGATTAGGTGATTAGAGCAAGGTTTGATGAGTTGAAACACCTTGAGTGTTCCAAGCTTAATGACTTTGAGAAGCTTTATTTGTTTATGCAAAATGTGCAGCCTTGGGCATCAGACGAGCTATGGTGACAAAGGGTGGAAACCTTAGCAAACATTGTAGTAGCAACAATTCAAGTACTTGACTACAAAGGAGATGCGACCAAGGGATTTGGTGGTGCTAGATTGGATCATGGGGCTAGAAAGAACTTCAAGTCTTAGAGAGATAGGCAGAGTGGATCGCCTTACAATAAGAATGATGATGCCAAGCCGAAGTAGAAGTCTACATCGAGAGGTTCGAAGCAACTAGTAAAGAATAAAATCATGGCTAACAAGAGTAAGGAAGGAAATAGAAAGGCTTACTTCATTTGCAATTGACCTTACCAGTGGGCAAGGGAGTTCCTTGAACAAGCAAGAGTACCGACCATTTTAGCCGAAGAGAAAGTGCCAGAAATGACAGTGTTACAGTTACTCAATGTACTCAAAGAGACTCCTGCTAGCTGATCAACCAAGAAAGACCAGTATGACTTATTCTATGTGGAAACATTCTTCGCAAATAAGAAGGTTATAGCCATGATAGATTCAGGTGCATCTCACAATTATATGGTAGTAGATAGGGCAAGAAGTTTGGGTTTGCAAATTGACCCATTTGAAACATGTTTCAAAGTTATTATTAGCCCATGTGGAAGCATTCTTCACAAACAAGAAGGTTATCACCATGATAGATTCAGGTGCATCTCACAATTATATGGTAGTAGATAGGGAAAGAAGTTTGTGATGCAGAGCCACACCTTGGAAAGCTTAGGAGGAATAATCACTCGACTGAGTTACTTCAAGGGGGCACGTACATCAATCAGCCAGGATCGTACTCGAATCGACTTCAAGATAATATATAAATATCATGGATGTTCGCAGCTGCTCCTTCCCTGTTGCATGGCAACTTTTCTACAATGCCTTCCTTGGGGTCTTCTTTTCCATGCAGATCTACATGCAACCTTTGCATGGGTAGCGATCGGGCGCCATTGTATTGTAAACTTGGTGCTTGAAAAACACCGTAATCTCCAACCTTTGAAGAAGACGAGGAGAGCAAGTCTAACGGCAGCGATTCAGTCTTGAGAAAGTTTGAATGCGGATTCTGCCTGAGGGAGTTTGGGAACTCGCACTTCTCACTATGTCTTCAACTCCCGCTCGAAATTCCCAATGAAAAGTTCTACCTTTTCATACGAATCTGATCTTCCTTGATGCGAACAATTTTCTTCAACCCACAGGTTGTGCAATTCGACTTAGCAACTCCATTTAACCTGACAAAATCTGTCAAAGCTCTTTCAGAGTTCTGCTACTAACAGTACCAAAAGGAGGTTTGATTTTCGGTCCTCTTAGTGCGGTCTACTTGCTTTGGCTCTCCTCATAATAACCAACCTTGTACAGAAGGAATTGAACAGTAAATGGAAATAATTATAATGCCGCTTTCCTTTCAGACATCGTTCCAATACGTAACAATATAGATCTAATCCAAAAAAAAAAAAATTCTCTATCGCTGAACAAGACATACACAAAAACTGAACTTTCTCTTCTAATCAAACTCGAATCTCCCTTACATGGCCTCCTTACCTATTTAAAACTGACTCTCCTTTTCTAATAAAAGGATGAGTTACATTTTTTCGTCTTCTCTCCAAGAAAAGGATAAGAAACCAAAAACCGTCAACCACCTATTATTGGACTCTTACAATCATGCAGTAGGCCACATGTTTCTTTTTCATCTTCTATCCAAAAAGGATAAGAATCCGAAACTGCCTACTACCTATTATTGAAATCTGACAATCATTAAAACTATTCAAATTTAAAGAATCTACATCTGGTCCTAGGTGGCTATATCTGGAGAGCTCATCGAACTGCTACTCTAGGTATGCCACCACATGTAGGACGTTTATTGAAAACATTAATTTTAAAACATACAAAACATAAAACTTTCCTATTTTATTTCTCGCTCTGCTATTGCAGCGTACTCCCTTGTAGAAAGAATCTCAAGTCCACTTGAGATGAGATCGTGAACTGATGAACCATGTTTGCTAATTTGTTGCTCATCCATCCAAATAACCTATGTCACTGGTTTGTTCTTCCATTTGACTAGATATTGAGTGTATTGTCATCTGCGAGTTTTCTTTATTTTTGTATCTAGGATTTTCTCCAACTGAGGTGGCGCTGGTTTAGGTAGCTGTTGCAGATCTTCTATTACTGAATCTTCCTATACGGCTTGTGTTTCAGAACCTCTGTATCATGTGAGATCACAAATATTGAATATGGGTGAAATACCAATGTCTATAGGTAACTGAACTTTGTAGGCATTATGTCCATATTTTTCCAGAATTTGACAAGGACCAACCTTCTTAGGTAGTAACTTTGTATGCTTCGTTTGAGTTAACCTCTCTTTCTTCAGATATACCCATACTAAATCACCAACTTCGAATTGTACTGCTCTTCTTTTCTGATCAGCAACTTCTTTGTACTTTTGATTTGAGTTCTGCAGCTGCAACTTGACTTGATCTTGGACCTCTTTAATAGCTTCAGCAAATTCCTCCGCATGTGAACTATTTGGAAAAGTATTTGAAAGTTGCCTCAGCTCGAGAATTCCTCTTGGATGTGTACCATACACAATCTGAAATGGAGATTTCCCTGTGCTTCTATTCACTGTATCATTGTATGAGAATTCAGCCTGAGCAAGTACAGAATCCCACCTTTCTCCATGTTGTTTTGTAAGGCATCTCAATAGATTTCCCAAAGATCTGTTGACAACTTCTGTTTGGCCATCGGTCTATGGATGATATGCAGATGAAAATGATAAATTTGTGCCAAGTTTCTTCCAAAGAGTCCTCCAAAAATGACCCACAAATCTGCCATCTCTGTCTGAAACAATATTTAGTGGTAGTCCATGAATTCACACTACTTCCTTGAAAAATAAATCTGCAATGTATGATGCATCTTTGGTGGATTTACACGGTAAGAAATGTGACATTTTACTAAATCTATCCACAACAACAAAAATGCTATCATACCCCTTCTAAGTTCTTGGTAATCCCATAACAAAATCCATACTAATACTTTCCCATGGTCGTGAAGGAATAGGTAAGGGCTGATACAATCCTGCATTGGTACTTTTACCTTTACCTTTCTGACAAATGGTGCATTCTTCTACAAACTTTCGCACATCCTTTTGTAACTTTGGCCAAAAATAGTGTCTACGAACCAGCTCTAATGTCTTATCTAGTCCAAAATGACCAGATAATGCCCCACTATGTTTCTCCTGTATTATGTTATCTCTCATTGAACACTTTGGGATGCAAAGTTGTCCTCCCTTGAACAATAATCCTTCTTGTACCAGAAAATCAAAATATTCTCTAGTGTACCTTTCATCCAAATTAATACATGCCTGATAAATGTCTTTGAAATCAACATCATCAACATACATACCTTTCAGATTTGAAATGCTTGTAGTTTCCAACTGAATTTGTGACGTAGTCAAAGTTCTCATGCTTAATGCATCAGCAACCTTATTTGTTATTCCCTTCTTGTGCTTGATAGAAAATGTGAATGCTTGCAATGTCTCCACCCATTTCATGTGCCTATGATTCAATTTCTCTTGACTATTTATGAAACTAAGTGCCTAGTTATCTGTGTATACAATGAATTCCTTGGGTAACAAATAGTGCCTCCATTTCTTTAGGGATTGAACAAGTGCATACATTTCCAAATCGTATGCTGAATATCTCTTTTTGGCTTCATTGAGCTTCTCGCTGAAGAGGGCTACAGGTCTGTCCTCTTGACTAAGAACACCTCCTATGGCTATGTTGCTTGCATCACATTCAATCTGAAAGATTTTATTGAAATCAAGAAATGCCAGGACTGGTTGACGGGCCACTTTTTGCTTAAGAAGTTCAAAGGCTTTATTGGCTTCTTCTGTCCAAAAAAATTTACACTTTTGCCCTCCTTTTATAGTGTTCAAAATAGGTGCACAAATCAAGCTCAAATTTCTGATAAATTTTCTATAGAAAGTGGCCAAACCATGAAAACTTCTAACTGCTACAATAGTTATAGGAGTTGGCCAAGAAAGAATTGCACTTACCTTATCCTGATCCATCTTGAGTGTTCCCTTTGAGATCACAAAGCCAAGGTATGTCAGCTCTTCTTGCATAAAACTACACTTCTCCATATTGATCATTAGCTTTTCCTCTTGTAACCTTCTCAACACGGAATCTATGTGTTTCAAATGCTCCTCTTTTGTTTCGCTGAAAACCAAAATGTCATCTAGATACACTATCACAAACTTCCCTGTAAAATCTTTCAAGACTTCATTCATAAGCCTCATAAACGTACTAGGAGCCTTAGACAATCCAAATGGCATTACCTTCCATTCATACAATCTCTCATTTGTCTTAAATGATGTTTTCCATTCATCTCCTGGCCTAATTCTTATCTGATGATACCCGCTTTTCAAATCAATCTTTGAAAAATATCTCGCTTTTCCTAAAAAATCCAGTAAATCTTCTATTCTAGGCATTGGAAATCTGTACCCTATAGTGATCTTGTTCAGTGCTCTTGAATCTGTGCATAATCTCCATGTTCCTTCTTTCTTTGGTGCTAGAATTGCAGGTACTGTGCATGGGCTTAGACTTTTACCAATCAAACCAGCCTCGAGCAACTCTTCAATTTTTCTTGCCATTTCTTCATTTTGTTGTGGTGTTAGCTTATATGCCGCCTTGTTGGGTAATGTTGATCCTGGTATGAGATCAATAAAATGACTGATTTCTTGCACTGGTGGGAGACTTTTTGGTATTCCATCAGCTATAATTTCTTGGTACTTGCCCAGAATTGGTTCCACTTCGTTAGGTACCTTTTCCTTCTTCTTTTCTATCACTTCCACCTTCAAGTTTGAAGACTCCATCTCTGAATTTTCTTCCTTTGTTTGATTTGTAACATCATTCTGTAATTTGTCTTTGAGTACAGGAACTAGTGCAAAGAGTGGGCTGTTATTTGCTTTCACTTCTTTCAAGAATTCTTTCTTACCCATCATCATAATTTTGGCGTCTGCAGCTTTTGATTCTTCTTGATTTGGCTCAACTAAAGGTATTAGTTCACTGAACTTTCCATTCTTTGTAATGGTGTACGTATTCTTCACTCCATCATGATGTGCCTTGAGATCATATTGCCATGGTCTGCCGAAAAGTAAGTGGCATGCATCCATATCAACAATATCAAACAATAATCGATCCTTATAGGCTCCGATCTGAAATTCCACCCAAGCTTGCTCTTCCACTATAGTATGTTGCCCTTTATTTAACCAAGATATTCTGTAAGGGTACGTGTGTTGTATTCTTGGTAACTTTAACTTTTCCACCATTTCAAGAGAGACAAAATTTTCTGTAGAACCAGAGTCTACAAGTACCTTACAAAATTTTCCTCCAGATTTATAGGTAGTTCTAAAAATGGACTTCCTTTGTGGTGGTTCTTCTCTGACAGGCCTTTTTAACAATGTTCTTCTCATCATAAGTACTTCCCCTTTTTTCGGACAACCACGACTGTCTGAGTCCTCTTGTAAATCTGCTTCTTGTGCTAGGTGTATTCTTCTTTCACCCTGAGTACTAGAGCTTGCTTTTGCTGGACATTTGTATGCCATATGACCTTCCTGATCACAATTGTAGCATCTTATTGGTCCATTCGTCCTTCCTGGTGATCTTCTTCTGAAATTTGGCCTTCTACCTATGAAACTTTCTCTGAAATTATCAAAATTATTAACTTCATTATGCATCTTCGGTTGGGGCTGAAAATTTGAACTCCTTCCTCTTCCTCTGAATGGTTGTCTTCCTCTGCCTCTGTTACTATTTTCTTGTCTCCTTTTGATTTTCTCTTCTACCTTCAAAGCTAGCTGATAGCATTTAGTGATGGTGTTTGGACTCAGCAACTGCAACTCTTCTTGTATGTTTATCCTCAAACCATTTAGGTATCTTGCTACCTTGATACTCTCAGGTTCTGTGAATATTGACCTTAGACTTAACTTCTGAAATTCTTCTGTATAAGTACAGACATCCATATCCCTTTGTCTGAGATTCTGCCTTTTCTGATGCAACTGTACCTCAAAATCTTCAGGGAGGTACGTTTCTCTTATCATCGACACCATCTTCTTCCACGAACAGATCTTCCTCTTACCTTCCTTTACCCTTTCCTCTTGCACGAAATTCCACCATGTAAGGGCTGCTCCCTTCATTCTGGGCTTGGCCAATTTAACTTGCTGTGACTCTGAAACTTTTTCACATTCAAAATGATTCTCCAAGGCTTCAATCCATTCCAACACTAACTTAGCGTCCATCTTTCCTATAAACATAGGTAAGTCAATGGGTTTTCCTCCCAAAGCCTTTAAAGCTTTAAAAAATGGCCTCTCGTTCTCAGCTATTCTATCTTCTTTACTGGCAGGTACATCTTCTTCTTCTTCCATTCCTTCTTTCATGTCTTGATCACCAATTGACCCCGCTCAGGTAAGTATGATGCAGAGCCACACCTTGGAAAGCTCAGGAGGAATAATCACTTGACTGAGTTACTTCAAGGAGGCACGTACATCAATCAGCCAGGATCATACTCGAATTGACTTCAAGATAATATATAAATATCATGGATGTTCGCAGCTGCTCCTTCCCCATTGCATGGCAACTTTTCTACAACGCCTTCCTCGGGGTCTTCTTTTCCACAAAGATCTACATGCAACCTCTGCATGGGTAGCGATCGGGTGCCATTGTATTGTAAACTCGATGCTTGAAAAACACCGCAATCTCCAACCTTTGAAGAAGACGAGGAGAGCAAGTCCAACGGCAGCGATTCAGTCTTGAGAAAGTTTGAATGCAGATTCTGCCTGAGGGAGTTTGGGAACTCGCACTTCTCATTGTGTCTTCAACTCTTGCTCGAAATTCCCAATGAAAAGTTCTACCTTTTCATACGAATCTGATCTTCCTTGATGCGAACAATTTTCTTCAGCCCACAGGTTGCGCAATTTGACTCAGCAACTCCATATAACCTAACAAAATTTGTCAAAGCTCTTTCAAAGTTCCGCTACTAACAGTACCAAAAGGAGGGTTGATTTTCGATCCTCTTAGTGCGGTCTACTTGCTTTGGCTCTCCTCGTAATAACCAGCCTCATACAGAAGGAATTGAACAGTAAATGGAAATAATTATAATGCCGCTTTCCTTTCAGACATCGTTCCAATATGTAATAGTATAGATCTAATCCATAAAAAAAAAATTTCTCTATCGCTGAACAAGACATACACAAAAACTGAACTTTCTCTTCTAATCAAACTCGAATCTCCCTTACATGGCCTCCTTACCTATTTAAAATTGACTCTCCTTTTCTAATAAAAGGATGAGTTACATTTTTTCGTCTTCTATCCAAGAAAAGGATAAGAAACCGAAAATTGTCAACCACCTATTATTGGACTCTGACAATCATGCAGTAGGCTACATGTTTCTTTTCCGTCTTCTATCCAAAAAGGATAAGAATCCGAAACTGCCTACTACCTATTATTGAAATCTAACAATCATTAAAACTATTCAAATTTAAAGAATCTACACCTGGTCCTAGGTGGCTATATCTGGAGAGCTCATCGAACTACTACTCTAGGTATGCCACCACATGTAGGACGTTTATTGAAAACATTAATTTTAAAACATACAAAACATAAAACTTTCCTATTTTATTTCTCGCTCTGCTACTGCAGCAGTTTGGGTTTACAAATCAACCCATTTGAAACATGTTTCAAAGTTGCTAGTAACCCAACTAGGAAGATTGAGGGTGATGTTAGAAATGACATCATGTGACTAGGAACTTGGCAAGGGGTGGTAAATCTTGTTGCCATAAAGATGTTTGAATATGATCTCATATTGGGCTAGGAGTTCATGCGCCGAGCCAATGCTATAATTGCTCCCCATCTTGGATGCATTATGGTATTAGATCCGGCTTGACCCTGTATAGTTTCTACAATATCAACGCAAGATTCAAGCAAGCGATTAAGTGTACTAGGGTTAAAGAAGGTAGCAAGAAAGTGAACCAAGGAGCTATTCTTGGTAGTGATCATTGGAGATTGGGATGAAAATGACTCTTAAGATTCAACCAATCTTGATGCTATTGAGGGTGTCATCGTTGAATTCACTGATGTGATGTCGGATAGTCTTCCATCCAGTTTTCCACCAAGAAGGCATATCAATCATGCGATAGAACTCATGGTGGGAGCATGGCCACCAGCTCGAGTTAATTACTGTCTTTCCAGGCCAAAGATGGCCAAGTTGAATAAACAACTAAGTGAACTTATGGAAGCTGGGTATCTTTACCCTTCACGATCTTTGTATGCATCGCCCATGCTATTCCAAAAGAAGGATGGAATGCTTCCCTTATGTATTGACTATTGGGCTTGTAACAAGCTTACTGTAAAGAACAAGTACCCATTGTCATTGATCATAGACAACTTTGATCATTTGGTTGAGGTGAGGTATTTCATGAAGCTTGATCTTTGCCAAGACTGCTATCAAATTTACATCACTCTAGGAGATAAGGAGAAGACAATGATTACCACCAGATATGGAAGCTTTGAGCTTTTGGTTATGCCCTTTGGGCTGACCAACGCCCTTGCTACTTTTAGTACACTCATGAATGATATATTTAGACACTTGTTGGATCATTGTGTAGTAGTATACTTGGATGACATTCTGGTGTAAAGTAGATCATTGCAGGACCATCATGAGCACCTAGCCAAAGGGTTTCCAATTTTAAGAGAAAACTAGTTATATGCCAAGGAGAAGTGTTGTTTTGCGCAACAAGAGGTCAACTTCTTAGGTTATGTCATTGGACACAACATGGTTCGACCAGAACTTAAGAAATTGCAAGACATTTTGGATTAGAAGTCGCTAAGGAATGTGCATGAGGTGCAAAAATTCTTGGGGTTAGCCAATTATTATAGGCAATTTGTATTTTGTGTATTCTAAGCATGCTACTCCTATTACTAATTTGCAGATCATTGCAGGAGCATCATGAACACCTAGCTGAGGTGTTTGCAATTTTAAGAGACAACCAGTTATATGCCAAGGAGAAGTGTTGTTTTATGCAACAAGAGGTCAACTTCTTGGGTCATGTCATTGGACACAACATGATTCGATTGAAACTTGAGAAGTTGCAAGCCATTTTGGATTGGGACCTGCTAAGGAATGTGCATGAGGTGCGGTAGTAGTTGGGGTTAGCCAATTATTATAGGCAATTTTTATTTTGGTATTCTAAGCCTGACTCCTAGTACTAATTTGCTCAAAAAGAATAGAGGATAGCATTAGAGACAGAAGCGGCAAGAGTCATTTGAAATGGTCAAGGAAAGATTAACTCAAGAGCTAGTTCTATCATTGCCAAGATATGGTGAGCCTTTAGAAGTGCAAACTGATGCATCAAGTTTTTCTATTGGTGGTGTCCTAATGCAAAACGATTACCCAATGGCATTTGAATCAAGGAAACTGAATGAAAAAGAAAGGAACTACCTTGCGCATGAGAAGGAAATGATTGTCATCATTCATTGTCTTAGAACTTGGCATCACTACTTGCTCAGTGTGCCTTTTATTGTTAGAACCAATAATGTGAGCTCTACTTACTTCAAAACTCAAGCGAAGCTGACACTGAAGTAGGCCTATTGGCAAGAGTTCATGACTAAGTTTGACTTTGAGCTCGTCTATAACCTTGGCCAACAAAACATAGTTGTGGATGCACTTAGCTGAAAGGCTCAATTGGGTGTTGTAGGCGAGGTGGAAGAGGAACAATTAACAAGCTGAGTTGTGTTGAATGAAGAAATGGTAGGAAGGATCAAGAAGGGCCTTGATGCAGACACCTAAGCTCATCAGATCGTGCTCCAAGTTTGAGCTGGGCAGAGACTAGGAGGTTTAATCTAGTCGATGACATTTTATATTTTGTAGGAAATAGAGTATACATTCCTAAATGGAAGGAGTTAAGGAGAGATTTGATGAGGAAGTGTCATGATTCTACCTTGATTGGGAACCCAGGGCACCATAGGACACTTGCTTTGCTAGAACGAGGGTTGTTTTGGCAAAAGATGAGACGTTGAGTAGTATGTGAAGATTTGTCTTGTTTTCCAAGAAGATAAACCAGTGTTGCGTTGACCTAGATGTCTATGGCAACAATTGCTAGTTCTCATTCGACCTTGAGCAAACATATTTCTTGACTTCATTACCCAGTTACCCCCTGTTGAAGGAGTTAATAGTATTATGGTTGCGGTGGACCAATTCACGAAGTATGGAACCTTTATTCCATGTAGGTATCCCTATATTGCCAAGGTAGCAACTCAACTCTTTTTCAACAATGTGGTGAAATTATGGGGAGTTTCTTATAGCATGATAAGTGATAGAGATCCTAGGTTTACATCTAAGTTTTGGACAGAGTTATTCAGACTGGTTGGAACTCTGTTGCTTATGAGCATGATTACCATCCTCAAATTGATGGACAGATTGAATGGATTAATGCTCTGCTAGAGGATTATTTGAGGCATTTTGTGAATGGGGACCAAAGAAATTGGCCGACATTGCTAGAAATTGCTTAGTTCAACTACAATCTTCTGAAAAGCAGTTTGAGTCATTACTCACCCTTTGAATTGGTAACTAGTCAACAACCCTTATCTCCACACACTTTGGTTAGTGGATATCAAGGCAGTGATGCTACTGTACTGGATGTGGTAAGGAGGTGGAATGATTAGGTGGATACAACAAGGTATCATCTTACATTGGCGAGTGACTGAATGAAGAAGTTTGCTGGTCATCGAAAGTGAGAGTTGGAGTTCAACGTTCAAGATAAGGTTTTATTCAGAATGAATCTAGATCAGTTTAAAGAATTGTGAAGCATCAATTCAACTTTGGTACATCAGTGGGATGGGTCATTTGAAGTGATTACCAAGGTTGGCAAAGTGGCATACAAGTTGAATCTGTCACTACATTTGTAAGTTCATCCAATCTTCCATGTATCACAATTAAGGCCTCATGAAGCAGATCTTGACAACCTTACTCGAAACATTCCAGAGCGCAGCCCAACAAATGTATTGGATAACCCCGCTTGTCGAGTTAAAGGAGTTGTTGGCACAAGGGTGCGTGGGATTGGCAAAAAGGCAGTAAGAGAATTTCTGGTGATTTGGGAAGATGCAGAATAGGACCATCCGACATGGGAGAAATTAGAAATCTTATGGCACAAAAAGGAGAAGGTTATGGAATTTCCCACTAGGAGAAACTCTGCTCAGCACTAGTAAAGTGAACACGAAAGTCCTCCATGCAGCCTAGGGTGCAAGGGTGCACTAGCATTGGGACGTCACCTAATTTGAGTGGGGGAGAATGTAGTGTGCTTGAAATCAAGCTGATTCATAATTTATAAATCAGGTAGCCTGTGATGTAAAATGGAAGCGCAAAGACATTACATCTTCCACACTCCTATTTTGAGCTTGATGAAAAAGTGTGTTTCTTTGGAGGTGAATTGCTCCATTAGAAAACACATTCGGATTGCATGAATCTAACAATATATTGAGGATGTGAATCGGATCGTTATGCACAGATTGAGATTGGAGGGCTCAACATAGCTTGGAGAAGCAAATTCAGTTAACCCGAGTTGTGTGACATGATTGTTGGCTAAACAAAGTGATCATTGGTGAAGTTGATTATCCACAGATTGCCAAGTTTAGTCGCTAGTTGTTAATTAACATATTGGATCTTTTGAAGATCTTCTATCACACCTCAAATCCCCTAGTTAGTCTTGAATGCTTAGTGATTCAGACAGAGTAGAGTTGAGAAGAGAATGATATTGGATCTTGTTGCTAGGATAGCTTGTTTTCTAGAATGTTTGTTTGTGTTTATGTCAAGGAAAATTGGATAGGCAAGTTGTATGGTTTATTCTATGAATATTAGCAAGTTGTCTAGATGGGCTATATTGTAATTGTGATGATCATACGCATTTTTGGTGTTAGCCAACTTGTGAAGGCAAATGGCATATTGTAAATGATTAAGGTCTTTATGAATAATGAATCTGAATTGCCCTATTTGATTGTTGTCTTTATCTTATCTTGAATGCTTGTTATTACTAGTTTTACTTGTGTAATGAATGAATTGTTAAGTCTGGGTTGATTATCTTTTCACATATATTTTGGGGTAGGTGTAGTCTATATTGGGGCTAAGGGAAAATTTGAACGTTTAGGATAGTTGCAAAGGCAGTACCGCATAGGAGAAAACTTTAACCCTATGACAATTGGTCCACTATTAGAGATTGTAGTGCAGGCAAAGGAGGAGGTTGTGGGAGAGGTAGACATGATAGTCCTCGTCTGAATCCTAGAGAGAGTCCTATTCAAGAGGAAAATAGGGAGGAGAGCCATAGAGAAGAACATGTTGACTCAAAAGAAACTAATTTGAGATAGATGATGAGGATGATCACATTGTGTTGGGAATGAGGAGAGACAAAGATCCATAAGTCCTTAGAGAGACCTCCATGGTGATATACAGAGGTTAGCTAAGGCCACTCAAATGAAGGACCTACAGAGGTCCAAGATCAAACCCTTCAACAGGGTTGGTATAGGGTATGTGGCAGAGCAATGGTAAATTGCATTAGATAGATGTTTTTCTATGCAAGAGTTTGACTCTATTGTCAAAGCGAGGTTTGTCATCATCCACCTAGAGCTCTTTGGGGCTACATGGTGGAACATTGAGGAAAAGAAACTAGGTGTGAACATGAACACTTTTACATGGGAGTTATTCCTAGAAAACTTCTATGAATGCTTCCTACTAGAGGAATGGTACTAGTAGAGGGCAGATGAGTTCCATAATATGAGGTAGTATACTATGACTGTGGCAAAGTATGAGCGGAAATTATATGAGTTCATGCCTTATGTAGGAACCAATGATAGTTCACCACTGATGGTTTAGCACTTCATTCGGGTCTGAACAGACATCTCATTGAGGGTGTAAAGGTTTTCTAACCTAAGACCCTCAAGGATGCAATACATCAAGCTATCCTTGTAGAGAAAAATGTCACCTTGGGACATGGTGGTTTTGTGGGAGCACCTGCAGCATCAGGGACCAAAGGTAACCAGGGAGCAAGTAGTAGTAAGAAGCTTCCTTCTTCTAGAGGCAATCAACAATAGTAACAGGAAGGATCTTATCCTCTAACATGGAGTGGTGGTGGTGGTTCAAACACTAGGGATTCTTAGTACTCTCAGCATGATAAGTGCAACTAGTATGACTAGTCATCACAGAGTACTCATTCTTTTGCTGGTGCGGGTAGTTTTCAGCAATCTAGTGCACCTAGACTGCAGAGAAGTTTTGATGGCGAATATTTTTCAGGTAGACAACATGGACACAAGTCATCCCATTGTCCTTAATGGAAATCATAGTTCTCAGATCAAAGACCTACAACTTCAGAACCCATGGTTGGAGATATGGGTAGATCTCAGAGGGTATTTTTAGTGGAGTCTTATCCTCCTATAGGGGAAAAGGGTCCAATGGGACCTACACAGTGAGTTGCTAGAGTTTTACCTTTCTTGTAGGCTTCCAAGAGTAAGCCTAAGTCTGGGGGGGTTGGATGTAATGCCTACCCCTAGTTTACTTTACATGTTGTATTGTCAAATTCTTTTAGGCCAGTTTTATGATTATGTTTGATGATTAGTGGTACTTGATTACCTATTGTTTGGATGTTATTTCATGCTTAGTTGATTTATGTGATGAGTTACTTGGTACTCAGTTATTTCATGTATACATGATTCTTCTTCGATGATGATGCTTGTATACAATGATTTCATTTATTTCATGATGATAGTTAGATGGATGATTTATATGAAATTTCTATGGATACTTACCCCATACTTGCATGTGTATGGTGTACATGTATCTTTTACTTTATGTATGATGTTTCTGATGTGGTTAAGAGAGGGAGTCATAGTCACGTACTACTAGGGATCTACATGATGCACCACTCCTTGCCATTGCCTATTTAGTTTAGATTATATGTGTTTGTACATGCTCAAATTTTATGCAAATTGCAGGTATAGGGCATCGACTTCCCTGAATTGTGCCCTATTGCAATATCTCAATGGTAAAAGAGGGGAGATAATTCTTGAGTTCAAATCCAAACCTTAAGCCAATTGTCCTAAAAAGTAGGACAAGTATATGATTTATTTACCCTTTTGAATTCGTCAAGTAATTTGAATTCATGATTTTGACCCTTGAGTTTGATCTAGTACTCTATTAATTATAATGGGTTTTCGTATTTAGTTTTGTGGGTTTGTTGTGATTTTCAGTTATAATTAAATCAAATTAAAAGATAATTTAATGAAAATTTAATAAAGAAAAATCAATATTTAATTATATTTAATTAATTGAGAAATTAATCAAATTAAAGAATTAAATTTAAAGATTTAATTAATATTTTCATTTTTGCATAATTATATTTATTTAATTTAATAATAATTTATTTAGGAAATTTCATTTTAATAATAAACTCTAAATAATATTATTAGTTAAATTAATAAATATATTATTAAAGATGTCTTATGATTTAATAAGAGAGAGAAAGAATTAATTTAATGAAGTTTATTTTAATTAAATTGCAAAAAGGTTGTGTTGATTTTAAATTAAAAAAATGGCATCTAGGCAAGAATGGCAGCCTTCGAGATGGAATCTAGGGTTTGGTGGAGATGCCCTAACGATGCCCTAGTTACGAAGAGATGGCAAAGTCAAATGGAATAGGTTGTTTCAGTTGAGGGCACAAGGGTAGACTGGCTTTGATGGTGGGGTGTATAGCAGCTCAAGGTGGTCTTTTAACATTCCTCGGGCTACACATGATAGTGATATGATGCCTTCATGGTGGAGTGGTAAACAACGGGGTTGGTTTTTTCATAGTGATCAGAGGCCTGGCAGGAAGGGATCCACTAGCTGTTTAGCCACAAAACCAATAATATCCCCTTGTCCATTTCTGGCCACTACCCTTGCACCCGATAAGCCTTTATTCCCTTTTGAAGCATCATCAAAGTTAATTTTAATCCAATCCCCTTTTGGCGGGCACCATCTAACCTCCTTCCTATGAACTTTTAGCTTGCCTTCCAATCCTCCATCATTGGCCCATTTTATTTTGATCTTGGGCCAAAATTTTTGTACCCTACTGTCCAAGCAATTAAAAATTATCCTTGGGTGTTGTAGCATTCCATTGGCATTCATACACTCTTCAATAGCTCAGTGAATTCTTTCCCAAACCCTATCCACGCTTTCCAATTTGTCTTGAAAGATATGTCTATTTCTCTCCTTCAACACTTCCCAAATGACTAAAGCTGGACTAACAACCCAAATAATTGAGTAAATAGATTTTTTGAAATCTACCAGCCAACCTTGAAAAATTCCTTGAAGAGAATCTGGTAGGGGAGCAGACCAGCATAGATGTATCTTCAAACACATCCAACATTGTTGAGCAAAATTACATTGTACCAAAAGATGATTTGTAGTTTCTGTCACATTTAGACATAAAGCGCAACAAGACAGGCCCACAAACCTGAACTTATACCACCTATCATCCATAAGAATCCTGCCCTTTAAAGCTAACCATGCAAATTCTCTAGCCTTGGGCAAACATAATTTATTCCAACACAACTTATGGGGCCACCCATCAGAAACAATCACCTTTCCACTAAGTTGATAACCCAACTTTTTCGAATAACATCCACTCTTGGAAGCACACCAGATAATCTTATCCTCCTTATTACTCAAATTAATCTACCTTTCCTGAAAAATACCTTTTAATCTCCATTTATTTTCCTTTGACAGCTGCAAATTGGAGAAGTCCTTCCAGACCCAGCAAGAGCCCACCTCTGATTGCCTCTCCTCCACATAACAATCCACTGTGTCGCCCCATGCAGCCTTGAATACTGGAATAAGATCTTCAACTCCCTCTAGATTAGCCAACCTACTCAACTCGTTCCAAGAGTCACGCCAAAAGGAGGCTTTTTCCCCATTACCAATGTGCCAAGAGATATGTTTAGTGATGATATGCCTACAATCCAACATGAAATTCCAAATAGCTGATCCTTTCAAAGGGTTCCTAATAGTAAGAATCCTCAAAGGGTCCCCAGAGTCTAAATATTTACCTATAGTATTTTGATAGATAATTGTTTCGGATGCTCATACATATCCCAAATTAATTTTGCTCCCAACGCCTTATTGACATCTTGCCATCTACACATACCCACTCCCCCCTATTTCTTTGACTTGCACAAAGACTCCCATGCAACCAAAGGAATTTTCTCCTTATTTTGAGTCCCATTCCATAGGAATTTCCTCATCCTGTATTGAATATACCTTAACACCTCCACCAAGATTTTTAAACAGCTCATAGAGAAAGTCGGAATAGCTGAAATTACCATCTGTAGAAGTAAAATTCTTCCTACAAAGGACAACCAAATCCCTTTCCAACCATCCAAGTGCTTAATACAACTATCAATCAATTCTTTCCATAAATTAGAGTTATTTCTACCCTGAAACAATGATATTCCTAAGTACTTATTGTTAGAGTAAAGCATTAATTTCATTTCATTTATTAAATTCGCTTTATTCCCTTCTTAAGATTTTACTTTATGCACCTTTTGCATCTCTATTTAATAATTAATTAGTAATTATTATATAGCTTTTTCCTTTTTAGGCTACCCTTTTCCAAGTTTCGATCTCCTTTTATAAGGATTCATCTTTTGTAATTTTTTATTCTCTTCCATTTTTGAGAATACATTAGCATATTTTTCAAAGCAAAACCCTTGCCTCCTCTCATCTTTTTCTTTTGTGACAAGTTTTTTGCATGTAGGTATTCGAAGGCTTTGTGGATTTGTTTCGATCAAATCCTTCATGGTATCAGAGCCAAATCTGTTGTAGCTTGTTCGTTATTTGGATAAAAAGGAGAACAAGGGTTTGACAGAACAAATCTAGAGTTTTTTAGGTATTTTTTGTGAAAAGAGTGGGGTCATTGATTTTTGGAGCAAGTTGAGACCAAACAAACATCACAGATGGATCTAGAAGGCGTCAAAATCCCTATTTCCATATAAAGTTTGTCCAATTTGGACAACGTTGATTCGAGAGGCAAAAACATTTTGCTTGATAAGGCCGTACGGCCTCTGCACATCTTCCGAGGTGAGATTTTTATCAAAAAATCAACAAAATTATTTTTAAAAATGCAAATTTGCATTTTTCGGCCTGCAGGCCCTTTTCAGGACCGAAAAATCATTTTTCGGCACTGCTTCAGCCCAGCACTGACACCACCCATCGACTTTTGTTTTATGGGCTGCCACCTACCTATGACCGCTGCTTTGCCACGGCGTCACCTTGCCTCCACCCAGGTCATCACCCCTCCTCTGCCACCCTCCTCCGCTTTGATCAAACACCACCACCGGTGGCTTAGCCAGAGCTCTGCTCTGCCCAGCGGTGGTATAATTTTATTTTATTTTTATTTTTTTAATAATTTATTTTTTCAAGCTTCTAGGGACCCTAGCTTTTTTTTTGCGATAACTCAAGCATACAGGGGTCTTTTTTTGATCTAAAAGAAGTGTCAAAAAATTGGTTTCAAGATGGTGATGATGGAGAAGGAATTTTTGGGATTTTTTAAAGATTGATACCTGTTTTGGCACTTGAAGTTTGTTGATGACTTCTATCTTTAGGGGGGCATAACTTCTTCGTTATAGCTTCGTTTTTTGTTCTAAAAAAAACGTCGAAAATATCTTCTCGAGCACTTTGTAGATTCTCTATTTTTCATCAGTATTTAGTACAAGGTATTTTTTATTCATATTTGAAGCTTTTTTGCTCTTGTCTCATTTAAGCAATCTATTTGTAAGTTGGGGTTCAGTTTATTTCATTGTGGGGGGTGTTTTAATCTTTTTTTTTGTTATTATATCAGTATATCAAAAAATATTTTAAAAAAAAACTTTTCTAAAACAATGGTCGAGACCACTTCTTCTATAGAACTTTTGACCCCTCACAATTATCACACATGGAAGACCTCGATGACTCGGCGTATCCGGTCAAAATAGTTGTTGTCATGTTTAGATGCCATGCAACTTGTTTTACAGAGGCCTTTTGAGGTCATGCAACACAGGAACAAGATGGATGAGGCAATAGGATTAATTTCTTTACAAGTCTCCGACAGTCTACAGTTTCATCTAGATTGGTGCAATACTCCTCTTGCTATGTGGACCAAGCTTGAAGGCTTGTTTGGTATAGTGAATGAGTTCAAAGCACTTCAGATAGAGATAGATCTTACATCACTTGTGTCAGATTCCTTTCTAACTATTGATAACTTCTTGATGAAGTTTACTCAGTAGAGATCATTGTTGCAGGGTTGTGGAAAGACGAAGATTGATACTGAGTGCATCTATTTGATTCTCTCTAAGCTTCGAGAGAATTTTCAGATATTTTCTTCCACATTCTATTCTACCAAAGCACTTCAGATAGAGACAGATCTTACATCACTTGTGCCAGATTCCTTTCTAACTATTGAAAACTTCTTGATGAAGTTTACTCAATAGAGATGATTGTTGCAGGGTTATGGAAAGGCGAAGACTAATACTGAGTGCATCTATTTGATTCTCTCTAAGCTTTGAGGGAATTTTCAAATATTTTCTTCGACATTCTACTCTACCAAAGATGATTTGGGCAATAAATTTGTTCTATTCTATTCTATTGAGATCTTTTGTGATCGCTTGACTAGAGAGCAGTCAAAGCTCACATAGTTGGATACTATGACTGGTTCTAAGACAAAGGCATTGGTAGCTCAAACATCTACAAGAGAGATGAAGCATAAACTGAAGCATAAGACAGATTCAGCAAGCAGTGAGAGTTCCTCCAAGCCTCCTCCCAAATCAGATTCTCGGAAGCTCTCTCAGAAGGGCAATACTTGTAAATCTGGTGAGTCTTCCTTCAAAACAAAGAAGTATACAGGTGAACCTTGTAGTTTTTGTGGCAAGGAAGGACATCTAGTTTCCAAGTGTTGGAAATTTTTTGAGGCATTAGAGGAGGCCATGCAACATTCTAGTATTGCTTCTCTAAAGCCTCCACCTCCACCTATAGGGAAAGAACATGTTCTTTCTGCACAAGCATTGTATTCTATAGCTTCTTAGATTCTTGATTCCAGAGCTTCCCATCATATGACACACTCACCTAATTTGGTTACCTCACTTGCTCAGAGTGCTACTACACAGATTGCAGTTGGTGATTCTTCTCAACTTTTAGTCACAGGTTCAAGAACTATCTCTTTAGAAGGTGGTTCACTATAGGATGTTCTCCTGGTTCTGGCCATTTCTTTGAACCTCATGTCTATCTTTTAGATTTGTCATTCAAGCTCTGGAAAGATAGTTGAGTTCTCACCACATGATGTGGTTATTCAAGACCTCCATGATCCTGATTTAGTTAGTGCTACAGGGAGTGTTGATCTTCAGTCTCACTTATATCAATTTGATGGTTTTGAGAGCTCCGATTCTACAAGTGTTTCTCTCATTTCTCATGCAGACACAATAAGCAAGCTTTGGCATGAGCATTTTGGCCATGTCAACTATAGATATCTACAATAGATGAGTACATAGGAGCTAGTGATTGGGTTACCTCATATCTCTTGTACTGACGGTGTTAGTCAAGGTTGTGCACTTGGCAAACATCATAGAGATTCTTTTCTGATAGGTAGATCCACACGTGCTAAGGCACCATTGGAGTTGATACACAGTGATCTTATGTCATTTCCCACTCCATCTTTTTTAGGGGCTTGATATGTGCTCATCTTCATTGACGACTTCTCCAAACACACATGGGTGTACTTTTTGAAGTACAAGTCTGATGTCTTTGATTCATTTTGAATCTTTAAGACTTTTGTGGAGAAACAGTCTGGTCTTTCAGTAAAGCATATATGCACTAACAATGGGGGGCAATATGTGAATCAGTCTTTCAGAGATTTTTACATTGAGCATGGTTTACAACATCAATTCTCTATTCCCTATACACCTTAGTAGAATGGGGTGATAGAAAGAAAGAATAGGACATTACGGGAGATGGCCAATTGTATGATACAATCTCGTGCTATGAGCTCTTCATTTTGGGATGAGGCTATCAATTGAGCCAACTATATTCAGAATTAGATGTCTCACAAGGCATTACAACACTTGACTCCTGAGGAGGCTTGGACTCATGTCAAGCCTGATGTTTCTACTTTCTATAATTTGGTAGTGAGGCTTGGGCATTAATTCCAAATGCTTAGCAGAAAGCCATGGAGAAGAAGAGCTGACCATTCATTTTTGTTGGCTACTATGAGGATGTGAAATTGTACAGGTTATTTGATCCTAATTCCAAAGATGTCTTGTTTCAGCTAGATGTTCAGTTTGATGAGTGTTATCCTCCAATGGATCCTCCATCTTCACCTTCTTCTTCACTACCCAATACTTCCTCTACTCCTCTACAGGATTATGCATCCTCTGAGGAAGATCTTGCTATTGATCCACCTTCACCACCTCCACCAGATGTTCCATGAGTGCCCAAGTGGGCTCATGATACTATTGATGTGCTGGACCTTTGGCAGGTGATCCTATAGATGCTCGTCGCACTCGTTCTTAGATTGTAGGTAGTGGCCTTTTCAATCATGCCATTTCAGATGATCCTTAGAGTTTTTCATAGGCGATGGGAAACTCAAAGTGGGATAGGGCTATGGATGAGGAGTACTCTTCTTTGATGAAGAACCACAAATGGGATCTTTGTCCTCTTTCGAAAGGAAGAAAGTTGGTTCGAAGTTGTTGGGTGTACCGTACCAAATATGCCACAAATGGTTCTATTGATAGGTACAAGTCACGTCTTGTTGCAAAGGTTTTTTCACAGGTTGAGGGTATTGATTACTCTAAGACCTTTGTCCCTATTGCCAAGATGAATTCTATTCGCCTTGTACTCTCTCTAGCAGCTTCATAGGGATGGACAATTTTTCAGATGGACATGAAGAGTGTTTTTTTCCATGGAGACCTTCATGAGGAGATCTACATGGAGCAGGCTCATGGTTTTGTGCAGGACTCTTCATTGGTATGCCAACTTTGGAGGTCTTTATATGGTCTCAAATAGGCCCCTAGGGCTTGGTATGAGAAGATGGATTCCTTCTTGCTTGCTTCATAGTTCACTCGGTGTCATTCTGACCCTACAATTTACATTCAGCATCATGGGGCTGATTTATTGATACTTGTGCTTTATGTTGATGACCTCATCATCATAGGAAGCTTAGTCTCCATGATACAAGGTGTTCAGCAAGCATTGAGAGAGCAGTTTGAGATGACAGATCTTAGACTTTTGCACTATTTTTTGGGCCTATAGGTTGTTCATTCTTCAGATGGGATAGCCATACTCTAACAGAAGTATGCCCTTGATATGCTTCAGAGATTCAGCATGCTTGATTGCAAGACTGCGCCCACACCTTTTTAGGTAAGTGTTGTTTTATCTACCATTTGCTCTACTCCTAAAGTGGATTCCACTATATATAGACAGCTTGTGGGTAGTTTATTGTACCTGACACACATGTCTTGATATTTCCTTTGTTGTTGGACTTGTCTCTCGATTCTCCCATGATCCTCATGAGAGTCATTGGCAAGCATCCAAACATATCTTGAAGTATATTAGAGGTACAACATGTTATAGCATTCACTACACATTAGGAGATCTTCACATTGTTGGTTTCACAGATTCAAATTGGGCTGGTGATATTGATGATCGCAAGTCTACTTCTGGTTTTTTATTTTGTCTTGGTTTTGGTCCTATTACATGGTCTTGCAAGAAGCAGCATGCTCACGGATTATCATCTATAGAGGTAGAATACAGGGCAACTGTATTGGCTAGTCAGGAGGCTTTGTGGCTTCGACAGTTGATGACAGAGTTTTGATTTCCTCCTAATAGTCCCACCTTTCTATGGTGTGACAGTCAGAGTGCTATACCCATTTCACGCAACCCAGCTGAGCATCAATGGACCAAGCACATTGAACTTCACATGCACTTCATCTAGCATCTCATTCAGGATGGCACCTTGAGCTTGGAGTACATTCCTACTATTGACCGGGTTGTAGACATCTTCACTAAACCTTTTGCATCTTCGTGGTATCTTCAGCCACGTTCTATGCTTGGGGTGAAGGAAGTTGTCCTTGGAGGATCTCAGTGATGAGTCCTTCCTTCCTTCTTTTATTGCTATCTCTTTTTGGAGTAGAGCTTTTTCCACTGGGTTTTCTCTATTTCTATGTTTCATAGAGATTTTGTTGTGATTGTGTACCTCATCAGGCCTTGTTGTTGGGACCCAAGTTTGCTTTCAACATTGCATTGTAGTTTCCTTGCTCTTTCTACATTGTTGCTCATCTTAAGGGGGGTGTTAGAGTAAAGTGTTAATTTAATTTAATTTATTAAATTCACTTTATTCCCTTCTTAAGATTTTACTTTATGCACCTTTTGCATCTCTATTTAATAATTAATTTGTAATCATAAAATAACTTTTCCCTTTTTAGGTTACCCTTTTTTGAGTTTTGATCTCCTTTTATAAGGATTGATCTTTTATAATTTTTTATTATCTCTTCCATTTCTGAGAATACATTAGCATATTTTTCAGAGCAAAACCCTTGCCTACTCTCATCTTTTTGTTCTGTGATAGGTTTTTTGCATGCAAGTATTTGAAGGCTTTGTGGATTTGTTTTGATCAAATCCTTCACTTATTAGGTAGCTTTCCATGCCTCACCCCCAAAATTTGACATATCTTAGCCTGAATCTTGCTTGCAGTATTGAAAAAGAAGATCTCTGATTTTTGCTAATTTATGAACTGCCCCGACACTTTGCCATACTCCTCTATAACATTTTTAATACAACAAGCCTCCCTAACACTAGCCTCACCCATTAAAAAATTATCATCCACAAATTGTAAATGTGTAACCGAATCAATACCTCTAGCAACCTGTAAGCCTTTCCACCTTCTATCCTCTTTTGCTTTTGAAATTGCTCACCCCAGCACTTTCGCCAGAATGATAAAAAGAAAAGGAGATAAAGGACCTCCTTGATGAATAACTCTCTCCATTTTGAAGAAACTTTGAGGGCTACCATTAACTAACACCAAGATGCGGGGGGAATCAATACAAGAGAAGATACATTTATACCAGCAACTGCTAAAACCAAACTTATCAAGAACCTTAGACAAAAACGGTCTATTCACATTCGCGTAAGCCTTTCGAATATCCAATTTTATCATCATCCTAGCATCCTTGTTCAATCTCAATGAATGTATGGCTTCATGGGCTATAATAAATCCTTCAAAGGTAGACTTTCCAGGAGCAAAACCACTCTATTCTGAGGAAACTATTGTGGGCAAAACCAATTAAATATTAATAATAATAATTATTATTAAATTACTAATATTTATTAATTATTTATAGTTATTATTTTAATTATTAATAGTAATTGTTTAATTTTAATAATATTTATTTGAAACATGTTTGGTTTAATTAATTACAAGTTTTGGAAATTGATTTTCATTTTTAAATCAACAAAGTATAATTATATTATTTATTTTTAAATCTAATATTGATTTAATTAAATGATCATTTATCTATTAAGGGGAAATTTGTAAACATCTATAAATGGACTTTTAGGGATGTATATTTTTAAATGAAGTATGAAAAATTGAAAACCAATTGTGAAACTTGAACCCTATTTTTAAATCAAAATATTATGTTTCAAAACCAAACAAAATATGAAACTACACTTGTTGTGTTGTACGTTTTTAAGTTGTGTTGGGTTTGGGGTTAACTTAGCATGTTGACTAGTTTTGGATGTTTATCAAAGGCTTGGGGAATGTTGTTATGTGATGATGTTATGTATGTTTTGGTCACGATCTTTTATACTCGACCATGGTGATGTGTCGCATGTTTCTATGATGAGTTTTGATCAGTGCTTGATAGTGCTTTCTAGTTGCTTGTATAGAACTAAGGTAATTTTGTGACTTTGTTGATGTAACCTTTGAGTTTTTGATTGGTTATCTTTGGGTGCTTTCTAGTTGCTTGTAAAGGATCGAGGTGAATACTATGTTTTATCTTTAGGTGCTTTCTAGACTGCTTGTAAAGGACTAAGGTGAATATTGTGTTTTATCTATAGGTGCTTTCCAATTTCTTGTAAAGGACTGAGGTGAAAATTGTGAGAAAATTGTGATTTTATGAGATATATTTTTCATGAGCTTAGGGTAGGTAATCTATGTGTACATTGGGAAGTGGCTTGCAATGGAGGCCGGAGCCCTAAAGAGGCTACCTGGGTAACCCATTGTAAGTTGTTTTAATAAGTGATAACATTTCATTAAATGAGAGTAAAATGAATTAATAAGAGTCATTATTTTTTTCGCCCATGCCTCGAGTGCTAGTATAGGCTAGGATGGGAGTGGAGAGGATGCTTAGTCATGACCTTGCTTCGTTAGTATGCCTTGTCTGTACAAATGGATACTGATGTTGCATAGAGACAGTAGGGGTTCAAAGTCCAGAGAGGCTGTCAGGGTAACCTTAGAGTTGGCTCATGCGATGACACTTGCATAGTAAATTTCCTACATGTCTTTGTTGCCTCTGGGTTTAAATGTTACTTTTGTCTTGGAACCTTTGAGATAGATTGCTATCAGGTTTTCCTTGATCTAGATGTTGGTTATGACTTTTGGGATTGATATCCATTTGGGACTTGAGACTATCTCCTCAGCATGATGGGAGTGTGCCATTTAGGTTCCACAAGGTTGGGTGGTAATCCTTTTTACTAATACCATTGAGATCCAATAGCTGGATGTCGATGTTGGATGTCCTTGTGCAGTTATTCATTTCTTTTGATCTTGTATTTCTCCTGGATGATTATATTTTTCTATACTGTATTTGATTATCAGAGATCGTATTTATTCATGATGTATATTCTTTGAGCTTTTCATACCCCGTGACTTGTACAATAGATGATTATGCATTCTAGTTATGCCAAGTGACATCTTAGGTAATTATATATTATTTAATTGGATTCGTACTGGTGGTTATTCCATGATGTGGATTTTGGTTATGTGTTAGATTTAATATTAATAAACTTATACATGTGATTCAACATCATGGAACCCTTAAGAGATGTAATATGTTTTGGATGGTTGTATGTATGTGAGTTATTGCTTTCGCTATTTTATCTCTTGTTGTTGTTATTTAAAAAAAATAAAATTATTTAACAAACTTAGTGAAACTTTAGGTTAATTTCTTTTGGGTTCCTTGGCGGGGTGTTACAGTTATGGATCCAGGACCATAAAGCATGAGGAAGATGTATTTTTTAACCTATCTTGTTTTCCATGATGTTTTTACATCTTATTGTATGGATTGGAGATCCTACATATCATTTGGAGCTAGAAATGAGAAAGATGTCAAAAAGATGTCAAATATTGACAAAGTTGTCAAATAGGGTAAAGTGGTAAAAAAACTTGTGGATTGATGCTCTAAAGGCTAGATCATGCCTAGACATCATAAATGGACCATGTTGGACCTACTTGGAAGGTTCCAAGTGATAAGTGTTCAAAAATTGCAAGTTGCTTGATAACATTTGTGCAAGAATTGCATATGTCATGGTTTTGAGGTTGATGGTTGCCATAACTGTCTAAAACCTCTTGGTAGACTTATAAAAAACATGAAATGTGTCTAAAACCTCTTGGTAGACTTATAAAAAACACAAAATGACCCATTCCAAGGGTGGGAGATTGTAAGAGGAAAGTTTTGTCATTAAACACTACAAATTCTACCCCAGTTTTGACAATTCTACATATTTTAGTTTGAATGATCACAATAATGGATTGAAGTTGGAGATTTTGCTTTGGTTTAGTGTAGTTCATGCTTATACAATCCTTTTTGTTTCAGGTTACTAGGTCATAGAAGTTCATTTGTTTGGGTTTTGAAAATCTTTTGTGAAAACTGTGTGTTGGTTTTATCTTGGCAGTTTTCACAATAATGGCTCCTCCATGAGTTCCTACCATGGATTCATTACAACCTTAAGGGAAATGGGAATGGAGCTAGTGTACATAGTGTATATAAAAGCTTGGGCCCTGAGAAGATGCATAGCTATTTTTCATGTGATGCCCTAGGCAAGTCACAGTTACTTGGTGAGGTAATCACAATGTTTGCATGAAGGTTTTGGAGGTTTGAATGTGAGAGATACTTCAAACCAAGAGTTGCAGAAGGAAGAGGGGTGAGTGATGTTACTATATGCCAAGGGAGAAGGTTTCAAAACAAGTTTTGATAAGGGAATGAATAGACCATAGTCAACCCTATCATTCATATTATGAAACCCTTGACTATAGGCATAAAAATTACTTTCAAGTGTACGGATGACTTGAAGACCCAAGACCCACAAAATCCTTTAGGTTTTTCAAAAGGGTATTTGAACCCATGTTTTTTTTGCCACCTTATGAGAGAAATTTGGAGTTAAGGTCCAAAAACCCAAGTAGGAGGGCTAATTCTATTAGGCCTATTTTTGGTAGTTTTGGTGTAGATGCAAAGAACTTGAAGAAAACTTGTGGGATTTGTGTCTAGAAGCCTAAGAGAAGTCTAAATTCTCATGTAAGAGCCCCTCACTCCATGTAGTTGAGAAAATGATTAGAAAGAACTAAGAAAGGAAGATGGCAAGCCAGCTTGTAAAGGCATTTGGTGAAGGAAGTAGCTAGAGGATAGGATAGAGATCCTCTAGAGATTAGGGAATTAAAGGGAACCTTAATAGGCTAAGAGAAATCCTGAGCAAGTCCTTGAGAAGCTAAGGACTAAGCAAGCTAACTACCTTGCAATACATCATTCAGAATTCGTCATTCTGAAACTTTCGAAACCAAATTTTTATGACAGTTCAAAGTCATTTTCAAACTGATGTTAAATTTAACAGAGGCAATGGAACATTGATAATCTCTGGTGCCAAGCATATCATATTGTTATACATACAAGAGAAATATTTTTGTATCTTCATTGAAACTAGCTAATACATGCTTGCTTTCCCACTACTAGGTATAACCTATAATGGTAATATATTAAAAAAATTAGAACACAATGACTAATTCTCAATTTCAAGGCCTGTGGATTTGTTACCAAATTTTCATTTAGCTTTCGAGAGAATAGTTGACATGATCTAAATAGCAACAGCTTTCTTTTCTTTAATGTATTACAAAATTTCAGCCAGTTGTAGACATAGCTTTTCTAAGCTATGTCTACACCATAAAGTTCCCCCTTGATGTCTTGAGGACGATACAGTAGTGCAAATTGCCTTTCAACTAACGACCTTGAAGAGCAAGTTTTCTCAATTTTTTATTTATTACTTTTTTCTTTGTTTTAGATTTTTCTCCGATGGATTTTTTTGCAAGGGATATGAAAAATGCAAAGATAAATGCTAGACGGCTTAATTATTATACACTACATTTTTCATTTCTAGACTAAAAGTGTTAAATAGTCAAAATTGCTTTATTTTCCTAAGCTTAATTTTTTGCTTAATGTATGATTTTTAAGAGTGATGGATAAATGTCAGTTATCTCTACAAATTAGTTAGAATGCAGGTCAACCAAGGCATTAGAACAAGGAATGGATTTGTGAGCAATGGGAAAACTTTCAGAGGCTTCCCTGTGGTGGGACATAATCTGCTTATGCCGACTTCCTTAGGTTGTTAGATTAATCCCCAAATTTTGAATAATAAGGGAAGACATGTCCGTGGAAGGAGAGGAATTAAAAAGAAACTACATTTCCATTGCAATTCCTCTGTCTAGAGTAAGTGAATCAAAATTATTTGTGTTTTATTCATATTAAGGGAATCAATTGGTATGCATAATTATATTTTCAGGTACACTTTGACATAGTGCAAAAAATGTCACTCGAATGGAAGTAAGAGAACCCAAAAAAATTAAGTGCAAACATAAACATGTGATTGATAGAGATGTATGAGACATGTGATTGAACACACAGACAGAGGACAAAAAGAGGAGGGAGGAAATAAATTGAGTATGGAATTTGAAGTCATCCCTGTGTTGGGTGATGGAAGTGGAGAAATTGATTTTGGTGGTGAAACATGTGGTAGGAGAATAGCCTTGTGGTGCAGAGTATAATGTCAAGGTGAGAAGATCTTGGGTTTGCAAAGGAGAATGACCATGATAGTTTCATATGCCTCTACAGTTGTTGGGCTCAGGATTCTATTGTGGAAGAGCAATATCAAATGGAATATGTAGGTGACTAGAAAGCAACATTTTTTCCTACTTGAAGATATAAAGTACAAAAAGAATTTAGATGGTTATGCATAGCGTATAAAAATCAATTATCACTTCGATTTGTAATGAAATTGTATCAGTTTGTGTATGAAAATCAATTAAATTTGAAGAAAAAAATTGTTTTGTATAAAATTGAAATTTTTTGTATACAACCATTTATTTTATCTTCCATGATTAGATATTAATAATATTAAAAAAGGTGCTTGCAACAATAGATTATCAATATGAAAGAAATGTCATATGTAATTGTGGATAAAATAGAATGTGCAATCTACAATGAGCAGGTCAATAAAGAGAGGACAAATTGGATCCACTAATTTCGTTTGAAAAAAGCAGCATAAATTTGGTATTTTTCCACTCTCACAAGATTTTAAATAAATAATAAATAATAAGAAATATGAATTATGATAATAAACAAAATTCAAATCAGCCCAATTTGAGAGTTTTCTGAAATGCGTGCATTCATCAGCTTCTGCGGATTTCTAAATTAGTCCATTTCTAATTCTATCTTAAGTGGGCTTCTGATTTTCCCCCGAGCTTTCTGTTATCTGCTATGTATCAAGCCAATAGGCTTACTCCTCATAAGATGCCTGCCAGATTGTTTGGAAAATCGAGGTGTCTAAGGCCAGAAAATGGTGAATGTCTTAGAACAAGGGGAAAAGAGGACTTTCTGGTTGTCCAGCCCGGAGATTGTGAAGACACGTCTGCAAGGTGAATCTTAAAAGAAATTCAAGAGACAAACAGGTATCGATTTCAAGAATAAATTCTTTTTAAAAAAAAACCCATCTTCCTAATCAAGTGAAATTGGATTTAACAGTGGATGCAGAACTAGATCATTATAAAAGCAATTTGGGCATGAGTATTTGATAAATAACTGTATGATCGAAGATCCCTCTGCATCCAATTCTTCCTTTTCCGTAGTCCAGCTAGGCATCAATCCTCTAGAACGTTCGTAAATAACTGATTTGAATATCACCATTGTTTCTCCGCAATTTGTTGAATTCAATAAAAAACAACAGTTAAATTTAGCTGTATGGCTCCAAATTCGGACCGGAAATGTGATTTTGTCAGATCCCCGTCACGATTGTGAAGTTGGAACGGACCAAATCAGATTCTAACTGATCTTGAACCTGAATCTACACTAAAATTACATGAAAAACTCTGTAGAGAGCAAAAATCTAGGAGTACTACCTCTAATCTACACCTTCTACTGAAACAAATCCGTCGATGCCCATTGAAGCTTGCTGTCGAAAAGAACCTAACCCAATCCAGAACACTCACATGCAAACCCATTAAAACACAGCAATTCTACCACCGCACATTAAAACGAGACCCATTCAACATGCATTTCCAATCAACCAGATCGTTAAAATTTTCAGAATGATAAAAAACCGCTCCACCTCTGGATCCACCATTAAACCTCATTTAAAGCTCAAATAATGGAGATCCATTGCAGCTGCCCAAATCCATCACCAACTACAGAACAGCCACGGCCCCTTCCTCCACAGGACTTACAGGAAAATTAAACAGCAGCAAATTAAACAACAGAGATGTCATCAATGCCCATATAAAACTGTTGAAAAATGGAGGTCTCCAACGGTAACATGATTTTAAATTCAACGGCACAATATTTGATTTTTTGTTGATCGGTCAGATGATCTTTTAAAAAAATATCCGAATGCCTTTTTTCTCAACACTACTATGGAATGCTTTTTAACACTAAATATAAAATTACAATAACAAACTTTAAAATAAAAAAAATCATTCATTCAAATATTCAAATGTTAAAAAAAAAATATTGAAAAATAGGCTGAAATTAATTAAGTAATAATATTTCTAATACAAAAATTATTAAATATTTAGAAATAGAATAATTTAGAAAGAAAAGTTGTGAGACTTGAAGTTTCAATAAACATTTTTATAAGTTTCAAATTGTAAAATCTAAATTCACAAATTTTGAATTTAGGTAACAAATTAAGTTAAAATGGCAATAAAATTATAATTGAGTTGACAAATAAAAATAAATTATCAATTATCAAAACTAAAAATATTTGTACTTATCTTACATAGTATATATATAAAACTTTCCATAGAAGATAGTATTCTTCACCACTTAGGGTTTGATTGTATTCATCACCAATTTGAACAAAATAAAAATCTAGTGAATATGATGATAGTTATCTTGTCACTTGTAGTATCACATAACTATCATTGAGTATGGTCTTAAAAAAATTATGATATGTATGCATAATAAGGAAACAAAAAGGGAAAGCAGAGAAGGTGATAGCAACAATTGTAGATGCATGATCATGATTTCACCCCACTACTTCCTATATCAATATAATTAGTTTGTCTAAGACAATAGGTTCAAATTTAGTTGTGAAAGAAGATAATGAGGTCGGAGAAGATACTAATGTTGACTCTTACTATTAGTGGGAAATGGAAATGGAAGGAGATTATCATTTGTCTCCTTCTATTAGTGTTTTCTCCCCTTTCAATAAAAATAGATTTGAGGATCTAGTGGATTATTTATATGATGATGATGAACTCCTTGACATTCTTTTGGAAGTGGTTTAAAATGCAAGATATTTGTTGATGACATTGAGGAAATAAAACTTGATGAGGGCTAAGGAAAACAAGTTCACTATAAAGGATAGGGAAAAGGATGTTTGTATTCCTTTTCTAGGTCTAAATAAATGTTTCTTCCCTCCATATTTAAACATAATTCTATAGTGCATTACTAGTTTTAAGGATTTTGATTTATCTCCTTTTATAATGGATCATAAGGTTTTGAAAGTAGTTGACAATTCTTCCTAGAGGACTTGAGGGTTTAGAAGTGGATATAAATATTTTGTAGTTGTCTATGATATTTTTTTCATTTTTATGATGTTGTCCTTAGGAATTCAAAGGTTGTGTGTAAGTTGGAGGATTTTGGTGTGGAGATTGTTTCTTCTTTGGAACACGTTGAGAAGGATGGGCATCTTGTTATGCCTATTTTTGTTACTTTTATTGTTATGAGTTTTGACATGGGTAATTAGGGATTTGAGGAAGTATATATTTGAATAGATTTTAATGATGATCTTTTGGGCTAGTATAGTGTTTGGTTGAGGTTCTCAATTATTAGGAGATTCTATAGAAGTCATCCCAATATTGATGATGTTAGACAATGGATCTTTTGAATTTGGAAACATAAAGGAAAGGTTCAATTTTTTTTTGTATGTTGAATGGTTTTTTAATTTTTTTTTCTTTTTCTAATGAGAAGGGTTTTTGTAGAATCCTTCTCCATGGGCCCTAGTATGGGTTTTAGTGGTCTTACTTCAAAATTGATCTCAAGGTTTTCGTTTATGGAAAGAAAAGTGTTTGGGTCATTTTTTTCAAAAAAACCATCTTGATCTTAGGTTGGGTTTATTTCTTTATAACTATTGCAACTTTTGTTGTTTTTTGTTTTTATGTTGTTATTATTTGGTTTTTTGTTGGGCTTAGCTTCACATCCATCCCTCTGCACAAGGGATCATAGATCTTCAAAAATGTGTACTTATCTATTACAAATAGAATGATGTATGCACTTGTAATATGATTCTTATATTCATATTCACTTTTATTTAGTATTTCAAAAATTATAAAATTTAGTTTAACTCAATTACAACTAGCATTATGAACAAGTAACACATTGCATAGCTAAAGCCATTAATTATAATATTTTTCTATAGTTTTCTTTCTTGATTTTGTGAAAGTGTCATTTTCTCTACAAATCTTGGCCTTTAAGATCATGTACTAGATTTTTTTTTATAGGATGTGAAGGTCTATAATATACTTCCTCTATTAATATATTAAAGGAAGCATGTGCAAAAAGTAAACTAGTCATATATTTAAAAGGAAAAAATACTAAAGAAATAAGATCACATCACAATTATTTATAGAGAGGAAGATCATCCTAGGAGAAAATTGCACCATAAAAAATCCATGTTATTTATTACCCAGTGATCATAATAGACTTGTAGGATTTAAGCCTTTACTACAGTACTATGAATAAGAAATCCAAGTTTATTCTAGTAGCATAATAATACTTTCAAAAGTCACTATTACGATTTATATTTCAAACACCCAATAAATAGGAGAAATAATACAATAAACTATCAAATGGTAACTAGGAACATATGAGCTAAAACAACCGAACAATATACTGTACAAATTTTAAGTTCAAGATTTAATACTCAAATCACAATCTGAGTACCCATGATAAAAATATTATATTGTTTTCACCTATCTAATGTTTATCATACTTCACTCACCAACTTCGACAATTCATTTCAAATCTATTATCCACATCAAATATATCTTATGCCATTTGAAATGTAGTGAAAATGGGGATTACTATCCTTAACATGCTATCTAGAGATCAAACATACTCACATCAATCATTTCATTAAAGAAGTAATTAATTTTTTCTATGCTTAAACAAACCAAGATAGGTGTGAGTCAAAGAAATAAATGAACATGGTTGAATTGTCCCCTTGCTATTAATTAAATGTGATTGGAGAAAATACAACAAAAACTTAGGCAAAGGATACGAAATTGAACACTACATCAACATAGACATAAGAAGAATCAAAGATAAACATGTCATTGAATATGGCCTCAAAATGGTAGGAATATACTGGTAGGAAACATAATCCTAGTGATTTATAATACTAATTTATCACACATAAATTTAGACTAGAGATATCTATCTAACCTTTTCTTAAACATTTCTTAGAAAATGTGTTAGAATAATTTACTAAGTATGGACTATTTACTAATTGACAACTTCCTAGTGATTTTTTCAAGATCAAATTCTTCTAAGTTACAATTCACAAATCTTGGATGTGCAAAATCTTGCTCCTAGATCTAAAAACTCACACAAGAGGGAGAAAAATGGAAATCCGCATTGACACAATCTTTCGACAACAATAGTGTCTAAAATAAACCTAGAATCTAAACTAAAGAATGTCAGATCGCAATGATATACCTTCTCCAATGGATTCTCATTTTCTTGAAACACCATGAAGGTTGATGATCCTAAGGAGGATCATGTATGTAGCCACTCATGTATGAAATGTATAATGTTTTTTATTAAGTAAAATAGGTTTTTTACAGGGGGTCCTAAAACCTACCAGTTAACTACAAAATACTACTAAAAGTTTAGGTCTAGCAACCAAGAAAAAGAAAAAATAGCAGGTCATACCCAACCATCAAACGTAAATAAAAAACCTATGGCCAAAAGCCAGGGTATAGAAAAAAACTAGGAGCAATGATTAGGGCACCAATTCTTAGGCAGCTCCACTTTCTTGAGCTCAGGTTCTCCCATGGCCTCAACCTTGTTGGTATTTGATTGGCTATTGTCTAAAGAGACCTCCCCTTCCCTCTTCCACTTTTCTACTCTCCTTTTTTTGCTTGGGCTCTCGCCCTGCAAAGAATCATCCTCATCAGTCACCTTGGTTTCCTCTTTGTTCTTTTCCTCCTTCCTCTTTTTGCTTTCTTCCATCATCACGTGTAGCTAAATGATTTTATCATTAATATTGATCTTAGATTGGTTTTGACAAGTGTCAACACACTTAAGCCATTTACTTAGTTCATGCCAAACTAGTAATGCATGTTGAGTACAACATGTAAATATTAGACCATGCCGAGTTGCAATGAGTGTCGAGTCACTCATGTGCTGAGCCACTCAAGTGCCAAGCAGATAGACCATGCCAAGTGATTCAAAAGTCGAGTAAACAGTGGATGTCGAGTAGTGTAGGTGCCAAGTCAGAACAGAATTATAGTGTATGTTGAGCATTAGTGACTTCCTATGTCGAGTGATATAGATTGGACATATTTGTTTGTTATGGCACAAACAACTTTGTAAGCTACTTTTCAATTGACCTAAGGATAGATTATGATCTTTTGGAAATAAGGACGAATCTATATGCAGATTCTCTATGCAATTACATCCAACCAATCACAAAATGGGAAGGTTTAAGCAGCAATATGGATGAATCTCAATCGTAAATTTATACCTAACCCTAAGTCTCCTAGTCTTCTTAAGGAGGAAAAAACCCTAAACTTCACATGAGTGTGAAGGGATTGAAGGAGAAGTGTAGAGAAGTTTGCATGCAAAAATAGAGCATTCATGGAGACTTAGAAGTTATGAAGAAGGAAGGAATAGTAGAATCAATTAGAGAAGAATAGAGGATAGAGAGCAGGATACAACATTGACACATCTTATCATGAAGGATCAAATTGGACATTGTGTAGAGGTGATTTGTTATCAGGCAAGCAAGTGCCAAATGTAGGATCTATACTGAGACATTTTAGTAGGTGATTTCAGTCAAATGTTTTAACATAGTAGTTCTAGCACGTTGTATGAAATCCTTTAACAGGGTGCTTACTTAGTTGTAAGTTGAAGTCCTCTAACAAGGCACACTTCTAACAGGGTGTTGAAATCCTCTAACAAGGTGGGAGTTAACAGCTTTTGTAAGCCTTTAATAAAGTAGGCCTTTCACAAGGCAGAGCATGATTCATGGTCAAAACATTGTAACCTTAATTGGATACACTTTACAACTGTAGTAGTGAAGATTTGTGGGTGTCATCCCTACCCTAGTTTTACCTTCTCACTTGGAGGGATTCCGGGTGATCATATCTAGTATTATATTTGTGATTACATTACGTTTTTACATGATTTAGATGTATGTGCTTTACATGTTATTTTAGTTTATCTATTGAATGCATGAGATGGATGAGTGGTGAAATTTTTATGGGTTCATGTTTTAACTGTTGATGTTGATTCACAACCCCCTCCCCCCCCCCCCCCCCCCCCCGCCCCAAAAGTTTACTCTATCTACTTGTAATTCCAACAATTAAGACCATTTATTATGTTGAGGCTATGGTTAGCCAAGCTATGGAGAGAGCTCTCCATCCTTTCTACTCTTTTTTCAATCTCAGAAACCCTTGCATCCAGCTTGCTAATTCTGACATTCCCATCCCCCCCTTCTGGCCTTTCCTGCCCCTACATCCTGAACTTAATCTCTTCAATTTCATGGAAGATCCATTTAATGGACCAGAAATTGTCCACCAAACTATTGTGGGCATTGTTAAGGAGGTTCATCCCCATTTCCCGTGCTTTGTCGCTAGGAATCACCAAAGTCGAGTTAATGAGCTCTTCCAACTAAATTTTGCCATCCCTTCCCTCTAAAACCTTCGGGTGGATATGTTCTCTAACCAAACCCACTTTCGCAGTGCTAGCATGAAAGTTCCTCCATGCAGTTTTCCTTCCCTTTACATCAAGAGTAATAGTGATTTTAGCTTAGCCCTCTTCCTCTTTTCTCTCTTCTAGAGCTTCAATAGTGCTCTCCTTACCCTTACCAAGTGCCTTCTTAGCATCCTTCTTGTTGGAGTTATTTCTTGTAAAGAACATATCAGGTGGATTTAAACTTGATACCAAGTAACAAAGACAAGGACAAGCCTAAGGATGAGTTAAATCCTATATTCAACAAGGCTAAATCTTATAGTTGGGCCAACATTAACAGGGTCATTAGGACTCACTTCACTTTAGGCTCTGCTAAGCCAAGGTGGGAAAACCTAAGGGGTTTATCTAATTAACTTGATTTTCTCCTATGTAAGACTATCCCCTACAACAAAAATGGTCAATATTCTTCTATAATTTGCTAACAAACTTTTTGATTACAGTAGCTAATTACAACCAAAGAAAGTAACAACAAATAAGCCATGGCCAACACTTCTAGCTCTTCAATACATAAAAAGGGAAAATTGATTTGTTGTTGTATAAATGTCCTACAGTTATATGAATGTTCCAGTGTGCCCTTGAACTTTAGAATGGGCCAATGCCTTATCTATTGGGTTATAGAGTCAAAGATGAACAACTTAAACCTTTTTAATCAACTTATGATTAAGAGAGTCAACATTAAACTTTTAGTTTCATTTTGATTCTCATCCTTTCATAAACCCTAAACCTTATCAATTATAGAAAGCCATTACCCGATTCTTTGAATCAACAACAATCAATAAGAGATATACAACCATTTGAGTTGCATTAAACTGAAGAAAAACTTCTTTATTCAGTCTAAAAGCTTATAGACATATGGAAAAGAGACAAAACTTCAAAGATGATGACAATCAAGGATAAATCCTTCTGCATTTTTCTCAATATTGCTAATATAACTCATAATATAACATAGGGATAAAACCTCTTTTCCAAAATGTTTTCCTTTTTTGTATTCAAGTATGCGTACCAATGAACTCATTCAAACAACCACACAACACTCTAGGCAGATTGCAAAATAATAATATGACATATATCAAAATTCTATAGATAATTGACCTCTACTTCTCATCTTGGGAATCGATATTAAGGATTGCAACATGTTGCAGATGAGAGGAGGACACACATCAAAATTTTAATGGAAAACAAAAACTTTGGAATATGGGAAACACAATTCTTACAAAACAATCTCACAGAAGATCGATAAAAAAGATAGGTAGATGAAATGGTAGAAAAACATTTATATCTGTACTTTAGTCTTTCCTTCTCCTCGTACTTCATTTGCCTTGCTTGCAAAATATCTCAACTACCTCCTGTCAGCAAAGCCTTTATTTCACCTACTACTTCCCAAACATAAATCTCCCTCTTAGTGGGCCAGTCGGTATTCTTTACTTCTTGTAAATCTTGAGTAGCCTTGGTCCACCTAGCATCCACAATTGCCTTTGATTCAACAATAAACTTATTTACATTTATTGATGCCTTGAAAAGAGAATCAACTAAAGCATGGAATGGGGAATCAGACACATCTTTAAAAATTGCTACTGTAGTCTCTTTGGTCAAAATGTTATCAAAAGAAGATGACCACTCCTAAAAATCTCTTACTACATTGGTAGCATCTATTATTGATGGTATGCAAGGCTCCACTCCCTCTGATTAAACTTTCAGTTTTCCTTGTATAACTTGCAACTTACCAGTAAAGAAGCCACTTAATTCTCTTACCATTTCTAGGCTCTCCTTTATAGTGAAAATCTTATCTAGCAAGTTTGGCTTTTTAGCCATCAATACAATTAATCCATCCAAAAATTGAATATAAGGCCCCCATAGGCCAAAGGTAGGTGTTAGTCATGAAAGTGCTTCATTGCAAAACTACTCAACATTTTGTAAAGCAATATATAAATTGTGAGCCTATTGTGATATGTTCTTCAAAATATCAACCCTATGGCTCATCATATTCCTAAGGATCTCTACCCTCACATCTCCTCCTTGCTGAACTAATTGAGTATCAATACTCATTCTTCTTGGTTGTGATGATTCATCCTCCTTTGTATCTTCTATTTGAATCAGGGCTTCAATAGTGTCTTTTACTAGCATTAATGTCCCTTGTCCCTCTTCTCTTTAAGCTAGAGCAATCCTCTATTCTTCTTGTGCTAGTTGCTCTTTGAGAGATGTGATTTCATCCTCAAATCCTTAGATTTTGGCCTCAAGCTTAGCAATTTTTTCTTTATATACATTGCTGCTCCTAAGCTCATTCTCATAGAGCTTCCTAACATCAATGTAATCATGTATGGACTAGGCCAGTCTTGTTTCCATTTCCTCCACCTTGGCTTCATTCATAAATGAGAAATGTTTCAGTGCCTTGGATTTTTATGTGCCAGAGGTGCCCAGTAAAGTCCATATAATCATATTACCCTACTTAGTGCTCTGTACATCCATCAATTTTGGTTTTTTGGAAGCAAGGGCCATACTCCAAACTACTAGGGATTTGGTATCAAGTCTTTAATCCATCTAGACCAAGTGCCCCATAAGAAATGGCATCATCTTGTCTCCTAATATGATCAAGCATAAATGCTTGCTCCAAGTCCCATCCAGGCACTAATAACATACCACTCCTTTGCACCAAATCTCTGGCCTCCTCTAAAGTCATTACTTTAATTTCAAGATCATAGGCCTGTAGTTTCTCAATCAATTCTATTCTTTGTTCATCTTAAGAACAAGATCACTTTGTTTGATTTTATATGAGAAACTTTTGAATCACTTGACTTGATGAATTCGTCATCTTCTAAGAATTGTTGAGCCTGGATGATCCTATCATCTAATCTTGTTGCTACCAATTCTAGATCTATGGGGGTGTTCTTAGCTGTAGTAGCCTTGGTTTGTAGGTAATTTTGTCTCATGTCAGCAAAATACTGACTATTTCCTAGCAAATTCTGTAGGGTCCTTTGTCTAACCTGAGGAGGGATATGAACAATCTTTTGCCTCTTATTTCCTTTGGCCATCTAGGATGCCTAAGGTGCATCATTCTCTCCTACTTCAAAACTTACATCCAGTTCAGGGTTGTCATGACAAACTCTATCCTCTTCCCCCATTGGACCTTCTGGCAACTTGGCCATAATCTTTGCATGGTCCATGACCATCTTCCTAACTCTTTGGGTGTAAGGGATTTCCATGTAGAATCCTACAAATTGAGGATCAATTATTTTTAATTCTCCTTCTACCCTCAACACATCATCAAGCTTGCAAGGTTATTAGTTGCCTCCCCTTCTGCTACTATATTTAGAATGATGTCTTCATGGGGTAGCTCCTTGGAATTTGGCAACACATAATTTCTCATTTTCTTGAGTGTTGCCCTCATCCAACCCTCAGAGTCATACATTTTGTAGGGGCCTATGTATAAATTATAATGGTGTAGATAGGAGTGGACTAAATCTAGGGCCTCTTTACCAATGGTGAAATTGCCAATCCTAAAGAATCTACATAAAAAGGTTCCCCTATGTACTTTTGGCCCTAGATATTCCCTATTTACCATGAACAATTGCCAAATGAACTCAATTATTCCAAGCCTAGGAGGAATGAATTTTGGCAATATATGGGGTGGCTAGGGACAACCATAGACTCTTATTAAAGAAAAAGTGGAAAGCAAGAAAATATCCCCCCACTTATGATCTAGTCTCTTCCTCTTAGGAAGTAGGGCTGGTCTTAAAAGACCTTTCAAGATTTCAAGTGCCCTAAAGTATCCTAGATCTATCATGTCTAAAGCTATACAGGAAGATCTCCATTCAAGTCAGAAGTTTGATCGATGAAATCAGAACTGATATACCCTACATTCTTATACAGAATTAAGTGCATCAGTAGTGAGTAGTATGGGAAAGTGAAATGTTTCATATCTCTTGTTTGGGTTCTAGCAATATTCTCCTCCATTATATCCAAAATATGACTAACATGGTCATATTCACTTACATCCCTTGCGATTATGTACTCTACTCCATAGACTTACATCCCTTGCGATTATGTACTCTACTCCATAGACCTCATCAGACCCTTCTTTTCCTACCACCTTATGGACACCATATCCAATTTTGACAAAATAACTTTTGAATTTATCTAGTGGCATCTTTTTCTGAATCTTCTTTGGGCAGTCACCCACTTTCTTCAAATCCCCAAGGATATGTTGCAGCATTGAGGTTCTTGTGAAATCATTGGGGTTTGCTTCAAATCTCCTCTGTAAATCCTTTAAATCTATAGGTTGACCCATACCATTAGTTAATCCAAAGGCCTCAATGAAAGACTCTCGATCCAAAGTATAGAGAACAGTTCCATCCTTCCTATGGAAAGACTTAGTTGCCAGATTCTAACATTGAAATAGGGCTTTCATTAAGTCTACATCAACAACTTGATCTCTGGGAAAATCAGCTTAGCAAGGTTCTTCTTCCATGGGTTATAAATAGGAATTTTCTTCTCCCTATTATAATAAAAGAAATAGAAAAGCTCAAAACCTGTAACATCAAGGCATATGGTATCTCTGCATCTAGCATATGGGTCAAAGAAGGCATCATCTGCAAAGTTTGCATTACTAGAACTTGGGAAGAGTTTTATCCATTCCTCTGCAAATCTAATAGGTTTTCTCTGTCTGGTTTTGGCTCCCTTAGAAGTTGAGGTCTCTGAAACTGCCATATTTGAGGCCTAGATTTCTTCTACTTCTTGGTCAAACATTTTGATAATATGTAGATAAAACACCCAAAGTAGATACTACTCTATTCTTAATAAGCTCTGGAAATGACAATTCAAAAAACTGAGAAAACATAGGAAATGCTCGAATTCTTTTCTCTTTGCAAATGGAAAACTGTGATTATGAGAAGAGAAAATCTTTATAAGTTTATATGTGTAGACTAATGTTTATCTTGCATTGATTTCAGCATGCTTGAAATATGATATCAATCTATTCTGTCAACTTCATGGAGCGTCACTGTTAATATCCAATGATGCACTTTTTGTACTGCACTAAAAATCTATTGGTTGAGAACCCTATTTTTTATTTCATAAGATTATGTTTCTGTCAAAATAAGATCTTTCAATATCATGACAAAGATAGTTGAAAAGAATTTTTGTAATATCGCATTACTACAACCTTGGCTTTTCGATCTTACGAACACCCCTTGAGAAACTCTTGTCGACCAGTCGGACATGATGGAAAAACTCTTTACGATCCTACGACATCCCTTTTGTCACAACATTGACATCAACTTTATCTCCTTCCATGATCACACAAAAAGTGACTTCATAGCATCGTGGGTCACTTTTTCTTAACCTATGATCATACGAACGCGGCTAGGCTCACCTTTTCATAACATCTCTAGTGATCCTATTTTCCTTTTTGATGCTACTCCAAACCCTTGAAACTTTCATATCATAACATCGAGAAGCCCCTTTTGTCATCCTTAAGATCTCACAATGAAGCATTCATCGTAAGATCAGGGACCCTAATTTTCCACTCAATATGCATTATAAAACCTTTTCTGGTCCCATTAACTCTAACAGCATACATACCTGGCACTTGTACATTTTCTCTATCCAATTAGGAAACATACGCTTGTCTGACAACTCATCACTTTATTCACCTTTATCACCTTTATGATCTTACGATAGAAAAATATCATGCCATCGCAATGCTTTCATATTTCTTTTACAATCCCACAATGAACACCTTGTCACAAGATTGTAGCTGGCCTTTTTACTGCTCACGACACCACAATAAGCCTTTCATCATAATATCAAAGAAGACAATAATGTAAACCACTTAAAATGTTATACGATCATACAATACCAAGGATATCATATGATCAAGGAGACTTAAAATTTTTTCCATGATAACACGACACAATAACAATTGTGAGATCAAAAAAGGCTAAAACCCTTGCTTGTGATACTCTACTAACCCTCCATTGTAACATCATAAGAAACAATGTATTTAAAGAAAAGGAAACCCATTCATTCAAATGGCCTAGGGTTACCTGTAGGGCTTGAATCAATCCATTAGGTTTATGTAAAAACTAGGGTTTATTCTAAGAATGGATCAAAAATAAAAATAGCCCTATCAAACAGGTAAAAATTTTCACCATAAATCTAAAAAATTTAGCCTTGGTGGAAAAAGGAACTAACACTTCTCACCACCCCTTTTCCTTTTGACCAAGTTGTCATCCTTCCTACTTACCTGAGCCTTACTAGTGCCCTCCTCTCTCACTTTACCCTCCTTATCTATGTCCATCCCTTCTTCGTCATCATATATTTCTCCTCTGAGTTTTCCTCCTACTTTATCCTTCTCCCTGTTCCTTTCCCTAGCTTCTTTTTCTTCTTCCTATCCATATCCTTCATGAATTTAGCCACCTCCTCTTCATCATCTGAGTGTAGACCAACACTATCCTCCATATCCAAAGGAAGGTAGGAGCCCTCCATCTCCTCAAAAGAATCCACCTTTTGGACAACAACCCTTCTACAAGTTTGAGCTTTAAAATGTTCATATATGAGCAATAACAAACCCTCATGGAAGGCAGGATTAACGTACACTTTCTTCTTAAAATCCATAATACTCTTATTTGCAGAGAAAAATAGGTAGAAGGGGATGGAAATTTGTGTTCCATTCCTTAAATGGTTTAGGATAATGAAATGGTGGGTTTGAATCCTATCAAACCTTGTGTCGAGCATAATGTAGGATATAATCGCCCTTAGGTAAACCTCCACAGTTTCTTAATAGATGTGGGCTCATAGTAGGCACCAATCTTCACTAGATCCTTCATCTCCTTCACATCCTTTGAAAAGTATTTCACCACATTTAGGGATATTTTCTTATCCTTATAGAATTGTATGCCTTAATTGAGAGAGTTAATGACCTCAACGATGACCCCTTCATTGACTTGGAAGTCAAACCCATCAATCTTCACCTTCCCATCTCTCCATGACTTAACCATAAGGCTAGTTATCATCAGATCCCAAACATGAAGTTTTTCAATGAAGGATGAGATACCACCTTCCTTCAACTTCTCCCACACCTTTGATTGCCTCTTCCACTTCTCTACTTCTCCCTCTGGCTCTCTATGATGCCTCTCCCTAGCCATTATGTTATAGAAAGAAACAAAAAAAGAATCTGTGTTCTGTAAGCACCGTGAGCCAAACATTGGTTTTTCTCACAAAATATGTACTTTCCTCCAACCTTGATAAATCAAAATTAATAGTAATTACCAATTGCCCATAAAATTCACCACAAAGCGCCCCAATTATGATGCCTTTGAATCAACTTGTACCAAGCTTTCATCACTTTACAAGTTTGATTGACAACATTAACTACCATTGTTACACTTTATGTTGACCATGGATATCATCTCAATTTCTTGAATCCTTTAATGCCAACAATCCTCCTTTGTAACCTTGAAAATAACTATAAGTGCTTGCTTGATTTCTTCATGAGAGACAAATTCCTTGAAGTGTGATGTTCAAATAAGTGTGACTCATTAAACTTATTGAATTATTTTAAACCAAATTAATGTGGATATTATTTTTCGAGTCATTATTTTCTAACCATTGTAATATTAAAAGTTGAGCATTTTTTAGCTATATATCAATGCCTAACACCATTTCCCACTAGGAATGGGATGTTGGAAACCTGGTCTAGTCCTAGATGTTTGGAAATAGCCTAGAGAGAAATAAATGTGGAATACTTTTGTATAATCACACCTCAAGTTGAGAAATATTAGTTTGATCTTGGGACATGGAAAATAGAGAATTATTGTGAATGTTGGTTCCAGTGAGTACTAAGAGGGGGGGTAAATGAGTATTGATCATTTCTCTCGATTATTCGTGTTAACACAGTATATATTCCTAACACAATTTTTCTTAATAGTAGTTCATTGATAAAAGATGATGTAGTACAAGGCTAATTGAACCCCAATGGAGGTGACCAAGCCCCTAGAAAGAAACCACACAATGGCAACAAAATAAATAAATCAAGACATTATAGAAAATCCACTTTTTTTTCATCAAATAACTTATTACATGCAATGTTTCTAGCTGTAAGGCCTTCCCAATTACAACCAAATACAAAGCAATTACAATTACAATTCTACAAGATCTAACAAGATCCAAATAACTACTAGCTAGCCTAGATCTATTATAGTACAATAATTAGGTAGAAGCATCAATCAAGGTTTAAACTATTGCCTTTGAGCTACTAAGAAACCTTCTTGTTTTCTTAGCCCACAGTTGGCTACTAGATCTACTAAACTTTTCTCCTCTCATATGCTTCTCTATAGATGACTTCCCTTCCTTCACTCACTCCCTACAACACTATCCAAACCCTCCTTTTATATTTGCACAACCACAAGTTGGCCTATTGCAAATAAAATAATTTAGAACCCATCATATGCCTTAGTTGACTTATAACATTCACTAAATGCACATAGGAGTAAGAACCAAGGCCCCCAATAGGTCCTCACAAATCCCATAATTGATCTATGTCATGATCACATGCCACACATATTAAATGAACCAAGTTGCATGCGTAAATCTCCTAGGAACATCTAGTTGTTGAATCAAACCACTGAGTATTAACAACAACCACCAAGCACACCAAGCATATGCCAAGCACACTTATAAAGAACATCCACTAAGCTCCTTCAAGTATCATCGAGCACTAGTTCCACCGAGTGGGTCATCATCAAAGATCCAAAAGCATCACTAAGTAACCAAGTCCTTTGAGCAAAACTACAACCAAGAACTACCCCAGTAGTAATTGAGCATCACCTTCTTTCTACCGAGTTCTCCAACTCCAAGGTCAAAACCACTCCAACCTACAAGATGCTCCTGCATCAGACACTCCAAGTGTGAAAATATGTTCTTAATAAATTGAACATCTTTTGGGATTCAACACATAAACCCCAAACTAGTTCTTTTTATACATATCATCCAAGTATTTAACTTGTAAATTCATGCCTTTGTTCTACTTCTACCAATATTTTCCTACAACAAACAAGTGTTTATTATGGGTCATCACATTGTTCCTTAGTGTACCACATGTTTTTTTCCCATCTTGATCTCTAACCCCTTGAGAATCCTTCAAATCCACTCACCTACGAAAACTCAAGTTCCTCCTACCAAGTTCTTCATTTTGTAAAGCAATTAGGAAAAACTTCTTACCACCCTTCTCAAAAGTAAATTCATTCTTGAAACAATTATGTATTGCCTTACAATCATACTGCCAAGGTCTACAAGGTAATATGTATGTGCTAAAAATGTATCACACTTCTATAAACTCTTATTCTTGAGAGAACCCATGGAAGAGGGAGTCTCAAGAGGCAGCTTAAAGCTCTTTATCTATGATGTGAAAAGGTGCAAAAAGTGAAGTAGTGTCTCTTAAATGAACCAAAGCTATGCATCCCTTGTAAGGTATACCATAGAATGAGAGATTCAAAGATTAGAGGCAATGAGTGCCAATATCCAAGAATCCTCAAATGGTTATGCAATGCAAGAAGAAAACTAAACTAAATGAGATACAAGAAGTCAAGACAAGTAGCCAAGGCAAGTAGAAAGAGCCAATAAGTAGCCATAGCATAAAACCAATTTGTTGCAATGATCGAATACTCCTGCCCCCTTAGGATCAAAATCAAAATGAGGTAGAGGAGGTGTAAAAATGATCTAGATGTGATCAAATTGAGATAAGATATAGGTCATGATGACAAATAAGCGATTGAAACCAAAGAGAGACCACCAAGCAATGATATTATGCCCCTATGTGGCTGGATTTGACCACGAAGGGTAAAACATTAGAATTAGGTCAAGATAAGAAGAATAGGTGAAATAGAATGGAATGGAATGAACAAGAGGAATTAAAGAGATAAGAAATGATGAAAAAGTGATGAATGCCCTAGAAAGATGCAAAGATTAAGTCTCATAAGATCAACCAATTGCATGGAAAGAGGAAATTTTTAAAATGTAATCTTGATCATCAAGAAGATACCAAATTTTGATTTCAATCCCACAAATGGATCCAAGATGTCAAAATTATTTAGGGGTACATTTTTTCTACAAATCAGAGGAGTTAAAAAATAAGGTCAAAATAGGTCAAAAGGGTATATAGATGTGATCATAAGATTAACCCTTTTGATGACTAGATAGAGAATAGGTAAGTGAAAGTAAGAGGAGATGCAACATGTGATCAAGAAGAAGTGAGAGAAAGTGAACACAGCTAGCTGACACATCCATGAAAGATAAAGAAGACTCTCTCAACATCCAAATACAAAACTAAGTTATAATGAACCCTAAAATGCAAACTAGTATGCAAAGGTACAGTTGCAAGGGTTATATAAGTAGGTCCTAGTTTTAATTATTGAGCCTTCTTGTGGACATTTGAAGATCATACAATCATCACTAGTCTAAACTATGAGGATATGAATATGATCTATATCAGATAGGAGTGTGGAAACCCACCCTATGCATTAAAGACATAAAGGCCAAGATTACTTGTGCAATTAGATTCCCTAGGTTCAATGTAGAAAGATTATGCTTGCATTGAGACACAAAATGTCAAGATGGCCATAAGCACTCACTTGCATAATAGACAAGGATGATACATTGTAGATGCTAAGTGTCAAGTGGGACAAGAAAGATGCTCAAGACACCTAAGATCAACAAGGCATACCCACATGCATAAAGAAAAGAAAACATGCTCCATGCTTCCAGTCTTCTAGTCCATGATATCCTTGAGAGACTATTAGGGAGGGAAAACTCAACATAGACAACACACAAAGAAAAATAAAGTCATCATGTCTCTGCCAATTTTAGTTTGAGTGTGTGTGTGTGTGTGTGTGTGTGTGTGTGTGTGTGTGTGTGTGTGTGTGTGTGTGTGTGTGTGTGTGTGTGTGTGAAAGTCACATGGTTCTCTTTAGGTCTCAAGTCTACCAATGAGAAGTATCCAAACATCTTAGACTATAGCTGAGGAATTCAAAAAGTGTTGAAAACAATTGTTTGAGAGTTTCCAAAGAAAAACCAACACAATAAGGAAACTCATGATAAGCTATGTAGTTTATGCCTCCTAGGCCTAGATAAGAGTTAGTTCAAGCTAGGAAAGAAAAATCAGTATGGAATGAATGGTATATGAGCGAAAAGTGAGATGCTAATAAACATAGGTGCAAGGGCCTCAAGTAGCACTCATTCTAGGTTTTCACCATATGGCAAGATTGAATAGCTCTTAAGCAATATCACATAATTTTGTCCCACTATTAAGTAAGGTATGGGATTAATATAGTAGTAAGTTTGTAGATAAGATGGATAAAAAAATAATATGAAGCAAGTGAAAGTGATCCTCAAGGACCGACTCCTCAAGAGTTCCCAAGCTAGGTAAAACAACCATATGAAGTATGTTTTGGACAAGCTAAAAAGGCCATGAAAGGAGATAGCATGTAGGATAAGAAGTGGAAGCCAATAAGAAAGATAGCATATAGGATAAGCAATGGAATCCAATAAGAAAAATAACATATAGGATAAGAAGTGGAAGCTAATAAGTGAGATAACATATAGGATAGTGACATGATGTCATGAAAGTATATAGCCTAAAAGAGTGGACATGTCAAGAGGCCTATGAGAACCATGTTTTGATTTATGTGATCAAGAGAAAGGGTTCAATTGGATAGGATAGTGACAAGATAGAGAAATAATAATGAAGCTAGATATGAAGGCTATGAGTGAATGAGAAAAAACAATAGGGAATTTGGTGCAAAAGATGTTGATCTTAGATTGATTTTGACAATTGAGTGTCAACACACTAGAGACATTTACTTAGTTTATATTGAACTAGTAATGCATGCCGAGTATAATATGTAAATACAAGACCATTCCGAGTCACTCATGTGCTTAGTCACTCAAGTGTTGAGTAGATATACATGCCGATTGAACAGTAGATGCCAAGCAGTTCAAGTGTTGAGTCAGAAACAGAATTATAGTATGTGTTGAGCATCAATAACTTCAAGTGACGAGTAATACAGATTGGACATATTTGTTTGTGATTGCACAAACAACTATGTAAACCATTTTTCAGCCAACATAAGGTTAGATTTCAATTCTTTGGAGATAAGGATGAATCTATTCATAGAATCCCTGTGTATTTGCATGCAGCCACTCAAAAAATAGGAAGGATTAAGTGGAAAAATGGATGAATCTTAGCTATAGATTCATACCTAACCCTAAGCCACCTAATTCTTCTTAAGGAGGATGAATCCCTAAACTTTTTATGAAAGATAAGAGAGTTGAGAGCATTATGAAGGGGTAAATGATCAAAGGTGCGAGCAAGACAAATTCAAGGTGACTTAGCAGTGAGAGTGAATTGTAGAATTGGTTAGAAGAGAACAAAGGATAGATAAAGATACAAAATTGATACATTTGATCATAAAGGATCAAGAAGGATATTGTGTGGATTTGATCTTTAATTAGACAATCTAGAGATAATCACAAGATCTATGTTGAGACATTTTGATAGGTGATTTTAGTCAAATCTTCTAAGTAGAGTGGTCCTAACAGGTCTTATCAAATCCTTTTACAGGGTGACATTCCAGGTGAGTCATCAGAAGTCCTTTAGCTAGGCACACTTCTAGCATGGTGTTGAAATCCTCTAATGAGGTCAGACTTAACAGTCTTTGTAAGCCTTTCATAGGGCAGGCCTTTCACATGGCAGATTATGATTCATGGTCAAACCATTGTAACCTTAATCAGCTACACTTTATTGCTCTAGTAGTGAAGAGTTGCAGGTGTCATCCCCACCCCAGTTTTACCTTCTCATTTGGAGGGTTTCTGGGTAATCATATTTGGTGTCAATTATGTGTGTTTAACTGCTTATATGTTTTAGATGCATTTACTTTTTATGTTATTTTTTTTTTAACTTCTAATTCAACCCCCCACCCCCCCCACCCGCCCCCCGAAGTTTACTTTTCCCACTTGTAATTCCAAAAATTGGTATCAAAGCTAAGTTCTTAGGAGGAGAAGCATTGTGGCTTAGAGAAAAGATCTTGAAATGGAAGTCTACAAACTACGAAAGACTATTGAAAATTAGGAGATTGAAATACATCTCATACGTAGTCATTCCTTTCCCAATGAAGAAGATACGTTGGTTAAGAATGATCATAGGATTTATGTTCCAAAATCGGTTAGATGTTCATAAGTTCCTCTTATGAAACATATTCTATTCATTTGGGGTTTCTAATGGAAGGCATCCTTGGGTCATTGGCAATTTTGCATCAGCCTAGAAATGTTTCCCTTTGGTTTACTTATTTATTGTTCATTTAGATAGTTTTTTGCGCTCTGGCCCCTTATGCCATGATGCATTGCATTCCATTTTCCATATCAAAATAAAACTCCATTTGACATATAGTGCACTTTACAAAAGCAAAAGACTTCTCATCATACTAACAATTCCTCATCTCATCTCCTTTGTATTTCATGTCTTCTTCATCCTCTACCTTGCATCTCATTATTGACAAATTGACCTCCAATATGCATATTTTAGTCAATTTCTCAAGGGGGAATCCATATATATCATTCCTACTAGGGCATCTTGTTAGCCAAAGATGCCTTGAAGAGTTCCTTGAAGAGAAGGAAAGAGATTGCTATAGCAGAAAATGACACACAATACAAAGAGATTGACACCACAAAGCTATTTGCAGATGGTAACTCTAGTGAATTCGATGTAACAATTGTAGATCTAATGGAGAAGAATAGAACACAAGCTAAATAAATAAAAAATCTCAAGTTGGAGCAAGAATCACAAGCTATATTGCTATGTGAGGTGATTGAACAAAAGAAGAAAGTCATAGAAGACAAGGCCATGATTGAAGAAGACAAAAGAATGTTGGCAAACAGATTGGAAGAGAAGTCAACAGAGCTATCCAAAATCTCAAACATGCAATTGGATACCTTGAGCCAAATTATGAATGCTCATCATGAGTTGACTGCCAACGACATTGAGATAACTACATTAAAATTGTAGAATGAACACCTACAGAATGACCTGAAAAGAGAAAAGGAATTTGCTGAAAATCTCAATAAGCCAAATGAAGCCATCAAATATTTTGAGCAATTACTAAAATCCTCTAGATCTAACATAGATACATCAAGATTGGGCTACATAAGAATTGAAGAAGGAGAATCATCCAAAGCTTCTAAGGAAAGTAACAACAAAGGTAAGAATTCCAAACCTACTTGTCATAATTGTGGTAAGAAAGGGCATATTGCTAATGTGTGTAGAAGCAAGAATACAAATCAGAATGCTAAACTTAAGAACATGATCAATTCTCATAAATGCAATAAACAAGGTCATCATGCACATGAATGTAGAACTAGAACCACACATGCACCAAAATTGAAGGATATTGCTACAACTGTAGGAAGTATGGAAATAGAGCCTTTGAATGTAGATCCAAGTCCACATGGTCATCAAACAAGAAAAAAAAGGTAAGAAGATATGGAAACTCTTATAATTGGGATTACAATACAAGATATAGCTGTCACTACTATCTAGTATATGGACATGTACTTGAGAATTGCATCAAGACTCACTTCAATGGTAATTACAAGAGGTGGTTGAGTCAAACCACATGCTTCAACTATTTGAAGAGTGGTCATATTAGCAAGCATTGTCCAACTAGGTCCAAGGCACCAAGTTGATAATTTGATAAAGGAAAAGGTAAGGCAGATGTGGAACACATCAAGAATGAGATGAATAAGACATGGAAGAAGAAAGAAGGATGTAGTACATCAAATGGAGACAAGATCACTTCATCCAATGGGTCAAGTGGTCACACCTCATCAAACTAAGAAAACAAGAGGTATGTGGGACTGATACTTAAAGTGTTGCATCATAAATCAATTCCAAAAGAAGTAAGTACTAAAAGGATTACATTAGCATGAATGAAGATGCAAGAAGTTGTAGAAAATTCAAAGTTAAATCTTTTAGTTTTCCTGTTGTTGCCGAGCATGAAAAGTTTTCAATGGATGTTGAGTGGAACACTAATTAGTACTAAGCTACTAGGTTAGCTAGTTGATGCTGAGTCTATAGTAGCTGCTGAGTGATGATAATACCTATAGATGCCAAGTGAATCTGAAATTGTGTTGATGTTGAGTTTATAGTTGTACAAGCACTAAGCATTAATTGCAAAGTTTTTGAAGGGTATATGGCCATTTTTTGCTCATTTCTCATCATTTCAAATTCGAGCAAGAGCTAAAGGTGCATAAGGCAATTCAAAAGTTTTTTTGAAGTGACTGCAAAGATCACAGCGACGATCTCACTCATGTTTGTCAAATCTTAAAGGTAGTTATTCATAAGCTGAGCTACATAGTTTGAAATTTGTATAAACCCTAGTTTGTCAAATGGCATCTAGTTCAAGGAATGTAGAGGGAAAAGAAGTTTTAAATGTTCAATTAGTTAGAAATGAAGTGAAACAACTAAATTTTAGAGCAATTCTAAATGTTGCATATAAACAAGACCCATCAAGTGTGATATCCGTGATTTTCTCGAAAGTTATCATGGTTCAAGATGTTAGAAAATTTTATAACTGCAAGATAGGTGGAATTGGTGATATGGAGATAAGGGAAGGATACAATAGATTATGTGAAAATGATGTCTTAAGAGAAGAATTCAAAATTGTAGAAAGGAATGGTTTGACGTGTGCCCTAGAATTTCCCTCTATTTTTAAAACTAATTGGATATGAATAGTTTTGAGCAAAATTCATGATGGATCCCTATGGCTAGAAGGAGGGCTAATAAAGATTTCAAAGAGAATAATTTACAAGGTGACTAGTTTTCCAACCCTAGATCAGTCAAATACTTTGCAACATGATTCAAAGGAGGTAATAGAAAAGAACACAGGTGCAAAGTAGAATAAGCATGGAATGACAATAGATACCATAACTAATCTACTGATAAACTTTGTAGTTAGGGTCATATCTCACAATTTTTATCAATCAAGCAGATTGAATAGTGTACCTTGTGTTGCAGTGGATGTGGGGTATAAAATCATGAAGAAAGATCATACCTATGATCTAGTTGACCTTCAATTGTAGCAAATAATGGAGAAACTAGGAGTAGTTAGAAAGACTAATAGTGCTCAGTGCAAATTTGGATCAATCCTAATTTGCATATTTTTCTATGTACAAAACACATTTCCATCTTTTGGTAAAATAGGATGGAAGACAAACAGGATAGTTGCTGCCTAGATAAATGAATATATTGAGGAAATGGGTGAGAACTTTGAAACTATCATGACAAGATATTTTGAAGACTTTAAGAAGTCTATGAAGTAGAGGATGAGGATACTTGTTTCCTCATTTGAACAATATTAAAATGACATATGTTTTCTTATAGATATTGATTACACATATGTACAGGTTGCCATACCTAGGGTTAGATGGCTAAGACCGTTAAGGTATGAGAGTAATGTTGATGAAGCCTTAACTGCCATCACTACACTTCTTGCTGAATAAATAGATAAAACAACCAAAATATTTGGAAATTATGACGTGATGAAGTCCAAAGTAGAAATGGAGTTAAAGATAGCCTCCATACTGAAGAAGAAAGATAAACTAGTGAAGAAACTTAAGGCAAAATTTGGTGAAGGTGCTGAAGAAGAAAAAGAAGAGGAAGGTGATGAAGAGGATGAAGAGAAAGAACAAGAACAAACCAAAGAACCTCTTGCATTAACCCAAGGCATGGATGAGGATAAAGAAGAAGAAGAAGAGGGTGTTGAGGAAGAGGAAGCAGAGGAAGCACCAATACATGCCAAGCCAAAGAAGAGAAAGGATAAGGCACAACTTGTGGCAAAGAAAAAGGTAAAGAAAATTGCTAAGCCAAGCTCAGCAAAGCCAACAACAACAATAACTAGAGTAAGCACATGGGCCACCACACAAAAGGCCAAGGAGAAAGACAAAGAAAAGGCCAAGGCTACAAAACAAGGAGGCCAAGAGTAGAAGAAGAAAAGAAGGAAATCTAATACTGATGATAATGAGAGAACACAATCTAAGATACAAGCCAATTTAAACTGGTAGGTCATACACCTAAATTTGACCTTGAAAATATCTATGAGAATGTCAAGAATAATGCAAATTTGTCTGGTTTGAAGAATATAAATTTTGAAAAACTTGAAAGAGAGGAGAAAACTCTAGTTGAAGAGTCAATATATGCAATGATGTCCAAATTCAAGAATACTCCACTTGAATTTGGCAATACTCTACCAAAAGGTATATATGACATTGTTGAACAAAAGTGGTATTATTGTTTAAACTTGGAGAAACAAATCAAAGAATCTACATTAGCACAAGTCATGCCAGAATTGACAAAAGCATAGATCACAAAGGCAAAAAGGAAATATGGTAGAAGATTTGCATCTAAATATAGAGCCTTCAACATTCTTTAGAAAAATATTGAAGATGTTGTGAAGAAATCCACCCAAATGTGGAAACTAATTTATAACCAAGGAGAAAAAGATCCCTTTGAGGGAAGAAATAATGGTGATGATAATGATGATAAGGAGTATGACAAGGAAAAATAAAATATTGTTGAAAAGGAAGCACAAAAGAAAGATGAAGACATGGCAACATCTAAAGAGCAGAAAGAAGAACAAAGTGTGCAAGACACACAAATGCCAAGTGTTAGCCCTCCAAATGACACCAATTTAGCTGTAGAAATTGTAATTGTCAAAGATGTTCCTGACATTTTAACTTAGAACATCAATCCTTTAACTACAAAAGATTTGAAAAGGATACTAGACCAATTTACACTTCAGGTGAGATTATGTGAAAATCTAGTATTGGTTAGTGTGGATGAACTTCAAAAGATAGTAGCTAAAATCACAAGGGATAAGGTGAATACAAAAGAACCACCTTCTGTCATCTCTTTAGCTACTAGTGATCAACCCTTGATTCAAACAATTGAAGAGACATCTATCAAGGTTGACACAAGTGTTAAAGAAGACATAGTCAAGTAGGGGCAGACTGCCAAAGAAGAGGAAACAGAGACAACAATAGAGAAAACAGGATAGATAGACACATATGTACCTGTGGCATAGACATAAGGTGCAACTCTAGTCATTGTCATAGATCAAGAAAAGGCTAAATAAGGTGAACAAACACCAAAGTTAAAGGAGTAGGAAGCCATTCAAGAATTGGTAACTTTACCAACATTAGGCTCCTCACCTACAAAACTTCTTCAGAAGCTAAGCACAAAAGCAATACCCTTTCAAATCTCAGTGCCAAAATCAAGCTCTTGTAAGGTTGAAAAGGTAATTAACTATGGTGATGTAACTTTAGATGAAGAGATAGTGATTCCAAAACTTGATTTTGACACAATGACTATTGATCAAATAAGTATTCTACAACAAGCATTGGAAAAGAAGAAACACCAAGAAATGCTTAGAAAGGAGTTCAAACAAAAGCAAGCATTACAAGAAATTAAAGACATCTTTTTAGATGCATTCAACTTGCCTACTCCAGAAGAAACCAAGCGACTATTGGAACAATTGCCAAACATTGTGGAGAAGGTTAATAATGAAGACCTAGATATAAATGCCAAACTTTTGGAATGGTCTGAAAGAAATTTCCAAGGAAAAGTAAAGAAGAATATATCTGGTGATATAGCACTGAAACATGTTGCTTTGGAAAATAAGGTTTAGGATTTGAAGAAAATACTTGAGAATATTTTCTCACTGTACACAAAATTATGTGATCCCACACTCTTCACCCAAGACACCAGACATAGAATACTGAGCCTGGAGAGGAATTTAAGCATATCAAGTACACAACTACCTAAGACCCCAACCTAGAGTGAGACTCATTTCCATAAATTGCTTCACTCATAGAGTCAATTAGTTGTGTTAATAGCAGATGAGGCTAATATAAGAGCCAAATTGACACAAATTCAGGCATCTCTCACCCCACACATGGAAATCCTCCACAAAGAATTAGGCTATGAAAAAACATTTTTGAAGAAAGACCTCAATCTTTCTACATCATATGGCTTGGTACACCTTGTAGCAGAGCTAGTCATCCAAATAAAGTCATTGGATGTTGCATGTGACAACTAGGATGCTGCTCTAAAAATAATAATGGAAGTCCATAAATCCTTTTTGGACAAATACACTATAAGTGTATAGACCCTTTGATATAAATTTCAAAAAGGGGGAGATAAACAAGAAAGGGGGAGACAGGTTCCTAGGAGGAAGTTAAAATGCAAGAAGAAAGGGGGGCGAGATACAATTGAATCGAATAGAGAGATGAATAAAGAAAAAGAGAAAGCATGAACAAGGGGGGAGCTAATCAAATTTTGACCCTAGTAATTTTTTTTTTGAGAAATCCAATGTAGAAAAAAAAGCAGAACAAATATTAGCTAAAGGTAGAGCATCAATTGCAAATACATTGAAGGAAAATAGTATCAGTTAGCAAAGACAAATCTACTTAGAATGGAGAATAGATTTTGGATAAAGAATAGACACATTAACTCAGAGGGAATTATACATTTTCTAAGGTATATAAACTATTTGCAAAAATTTGAAAATTTTAAAGTTCTATATATAAGTTTAGTCATGGTTATGTTATACTCGAGAAGAACAAATTGTTTGTATATATTCAAGTTTTTTTGACACTCATGTCAAAGGGGGAGATTGTTGATCTCATATTAGTTTTGACAATTGAATGTCAACACACTTAAGATATTTACTTAGTTTATACTAAACTAGTAATGCATGTCGAGTATAATATGTAAATACAAGACCATGCTGAGTCACTCAAGTGCCGAGTAGAGAGAACATGTTGAGTGAACAATAGATGCCAAGCAGTTCAGGTGCCAAGTTAGAAATAGAATTATAGTATTTGTTGAGCATTAGTAACTTCAAGTGTTTAGTAACACAGATGGACATATTTGTTTGTGATTGCACAAACAACATTGTAAACCATTTTTCAGCCAACATAAGATTAGATTTTGATTCTTTGGAGATAAGGATGAATCTATTTGTAGAATCCCTATGTATTTGCATGTAGCCAATCAAAAAATAGGAAGGATTAAGTGGAAAAATGGATGAATCTCAGTCATAGATTCATACCTAACCCTAAGCCACCTAAGTCTTCTTAAGGAGGATGAAGCCCTAAACTTTTTATGAGAGATAAGAGAGTTGAGATCATTGTGAAGGGATGAATATCCAAGGTGTGAACAAGATAGTTTGAAAAGCATTCAAGGTGACTTAGCAGTGAAAGTGAATTGTAGAATTAGTTAGAGGAGAACAAAAGATAGATAAAGATACAACGTTGATACATCTGATCATAAAGGATCAAGAAGGATATTGTGCGAATTCGATCTTTAATCAGGCAATCCAGAGCTAATCACAAGATCTATGCTAATACATTTTGATAGGTGATTTCAATCAAATCTCCTAAGTGAAGTGGTCCTAATAGGCCTTATCAAATCCTTTAACAAGGTGACATTCCAAGTGAGTGATTAGAAGTCCTTTAGCCAGGCACACTTCTAACAGGGTGTTGAAATCCTCTAACAAGGTGGGACAAGCCTTTAATAAGGCAGGCCTTTCATAGGGTAGATCATGATTCATGGTCAAACATTGTAACCTTAATTAGCTACACTTTATTGCTGCAGTAGTGAAGAGTTGTGGGTGTCATCCCCACCCCAATTTTACCTTCTCATTTGGAGGGTTTTTGGGTAATCATATCTGGTGTCAATTGTGTATGTTTAATTGCTTACATGTTTTAGATGAATTTACTTTTCATGTTATTTTAGTTTATCTATTGAATGCATAAGATGGATGAGAGGTGAAAAGTTTTATGGGTTCATGTTTTAACTTCTAATTCACCCCCCCCCCCCCCCCCTTTTAGAAGTTTTCTTTTCCCACTTGTAATTCCAACAAAAGATAGCCAATACATTAGGATGGCTCAACATTTTCAAGATCAAAATGAGAAGAGGGAATGGGTGGATTATGGAAGAATTACACATGATGCATGTTTGCCAAGTTTTCATCATGGTACTTATCCAAGGTACTACAAGAAGTGGTTTTCACTATGGGACGACTTTATTTTTCTTTACTTTTTGCTACCAAGGTGTCTATTTTCAAGATCAAAACGAGAAGAGGGAATGGGTAGATTATTGAAGAATTATAGATGATGCATATTTGCCAAGTTTTCATCATGGCACTTATCCAAGGTGCTACAAGAAGTGGTTTTCACTATGGGAAGACTTTATTTTTCATTACTTTTTGCTACCAATGTGTCTATTTACCTTGGAAGGTTAGAAAGAGTATGGATAGTAGGTAAGTGTAGATATGAAAAGATTGCATAAGTATAGGTGGGAAAGTGGGCAAGATCAACATTGACATACACCTTGAAGGGTTATGGAATGATGGAAGAATAGTGGATGAAGTAGCTTGATTTTTAGATGTATGAGGTGGTTGAGTAATTTTGGAAGAAAATGGAGTGGAAGCCTTTGGAAGCTTGAATGTCAACTTTGAACTCATATAGCTTTAGAGTTTTCTTTTCCTTTGGATGCTTTGGAACAGATTTCTCCAATGATGGATTTAGGAACCCAAATTTTCTTTGATTTTAATTTTAAATGATTAGTGGACCTTTATGGTCTTTTGAGTATTTTTTATTTCTTTACATTCACATGTCAATTAGATTGGATATGGTGATCTTCATTTTTCAATAAATTCGTGTGTTTGTTCTTATGTTGCACATCCAAATTTCTTCCAAAAGACTTGGGATTTGTGGATGGATAAGGATGATATGACTGGTTCATATGGATATATAAATAAATTTTTGTCAAGGATGAGTTTCTTTGTTGATCTTGAGGTATAATAGGAGAGCTAGGAGTAGAAGATGTAGGAGATGAAGGGATGTAAGGTTCTGATATGGATGGAATGTTTGAAGGCTTTAGCTTAGATGGATAAGGATTAAGGTTGGATTTGAAAGATGCAAAGGGATAGTGACTAGGGATATCAACATCTTTAGAGTGAGAAATGTTACCAAGGACATCAATAGACTCATGAGTAGCTTTGATATGAGTAATACCTTTGATAGGAGCATTTGAAGCTTGAGCACAATTTTGAAGTGGATTTGGAGAAGTAGAACAAGAGGGGATACTTTGATCTTGAAAAGTTTCTTTGGATAGCATAGGCATGGTGAGTTTTTATTCATCTTCAATAAGCTCAATGGAAGTAGTGGAAGTGGTATATTCATCATACTTAGGAGTTGGGTAAGACATAGGATATTGAAAGGTGATATTTTGAAGGAGATGAAAGGGTGCTTGATCAAGTGATCTTTCTTGACAATTATAGTTTTAGCCTTTTGAGAGACTTGTTGACATGGAGTCACTTCTAAGGACATGGTAACATATAAGGTTTTCATGATAGGCTCTTGAAGAGGTAATGGGGGATTAACCAAAGTGGGCACATAAAGCCTAGAATTGCATGAAGGTTGAGGATCTTTAGTCTTAGTACCATGGAAAAGGTTTGTAGCCAAGTATGGATCAACTTGAGTTTCTTTTAGAGGCACCCCTTGAGGATACATATAGTTAGTGCATAAAGAACTAGATTATTTCTTGATGAAGGTGTGTTGTCAATATTTGAAGTTTTTGGAGGTGCATGAGTGTTAGAAGAACTGGAGCTATCAAGAAAATCATCACTACACATTGGTTCATTAATATGATCTTTAATTAAGAAAAGTATCCTCACCACATGATCTTGGATCAACAGTCCCATCATCAATAGGATCTTGGATTTTACATTTCAGCTCAATGCAATCTAAAGTACTATGCTCATTATGTCAATGATAAGTGCAATCAATATCAAAGAATAGGTTTCCATATGAGCTAGACTTAGGTAATTTGATAAGCTCATTAGCAAGGAGTGGTTTCAAGATGACACCATAAGAATCTTCCAAGGGAGTAAATGTTCTCTCAAAAGTATGTCTAGGATCATTTTTGTAATTATCATCTTAATCAAAGACAAGGTCCATCATGAAATATTGCCATATGCTCAAAGGAAGTATTACTTTCTTTCTCTCTCAAGAGGTATTTGGATCTAGAAGATGAAGATAATTAATGTCTTAGAGTAGAATATGTAGACCTTGACGAAGAAGATGGCCTTGGATAGGATGACTTTTAAAAATATTTATGTGAGGATTTCATTATCTCTTCTACCATTTCCTCATATTGATATTATGTCCCTATCATGTCCTTAGTGAGAATAAGGTAAACATGTTCATTGGTATCTTCTAATTTGTTGTTTCGAGTGTATACGTATTGCAATTCCCTAGCAATAGAAAGCAACTCAAGATCATGTAGAATTGGTTGAGCTTTTGTAGCACAAGGTTTAAAGCCCATGGTGGAAATTATAAAATAGAGCATTAAGGAGACTAGAAGAATCTAAAAAGGTGTATCGAGATAACTTGATGTCCAAACTAGATAAGTAAAGAGTTCACTTGCCAAGATAGGTATCAATAGAGAATGACTTGTCAAGAAAAGTGTCCAAGCAACTTACAAAACTAGCAATTAAAGTCAAGAGCTAAGAAAGAAGCCCAATAGCCAAAGATCCAAGTGTATAGAGAAAGCTAGATGATAAGTGAGAAACCTCTTTCAATCAAGTAGTGTAGTCAAGAGATTAAGGTAACCATTTCAGTAAGAAGAAGGTCCAAGCAAACTGGTATAGACCAAGAAGGTGGAAAAGACCAAGAGTGCTCAGACCAAAGAGCCATTTTAAGCAAGTTCAAGCACTGAAGACATAGCAAAGAAAAGTCAAATGATGAAACTCCCCTAGTACAGGAAACACTAGAAAAATGTATAGACTTGGAGGAAAATCTTTTTTTGAGTTTTTGAATTTTTTTACTTTTTTGAAGATTTATGGTTTTTTTGGGGTTTTGAAGTTTTACAATTTTTGGGGATTTTGTTTGAATAAAAACACATAATGAAAGCATGTAAAGAGAAAAATCCTAAGGCTCAATTTGACGAATGCGTCCCTTTTTGTTTTCTAAGCAGGGAAGGTTTTAAACATTAAAATACATCAAACACACCAAAAACCTATTCATCTTTCTACAAGAATGCACAAGCTCAACTAGGGGATGCCCTCGATATTCATGAGGTACTTGAGGCCCAAATCCATAGATGAAAGAGAATACTTGCAAACATCTGGGAGGAAATGGTAACCCAATCTCCACCTTCACTTCCCAAAGGTATAAATTTCTTTGGGGCTTATCCAAGATTGACAATATTATACTTTCAAGAGGTGTGTCTTTAGATTAAAGCCATACTATTTATACTCTATCAAAACACGGGAGTTGAGGTCATCCCCTAAAGTGATCACTTCTCTAGGAAACACCCCTAAAAATAAAAATCAAGATCCCTTATTTATGTTCCCCTCAAACTCTTTAACAAGGATGCAAGAAGAAAATATAAATAAGAAAACCTTGGGGATTAAAAGATAAAAGGGGTTTATTTTTAAGTCTAAATTCGAGTGTGAATGTTTCATTTTAAGCCCTTTTTTCAATGTTGAGAACACACACCAAACAAGTTGACTAAAAGAAATAAATTTTTTTTTTAATGAAAAATAAGAAAATGATAAATATTTTCAATGCAAATAAAAAATTATGGAATGGGTGCACCTTGATTTTATGCTTTCCAATTTTTGTTATTTTTTTGTTCCTTTTCCCTCTAAGTTTCCTTCACAAACTTCAATCAAGTACATGAAATCATGAAGAAAAAGGAAAATTCAATTGAAATAAGTTAAACTAGTTGATCCCATACAAAATGACAACTCATATCATGCATTGAACCATGTGCAAATAAAGTGCAAGTTAATCACCAAATGCTCCTCTTTTTATGTTTTGCTTTTGACCTAGTCAACAAGATTGGTTTTGTATACAAGTATTTTGGCTCCAAAAATAAAAATTAAAACAAGATACCTATAGTGAAAATTAATGATCTTTCCAAAAATACAATAATTTTAGGGATATCTCTTAATTTGTGCCCTAGGGACCCATTTTCCCAAAACAAACCAATTTTTTTCCAAATTGAGTTATTGAGCCCTAATATTACATTCAAGTTCAAAATTCAAAGAACAAACCCCCTTAAGAATTATTAAAACTTTCCAAAAGACAAGCTTTGCCAAAAAATTCACTGATTTGCAACTAGGAACATTTTTTAATGAAATAAAATGAAAAAATCATAACTCACACAAATTAGTTCAAACAAATCTGAATTTTGGACTGTATCATTTTTTATCCATCACCATCTGCTAAAAAAAAAGATCCCAAGCTCAATCCATTCAGAAGAAATGATCAAATCTGTCAAAAACTAAGGTTTTTTCCTTGAAGCCAATCTGCACAAGGGTTGGTCTTAAAACGACAGTGAGAACCCTACAAAACAAAAAATGTATACCAAAAAGGGTACACTTCTCTAAGACATTATATCCAAGGGATCCCATGGATTAGGAACCTTGAATGGTGACTTAGATCTCCATATCCATGATATGCAAGAGATGTAAATGTAAATGTAGTGACACTCAAATGATATTAGTTATGCAGCCCTTGTAAGGTGCACCATAGAATGAGAGATATGAAGACAAGAGCAACAATGCTAGTGTCCAAGAACCAACATGCAATGAAATGCAAAATAAAAACTAAGATAAATGCATACCAAAGCTAAACTAAAAGGTTTGAGAGTGTTAAAAGTCTTCCTATTTAAGCTAGATGAACTAGTCTAATGAATGAAAAGAAACTAAGTGAATGGAAATATGTCATAATCCTACTATGAAATGCAGGTATGAATTAATGATGTCAAAAGCTCTCCAAAGCTCCAAAGAGTACAAAGCATGAGATATGGAGAATGAGGAGAGAGTGAGGTCCATTAAAGAAAAATGGTTGAGATCAAAAGCTAAGATAGGCTTAATTGAGGGTGGAGGATGCATTTTGAGTGATCCATGTGCACAAGAAACTCCACAATCACAATCAACAATTGACTTTTGAAAGGGAAAGAAATGTGTGGAGAAGAATTAAAGTTATTTTAAAAATAGAAGATTCCTCTCACATAGAAAATTATACATTCATGTGTAGACAAAAATATCTTTTCCTCTTATTTTTTAAATAAGAATAATGCTTTATGTGTGCACACTTAGGAAAACTAGGAAGTGGGGATTTTTATTAAATTAAAAGGGAGAATGTTCTTTCAATTAAATGAAATACTTAGGATAAAGTGGTCAAACCGTAGATTATAATCGAATAAATAGATTTTTGAGGATTCGATCAAAGATAAGAAATGAATAAATTAAGAAAAAACATTAGAAAGGGGTGCATAGTCAAGATGGCTATTTTTGGGTGATTACAATATGTGACAACTACTTGCTTGGTCAATTAATCAGTTTGGAAACTAGAGCTTTACACCCATTACTTATGGCTTGGACATCCTTAAGTAGTGATCGAATAACCTGTTGAACGCATTTAATGTATCAATTAGGGATGCATACTTCAAATGGTATCTACAAACTATATGCTCTAAGCTATCCCAAATCTCATTACTAAACTATGAAATTGCAATGATGAAACTAAGTATAAAGTACAATTAATCTATTGCAAGGGAATTGAAACGCAAAAATGATACTAATCTATTTGCCTATATTTTAGGAATAACCAATAGTTGTGCTACTGTGTGGTTGTAGGAGCAACAGAGTACTAGTTATTCTAAAAGAAATAGGAAATTAATTCTACTAAGTGAATTCACTCACCAAGTGGGCCCCTTAGACAAGTGAAGAAATAAATGCTCAAAATAACATACTAAAAGTCAAAAATGTCATTTTATTGACATCGAAACCATAATAAGAAAAAATAGAATAACAAAACTATATGTTGAACACTACTCCTAAATCACAATTGACTTCTTGACTAACTCCAAAAGTCAGAACAAATACTTATTTATAACAACTATGGAAAAAAATTCCTAAATCTATGATCCTTCAAAAACAAGGATTTAGCAGAATTCTAATGAGTTACATCAATAGATGACACATTCATCCCATCGAACAAGTTGTCCATAACTATAGCACACAATGACTCTTGATTTTAGCATGATTGGTTTATAGTTTCTTTGACCCAATGCTAACTTCTTTAATGTAGTTATGGCATGATCCTATCATTACACATTTGATAGTGCTTATTCAATTCTATTTTACTTATTCCTACAAAAGGTTATTACACATGCCTAGTTTCGAAACACATATCTATTCCAATAATCCATAGAATGCATTAAATGTACAAACTAACTAATTATTTCTCACAATATACATAGCTTCATAAACATGCCCTATAAATTTTTAAGGAAGAAAGAAAAAAATTCATTAATATGCACACATTGGTTTTATTTATCAACCATAAGTTCTAACTATAGCAACGTATAATCATGAAATTATTATATGTTTTAAGAGACCACATCAGCAAATACTAGTTTACCAGTTTATATAGAAATATGATTAAAAGTATTTGAGATTAAAGAATAAAAACCCTTTAAATAACCATAAAAACCTTAAAGAACAATATGATAATATTAAGCCCCATCATTCTCCCCAACTTAGTTTCTTGTTGGTCCTTTAACAAGAATGTACTGCCTAACATGATCTTTCATCCATAAATCTACTGAGGTGCTTTTTCCTTAACTTTTCTTGGCAAAGCTCTAGTAAAATCCTTTGGACTCTCTAAGTTGTTCCCAAATATTGACTTTTGTGGCTATTTCATGCTCATCCACATCTTCATGGATACCAAGTAAAGGATGGATGAGTAGTTGTGGCTGAAATCTAAGAGAAATCCAAAAGCTTTGTCTAGTTCTCCCTTACAGTATGTACCAAGGAGCTCACCTTCTTGCCATAATTAAATATTTGGGTGGATGAGGTTCTCTTACCTATAAATCCCTCAAAATATTTTGTTCATCTTTGTATGATTTCTCTCTTAGCCTCTTGTACTTTTTTCCTTTCCAACTACTCATATTCTAAATACACAACATCCCTGAGTGGATTAATATTTTCACTCCTTAATTTGCTATCTTTCACCTTCAACCAACCATAATAGTAGGTTTTTAGATCTCTAGCTTTGGGTATTAATAATATGGGTGCATTCATTTCTTCTTCCTTATAAGGCCCAACCTGGTTTTCCCTACCAATCTCATTTTGTACCTAGGACATGAATGCTCTTAATTGAATATAACCCACATACATTAATGGATTACATTCTTTATCATCAAGGGCTGATAAATTATGCTAATATAATTCACATACAATATTATTAATTGATGTAGCATAGTGTTAGAAAGCAGGATACAATTCATGTGGGGTCTACAAAGATGGATCAAGACTTTGAACTATCCTTGTCATCTTGAAATTCAACAACTATTCTTTAAAGAATAAAGTGTATAATTGTATTGCTGATCCACATTGAAGTAGTTCAAGTATCATGGTAGTAACCTAAGTTGCCTTGTATTTGAATAGTACGATCTCATCTTCCTAATCTCTCAATTCCTGTTGTTGATCATCAATTCTCTGTTGTAATTAATTTTTCTCCTCCCTCCACATAACCTTTTCAATTAAAATAAACTGATATAAACTCATTCCTTTTGTCAAAGGGGTAGAAAAATTTGGTGGAGACATTGGACCTTGTTGTTCACCATTTATCCATATAGGCCCTATGGTAGCTTCTTGTTCATCATTTATCTATCTAGAAATGGCATACATCCTTAAGAGTCTCAAACATGATACTATGACTATTTTGAAGATATACTTGACTATGACTTCAATTCCTTCAAAATGGTTCTCTTCTTTTTCAAATGGTATAGCCTATGACTCAATTAGAATGATCTTGACAGAACTAGTACTAAACATGATAATAAATTTATAATGGTTAATACAAGGTATTTTGATTTGAGTGAGTTGGGGATGATCCCTATGTTCTTCCAAGCCAATGTGAGTAGGCATTTCACTAAGAGATTCCACATAAATCAGGTTGCTCATTTGTCATTAGACAAGATACAAGAGGAAGACCAATAAAATTTATTGTGATAGAAGAAGATGATATCAAAGAAGTAAAAGATCATGTATATGATGATCACAATCGATAGTTTGTCGATGATGATCTTGATGGAGATGTTCATGAGGATGTTTTGATGAGGATTTCATACTCCCAATGATATCCTTTTCGATAACATGAATTGCTTACCATCAAAATATTGATGACCACTAGCAGAGGCTCTAATGAAGATGCCATACTCCCAATAAAATTCTTGTCATTTTCTTAGCATGGTGATTGTCAAATTTCGGATGATACATCGATGGATGATCTAATGAGGATCCCATACAATTTCAACAACTATATTCCTTGTAATAGTGATGATATTTCATCAATCCAGTTACTACTAAGGATTTCACTTCCCAATTTTCTATTGATAGTAATAGGCATCATCATTTTGACTATGTCTCATTTTTTACAACTAACCTTGACGTCAAAATTCTATCGATTTCACTCCCCATCATTCTATCTGACACTAATTCAATAATGACACTTTTTTTGGTATTTTGATGGCTAGTCATCGAACAATGCAACACACAACTATTAGAAATTGGTACCAAATGTAAGTAGTGCTTATTCAATCATGTCATCATGGTCGTTCTCAATAGTGGTAGACATTGTGGTATGTGAGTAGTCCTCTAAGTATCATAAATTTGTACAATGGCATATCTTGAAAATTTCCTAAGGTGATCTGTAATTTATTGTTGAGAAGAATTAAATGGTAGAGATTAAAAGGTGATACAAGTGCTCATACTAGATGAGATCTATGCAAATATGAGAGAGTAAAAAGTCTCCTTGAATGATTTTTTAGTGGATAAAGGGCCAAGATTAAAGTAGAATCCTTTTGGAAAAGGGTGGTGATCAATATGGATGGGAAACTTGGGGCACCATCAAGGAATTTGCAAGTGCATTAACCCTTGTGACTCATACATAAGTGTATTGAACATGTAAAATACCAATGCACTTGTATATAAAGTACACATGCCTTTGTAAAACTTGGAGGTTGTGGAGAACTAGATGGAAATTTACTTGTATTTAGCATGTAGAAATGAAAAAAAGAGTATAATTGAGGTACCTTGGTTGATATAATGTAGAGTAAAAGAGGGAGATTGGATAAATAGAATCTTTGTTTCATTTTCTACATAAGGATGGGGTATTTAAATCATTATTTAAGGTAAAATATAGATAGGGGAGTGAATGACTTAGCTAAATAAATTATATAAATAGGGTGTAGGCTAATAGTAATGGATATCACATGATTAAAAATTTTATCATTAAATAATAAAATGTTATCATTAGGATATTTATTTCCATTTATGTCAACCTTTGTTGTGGTATTAAATTCCATTTGTTAAGGATGGATATTTTTCGAGGCCATAACTTTAAATGATTATAAATACTTGAATAGTGGTTAAAGGTTTTAATGTCAATTTTTTTAGGTTATTCCTTTGATGGATGAATAAGAAAGTTTTGAGGCTACAAAAATGACTTAGTTACCAAGACTATGATATTGCTCGATGAAAAATGTTTGAGGAGTTTTGTAACTCATTGAGAAGACAAGATTGTGTAGGAAAGTTTATTTGCAGTTAGTAGCATATTTTTAACGTAGTAGTAAACTAGAAAGAGTATTTGAAAATATCAATGAATAATGTTTTGAGATGGTAACTACATAAATCTATAGACATAATGACTATCTCTACTATTAATAACGTAGTATCATATATAAAGGCTCTAAATTTGACTATTTAGCAAAGATATGATGTATTTTTGGGTGACAGTAGTGTTGGAAATATAATAGGAGTAACTGAGAGGGGAGGGGTGAATCAATTACCACTAAAATAAATCCCAGATCCCTTAGATGTCTACAAACTACAAACTAAAAACTCAATACTGTTGATGCTCGGTAAACATACATAAACTGTTGTAACTCAATAATTAATGAATGTGCTTGATAAATATACATGCAAATATTTTAGATGTTATCTATGATTATCATTACTTTAACTTAGGTTCAAACACATAAATAAAATAACATGAACACATTTGACACTAGGATTTAACGTGGAAACCCAATTTGGGAAAACCACCAATTGCAACTAGTTATTGCTTTCACTCTTCTAAAGTGAGCCCTGTTAGGAGCCAACTCTATTAAAGGTTACAAAACACATTGTTAGGTGTGACCTTGTTAGATGATTTAATCACCCTATTACAAGTGTCCTTGTTAGAGGTCTTGAGACAATTCAATAGAACTACCACCTTGTTAGAGGATTTACAAATAGCTTTAAGCAAACTCTGTCAAGAGATTTGGATCACTACTACAATCGTTAGAAATTAACAATGAGATGACCTAATTTGAATGCAACTAAATTGTTGATTACAAATCTCTATTCTGGCTTGTACTTGATCCTTCGTAATTGAATATAGCTTTTCTTCTCCATAAGGATATTCTGCTTATCCATCAAATTCACTTCCTCTCTTCATTAAATCTTCAATAACATCTTCATTTTCTCACTTTGAAACCACAACTTGACCTTATACTTATATGTTTCATATTGTCAAGTTGGCTCAAATACAACTTAAAACAATTGATATTCATCACCTTAGTTGGCTATAACCAATAGATAAATCAATAGAACTTAATGTACCAAAATAAGAGAATCCTTTGTTAGCCAACCCAACTTGGTAGAAATTAACTCAAAAGAAATTTCCTATGTTAATCAATAGAATCTTGATTAACATTGCAAACTTGCATAGATCCTTTGGCAACTGAGTGATCTCAGTTAGCACAGGTTCCTTCCAACTTTCCTTCATTAATCGAGTGAGCACGGTTAACACTCATCTTCTACAGACTTTCCTTTGATGCTTGAGTGAACTCGGTAAACATTGTCTTCTGAAAAAGAATGTTCGATAGACACCAAAAACTATCTTCACTACTTGAGTGAGCTTAGCATGTATTGACTGATAAGGATACAACATTTGTGTAACATTAAAGACAATACATAATTAATCAATTGTATCCAACAATCTCCCTCTTTAGCATTGATGGCAACACAACATGTCATAACACAATGAAATTTTAGATCAAGAATAAAGTAAGGAACATATCCTTAGTTTCATTCTGATTCTCATCCATAAGAACTCCCTCTATCAGTGTGAGCTACTTTTGCCTTCAATTTTCTCCCTCTGTCAGAAAACTTCTGTCTACAACAACTTCTTGCCAAGTTCAATCTTCCTTTTTGACATCTCGTCATAATTTTTTTTAATGATAGAAAACTTCTCAAACTTCTCCCTCTTAGAGAAATTTCTTATGAGATATGGTAGTATAAATTCTCCCTCTTTGACAACACATGCCAAAGACAACAATTCTGTTAATCTCAATGTACCTTAAGTACTGATTCATTTGCGATGTGCCCTTGCCAATTTTGCACCAACTGATTAATCATACTCTAGTTGATGCATCATGAAAATTTATTTAGTGAGCTCAAATAGGGGAATGACCCCTATCTTACCTCTTAGATACAAAAATGCATCCTTAGGTAGTGGCTCGATGAATATGTCTACAATTTTTTCTTTTGTATTAACATATTCCAATCTGACTTCTTTGTCCTATACAAATTCTCTTAAAAAGTGATATTTTATAGCAATGTGCTTTGTTTTGGAATGCATCACTAGGTTTTTTGATATGTTGATTGCACTGGTGTTATCATAGTAAATGACTACTGGATCTTTGATTTCTATCTTCATACCTAACAACAATTACTTGAACCAAACAATGTTTGAACAATTAACTACTGCAGCCACATATTTTTCCTCGGCTATGGATTAAGATGTACAATTTTGCTTCTTGCTTGTCCACACTAGTCTTTTACCAAGAAAGAATGCTCCACCACTAGTGTTTTTCCTATCATCAATACTTCCTACCCAATCAGCATCAGTAAACAACTTCAAGTCTAAACTACCTCCAAGTTTGTACCATAAGTCATAGTCTTTAGTACCTTTCAGATATCTCATGATTCTCTTGATTTCCATCATGTGATTTTCTCTAGATTTTGTTCAGAATCTTGCCACCATTCCAACTACTAGAGCAATATTAGACCTTGTATGTACTACATACTACAATTTTCCAATCATTGATATGTATGTGGTCTGATCTACCTCTTTGGAATCATCATTTTTGGAAAGCTTATGCCTTGTAGACATAGGGGTTCCAACTAGTCTTGAATCTTCCTTTCGAAACTTCTTTACTATCTCCCTGATATACTTAGATTAAGTAATGTAGATACCATTTTTTTTCTATTGTATATGCAACCCAACAAAGAATTTTATCTCTCCAAACATGGACATCTCAAATTCTTTACTCATTTTTTTGAAAATGCTTTGCATAAGTCATCATTTCCTATGATTAAAGTATCATCAACAAATATGTATGCCAACACAATCTCCTTGTCTGGTCCTTTCTTGATATACTGACTATTGTTATCATTTGTTCTTTGAAAGTCAATCTATAGAAAGTAATTATGTTGTCTTTCATACCAAGCTTTGAGACCTTGCTTGAGACCATCTAATACTTTGTGTAATTTGCAAACCATGTCTCTTTTGTGAGGATCTACAAAACCTTCTAGTTGTTCAATGTAGACTTCCTCATCGAGAATTTCATTCAAGAATGTAGATTTAACATCCATTTGATATACTTTAAATCCTTTGTGTACTGCATATGCTATCAAAGTTATAACACCTTCTAATCTTGCTACAAGAGCAAAACTCTCACCATAATCAATACCTTCTTGAGAATAGCCTTTACATACTAGTCTCTCCTTGTTTCTTGAAACTTCTCCATCTTCATTCAACTTATTTCTAAACACCCACTTCGTGCCAATTATATTTTTACCCTTGGGTCTAGGAACAAGATTCCAAGTTTTGTTCTTCTCAATCTATTCTGTTTCTTTATTCATTGCTTTAACCCAACTTTCATTATCTAATGCATCCTTAACATTTCTAGGTTCAAATTCATTAAGTAAACATGTACCTTTTAATTTTTTCCTTGTCGTTGGTTCATTAAATTTGTCTCCAATGATTTGATAAAATGCATGATGCCTTTTGACATATCTTGCTAACACAAGCTCTTTGGGCTTTGAATGAGTTCAACTATCTTCATTATGAACTTCAATATCAAGCTTGGATCTTTCTATCTATGACTCAGGTCCATCAAACTCGATTTGAGCTAGCTCAGTAGCCTCTGACTACAACTCAGGTCCTTTTGACTATGACTCAACTTGGACTATCTACAACTTAGTAACTCTTGGTGATTTTGGGGACTCAGGAGGTGAAGCCTCCTTTCTTTCAAATAGATTTGGTAGAGTATCAGGTTCATAGTAAATAAATCTTTTGTAATCCTCTAGCTCTTTATTGCTTTCTTCTTCACTCCTTTCTACAAACTCATCAATTCTAACTTGTGCACTTTCTATGAAATTATGAGTAGACATATTCAAACATTTGTATGTTTTACTTCTATAGGAGTATCCTAGAAATATGCCTTCATCACCTTTTACATCAAATTTTCCTTTTCTAGATTCTTTCTAGATATAACATTTTCTACCAAATACTTTCAAGTAACTTACATTATGTTTGTAGCCATACCATAGTGGATAAGGAGTTTTGTTTGAATCTTTCTTCAATTGTACTATGTTCAAGGTATGAACTATAGTGATGATAGCTTCCTTCCAATATTTGATAGCAACATTCTTTTCTATCATCAATGTCCTTGCACAATCCATGATGGATCTGCTTGTTCTTTTAGCTATTCCATTCTATTGTGGTGTACCAGGGGCTGATGCTTTTCGTTTAATTCCTCTTTCAATGCAGAAATTATTGTATTCATTGGAGATGAATTCACCACATCTATCTAATCTTAAACATTTCAATCTTCTTCTAGTTTCTTTTTCTATTCTTGCTAAATACCACTTGAATTTTTGAAAAGCTTCAGATTTTTATTTTCAAGTACATTACAGTCATCATTCTAGAATAATCATCAACAAAAAGAATGAAGAACTTTTCTCCACTATAGCTCTCTATTCCAATAGGTTCACATAAGTCAATATGCGCAATTTCTAGGACTTCTTCAGACTAATAGTTTTTTCTTTTGAAACTAGTCTTTCCCATCTTACCAATTTGGCAATTCTTGCATAGACCCATATCAGGTTTCTTCAAACTAGGAATACCTCTTACTCTCTTATGTTTGATGACCTTAATCAGATTATCAAAGTTTACTTGACATAGCCTTTTGTGCCATAACTAGCTTTCTTCTACTTGAGCAATAAAACATGAATAATCACTGAGATCAAGATAAAATAGATCACCTTTTGTTTCCTTGCCAGATCCAACCAGATTTCCTTTTCCATCTAGTAGTTTGGCCTATTCATTCATGAATTCTACCTTGAACCCAATGTTACTCAACTGTTCCACACTTAGTATATTATACCCTAGTCCTTCAACCCAATAAGCATTGTCACATACAAGTTCTTTAGTCAATGAAATACATCCTTTCCCTTTTATGTTACAAGGTTAATTGTTCCCAAATCTCACACTACCTCCATCATAATATTCCATGTGCTCAAATTTTATTTTATCTCTAGTCATATGATGTGAACATCAATTGTCAATAATCCATATATCATTTTTTCTAACATGAGAGATAAGTGCCATCTTATCTCCTTCATCATCAAATTCATCATTTACAGTAATATATACCATTTCATCTTCACTGTTATCAGAATCTTTAGCTATAAAACAAGATTTCTTACCTTTGTCCTTATAGTTCTTGTAGTTCTTGGATTCCTTCTTGACTTTGTGCTTATTTATTTTCTTTTCATCTTTGACTTCTTTTTTTGGACACCTTGCAGCAATGTGACCAACTTCTTCACAAGAAAAGCAGATCAGAGGAACTTTCCCTTTGTACTTTCCTCTACCTTTGGAATACTTTCTTGCAAGTGGGGCTTCAACAACTTCAAGATCATTGTCTAAACTTTCTTTTGCTTCTTCTTCTTCACTTCCTAATTGACTGGACTTTGATTTCTTACCCTTTTTCTTGAGTGAAAGTTTAGCTTCAAATGACATATAACTTTTGAGCTAGGAACATATTTATCAAAGTTATCTAGCTCAAAAGCAATCAATCTTCCAACTAGAGCATCCAAAGATATTTTATAGTTTGGATCACATCTCATCTCTTGAATTGAAAATACTCTAATTGCATAAATAGGAATAAGATTTCTAAATACCTTTCTTACAACTGTTTTCTCTTCAATGTCTCCTCTAGATGCTTTGATTGCACTTACACTTGCTTTGATCCTTTCCACATATTTTGCAATGTTCTCATCTTCTCTCATTTTCATCTAATCAAAATGACCTCTAAGAATTTCAGCCTTAGCTCTTCTTACAGTGTCATCTCCTCCATAGATATATTTTAGTTTGGTCCACATGTCATGAGCTATTTTGCAATCTTTAACCTCATCAAATTTAGCATAACTAAGAGCAAATGCAATATCAATCATCATGATGTTATGATTCTTCTTTTCAGCAATATCTTCAACTAATAATGTTCTAGTGGAAGTCTTCTATTGCATATCAAGATATTTGCATCTTGAGTCACTGATGATAGCTAAGTGTAACTTCATAAGTCCTTGCCATGCTGCAAAATTGTCTCTATTCAGCTTGGGAATTTCTCTTCTATAAGACATCCTGGTCTTTAGCTTAGGTCCTTGAAACCTTTTCTGCAAGCACCAAAAGCTTTGATACCAATTGTTGGAAATATAAGAGGAGTAACTAAGAGGGGAGGGGTGAATTAGTTACCACTAAAATAAATCTTAGATCCCTTAGATGTCAATACAAACTACAAATTGAAAACTAAATACTGCTAATGCGTGGTAAACATGCATAAACTATTGTAACTTGGTAATTACTGAATGTGATCAGTAAATATTAACATGCAAATCTTTTAGATGTTAGCTATGATTATCATTACTATAACTTAGTTGCAAATACAAAAAGAAAATAGCATGAACACATTTTACACCGGGATTTAACATGGAAACCCAATTTGGGAAAAGCACCAATTGCAACTAATTTATGTTTTCACTTGTCTGAAGTGAGCCCTGTTAGGAGCCAACCCTATTAAAGGTTACAAAACACACTATTAGGTGTGACCCTATTAGAGGATTTAATCACCCTATTAGGAGTGGCCTTGTTAGAGGTCTTGAGACAATTCAATAGAACTACCACCTTGTTAAAAGATTTACAAATAGCTATTAAGCCAACTCTGTCAAGAGTTTTAGATCACTACTACAATGGTTTGAGAGTAACAATGAGATGAACTGATTTGAATGCAACTGAATTGCTAATTATAGATCTCCATTATGGCTTGTACTTGATCCTTCCTGATTGAATATAGCTTTTCTTCTCCACAAGGATATTATGCTTATCCTTCAAATTCGCTTCCTCTCTTCATTAAATCTTCAATAACATCTTCATTTTCTTACTTTGAAACCACAACTTGACCTTATATTTATATCTTTCATATTGTCAAGTCGGCTCAAATACAACTTAAAACAATTAATATTCATCACCTCAATCAGCTAGAACCAATAGATAAATCAATAGAGCTTAATGTGCCAAAATAAGAAAATCCTTCGTTAGCTAACACAACTCGATATAAACTAACTTAGAAGCAATTTCTTGTGTTAACCAATAGAAGCTTGGTTAACACTGCAAAATCACACATATCCTTTGGCAGCCGAGTGAGCTTGGTTAGCACTAGTTCCATCCAACTTTTCTTCATTAACTGAGTGAGCTCGGTTAACACTCATCTTCTGCAGACTTTCCTTCGACGCCCGAGTGAACTCGATAGACATTGTCTTCTAAACAAGAATGCTTGGTAAACATAGAAAATTGTCTTCACTGCTTGAGTGAACTTGGCATGCATTGATTGATAAGGATATGATATTTGTGTAACATCAAAGATGATACACAATTAATCAATTGTATCCAACAAGTAGAGCTAGTTATCAAGATGGTTGGATAGGTTCAAAAAATAGATTATATTTCCCCACACTAGGATTTTAGAGTATGACTTATTTTGTGCTTGGTAATATGGTTTAGGTGATGTTTTGGTTCAGATATCCCTTGATGGTTTTCTCTAAAAGTCTAGATTTTTTGTCACATGTATGACTTTTTTATTCAAGCGTTAGGTCTTGACTGACTCAACTAATTCTGATGAAATAATTTAAGTAGTTTAAGTATACATATAGGTGAAGAAAAGTGCTAAGAAACTAATATATATTATTTATTTTATGGAATTTTTAGGATTATTATACATGCAATGTAAAGTATTTTGGGATAGTCGATAACTTATTTTCTTAATTCATTTCTACGAATTACTTTTGGGAATTGGTTTGGATTTAGTTGCAATGTGTGTGAGTAGATTACATTATGTGGAAAATAAATTTTATAATGTGTTTGGGACCTCTTTATTTCCTATAGCTGACCACATTAAGTATTTCTTTCAATGTGGTTAACTTTGTAGCAATAATGCCTACATTCTTATGGCCAACCATATTAGTAAAAATCAAATGTAAAACTCCTGATATTTGGATATAATGGAATGAGATAGTGTTAGAATTAAATATAATGGTATTCCTATGGGGAATTATCCTACAAGTTTTGGAGACATGATTCAATGGTTGTCTATTACATTCATGACAGAGTTTTTCATTGATGTTAGCATATTGGTTATTTAGTAAAGAATGTCAGTACAACAGAGATTGGCTTCGCATGCATTCAAGGTTTGATGATCATCTTATGCACACATGGGATTAAGTTATAGAGTATTTCTAGATTCTAAAGTTAAGATTGTGTACATAAATATGAAGAATGGATAGAGAAATGGAGGATTTGGTGAAGGCATCTTTTGAACAATGTTTCTGGAAAGCGGGTGCCAATTTTTCAGATTTTGTTTTCTAACAAAGATGGAATATGGTTGAGCTAACTTAGATAGAGGTTGAAGAAATGATAAAGATGCTTTGGTTAATCATATATATTTAGATGATCAATGAGTGTGAATTTATGAAGACCGAGAGCCAATAGATTACTTGTAATTGTAAAAAGGATGTAATGTTGTAATGTAATATCTTAAGTTGGCCCAATATTATTATTGTAAATTGGGAAATCCTCAAGGATGACTCATTAATTTATTCTAGGACTTGATATAAAGTAAAGGTCATTTCTTTGGATGCAAAGTGTGATATGTGGTCATATCTATGTTATGTATTGTGTGAGTTTACATGCGAACATCTTTTGGATCAGAGAAGAGTTTGGTGTAGTTGAGGCATTGTGAGCTTACAAGGAACTATATTTGGAAAGAGAAGTTTTTGTGCGAAAGTTATTGATTGTATATTTGTATTATTTAGTGAGGATAGTATTGAATCTATTTGGATAGTGGGTCCATTTATCTTCCTTTCAACTCCTAACAAGGTTGGAATCTCTTAACATGGATTCAAAGTTTCCTAATGGGGACTCATATGTACTAAATGTATTTCATTGTATCCTAATAGGGTCTATCCTTCTACAAGGAACATTTATATTAGTATGTTATCATGTGGGTACCATCTCCACTAGGGTTTTCCCTAGTTCACATATTTGGTGTTATTGTGTATGGTTATCTTCCTATGGTTGTTGCATCTATTGTTTACATGTTTCAAAATAAAAACATATTGAGAGTTATTTTAATTGCATAAATAATTCACCTCACCTCACCCCCTACCCCTTCTCAATTATCTTGGTGTACTTTATTTTCTAACAATTGGTATCAAAGTTTTAGGTCCTTGAAGGTAAAGCTTAATAGCTTAAGGAGATCTATGGCACACTTTCAGAAAGAAAGTCCTAATTTTTATGGAGTTAATTATGGTAGTTAGAAGGAAAAGATGATGACACATCTTCTATGCATGGGTTTGGGTTACTGGTTGATTACTGCAAGAAAAAAACATGTAGAAGAAGAAAGGCTTGAAGGTTGTGATGAAACTCAAAAGGGCACATTTGTGATCAATATGCTCGCTAGAGAAGCACTATTATCAAATCTTCCTAAAACTAAATTTGGTTAGGTAATATCTTTAAGATATGCTCATGAAGTTTGGAAAGCTTTGAAAAGTACATTTGAAGGTGATAAACATGCTCAAAAGGTTAGATCATAGAATTGGATATGTTTATTTCAAGATGCTAAGATGATGGAAGTGTTAGAAAGTAAAGTTCACTAAGATAATTGAGAGGGGGGAGGGAATGAATCAGTTACGTAATTGAAATAACTCTAAATATCCTTATTCATTATAAAACATGTAAATAGTAGGTGCAACAACTGCAGAAAGATAACCATACGCAATAACACCACATCGGTTGACTAGGGAAACCCTTGATTAGAGGGAAAACCCCAGTGGGGATGGTACCCACAAAGTGATGTACTACTAAAAAAATTCCTTGTGAAAGGATGGACCCTATTAGGAGTCAATGAAATGTATTAAGTACATATTAGTCCCTGTTAGGAGATTCGAACCATGTTAGTAGTTATTCCAACCATGTTAAGAGTTGTGTCAACCCTATTAGGAGTTGATTAGGAGGACCACCAAACCCATTGTCCACATATCCTTTGTACTATCCTCACTGAATAATACAAGTGCGTAATAACCACTATCCAATAATAACTTCTTTGTCAAATATAGTTCTTTTTCATCTCATTGTGCCACAACTACACCAAACACTTCTCTAATCCAAAAGATATTTGCATGTAAGTTTGCACAATATAATATCTCACTAATTATACAATATTTGTACTAGATGATTACAACTAAGGAAATCATCCTTCCTTTATAGAAAGTCCTAGAACAAATTATTGATTTGGCCTTCAGGCTTTGTCAATTACAATAATAGTATATGACCCAACTTAAGATATTACAATTAAATGTTACATTATTTTATTAAATATTTTCATAATTACAAAGAAATTGTTGACTCATAGTATTTATAACTCTTCACTCAATGATCATCATGATGTGCACATTTTACAACAGCATTTTCATCATGTCTTCTACTTCTATCCAAGTTTGCTTAACTAGATTCTATCTCTATTAGAATATACAATCAAAATGCTTCCCAAAAACTCTATTTGAATGTTATTTTCACTAAAATCTTCATAACTCTATCCAATCTTCATATTTTCATACATGCTCTTAACTCTAGCATCAAAAAACTCTATAGAATGTTATCCCAAATCTGCATAAGCTCATCTACATTTTTCAAACCTCGCAAAGCCAATCTTTGTCTACTACTCTACCAATCTTCACTAAATAATCAATATGTTGACATCAATGAAAAACTCTATCATGAATGAAACAAACAATCTCTAAATCATGTCTCTATCAATACGAGGATACTCCACCATAGGAATACCATCATCATTCATGCTAACAATCTCCCCCTTTGACATTGATGGCAACATAGATGAAAAATATCTAACTTCCATGAATACCAAATATTGAAAATACTTTTCCATTTATGTTGTCCATGAATTTCATCTATACTATAATCATCATGCATAAGGAAGGTGTTAATCTCTCCCATACATCAACATCTTTTCAAATCCTCTTGATCAATCAAATATTCAAATCCTCTTGATCAATCTTTCTTTTCAAATCCTCTTCATTAATATTTCTTTTCAAATCCTCTTCATCAATCAAATCTTTAAATCCTTTAGGAATATTACTCCCTCATTGACATCAAAACATTCATATCAAAATAATTTTCATGTATAAATCTCCCCCATTGATATTAACCAATATGCAAGGATGTTTTCCATGCATTTCTCTCTCCCCCATTAACATCAATAAAAAAGGTATCATTATGTCAATTTTCTTCATAAGACTTGCAATAAGCTCAAGCATCCAAAGAAACTATTAAATACTAGTTACAAAGAGTCCTTAATAACTTAGCTCAAGCATAGATACTTCCCCATAAAGGAAGCACAAGTATCCATACTAGATAAAAGAAGTAGTGCTATGTTACCACTAGAAAAATGCAATCTCTGTATCTACTACTCAAAAGTAAGTTGGGGTCTAACCCCAAGCATACCTCTCAAGTACTAAAATGTATCCTTCACCAAAGGTTCTATAAATATATCTTATATCTGCTCGTTTGTGCTAACATACTCCAATCTGATCTCTTGCGCTGGAACTTTCTCTCTCAAAAAGTGATACTTAATTGATATATGTTTTGTCTTTGAATGTCATACTAGATTTTTTGACATATTCAAAATACTTGTGTTATCACAATGTATGATAATAGGCTTTGCAAACTCAATCCAGAAACCTTTCATAATTTGCTTCATCCATATGATCTAATTACAATTGTTTGATGCTACTACATACTTTGCTTCTACCATGCTTTCTAAAATACAGTCTTGTGTCTTGCTTAGCCAAGAACCAATCTTCCTCCCAAGAAAAATTCTACTTATATAATTTAAACTCTACTTACAATTAGTTTTTTTAATAAATGGAGTTAAACTCTGAAATTTTTGAAGTCACAGCTATAAATTCAAAAAATATGAACATGAATCCATGAAATTAAAATTAATAAAACCACATAAAGAGAACCCACTTTTGGCAAAGAGTGTAAATTCCTTATTTGGGCCAAATTCATGATATTTTAGTGGTAGTTATTAAAACCTATAGAGAACAATAATACAAAGAAGAAATACATGATATTAAACTATTTTCAAGATATTTACAATATGTAAATTCAAACAAACAAACAAAAAGTCTTCCTACCATGGGTTTAATATGACAACAAATTCAAGCTCATTATTTCCAACTTTTAACTTCTCTACATCCTACATAGTGCCTAGAATACCACTTTGTGTATTACTCTAAGAAGACTCCTATAAGATTCATCATTAATTAATTGTATCATGTGACTGAACTTAAGTCCATTTTAATTCTCATTTCTCCTAATTGGTCACAAAACTATATCCTACAAAAATTGAGAAATAAGCTTCACTCTCCAAATATATTCTTCTTTGAGATTTTCCTCTAGGTAACACAATACTCACAAATGGTACATCATACAAGTCAAATAATCATGAGTATATTATTATTTTCCAATGCATCGCGGTTGGTCAAGAGATTTTGCAATGCTTTCATCTTGAGTAGCAATGACACATTTAGAAAGAGAGTGTTCCAGTCCTTTTACATCACACCTAAGATAATATATAATGTGGTTCACTACAAAAAAATAGTACATAAACAAAGTTGAAAATACATTGTAGTAAACTATTAAGAACTAATAAAACATCAAGGACATTGTTATAGAAAAGAATCATACATGAATAACTTTGTTTCCATCTTAAGTTAAACTATAGATTTCTCATCTTTTGGCATGGAAGAATCATTATTATTTCCCTTGTCCTTAGTAAAATCATCATTAGCTAAATGGAGAATAGCTACCACAACTTGAAATATTGCATCTTTCAACTATTACGTAATTCAAAAAAAAAATGAATATAAAAATAATCTGTTAAAAAGATGTTAACCATTTTGATTTTTCATTCTATAGAATGTCATACTTGTTCTTCAGTAGCAATTCAAACAACTTTCGTTGCTCTTCATATTCCAAGGTACTCTTCCACTTCATTAACTCCATCAAGTTGATAATAGCTGGACTAGTTAAAAAAAAAGTAACGAATGTCCTTGCTTCAATCTTTCAATTTCCTAAAATAAGAAATGAAGAAAATTCCAATCTTAGCATTTTGTAATCTCAAATCAATTATGTTAAATTATGCATAGGTTCAAAGTACAAAATAGAAAGTAGATAATCAAACTATTTCAAAGGTTAAATATAGTCATAATTACCAAAGCATAATGGTGCATACCTTTGAGGGTGCAACAAAAAGAAGATAAAAGCAATAATAGTTTCTCTGTGGACATGAAATTCAATCAAAATGAGACCTTTTTAGTAGGTATGTTCTAATAGAAGCTCTTGGTATTCTTCAATTTTGTCAAATTGTAGCTCAACAAATTTTGCAATAAGATTGCACAAATGTGCTTCCTAGTTAAAAACAATATTAATGAAAATAAATTGTACTCTTGATATTCCAAGAACTAAGCCAAACCAAACAAATTAATAACTCAAGCTCTATAAATTCCTTATTACTAAATTGAACATTTAAATCAATCTCACCTATAACTAGTGTAACATAGATTGTTTTAATCCTTAATATTTTCTTCAATTTGAAAGGGTCAAAACCTAATCTCCCATGGACTCGTGATCTAAAACGTTGATGTGTAAATATTTTTATCCAATCAGGGCCAAAAGCATAATAGTAATATTTTAATGAAGATGGAAAAAAATTAAATTAAATCAATGAACAATATTTTCCTTTCATAAAATTGGGTTGCATTTTCTTTCAATTTATGACATTTCTATTTTTTATTTCAAATTTGTGTTATATTTTATTTCAATTTATTTCCTAACAATATTTGAATTTGTTCAAACATTTGTATTTTAATTATGAACAACAAGGCTTTTCTTAGTTTGGCCAATTTAATCTTAGTTGATTGGAGGTGGAACATTGAAGACCACAACCAAGATATTTGGGAATTTTCTGGGGGAACAAAATGGTTACTCAAAGTAAAATTCTCTCTTCTTGAAACTATTTCTCAAGTAAATTCTTTTATTATAGTAGGATTGTTTATTTTAGCATTATTTCTCCTAAAGAGACTTATTGTTATAATAAATCGAAAAAAAAAAGTTAAGTACAAATATACATTTACAAACTATTTTATTAAATTATATAATTAAATAATTCTATTAAATAAAATCATGAAGAAAATATACACTTTTAAAATCAAGCTTGAAGATTTGAAATAAATTCCTAATAGCATCCTGCAATAATAATGAAGACTGATATTTCTTATATGTTAACATTGAGCAATACTTGTACAATATTCAAAACTTTTGAATGGTTCACAACCACGATGACGTGTGGTTGAGAATTACCATGCACCTTCATAGTGTTGACTATTGGCAAAGTGATATACAACAAAACCATGTATTTTGTCTATGAAAATTTTGAGTTTTTAAGACTCCAAAAGGCATCACCCAAAACTCATGGTGTCTATGATGAGTGATGCCTCCAATTGATCACTATTTGTCACCCTTTCTAATATTGCCCAAATCTGTAATTGATCTTGACCAATTCTAGAACCTTGTGTAATTTAAGGTTCAAAATATGTATTAATATGATTTAGTAACTTCATTGTTCAATAACTTAAAATTATGCACATACAGATGAAATAATCATAAATTAAATTTGTTTCAACAAAAACTTTAAAAAAAACAATAAATAGATAAATCTCATTGATAGCCTTATATACAACTCATTCATAGCCAAGCACAAATATTTGAAATTAAATTTATTTTTCTACTTACAACCTACTTGCGAGCATTTTTCATTTATTAAGATTCTTAAGAATTATAAGGAAGCAAAGGTGCATGAAGTCACTTCCTACACTAATCTTGAGAGGATGATTATGCAAATTCAACTAACTACTGTAGAGATCTCAAGAAATGCATAATAACATAATCAAAATAATAATGAATGCATAACACAATGATTACTATGGGGAAACCCTTCTGGGAGAAAAACCCCACCCTCCAAAACCCGCACAATGTATTCTCAAATCAAGAAGATCACAATACACTTGCAATGCAAGTTCTTACAGGAGCACATCACCACAACTCAAACTTAGACTTGAACTCAGAGAGACTCCTTCTAACACCCAGTCTTGCAAATAGAATTTGATGATCCAAACACCTCCCCAAGCCCTCCTTTTATAGTGTTTTACAACTTGGAAACCATTTGTGGTCTTAAAAAACCATGGACAAAAACCACAGGCAAAACAACCATGCCACATGTTACCCACTTATCATTGTAACTCCAAGAATAGCATTTTCGTCCATAATTTTGTCTTCTAATTTAGACACCCATAAAAGTCATATAACAAGTTGTTTATACTCTAAAAAATGCCCTCCTATATTGTATTAGGGACAAGACACATTTTTAACAACTCATACACTTTTTTCCAACTCCTAAACATGTGGAAAACTACCACAAAAAAATTCTAAAATTTTTAGAAAAAAGCTTGCAAGGTTGAGACACAATTCTCAACATTCTCCCACTTGTCGAACACCTTGCAAGAGTCAAGGAATCCAAAGTGTCATGAACTTAATTGCTAGGGGCTAAGAGACCCATAGACTCTAAACAACACTTGAATTTCTCTGTGCTCACAAGCTTAGTTAATGCATCAACAACATTCGCCAATGTTTCTACCTTCTCCAACTTCAACTTGCCATCCTCAACCATATCTTTCACAAAATGATGTTGTACACAATCTGCTTGGTCTTGGCATGAAATGTTGAGTTCTTCACTAGGTAAATTGCACTCTAACTATCACTATAAATTGTAACTGCAACCTGTTTGAACTCTATATCTAAACACCATCTCTTAAGCTAGATAACTTCCTTGCATGCATAAGTAACTACAATATACTCTTTTTTTATAGTGGACAAAGCAACCACATCTTGTCGCTTGCTCATCCAACTGATTGCACCACTCAATAATGTAAACACATATGCACTGGTGGATCTTCTTCTATCAACATTGCCAGCCCAGTCTGAATCCACATAGCCTTGAATGTCCAAGGAATTATTATTTCCTATTCTATGGAAACATATAGAGTACTTTAAGGTACCCCACAAGTACCTAAAAACTCTTTTTACTACATCCCAATGTGTTATTCTTAGATTAGGCATGTAACAGGAAAGTACTCCCCCTGCTTGAGCAATGTCTAGTCTTGTATAGATCATAGCATACATCAAACTTCCAACAACACTCTGATATGGTACTTGACTCATCTCTTCCATTTCCAATGGGTATGTAGGACACTATGAGCTAGAAAACTCTATTCCCCAGCAATAGGAACACTCAATGGTCTGGAATCCTACATATTGAATCTTCTTAGAATATTACCAACATACTTACTTTGGCCTAGCCAAAGCTTTTTTTTTTTCCTATCTCTTATAATCTTCATTCCCAGAATGTACCTTACTGCACCAAGATCTTTCATTTCAAACTTTTTTGAGAGTTGAGATTTTAATTTTGCAATCAAACATTTCCTTTGCCAACAAACAACATGTCATCAACATATAAGGCAATAACTAGGAAATAATCACCATTGGACTTGTAGTATATACAGTGATCATATTTGGATCACACAAATTCCATACATGTGTATCAAACTTCTGGTACCACATCTTAGGAATTTTTTTAAAACCATACAAGGATTTCTTCAATTAACAAACCAAATGACTTTTATCTTTAACCACAAAGTGCTCTGACTGTGTTATATAAATTTCTTCCTCCAAATCTCCATGAAGGAAAGTTGTCTTCATATCCATCTGCTCAACTTCTAGATCATAAGTTGTTGCAATAGAAAGTAAAAATTGAATGGATGTCATTTTTGCTACAAGAGAAAAAATTCAACATAATCAATTCCTACAACATGGGAGTAACCGTTTACAACCAATCATGCTTTATACTTCTTAGTGCTTCCATCTAAACCCATCTTCCTTTTGAACACACATTTACAACCAATAAGATTTTGTCCTTCAGGTAATGATACAAGGTCCCATGTGTCATTCCTCTTAAAAGTTGTGATCTCTTCTTCCATAGTTGTTTTCTAGGACTCTAAATCATTCATGCCAAGAGCCTCTTCTACAAATTTTTGTTCATTAATATTAGTATTCAAATAAAATATACACCTCCAATCATCAGAAGAATATCCATACCTTTTTGGTGCTTTCCTCTGCCTACTAGAGCTTCAAACAAGATCTGGTTTAGGTTCATGTTCAGATTCATGATCAAGTTCTCCCTCTTCCTCTAATGATTCAAAACTTGTAGAGCTCTCTTCAAAATCTCATCTTTCTAAGAGCCTTGATTCAACTTTCTTAGGTGTAGCGAGAAGTTGAATCACATCTTTCTTTTCTTCCATCTGTTATAGCTAGATTGTAACAAAAGAAGGCTTAGTTTCTCTAAATATAACACTTTTAGAATAAAATACAATTTTTGCAACAAGATCCCAAATCTTGTATCCTTTCACACCATAACTATATCTGATGAAGATACATTTGATAGCTTTGTTGTCCAATTTTGTCTGCTTCTCCTTTGGCACATGAGCATATGCCTCACGACCAAAAACTCTCAGATGTCTAAGTGAAGGCTTGTGGCCTGGCCATGCTTCCATTGTTGTATTATCAACAAGACCTAATGTAGGAGACATGTTTATCAAGTAGTAGATAGTGGCTACAGCTTCAGCGTAGAACTTTTGTTCTAGTCTAGCTCCACTCAACATACTCCTAGCCTTCTCCATCAAGGTCATGTTCATTCTTTCTGCAACTTCATTCTAATATGGAGAATATAGAGTTTTCTTCTCTCTTTTAATACCACAATCTTTACAAAATGTGTCAAAGTCATTAGAGCAATATTCACTACCATTATTAGTTCTCAAACACTTTATCTTCTTTCCATTCTGCAACTCAACCATTGCTTTAAATTCTTTGAATGACTAAAAAATTCAACTTTACTCCTAAGGAAATAAACCCATGTTCTTCTACTAAAATCATCAATGAAAGAAACATAATAAACTAATCTACCAATAGAAGGAACATCAACTAGACCAAATACATCCCAATGGATTAGATCCAAAATACATGAGGACTTATGAGAACTTGAGTAAAACTAAACGTAGTTTTGTTTACCATAGATACAATGCTCACAAAAATTAAACTCAATATTGTAGTCATTCAACCCATCAACAAGGTTTTTATATTTTAAGGATCATAGACCCTTCTCACTTATGTGGCCGAGTCTCCGATGTCATAACATAGTCTTCTCTGTAGGAAACTCTGGTTCAGTAGATAGAGCACCCTTAGGTACCCAAAAACCACAAACATCCCTTGAAAGAGAAACCCTTTCCTTCTCCAACAAAGTAGTCCTCTTCACAATCTTATTAGAAGTATTATTGCACTCAACTGTGCATGCATCAAGCTGGTATAATGTACCCAATCTACTTCCTCTTGCTATTACCATAGCAAATCTCACCATTTTCACACCTGCTTCAAAAAATTGTACATGCATACCCACATCTATTAGTTTGCTAACAAATAAAAAATTCCTTGATAGACCTGAGATATGAAAGATACCATCAAATCTTCTAATTCTTCCATCAAAAAATTTCACACAAATACTTCCACGACTAACAATATCAAGAACTGAATTATCACCCAAATACACCTTACAACCATCAAAATTTTCATACTTACTACACCAATTTATATTAGGAGTCATGTGAAAAGATGCACTTGAGTCTATCAACCATGTATTGTCACCTGCATGAGTCATCAATGCTGTGATGAAAACATCTCCATCTTCCTTCTCAGACTCAAAATTAGAATCTTACTTCTTCTTTTTCTTCTTCTCCTCTTTGTAGTCCTTTCGAAAGTGTCTAGGTTTGCAACAATTCTAGCAAATCGTCTTGGATTTACCAGGAGATTTTGATCTCTCCTTATTCTTGGGCATAGAACGGCCATGTTGCTTTTCATTCTTGCCTCTTTCTTTTGGTCTTCCTCAAACACTCAAAGTCTCTTTGGCATTCAGACAGACCTTCCTTCTTATATCCTCAAAAAGTAGAGAACCAACAATGCCCTCAATCTTCAAGATAACTAAGGTGCTCCCTATAGCCATGACAAGGTTGTCCCATGAGTCTAGCAATGAACATAGCAAGATTTGACACCCTTATTCTTTATCCATCGACACCCCAATCTGAGGTCAACTGAGTCACCATTATATTAAAACTTTCAAGATGCTCAGAAATCCATCCACCTTCTTTGATTCTCAAGGAATACAACTTCTTCCTCAAGAAAATATTGTTCACAAGTGATTTCACTTTATAGATCTCACTTAGCTTCTTTCAAAGCTTCTTCGTGGTAGGCCCTTCATGGATATTAATCAAAATAAATTCTACAAGACACAATTTGATGAGACCTTTAGATTTTCTGTCTATCACACCATACTATATGACTAAAGTCAGGTCTATAGGCCTCTTCTTATTCTCATCAATAAAATCCCATAGATCCTAATCAATCAATAGATCTTTCATCTTTAGCTTCCACATCTCAAATTTTGTGCTAGAAAACTTCTCTACATAAATCCTCCTTGATATGCTTGCCATCTTTGCAATCATGCAACACAGAAATGAAAACCTCTGCACAAGCTCCCACTCAAACCTTGATTAGCTCAGAAACCCCTATCCCCATAAAAAAGAACCAAAACTGGCCAGGCTCTGATACCACTTGTAAGGAAGCAAAGGTGCATTCAATTTCTTCCTACACTAATCTTGAGAGGATGATTATATAAATTCAACTAACTATTGCAGAGATCTCAAGAAATGCAAAATAATGTATTAAAAATAAATTGAGATTCTTGAGAATCACATCTTAAAGAAAATTGTGGCATTTTAAGATTAGAAACCAAGCCTTCCAAAATAGGAAAACTCTTGAATTGAACACATATAAATTACCATTTTGTGTGGAAATGTTCAAATTATATATATGGGCTCTCTGAAACAAGTCACATGGTTGTTAGCATATAGTGCCATTTTCCTTATTAGGCAACAAACATATGTTCAAATAATATTTCTTCTGTAGGAATTAGATGACTAATTCCCATGCCTTCATATGAATTCAACAAATATTAATCCATAAGATAGGAAAGAATTTTCAAAACGAAAGTACCTCTTTGAAAATTTAGAAATTGCGTACATAGCAAAGAAAATATGACAGAAATGACAAGACCGTCAACATTAAATAACACAAACCCAAAAGGAAATATTATATCGATGACTTAACTTCATCAACATAACATACACTATCATGAAAAGGCTTTTTTACACTTCCTCAATCTCCAATGGAAATAAATTACACTTTCAAACAATTGTAGATACAACATTTATATAATAGTTCATTTGGGATAATAGCATTTTCACATGAATGTAAAATTTGAAAAATGAGAGGTTTAAATCTTTCAAAATAAATTAATATTTGAGCTTAAATATTATTTGTGGTAGTTGAAGATAATTTTCATAAATAATAAATAAAGGGAGCAAGTCAATAAGAAATGTCAAGTGTTGAGGAAAAGTATTTTATGTGATGTGAGAAATACTATTAAGACGTTGATTTATATTTTACAAAAAAATATTTTACTATTTAAAAATATTGGAAGAAATATATGTCCTCAAAATGAAATTCAATGAGGAAAATAATAAAGTTCATTTATGGAATAAATTTTATTTTCTCTGTAAAAGAAATCTTAAAGAGGAAGATATCCTAATTAAAAGAAGAAAGTATTTTCACCTAAAATTGGATTCGTAAAGGAGGTAAATTTACTAAGGGAGAATTAAAATTCATAAATCTCTTTAAAATGGGATCTCAATAAGCGTAATAAGTATATTTTTGAAAGACTCTAAAGTGTATGACCATCATGGACATAATAAAAGAGTAAATTTATTTAAACTAATCAAGTGGAGATACTTTCACCTCAAGGGTAAATGTTGTGAGACAAGTTATAGGATACAATAGATAAATATGACCTAATTTTTATGAGGGTATTTTTACAAAAGATAGATATAATATATGAAGTCTCTTGTGAATATTTTCCACAAAAAGGTTATTTATGAAAGAAGAATGTGATTTTTCTCAAAGTTTTTGATTAAGTATAACAAGGTTTTGTATAGGGGTTCCTGAAACCCACCAATTAACAATAAAATACTACTAAAAGATTAGGTCTAGCAACCAAGCAACAAAAAACACAAGCCAAAACTGGCCATCGACCGTAAGCAAAAAACACATGGTCAAAAGCCAAGGAACGGACAAAAAACCAGGAGCAATGATCAGGGCACTAATTCCCTAGCCAGCTCCACTTTCTTGAGCTCTAGCTCTTCCATGGCTTTAGCATCATTAGTCTTTTGAATGGATATCATCCAAGGAGACCTCCTCTTCCCTCTTCCTCTTATCCACTGTCCTTTCCCTTGGGCTCTCTCCCTTCAAACAAACATCCTCAACAGTCACCCTGGTTTCCTCTTTGTCTTTTTCCTCCTTCCCCTTTTTGCTTTCCTCCATCATCACATGTAGTTAAATAATGTTATCATTAAGAGATTTTATTATGTTAAGGTTCTAATTAGCCAAGCTATGGAGAGAGCTCTCTTTCCTTTCCACTCTTTTGTCAATCTCAGAAACCCTTGCATCCAATTTTTTAATTTTGACATTCCAATCCCCCCCTTCCATACCTGAAATGGTTTAGGATAATGAAATGGTGGGTTTGAATCCTGTCAAACCTTGTGTTGAGCATAATGTAGGATATAATTGAACTTAGGAAAAACCTCCATAGTTTCTTATTAGATGCAGGCTCATAGTAGGCACCAGTCTCCACTAGATCCTTCATCTCCTTCGCATCCTTTGCAAAGTATTTCACCATATTCAGGGATATTTTCTTAGCCCTATAGAATTTTATGCCTTCATTGGTGGAGTTAATGACCTCAGTGATAACCCCTTCATTGACCTAGAAATCAATCCCATCAATCTTCACCTTCCCATCTCTCCATGACTTCACCATAAGGTCAGTTATCTTTGGATCCCAGCCATGAACTTTTTCAATGAAGGACGAGATGGTGCCTTCCCTCAGCTTCTCCCACACCTTTGAATGACTCTTCCACTTCTCAACTTCTCACTCTAGCTCTCTACAATGCCTCTCCTTAACCATTATGTTGTAGAAATAAAAATAACAACATTGAATTCTCCTGGCACCGTGAGCCAAAACCTAGTTTATCTCACAAAACCTATACTTTCCTCCAACCTTGGTAAAGAAATACAAATAGTAATTACTAGTTTCCCATAAAATATGCCAAAGAGCCCCCCAATTATGATGCCTCTAAATCAGCTCGTGCCAAGCTCTTAACACTTTACAAGTTTGATTGACAACATTAACTACCATAATTACACTTTATGTTGCCCATCCTCCCTTGGATTCTCTCCATCTCAATTATACTTTTAGTGGCTGCCAAAAATCCCTGTCCACTAGGCCATCTATGTGGCATGTCCCTCCCTATTGCTTCATTAGCCATCCAATTAGTAGTCATGTTTCCCTCACGATAAACATGTGACACAAAGACCCTTTTGAAGGAAAGAAAGAAATTTTTCATTTTCTCCATCATATTCTTTATACTCCATGACAAAGGGTGTTCTCCCCTTAGGAATTTAATATTATTATTTGAATCCCTCTCCAACCATAGGCATTTGACCTCTACCTCTTTAGCCAATTTAGTTGTTTGACGGGTTGCACAAGCTTCTGCATAATGATTTTTTTGGGGTCCCAAGGTGAAATAATCATCACAATACCATACCCATGACTATTTCTAATTACTTCTCTGCATCCTGCCACTCCTGAGTTTCCTTTGGCCACACCATCAAAGTTGGCTTTGTGCCAACCTTTTAGGGTTAAAGACTAGTGACACTCATTTCTTCTTGTCTGAGTATCAATACTGCTACCAATTTCACCTACAAAAGGGTTAGATCCTTTAATAAACATATAGTTTTCCATGAGGGCATTATGAATTTTACCAAACATGATTTTAGTAGGAAGACTAGCATCCCTAAAGATACGGTTATTGTGCTCTTTCCAAATACCCCATCCAAAATTAGGCAAGGCCCATTTACTTATAGTTTGTAGCCCAGATCCCTACCAAGAATTATCCCACTACCTGAAGAATTCAGTAGTTGAATTAGGAGCACACCAGCTCAACCCAAAAGCTTGACTAAAAAAAGAGTAAACCTCTCTAGCAAAGGAGCAACGTATAAAAAAGTGATCCATAGCCTCAGCATGCTTTGTGCAAAGGAGACATCTATTAGGAATAGGAAGACCCCTTTTACTTAAGTTGTTTATATTCAATATCTTCTTCCAGATTAAAAGCTATAAGAAAATATTGATTTTAGGGATAAGAACGGGGAACTAGGCTTTAGCCCAATCTAATCTTGAATCCTACCTCATAATAGCTTGGTATCCCAAGGCCACCAAATAGGTACCATTCAAAGTATTCTCCCAAAAAAGCTAGTCCTAATCCTCATTCACAACCATTGAGTGGAGAATGGTCATTAGAGGTTTTAGGTCCTCTGATATTAAAGCAAGATCCTTCCAACCCTGGCCTTGTCTATAATCAGTAACAAATCAGGAATGAAGATAAGAGGCCCCTAAATCAGCCAATTGTCCTACTAGAAAAGGGTATCCTCTCCATTCCCAACACTCCATTTCACCCTACTGTTAGCAACTTCTCTAGTGCTAAGAAAATGATTCCAAATATTAGATCCTTTAGGAATTGACTCACTAAAGAGAAAGTTTCTAATTGAAGGTCTTCAAAGGTATTTGTCTTCCAAGATGTCCCTCTAGTCCCCCTTGTTGGAAAAGATTATCCAAACATATTTAGCTTGGAGAGCTTTGCTGGAAGGTCATAGTTTCATTATCCCCAATCCACCATTCTATTTGGGGAGGCACACATTATCCCACACCACCAAGGGAAACTGCTTGTTATCTTTCGATCCCAACCAAATAAAGTTTTGTTGGATCTTCTCCTTCAGATTTGCATACTTTCTTGAAATCCCAAAGCAACTAACTGCAATGTTTGGAAGATTCTGAAGGGTAGATTTGACCAACTGAATATTGCCAGCTTGGCTAAGAGTGACTCCTTTCCAAGCAGCTAGTTTTTAATTAAACTTGTCTACAAGGTTATTCCAAAAAGATTCAAGAGGTCTCAAACCCATTGGGAGACCCAAATATTTAGAAGGAAGGCTTTCCATTTCATAGCCCAGAATAGTAGTAATCTTCCTGTGATGCTCAATTGGAGTATTCATGAAGAAAATAGAGCTCTTGTTCTAATTGGTAAGCTACCTCGAACCCCTAGAGTAAGAGCTCAATATATTTTTCACCACCCTGGCCTCACCAATGGCGGCTTTTCCCCCCCATAATAGTATCATCAACAAATTGTTGGTGGGAGAAAACCAGGGGACCAGAAGAAGGTTTGATTCCAGACGAAGTACCCAAAAAAATTTTGGTAGAAACCATCCTTCCAACACACTCAACCAAAATAATGAAAAGAATGGGAGGGATTGAATCACCTTGCCTAAGACCTCTAGAAGGTTTGAAAAAAGTTGAGGGGGAGCCATTGACGAGCATGGCCAAGGAGGTAGTTGTCACCAAATAGCCAATAAGTTTGATGACCTTAGAATTAAACCTAAAGGCCCTAAGAACTTTGAAGAGAAAGGCCCAGTCCACTCAATCATAAGCCTTTGACATGTCAAGCTTGAGGAGGAAACCTTCTCTCTTACCTTCTTACAAAGAGTGGATAACTTCATGGACAGTCATAATAGAATCCAAGATTTTTTGCCTTGGGACAAATCCAAATTGTTGAGGCACTATAATGGAAGGGAGAACCTTGACGATCCTTGAACCCAACACTTTAGAGATAATCTTAAAAAAAGAGTTACACATGCTCATAGGTCTAAATTGTTCCATAGAATTCACCCCGAACACCTTCAAGATAAGCACTAGGAAAGTGGCATTAACCTCCTTAAGTAGAATTCTTCCACCACTTTAGTGACATCCTGTTGAACTACATTCCTAAACATCTGAAAGAAAAAAGATGGGAATCCATCTAAGCCCAGGGACTTGTTAGCTACAAGAGAAAAGACAACCTACTCAACTTCCAAAGGGGAGGGAATAGCCCCATTCATTACATTCTCCTCAGGTTGGATTAGATCAAGAATATTCGATAAGATTTCCAGCTGATCTTGATCCACTAGATTTGGATCTTTCAAAAATAGATTAGTGAAGAAGGAAATAGCCTCAGCAACTATTTCATTTTCTTCTTCCATAACAACTTCCCCCTTCTTGATGTTGCTAATTTTGTTATGAACTCTGTGTTTCAAAGTAGAGGTGTAGAAGAACCTAGTATTTTGGTCCCCTTCTTTTAACCAGACATCCCTCGAACTTTATTTCCAATAGGCCTTCTCTTGACAAATTACATTATGAAGCTTAGAAAGGATACATTTTTTCACCTCTAGCCTCTCTTCATTATACCCCTCCTTCTAAATAACATCCTAAATGATGCCAAGATCCTCCAAGATCTGAGCTTTGGAGTGAAAGATATTACCAAAATCAAACTTGTTCCACTTTCTAATGTTCAACTTAACATTTCTTAGTTTCTTAGCCACCTTAAAAATAGCAAAACCCTTTATGTGAATATTCCACCAATCCAAGATACAAAGAGAAATATTCGAGTGAGAGGTTCACATTTTCTCAAATCTAAAGGGGAAGTTACACTTGATATCAATGGGGCCTAAAGTGAGAGAAATGGGCGAGCTATTTGATCCAGTCTTGACCATTAAAGACATATTGCAAATGTATGAAGACATTCAATCTAAAGAGATGAAATCCCTATCCAAACAAACCTAAATGCAATCTCTACCCACTCTTCTATTTGACCAAGTGAAGAGACCTCCCTAAAGGTCAACATCCAGAAAAGCCAAATCATTGATAAAGTTGGAAAGGTCCAGCCTACTATCCAGATTAGGAGGCAGACCTCCTTGTTTTTCATCATCCCTTAAAGAGTTTTTGAAGTCCCCCATGATAACACACATTCCCATTTGAAATCTAGATAGAACATTCTTAATTTTAACCCAATAGTTCCTCCTACCATTCTTAGTATTGAGAGCATACACATTCAAAAGAAACCAACATTCTTTATTTTTAATATTATCAACTTGAATGAGGAGAATATTACCTTCACCATATAAAACTTGAGAGTTGAAAACATATGAGCTACAAAGAGTAAGAAAACTTCTCAAAGCCCCTTCCAACTCCATTGCAAAGCCCTCCAAACTACTACTAAAGAGATTCTTTCCACCACCTCCTATCTCATTTTGGTTTCTTGTATAAGGATGAAATCCAGCCTATGATCCCTAATTATATTTCTTATTACCTTTTGTTTGTGGGTTCCATTTAGCCCACGAATGTTCCAAGATATGGCCTTCATTTATTCTTTGATAGGTAGGTCTCTTGGACGGTCCTTTGGCTCCCATCTAGTAGATTCATTCTAGTCTCCTCTTTCTTGTTCTGACTATTACTATTTCTTCTAGGAGTTTTAGGTTTTGCTCCAACATCAACCTTTGGTCTACTTCTTATTGTAGCTAGGGAACTGGGGAAGGGTCATAACTCTTCTTTTTCTTTGTCAAAAATGTCCATTTCTGAAGGCATTCATCAATACAGGTCGCAAACAAAGCCTCCATATGAGTAAGTTGCCCTAACGAAGAGGATCTAACCATATCCACCACTCTTGAGATCTTCCTGGGAGAGGCAATCCCCATTCTAAGATTTCCACCTCCCTTGAGGATTAAACTACCTAAGAGAGTTGTCTCCTCCCTCTCAACCCTAGCTTGGTTCATGGAGACATTATATATATCACTGCCAATTTCTAGGTCAAGTCTCACTTTCCCAGGAAGATCCTCTTGGATTAATTCCCCCGCAGAGCATGACTATTTCAAGTTTTCTAGATCATCTGGCTTAGACACCATCCTCTGCTCCTCAAACATGAGCCTTTATGATTCCTCAAAAAAAGTTTCGATACCTACAGGTTTTGCCCCTAAGAATCCCTCCTCTACCAAAGGAGGAGTCACCTCCATTTTCTCTTGTTGCTGCTCTGGAACTGATTCCTTGCTAATTTTTTCCTTCAATTTCCACACTTTCTCTCCCTTTTTAGAGCTATCAATTTTGTTCTTTATTGTTCCCTTGGCCTTACTTTTATTCTAATTATGCTTCCTAGCTTTCTCCTCTAAGACCCTAGAGTAAAGCTTAGCCACATGGCCTGCCTTCTTGCAATGAAAACAAGCAAAAGGGACACTTTCAAAATCTAGCTTTTGAATATGGGTACCCAGTTTAGAGTGGAGGTGCACCACCTTTAGCATATCTCTTCCCTTATTGACTCCAATGAATATTCTAGCATAAGTTAACCGAATCCTTGACACTGTAATAGGATCTATGGATAAGAGCTCCCAAAAGATTTAGCTATTTCATCAAAAGAATCCTCATACCAAAATTCGATAGGAAGTTTAGGCAAACAAACCCATACAGGAAACCTGAACAAAGAAAGATTCGTTAAGATCTAGCTTTGAAGTCCATTTTTGCAAGGCTAGCATTGAACATCCAAGGAACTAGGATATAGCAAATAGAATCCTTGTGAGATCCTCCATACATGACAACTCAAAGGAGAGGAAGCCCTTTACCATAGTTGCTATCTCTACATGCCCTTTTAGGTCCTATTTGCTTCTCACATGGGTCCTCGCAATGTCTATATTTGTCCTAGGGCCAATGAACTACCCAACTAGAGAGTACACCATAGAAGCAATGTTATGGTCTACTAGTTCATCAGGGATTTCAATAGTGAACATACCCTTTTCTTTATCTGAGATTTTTTTTATCTTCAGGAAGGAAGACTTGCCTATAGGTTTTATCCCAAAGAGAGAAGACCATTTACCTTGCAAACCCGAGTCAGGGACCTTCTGAGCATTTTGCAAGCCCAGCATTCTTCGACCAGATTTTAAATCCTCCTTTGTTGGGGCCTACCTTGATTCCTGTGGGACCTCATTCTCTAAGGGAATAATATTCCCCTGATCTTCCCCCTCCTAGTAGGACATAGAACCCTTCTCTACTCCATCCTGGACAAAACTATCCGATGCAGAATTCAAATTTCCTATCTCTTCAATTCCTACTCCAATGCCCGCTTCCTCAGCGTGTGACATTGTTTAAAAACTTTTCTCAAATTTATTATACCATATAGACAATATTAAAATCATGGAGGCTAAGTAGGTTTTCAAAAATAAGATGAATGTAGGGAGAGATTGTGAGAAACAAAGCAAGATTGGTATATAAAGGATATTCACAAGAGGAGCTTTTTTTTCAGAAGATGAATGATGTTATTGATTATACTAATGAAAAGAGAATTTTATTGGAGTAAATCATATTTTTTCCAAAGGATGATTTATTTAGTACAAAAAGGAAATTATTTCATAAAATTAGAAGTATTGACACTATAATGGGAGGGAAAGCCACCGTTGGTGAAGCCCAGGTGGTGAAAAAGATCTTGAGCTCTTACTCTAGGGCCTCGAGGTAGCTTATTAACTGGAACAAGAGATTTTTTTTCTTCATTAATACTTCGATTGAGAGATAGAGGAAGATTGCTACTATTTTGGGTTGTGATCCGGGAAGCCTCCCTTCAATATATTTGGGTCTCCCATGGGAATGAGACCCCAAGATTCTTTTTGGAATAACCTAATAGACAAGTTTAATAAAAAATTGGTTGGCTAGAAAGGAGTCACTCTAGACAAGCTGGCAAGATTCTGTTGGTCAAATCTACTCTTCAAAATCTCCCAACTTATTTGTTGAGTCTCTATGGGATTCCTAGCAAGTATGTGGATCTCTTGAAGAAGATCCAATGGAACTTTCTTTGATCAGGATCGGAAGACAATAAGAGGTTTCCCCTAGTGGCATAGGATAATGTGTGCTTCCCAAAATGGAATGGAGGATTGGGGATAAGGAAACTAAGACCTTTCAATAAAGCTCTCCAAGCTAAACATATTTGGAGAATCTTTTCTAGCAAGGGGGACTCGAGGGACATCTTAGAAGATAAATACCTTTGAAGACGTTCAATTAGAAACTTGGTCTTTGGAGGGTCAATTCCCAATGAATCAAATATATGGAATGATATTCTAAGTTCCAGAGAGATGGCTAAGAGTAGGGAAAAATTGAGTGTTGGGAATGGAAAGGACACCCTTTTCTGAGAGGACAACTGGCTGATCCAAGGGCCTCTTATCTACATTCCTAATTATGAAAGATGGGCTTGTACGTGCATCCAAAGGTATGGAAGATTTGTTAGTGATTATAGACAAGGCTATTTGTTAGTAATTATAGACAAGGCTAGGGTTGGAGGGATCTCACTTCAATATCAAGGGACCTAAAACCTCTAATGAGTATTCTCCACTCTATGGTTATGAATGATGATTAGGACCATCTTTTTAGGAGAACACTTCAGATGGTATCTATTTGGTGGCTTTGAGATACCAAGCTATTATGAGGCAAGATTCAAGACCGGATTGGGCTAAGGCCTAGTTCCTTGGTCTTATCCCTAAAATCAATATTTTCCTCTATCTTTTACTCTAGAATAGGATCCTGACAATAAACAATCTAAGTAAAAGGGGTCTTCCTATTCCTAATAGATGTGTCCTTTGTAAATACTAGGCTAAGTTTCCTTTGCAAATACCAGGCTGAGTTTGTGGATCACCTATTTATACATTTCTCCTTCACTAGAGAGGTTTGGTTTATTTTCAGTCAAGCTTTTGGGTTGAGTTGGTGAGCTCCTATCTCGCCTATTGAATTCTCTAGGTAGTGGGATAACTCTTGGCAGGGATCAGGGCTTCAAGTTATAAGTAAATGGGCTCTGCCTCATTTTGGATGGGGTATTTGGAAGCAACATAATAATCATATATTTAGGGATACTAGCCTTCTTGCTAAAATTATGTCTGGTAAAATTCAAAATGCCCTTTTGGAAAATTACATGTTTATTAAAGGATATAACCCTTTTGTAGGTGAAACTGGTAGCACTAATGATACTCAGACAAGAAGAAAGGAGTATTACTGGTCTTTACCCCTAGAGGATTGGCACAAAGCCAACTTTTATAGAATGACCAAAGATAACCAAGGAGTAGCAAGATTTGGAGGGGTGATCAAAAATAGTCATGGAAATGGAATTATGGTGGTTACTTCCCCCTAGGACACCAAACAAATCATTATGTAGAGGCTTTTGTTTCCCTCCAAACAAATAAGTTGGCAAAAGAGGTAGGGGTCAAAAGGCTATGGCTGGAGGGGGACTCAAATAATATTATTAAATACCTAAGGGGAGAACACCCTTCATCATGGAGTATTAAGAATATGATGGAGGAAACAAAAAATATCTTACTTTTCTTCGAAAGTATCTGTGTCTCATGTTTACCATGAGGGTAATGTGGTTGCTAACAAGATGGCTAATAAGGTAATAAGGAAGGACACATCACACAGATGGCCAAGTGGTGAGGGGTTTCCAATAGCCACTAAAAACTTAATAACGATTATGAAAATCTAGGGGATGATGGGAAACATAAAGTGTAATTATGGAAGTTAATATTGTCAATCAAAATTTTAAAGTGATGAAAGCTTGGCACGGGCCAAGTCAAAGGTGTCATAATTAGGGGGCTTTGTGGCATGTTTTATGTGCAATTTTTTGGGTGATTGGTAATTTCTATTACTATCATTTTACTAAGGAAGGATGCAAGTACAATTTTTGTGAGAAAAACCAGTGTTCAACTCACAGTGCTTGGGGAACACAAAGTTTTTATTCTTCTTTCTACAACAAAATGGTAGGGAAGAGGCATCATAGAGAGCCAGAGGGAGAAAAGGAGAAGTGGAAGAGGAGATCGAAGGTGTGGGAGAATTTGGGTAAAGGTGACATCTCAACCTTCATTGAAAAACTTCATGGTTGGGATCTGAAGATAATTGACCTTATGGTTAAGTCATGGAAAGATGGGAAGGTGAAGATTGATGGTATCAACTTCTAGGTCAATGAAGGGGTCATAGCTAAGATCATTGACTCTCCTAATCAAGGGATAAAATTCTATAGGGATAAGAAAATATCCCTAAATGTAGTGGAAGACTTTAAATAGGATGCTAAGGAGATGAAAGAATTAGTGAAGACTGGTGCCTACTATGAACCTACATCAATTAAGAAACTGTGAAGGTTTGTCTTAAGGGCATTTATGTCCTACATTTCACTCGACACAAGGTTCAACAAGATTCAAACCCACCATTTCATTATCCTAAACCACTTCAAGTATGGAACAAAAATCTCCATCCCCTTCTAACTATTTTTCTCTACAAAAAAAGAGTATCATGGGTTTTAAGAATAAAGTGTATGCTAATCTTATCTTCCATGAGGGCTTGTTATTACTCATATGTGAGCATTTTAAAGCTCAAACCCATGATAGGGTTGTTGCCTAGAAGGTAGAATCCTTAGAGGAAATGGAGAGCTCTTACCTCCCTTCAGATATGGAGGATAGTGCAAGTCTACATTCAGACGACAAAGAGGAGGTGGCTAAAATCATGAAGGACATGGGTAGGAAGAAGAAAAAGAAATTTGGGAAAGGAATGGAGAGAAGGATAAAGAAAGAGGAAAACTTAGAGGATGATTACAATGAGGAAGAGGGGATGGACACAGATAAGGAGGGCAATGTGGAAGAGGTGGGCACCAGTAAGCCTCGAGTAAGCAGGAAGGATGGCAACATGGTTAAAAGGGGAAGGGGTGGGGAGAAGGAAACAGAGAAGGCACTTGGTAAGGGTAAGGATATCAATATCAAAGCTCAAGAAGAGAGAAAAGAGGAAGATGGTTCAGCTAAAACCACTATTACTCTTCATGCTAAGGGAAAGAAAACTGCATGGAGGAACTTTCATTCTAGCACTATGAAAATGGGTCTAGTTAGAGAGCATATCCACCTAGAGGTTTTGGAGGAGCTCATAGACCTAACTTTGGTGATTTTAAGTGATAACATGAGGGAAATGGGGATGAACCTCCTAAACAATGCTCACAATAGTTTGGTAGAAAATTTTCAGTCCATTAAATGGATTTTTCATGAAATTGAAGAGATTAAGTTCAGGATGCAGGGGCAAGAAAGGATGGAATGGGGGAACAGGAATGCTAGACTTAGCAAGCTAGATGTGAGGGATTCTAAGATTGAAAAAAGGGTGGAAAGGATGGAGATTTCTCTCCATAGCTCAGCTAACTAGAGCCTCAACATTATAAAAGGTCTTAATGATAATATCATTTAGCTGCACTCGATGATGAAGGAAAGTAAAAAGGGGGAGGAAAAGGACAAAGAGGAAACTAGGGCTGTTGATTAAGATGATTCTTCGCAAGTTGGAAGCCTAAGAAAAAGGACATTAGAAAAGAGAAAGAGAGAAGAGGAGGTATCTCCAGATGATAGTCAATTGAAGACTGACGAAGCTGAGGCCATGGGAGAGCTGGAGCTCAAGAATGGGGAATTGGTCAAAGAAATGGTGCCCTAATCAGTGCTCCTAGTTTTTTGTATGTACCCTTGCTTTTGGCTGTTTGTATTTTGTCTACTTCTGATGGTTGGGTATGGCCTATTATTATTTTTGTTGCTTTGATGCTAGACTTGAATTTTAAGTAGTATTTTGTTAACTGGTGGGTTTCAGGAAACCCTATAAAAAACCTATTTTACTTAATCAAAAACAAAATACACTAAATTGACTATCAAAGCTTAATAAATACAAATTTAATTTTAAATAATTTTGCACAATTTCATAAGAAATATATTAACATGATTGTCAAAACTTAAAAAAATATGTACACGTAATTTTAAACAATTTTGCACATGTTCATAGCAAAATACACTAAAATGTTTGTCAAAGAAAAAAAAATATTCTATGTAATATTTGTTCGTTCTTAGGTCATATAAAATACACTAAAATGATTGTCAAAACTTAAAAAACACATCTAATTTAAAGAACTTTGCACATTTTCATAAACAAATACACTATAATGATTGTCAAAACTAAAAAGTACATGTCTAATTTTAAATAATTTTGCACATATTCATAACAAAATAAAGTAAAATGATATTCAAAGATTAAAAATGTACATCTAATTTTAAATAATTTTGCACATGTTAATAGAAAAATAAACTAAAATGATTGTCAAAGACAAAATATATTTTATTTTATGTTTATTCATTCTAACCATACAAAATACACTAAATATTTGTCAAAGATATAAAAAAAATGTACGCCTAATTTTAAATAATTGTGTACATGTTATTAGTAAAATATAATAAAATTATTGTTGTAGATAAATAATGAACATCTAATTTTGAACAATTTTGCACATGTTCATAGTAAAATAAATTAAAATTATTGTCATAGCTAAAAAATGTACACTTATTTTAAACAATTTTACACATTTTCATAGCAAATTATAGTAAAATGATTATGGTAGCTAAAAAATGCATGCCTAATTTTAAATATTTTTTCACATATTCATAGCAAAAGACAATAAAATTATTTTCCCAATTTTAAATAATTTTGGACATGTTCATAGCAAAACACACTAGAATAGTTGTCAAAGCTAAAAAATGCACGTCTAATTTTATTTTTTTTAAACTGTACATGTTCATAGCAAAATAATTTTGCACATTTTCATAGCAACACACACTAAAATGATTGTTAAAGCTAAAAAATGCTCATCTAATTTTAAATAATTTTGCACATGTTAATAACAAAATACACTAAAATGAGGCAAGAGCCTACAACACAATGGTAACTTGTGAGCCTCTTATGTGGGAGGTCTTGGGTTCGAATTCCCTTAACACATAAAAATAATTAATTACAACAAATAACAATAATTAATCTAGGCTTCGGCCATTTACCAATAAATTAAAAAAAAAACACTAAAATGATTGTCAATGCTAAAAATGCATTTCTAATTTCAAACAAGTTGGCTCATACTCATAGCAAAGAACAATACAATGAAAAACACATAATAATTATCAAAGCTAAAAATTAGACGTCTAATTTTAAACAATTTTGCCCACATTCATAGCAAAACATGTTAAAATAATTGTTGAAACTAAAAATACATGTCTAATTTTAAACAACTTTGTAGATATTCATAACAAAACTTAGTAAAATGAGTTTCAAAGCTGAAAAATGTACATCTAATTTTAAACAATTTTACGCATGTTCATAGCTAAACACACAAAATTGATTGTCAAAGTTAAAAAATAAATGTCTTGTTTAAACAATTTTGCACATGTTCTTAGCAAAATACATTAAAATGATTGTCAAAGTTAAAAGTCCAACATCTAATTTAAAATAATTTTGCACATATTCATAATAAAATACATATCTAGTATATTAAAAAATGTGACTATCAAAATTCAAATACATTCTAAATTTAAAAAAAAAATTTGATGCATATTAAAAATAAATTTTAAAACAAATACATATCTATAACAAAGATAAAATTTTAAATTTACACAGACTTCACATTTGATTTACCAAAAAATAATTTAAGTGGTTATTATCAAAGTTAAAACATATCAAAGTTGAAAGTGTTTCCCAAATGATCACTTTGTTTCATACTTAATTTTCTCAAATAGACTTTTCAAATATATATAAAAATAAATGTTAAAATTTAAATACTAAAATAAAAAATATACAAAGATATATCACCAATCAAATTAGTTTTAAAATTATTATAAACATACTAATAAAAAAATGTCATCTATCTCAAATAAGATTGATAGAACTCAACAAATAAGTCACACTCCAAATAATATTGCATACTTGATTCTAGTTTTTAAAAATATCAATAATTATTTCACTACAACTACAAATGATTTCTAGTTTTGGAAGCATCAAGAAGCATACAATTTCATATTTGATTAATGGAAAAACTAAGAAAATTGTAAGTGATGAACAATGGTGAAAAAATATAAAAACATGAATGTATGTCATGCAAATTTATTCAAATAAACCAAACATAAACATGTCTTATAAAAAAAAATAGTTCTACACAATCTTACTAAAAAGTTAGTTCGATAAAGTCAAACTATAATAAACACACAAAGTGAATCTCAAAGTTTAAATTGTCTTCACACTAAAGATGGAGCAAAGTTGTTGTTAAAGTTATTATACTCTTCACAAATATAATCATTTTCCACATAAACCAAGTAAATGAATATGACAAAATAAGTGAATGTCTATCTAATTTGAAACAATTGTGTAAAAAATCATGTGAACCATTATTATAACTAAAGAAAGGCTAAAAATTTTATTGAATACCAAAGAGAACAAAACAACAAAAAAAACAAAGAGCACTAAAGAGCTTTATCCTGGTCCACAAGTTGAGCTAGCTTATGAGATAAATTAGGGGGAAGCATCTTATGATAAAAAATGTTCCAATCCAGCACATGCTCAGAGGCCCATTTAACCAAGCAATCAACCACACCATTCCACTCATGAGGGATATGCATAAAAGGCATAGAATCTAGAGAATTGTATAATTGGGTGATCTGTTGAATAACCAAAGCCAAATGCCAATCCACATCCACAAGGTTCTGTCTATTCAATAAATTCATAACCACCTGTAAGTTAGTCTCATAGGTAATTCTTCTCTAGCCACGCTGATAGTACTCTTCCACTGCAACCAAGATAGCAAGGGCTTCCATGAGGTTATTTGTATGGTAACTCTTGTAGATAGAAAACAAAAATTGAACATCACTAAAGCTATCGCGCTCAACTCCCCCAATGCCATTTGGTCCAGGATTTCCCCAAGAAGAGCCATCAATGTTGATTTTAAGAACTCCAGCCTTGGGAGGAGTCCAATGCCCCTCATGATTAACACGTTGAGAGCACTGCCTAACTCTATTCCTAGAGTGTCTGTGGGGGGGAGAGGGAGTGTCACCCTGAAGAGGAAAGGAAAGGCATGAGTAAGTACCAACATCTCTAGGGTCCAAACCTCCACCAAAGTCATAGTTAGCTAGGAGTGTTTCATGAAGAGAATTAGCAATCTTACCCCATAGGTGCCTGATCCCTAGCTACACATCATGAAAGATCCTCCTATTTCTCTCAAGCCAAACATGCCATAAAATAAGGGAAGGGCCAATAGTCCAAGAAACCTGAAGAAAAGAGGTCTTGGAAGGGGGATGTCCCAGACATTCCCAAAACTCAATCAAGAAGGAAACATGATAGCACATGCATCCCTACACACTCCACCAAAAGTGCCAAATCTACTTAAGAAAGGGGCACTAGAAAAAAAGATGGGAAACAATCCCTTCACTATTGTAGCATAAGCCATAGATGGAGGGCCCCTGGAAGCCTCTCTTGCAAAGATTGTCTCAAGTAAGACAATGATTGTAAACTAGAATCCAAAGGAAAAAGTTACGCTTAGGCCAAGAAAAGCTATTCCAAGCTTTCTTCCACCAAGAGACCTCCACCTCACTAAACAATTGCTTAGTCAACACAAGGTACCCTGAAGAAACATAATACTTGCTAGAAGAAGCATCTCCCCAAGCCAAAACATTAGGTTCTCACAAAGAGCTACACTCTCTAAAAGCCAAGATCTGAGAAAGCTCCAACCAATCTCCGAGAGAGCCACTTGGCATCCAATCAAAAGAATTCTTTCATCTATAACCAACAATAAGGCCCAAGTAATTATGAGCCTCCTTATAATGAACCAACTTATTCCATCCAGTAGAAAGGAAAAAATCACAAAGAGGTTGTAAGTGTGAAGGAGAGGACAAGAGAGGAGGATGCCCATTCTAGGAATCACTCCAAAACAGAGCCTCAATGCCTCTGTTACAAATCCAAAATAGACTTCTCTTCACTAGGTGAGCACCAATCTTGAGGGTATTCCACACCATAGAGCCTCTTCCCTCAAGAGGAAACCTGGAAACATCTAAAGGTTCAACACCAGGTAAATACTTATGTGACTGGATATGGGCCCAAAGTTGAGATTGATTGGAACACCAGTGCCAATAGAGGTTGGTAGCAAGAGCTTGACTACACAAGATAGAAGAATGAAGGCCAAGGCCTCCTTCCTTTTTTGCTCTGCAAACGGTATCCAAATTGATGAGGCTCCATTTAGTATTTTGAAAATTGCCACTCCAAAGAAATTGGTGAGAAACAGCATCAAATTCCTTAAGAAAATACATCGACAGCCTGAATCATGCTTCTATATATGGGAAGGGCCTAAATCACAGATTGCAAGAGAGTCACCCTACCAATAGTAGAAAGCCACCTATGAGTCCAAATATAAAACTAAAATATTTAAACAATTTCAAAATATATTGAAAAAATTTTAATGCCAAAATTCTAACAAAAGACATGTGAGTTTTAAAATAATATATTGCATAATAATTCAAATATACACACACATCTCAAAAATCTTATAAAATGCATTTCACATATAGTTAATTTGCTTCATGCTTAATTTATTCAAATACACTTTGAAAATTGTTTAAAAATATATTAATAGAAAATGTCAAATAAGATATGGTACCATAAAAATCAAAAAATTAAATAGTTAAAAATGTAAAATCAAATTTATATACATCTCACAAATTATTTATTAAAGCTCATTTCACATATAATTAATTTGTTGCACACTTCATGTATTCAAATAAATTTTTTAAACATACACAATGTAAATCTCATAGTTCGAACTAGCTTCACACTAAAGTTCATACATACAACATAAGTTATTGTCAAAGTTATTACACTCTTCACACAAAGTGGATGTGAATGTTCAAATATATGTTTATGTCAAAGTGCAATCATTTTTAACATAAGCAAGTAAATAAATATGAGAAAATAAGTGAATGCCTATCTAATTTAAAACAATTTTGTAACAGATTGCTTAACTCATTATATAAAGCAAAATATTTAAACCATTTGAAATTATTTTTTTTTTAAAAATTGATATTCAAACATAAGATAGGTGAGTTTTAAAATAATATATTACATAAAAATTTAAATTTACACACATATTTCAAAAATGTTTTAAAAGAATAGTTCAAATATATTTAATTTGCTTCACACTTAATTTATGAAATATACAATTTGTAATTTCAAAATGAATGAAATCTTGTTTCACTACAACTATAAAAAAAAGTGAATTCATTTCTAATTTGAAACAAATATGTAGAAAAATTACTTCAATCACTATGAAAAATAAAATATCTAAAACATGTGGAAGTTCAAAGACATTTTAGACCAATTAAAGTAAAGTAGTTTTAAAATTATTCAAAAAATATATTAATAAAAAAATGTTAAATAAGTTGAACAAGATGAAATTGTTTATAAATATTGCATATATCATTTATAACTTCAAAATGTAGTAAAAACATATTTCACTATAATTACAAAGCATACATAACTTTCCAAGCGCATTCTATGTTTGATTAATGACAAAGCTAAGGGAATTAAAGCATCATACATTAGTCAAAAGAATTCACTTGCAAAGAAATTGCAACTCAATATATTTGAAAATATCAAATGAACAAGAGAAAATAATAGACACCCTTAAAGCTTGGCACATTATAGAATAAGTTGGAAAAATTAAGTCAACTGACTATTTAACACTTTAAACTAGGAATCAAGCTTTAGTGTGTGGTGTTTATACTGTCATGAAAGTAATAGTTCATAATGAATAAAAAAAAATGAAAGACATGATTTATTGATGTTCAATGAAAAGTTAGAGGTGGTAATAGAAAATGAAAACTTGAGTTGAAAAATATAAGATACATGGATCGGGAAGAGATAACGATTAGTATGAAGGAGATTTGTACTTCCATGGAGTGAAGATGGTTTGCATTAAAAGACAAGCCAAATTATATATTTAACTACAAGAAACAAAAGAAAATATTGATTTGGTTGCCTAGTGTAGAAGATCATAAAGCCTAATGTTATATTAATCATTCAATAGACTTGCATAAAATACTAGATGAGATCAAACATGTAACATCTATTAAGATAGGATCTCTAGGAGAGCTACGAGCAACCATAATAAATAAAGGGAAACTAGTGCATCTAATGGATGGTATGTTGAAAGTGAAATTATTAATTATGGTGTATCAGATGATCTACATGGAAAATACACAAGTTTTCTCAAGAGTATAAGATAATTAAAAGAAGCATAGCAACTTTATAATCCAATGGCAAAGTGTCCTCAACTAGCACAGGATATATGTCAATCTTTACCTTCTTCAAATTGAATGGATGAACTCAATTTTACAACAAGGTTATTGTGTTATTGATACTTGTGCAAGATTCAGGCTTTAGATTCATCTTTCTTAGGCCACGTATGTTGTGGAGAGAATATTCAAGCATTAGGCAACTCTGCATAGAGTTCCCTTTGACATATGTAGGAATGAAAAAGTAGTGTAGATTGTCTTCCAACCAACAACCATGAAAAGCATTGTACAAAATAGGGCAATGGCTCAGTTCTTTTAAATTTTTATTTATTTAATTTTTATAGATTTTAGATTTGTCTATGAATAATTTATATGTTTGTAGAAGGGGAAAAAATTAAAAATCAATTCTTCTGTCCTAAATAAGGGAAGCACCTTCGTGACTTGGTCCCTCACAATTGAGATTGCTCATGTCCCACTGTTCTTTTCTACACACTTAATCAATATTAATCAAGATTTTTTGGGTGAAGATTAGAATCCAAATATAAAAGTTTTTCCAACATCACCAACAAAAAAAGGGAGTTTTCATTGGTTTAGTTACATACAAAGTGCAATAACAAAATCAATCCATCTAACTGCCCCATAACAAATTTCAAAGGGGTGGAACTAGATAATGGTGTGAAGAATGTATTTACAATTTCTATCTAGATCGTTTGAATTTGTGGAATAGGGTTCTTATATCTATCATTTTTCCTAATCTAAATGCATGTACACAGTTGTTATGATTTGTATTTTAGATTTCATTTTATTATAATGATAAAAAAATATTTGGATAATAAAACTACATTTCTATAAACCCAAAAATGCATGTCTCTTAAAATTGGAATCTACCTCTTCAAACCGAAATAGGTTTGATTCATTACATGGCTCTCTTAAAATCAAAAAAATACGAAATCCACCTTTTCCCCAATTCTAAGAGCTCTAATATCTTAGTAGTTTCCAATTCAAGTGAACAACTAAACCCTTATGGCTCTTACTCCTAATTAGCACCTTTGGATTGGTCTAGACATGTGTTCTTAATTAGCATATGGTTGATCCATACTCTATGGTGTAAGGGTTTCCAATATGTTCCAATGATGATACTGATAGTCATATCAAGAATCTTAAAGGAAATTTAGGAAACAAACTATGTATCAATTCCAAGAATAAATCGTTAATGTGATGAATTTATTTCTTTATACCCATCTTCCTAATCAAATACATTTGGATTTAATAGTGGATGCAAAACTAAATCATCATAAAAGAAATTGTAGAAAAAGTATTTGATACATACCTACCAATATGATTGAAGCTCCAGTCCTTTTCTTTCTTGCAATACTCTTCGAATCTCCTTGCAAAATCAATTTCCCATTCTTCTTTTTTCGTAGTCCAACAAGGCATCACTCCTCTGGAAATTGGCAACTATAGTTTAAGTCCTTGAAGAATTAGTACAACCATGAAATTTCCAACATCCATTGGCATTGACAATTAATGATCAACATCAAATTTATTAACCACATAACATGCAAAACACAAACCACAAATTTATCACTCTGCAAAATCTCTAAAACAGGCATGGAAAAAGTTGTCAACAATGCCCATATAAAACCTTATTGAAAAATGGAGCATCTCCAATTTACTTTTTTTTTTCAATCTGTAACATGATTTCTTTTATAAAAACAATCGAATGCTTTTTTTCTCCACTAATCTGGAATGCTTTTCGAACATTATACATAAAATAATAATAATAACAAACTTCAATTTTTTTAATTAATGCCTAAATACTAGAAAGAGGGAGTGATCAAGAGGGACTAAATTTTTGAGTCAAACTCATTGACCCATAGTTCATGAGTAGTAATTTAACTATGTAGATTCAATGAATCTACCCATTTTTTAAACACCTAGAAACTATAATGTAAGTGCCTTGTTAATGCTTTTTTGAACATTATATATAAAATAATAATAATAAACTTCAATTTTTTTAATTAATACTTGCATACTAGAAAGAGGTAGTGATCAAGAGGGAGTCATAAGGATATGTTGATTGTCTATTGATCAAAACAAAACTTTGTAGCCTATATAAAAGATGAAAGATACTGATAGAGGGAGATATCTCAATACAAAAAATTATTTTCTTTTTGCTATTGTTGTTGGTATGGGTTGACATCAATGCCAAAGAGGGAGATTGTTGAAAATAGATTGATTTAAGTATGAGAATGTGTTTCAATCATTGTTTTATCACTAATGTCAAACCTACTACTTGTTGGTAAGACAACTACCTAGTTGATTTGAGTGTTGTCATTTGTTTGATTGATGAAGAGGGTTTGATCAAATGTGATAACAAGAGAACCTAGAGGAAAGGTCAAGTTATGGCAAGAAAAAGGAATACAAAGATTAGTTAAGATAGTGATGTTATAGTGCATTGATTATCTCCTTAAGGCTACATAGGATGGATACGCTAATTAAGTCTAGAAGAACAAGTAAGAAGAATTTAGTCTACGAAGCTTGACTAAGTGGATAGTAGGTGCTGAGAAAAGTTAGTGTAAGTCAAACAAAAAATTAGTTGGAGCTGAGTAAAGTGAAAGTTTAGTGTATGTCGAGTGATACAATGTAAGCCGAGTAAAGTTTAGTTGATGTCGAGCACCGGTAAACTTTAGTGTTTGTTGAGTTATCCAGTGGATGATGAGTAGAAGAATAGTATGGAAGTTGAGTGACAACATATTGATGTCGAGTGCTAGTATTCTTGTTAAATTGAAGATTTGATAAATCTAAGCCAACTATTTTATTTTCTTGAATTTTATGAAGCATGTGGAAGACAACTATGATGAGTTGGTGGCACGGAATTCATGGAAAACCATTTTGAAGATGAATTCAAAGAGGATTGAAGAAGAAGTTTCTAGAGGGACTCAAATGAAAAAATGGGTAGATTCATTGAATCCTACCTAATCTTACCTAACCCTAAAATGGACGATAGAGGTTGAACAGAAAAAATATCTAAATTCTCTATTTATAGAGATGGCTAGTCAAAAGCAAGGAGGGTCATGTTCAAGAACCTAAGTTAGATAATAGGTCTATGGTATTCCTTCATTTAGTGGCCGAACAAAAGAGATTGTTATTGGCAAGCAAAGCAAGATCAATACTTAAGACTATGAATGTTTGAAGGGTGAACAAGTTATCAGAGTTGAAGTGTGTGAAAACCAAGAAGAATGGAGGACTAAAATAGAGATATATAATCTACAAGTGAGTTGTAATTTGTTATCAAATCAAGCCTTACTATTACTTCTAATCATTGTATCAGTCTAGGGTAAATCCTTTGGATTAAGGTTGACCTAACAGTCATTTGTAAATACTTTAACCGAGTGACATTCCAAGTGAATGATCTAAAGTTCTCTAACAAGGCTTACTCCTAACATGGTGATTGAAATCCTCTAACCAAGTCACGTTTAACAGTGTATATTGTAACCTTTAATAGGGTTGGCCTTTCATAGGGCATCACTTCATAAGAGTGAGAATTAGTAGCATGCTACTAGTGGTTTTTCCCAAATTGGGTTTCCACATAAAATCATTGTGTCAAATGTGTTATTAAATCTATTATGTTTCATGCTTACATTTCTGCAAAGTTGATTTGACAATAATCTACAAGTTTGAATATTGTATGGACACATGCATGAATATGTTTTATGGATATCAGTTCACTAAGATGTGAAAAAAATTATTTGGACATCTAGACCTTGGATAACTAATTCACCCTCCCTCTTAGTTATTCTAAAGAATTCAAATAGAATATTGATTCAAGTAAATTTAAAGTATTCTTCCTTAATGCACAACCTAATTTGCAAAGATACATTGCAAGGATTCTTAGACTAGCAAGATTTCTAGGGTTTCCTTTATTTGATCTAGAGTAAATAAAAGTGTAATTGGGAATCTCTGACAAAATTTTGTAAGAATATGATAAAAACTTGGAAGGAAAATGGATCACATTGTTTGGGAGAATATTTATGTTAAAAATAATTTTACCATTTTTTTCTAGTATATTTTAATGTCATGTACAAATATCTTGTTTAGTCAATTGAAGGTATTCTCATCTAAATCATAAGAAGATATTTTGGAACGGTGTGGCAAAGCAACATAAATTTTAGTTTAATGTCCTAGGATAATATCTATTTTCCAAAGGAGCCAAAGAGTACTAGTACAAGACAACTAGTCATTGTGAAGCTAATAGGATATATAAATGGGTCAAAATCATTAGAAGGAAATAGTTGGAAATTGACCTTCCTACGAGGGTATTGACTATTAAGGGTCCACCTTAAGGGTTGAAGATATATAATTTCATGGTACACACAATGTAGATATATCATCACAAAACACATTAAATGGGAGATTAGTGATGGAATAAATGCTTCCTTTTTAATAGACTCTTGGGAAGATTTTGACATGCTCATCTATAACCAAAATGCAGAAGAAATCAAGAATGGAACCATTAAAGTTTGGGGTACCAAAGTGTGTGAATATGAGGAGTCAGAAGAAAAAATGGTTAGAGATTTAATGGAAATAACATTTCAAAATGTCAATGCTCCAAAAAAGAGAAGCATTTCATCAAGTTTATATAATAGAATCACCACTTTGTCGTTTAATGGGGACATTGTTAAATAGCGTAGCTCAAATATTAGCTAAAGATTATAAAGTCAAAGTAAGACATACAATCAAAGAGGCTTCCTTGACAAATCAAAATTGGTAAACTTACCCTTATTAGGGTAAATATTGTCTCCCTAAAGTGGGGGTATTTGATTGGATGGTTGAGTAGAGAGATATCTTAAAAATGGATAAGATGAGAAGAATTGACATTTTAGGGCCCTGAGATGAAAACCACTTGATATTGACTTTATCGTATATGAAGTTTTACAAGAAATATTTTATAAAGAAACTAAATCGGTAGAGTCCACTCCCCTTGGATATTAGATATTGGATAGTCATGTGGCTCACTAGATTAAAAAGGCTCTATTTATTAGCATATTGAATATCCTTCCATCAAGCATCATGCCAAAAAAATTTAGAGTATAATGGGAGGATCATCTAGGATAAATAGATGATTAGGAGGAACTATCTTACAAAATCAAAAGTTTGGTTGTTGTATTGGCAACACATATAACTAATTATAACCTCCTAGATAAGAGGCTCACAATTTACTGTTGTGTTGTAGGCTCTTGCCTTATAATATATTACTATTAATATATTACAATTTATATAATATATTACTTAAGAAATCTGAAAACTAATAATAATAATAATGGGTATTTAATATATTACTAATTGACATATTATTGTAAGTTATAATATAGTATGTTTATTTAATTATCTAAATTAAATAAATTTTATTTAAAGATACATATAATACATAAAATTTAAATTATAAGTCTTATATATATATATTTATTTATTTATTTATTTATTTATTTATTTATCAATTATTAATTCAATATTTTCTTATATGATCAAATATAATAATATAACTATATTTTCTCTATATATAGCACATTTAAAGTCTAAGTATAAATATAATATAAATATATTTAAACTTAAAAATATACATCACTATATTTTTAATCACATAAACTAAAAAATCCTCAAATATTAGATTTTTTTATTATTAAAAATCATTTCCTTAGTCAGTTAATTGTGATGGGCAGATGAGGAAAAAACTCATATCATGGTTAAAAATAAAATTATTAATGTGTCATGTGTGCAAACATTTAAAATTGATAAGTAGGAGATAATTTCCAAAGCAAGTCAAATTGTGATATTGCTATCAAGATTTAGCTATGCAAATTTTTGAGTCAAACTCATTGACCCCTAGTTCAAACAATTGAATGCTTTTTTTCTCCACTAATATGGAATGCTTTTTTGAACATTATATATAAAATAATAATAATAACTTCCTTCAATTTTTTTAATTAATGCTGATAGGCATTCTACAATGGTAGAATGGGTGGAGTGGGATTGAATGTGTTAATGTTAACTTTTATTCTTCTAGGTTAAATTTGACAACCATCTACATGTCAAAAGTTTAAATCTTTTTGTTTTTCTTAACAAAAGGCAAGAAGCCTATATATAATATTAAGTAAAGTAAAGCCATATACAAAAGGAAAAAATGGCAAAAAAGCCATCAATGTCTGTGAGGAAAGAAAAGGGTAGGAATAGAACTAAATGCATCAGCATTCAAGGTAGCCATCATCTAGTCAACATTTAGATACATTAGGTTTATCCAATTCCAATACTTCTAATAAATAGAAAATAAATACCACATAAAATATTCATTTAAATTATAATATTTGAAGATATAAATCATCCATCTTTTAGAAATTAAAATAAAAAGTTAGTAAAAAACTAAAAAAATGGAAATAAAGGAAATCTAAATAATTTTAGATATAGTAAATTAAATTATAATTATTTTGTAGTGGATATCTATCGACATTTCTTTAGATAGATTTATTTAAGATATCTATACTAGTTTTATATTATACATTCATGTAATCAAATGTTAAAAATAATTATTTGAAAATGGAAATTAATTTAATAATTTTTTAATACAAAATTTTTAAATTAATTAATTATAAGCTAATTTAGAAATAAAAGTATTAAAAAAATTGTAAATAAAGGTTGTGAGGCTAAAAGTTTCAATAAATATTTTCTTGGTTTCTAATTGTTAAATTTAAAATATTCACAAATTCTGAAGTTTGGTGAAAAATCAAGTCTATATAACTATAAAGTTATAATTGAGTTGTCAAATTAAAATTAAATATTTTAATTGTGCACAATTAATACAATAGAAATATTTTAAGTTAATATCAATTTGTAGGTTAAATGACAATTATCAAAATAGTATTCCACATCACTTATGATTTGATTTAATTCTACAAATCAAATGTATATCTTCATGAGTATTCAAGATGTACACAAACATCATATATGACATCTACTATTTGATTATTGTATGTTGAACTAAAAACAATTAATCTAGTCAAGATGATGGAGGCTATCCTTTCACTTATGGTATCACATAAAATCATGTAATATGGTCCTAAGAAACAATATGATAATAACAATATGCACAATAAGGAAGCCAAAAGAGAAAGCATAGAAGGTAATAGCAACAAGTGTAAATGTGACTATGATTTTACCCCGCTACTTGCTCTATCAATATAACTAGCATGCCTAACATAATAGGGTCAAACTTAGTTATGGAAGAAGATGACACAAAGTAGAAGAGGATGAAGATGCAAAAGTTGGGGTAAATGAAGTGGGAGATGGAATGCTCAAGACAATTTTTTTGGAACTTTTTCTTAGTGTTATGGCTACTACAAAGGCTAGTGAATCCCTTATTGATGTTGATTCTTAAAATTGGTAGAAAATAGAAGGTGATTATAAGTAGTTTAAAGCCTAAGATGTTTATTGAAGATATTGAGGAAGTAAAACATGATAGGGGCTAAGGTGAATAGGTTTACTGTGGAGGATGAGGCCAAGGGTGTTGGAATTCCTTTTCTAGGTCTAACAAATAGGGTTTTTTTTTCCTCCATATTGAAACATAATTCTATGGTTCATTCCTAGTATTAAGGATGTTTATTTATCTCTTGTATAGTGGACCATAAGGTTTTGAAGGTAGTTGACAATTCTTCTAGGGGATTGGGAGGATTTTAGAGACAGTTGATTCTTCTTATATAATAATATTGTCCTTAGGCATTCAAAGGATATGTGTAAATTGGAGGATTGTGGTGTGGATATTGCTTCTTCTTTGGAGAACATTGAGAAAGATGAGCATCTTGTTATGCCTATTTGAGTTCCTCTTTTTTTTTGAGTTCTAACATGAGTGGTTAGGGATTTGAGGGATTGTAGATTTTAATGATTGTCTCTTGGGCAATTTTAGTGCTATTGAATGGTTTTTAAATCTATTTTTCTTTGTTTATTGAGAAGGGTTTTTTTACAATCCTAATATGGGTTTAAATGGCCTTACTTTAAAATTGATGTCATCATTTTTTATTGTGGAAGGAAATATTCTAGTTTTATGTTGAGGTTCATTTTCCTAAATTTCCCTTCAATTTTGGAATGAAATGATTTTTAGGAGTTTTTCCAATTCTATTCGGCAATAAATTGTTGTTGATGAGATAGTTTTTTTATGAAGTATTTTTTTATAGATTGTGAATGCCTAGTGAGCATGAAATTATATAAAGACAAAGTTTATGAATCTACACCAAGTTATTAAATTATGCCTAATTTATTCCTAAATCTAGAAAGGTACTATGTTTGTAAAATCATACCTTGAGTTCAGAAATACTCGTTAGATATGAGGGCATGAGAAAAAAACACTAAAGTGAAGCCTAAGTGAGCATGGAATTATATGGGGATATAAATTACAACACTACTTGACAAAAGTTATAAGATCACACTGATATAGTCCTAAGGGGTTAAAAAGAGGCTAGGGAGCTAGGAAAGTACTATGCTTGAAAAATCACACCTTGAGAAACTGAGAGACATCTATTAGATCTAAGGGTAGGGAAACATAATACTAATGTGAAGCCTAGGTGGGCATGGAACTATATAAAGACACAATTTACAACACTACACCAAGTTATAAAATGTTCAACAAGTCAATTGTTCTATTCACATATTCCTTCTAATTTTTCAACAACAACTCAACTAAGGAAATGTATCAGAATAGTCCAAGGAACAAAGCAAGTACAGATAGACACTTTCTACTCATTTTCATGTTCTAAGTTTTTCTTGTCAAAAAAATGGCCTAAAAGATATTGCAACTATTATATGTTTATTGTAGTGTCACTTAATATCAACTATTGAAAAAAAAATGAAAAACTCAATTCAACTTAGAAACCCTACATTAACAATATAATCTATTAGTCAACCCATGACAAATTTCAAGGTGTCATTTAGGGTCTTCTTATTCAATATTTTGTCCCTCCTTGTGGTTTCTCTCTCTTTAGTCACCCCTATGCCAAAACCTTATCCTATCCCCATCCTATCCCCATGCTTATGCTAGATAAAAAAAGGTACTCATCTTTGGGTCATCCTCTCATTCCAAATAATTCAATACAACTTTTAGGAGTGAATTTCATTCAATAATACCTATACATGTTAAAGATAAAGGAAACCCCTTGTTGCATTGATCTTCTCCCCATTTTTCTTTCATTCTCTTATGGTTCCTGTTGATCCTAAACCTACATCTCCTATAGATAAAAGGTAAAACAACCCATAAAATAAAATCCCTTTTATATACAAGTTGTGCCTAATGTTCATTTGCATAACTCCATAATAGAAAGAGAAAATACATCTATAGTGTTGGTTCTACCATATGCACCCCACAAATACTTCTTGAAACTATTTGATAGTTTAGTGCAATCCCACAACAAGAATATAGATATCGTGTACGTTCACCTATGACTTTATCATAATCTCGCCATTATATAAACATGCCTACGTAGAAGTACACTATTATCAACATGTATCATGACTATAGAATATATCTTCGATGTCATAATACCAAGATGAAATTGTAATTCAATCAAATTACCCATAAATGTAAATAAATTCAATTTTCCAGATATAAACATAGAGTTTTAATGTAGTTTTACAAAAACCAGTGAAGAAAGGCAATCCAAATTTAATACTCATTCTCAAATGTATAGAATCATGCTTTATTTTCTCCATTCAATAAATTAGAGATGACATGACACGCCACTAATATTAAAGATCATAAAAGTATTATTTTATATAATTTCATTTGTAGGGTTGTTCCTATGTATTTTGTATGAAATTTGAGACTAATATGACTACTATTATTTCAATGACCAATTTCTATTACTATAGATGATTTCCAATTTGTATCATGTCTATGGTTATGCCTTCTTAGTCTAATAAAGAGTCAGATATATAAATTTATTGACAAGGTGAACAAAAGAAAATAATTTTTTTCTTTCAAATAGATCCTCGAGCTCCAAAAAAAAAAAGTAATACCACATCCAAAGATCATAGAAAGCAAATGGAGTTGGAAGAGGTTCAGAAGGCTTTTTTTCTCCAACATATTTCATTGAAATAGTTCAAAGTCATTGTTTTTTGTTCACTGATAGGAATTCATCAATTAATTTGGGCACTTTAGATAGTAAACCTCAAGACTAATCTCAAGATACATTGCCAAAAAAAAGGTAAAACAATAAGCTCTTGAGGTTGTTAGAGACATGTTCTAACTCTCAATTGTTGAAAAATGGTTGGACTCTTTAAGGTGAGGCAAGGAAAAACTATTCTCGAGTTGCAATTGGAATGGCATTTTCAGGATAAAATCAGGGAGAAGACAACAATTTTCAGATATAACATTAGGGAGTTGTGATGAAATGTCTATTAAGAGAGTGAAGCTTCTTAGAAGAAGATCTTGCACAAAAATATTTGAAGCTTCAATATTTTGAATTGTTAAAAGCCAATAAAATTTGGTTGTTTAACAAGCTAGAAACACATTGAAAAAAACTTCACCACTATTGTCGAGGGAATAGACTTGCATAAAATACTAGATGAGATCAAACATGCAACAACTATCATGGTAGGATCTCTAGGAGAGCCACATGCAGCCATAATGAGTACAAGGCAAACTGTTGAGTGCATCAGATAAGGCTACATAAAAATACACAAGTTCTCTCAAGAGTATAAGATAATTAAAAATGATTGTCTCAACTTCCATCCAGGTAGTGAAAATGGTCCCTTATCCTTTGGATTTAATTTCATTTGTGAAATGCATATTTACACAATGAAGAGGGGGTAGTATTGAATTATTGATAGTCATAAAAATTGGAGTTTTAAGAAAATATGGATCTACAATCCTTTTAGGATAAAATATCAGAGATGAGCTTGATTCACAACTCATCATTATGAGACTTTGGAAACCAAATTTTTATGATATTTCAAAGTCATTTTCAAACTGATGTTAAATTTAAGAGAGACAATAGAAACAAACCCCTGTTTCCAATAGGTAATGATGATCTCTAGTGCCAAGCATATCATATTGCTATACATAAAAGAGAAATAATTTTGTAACTACATTGGAACCAACAGATGCATGCTTGCTTTCCAAGTACAGAGTATAGTAGTAAGATATTTTAAAACATCTTGAAAATGAGTAATTTTCAATTTCAAGGCCTGTGAATGTGCTGGCAAATTTTTATTTCGCTCTTGAGAGGTAAATTTGTTGGGAAGTGTTCAACATATTCTTTCGGAATTGGTGACGGTAGCAGTTTCTTGAATAGATCTATCTTTACAGAAAGGTTATTGTGTTCTAATTAATCTGTGTGCACGATTCGATCTTTCTTAGGATATTCAGGCATTCTGTAGCGCTGGAGCTCAATAAAACCCTGAATCAAATATCAACTTGATTTGTTGATTCATTAATTTCGGGCAGTCATAACTTTTGATTCGGATATAAGTTTAGGCTGAAATTTGATTCGGATATAAGTTTAGGCTGAAATTTTACAGACAGTTAGATAAGAAGGAATTATTTGAATTTACCAGTACTAAAAATTTTCCCAATGAAGAATCTTAAAGAAAATTCAAGAGACAAACAGGGCATTGATTTCAAGAACAAATCCATGGACCCAAAAATGCATGATTAAGAGAAATTCCTCTTAAAACTGGAATCTACCTCTTAAAAGCGCATGATCGACCTCAAGAAAATTACTAAATCTACATTTACCCTAATTCTAATAGCTCTAATGGTTCCCGACCTTCGTAATTAGTACCAGGGCAATCCAATATGTTCCAGTGATGATATTGACAGTCATATCAAGAATCTTAAAAGAAATTCAAGAGACAAACAGGGTATCGATTTCAAGAATAAATCGTTTATGTAGTGAATTTATGTTTTTAAACGCATTTTCCTAATCAAGTAAATTTGGATTTTATGGTGGATGCAGAACTAAATACTTATGATAAATACCTGCCAGTAAGATCGAAACTCCCTGTGCATCTGATTCTTCCTTTTCCGTTCACCATGAAACAGAGCACTTCTCCATTACTCAACCGAAAACAGCAAACCCATTGAAACACAGCGATTATAGTAAGCGAGTGCTCATAAACTGATTAAAATGGAACGCGTCCAACGGTATCAAAGGTACAATATTTGTTTCTTCGTTATCGGATGCGTTTTTACTCAACATCAAATATAAAAATTATAATAACAAACTTAAAAGATTATTTTTAAATTGTTCATTCATCAATTTAAATGTGAGAAACAAATATTGGAAAATAGGTTTAACTCTTTTTTTTTAAAACCCAATACAAAAATAATTAAATTAATTATAAGATAATTTAGATATAGAAGAATTCTGAGGGAAAAAAATTGAAGTTAAATATTAATTTTCACAAATTTTGAATTTAGGTGAAAAATTAATTCTAAATTTAAATAATAACTATAATTGAATTGACAAATTAAAATCAAATAATATAATTGTACAATTGATGCAATAAATATATTTTAAATAAATATCAATTTGTATGTTAAATGGTCAATTATCAAAAATTAAAAAAATTGTGCATATCTTACATAGTATACATATAAAACTTTCTATAGAAGATAGTAATCCTCATCACTTCTAATTTGATTTAATTTATCACTAATTTGAGAAAACACAACTTTTCTATCAATATCATTTTGATTCAATTCAGTTGTAGAAAGACAGTTCTCATCATCAAGATGTGCACAAGCATCATATATGACATCTACTATCTAATTATTATATGTTGAACTAAACAAAAATATAGTGAAGATGATGCAAGTCATCTTATCACTTTTAGTATCACATAAATATCACTGAATATGGTCCTAAGAACAATATGATATGTACACACAATGAGGAAGCATAAAGGGAAAGAAGAGAAGGTGGTAGCAACAATTGTAGATGAATGAGTATGATTTTATCCCAATATAACGTCTTGCTATATCAATATAACTAGTTTGTATAAGACAATAGGGTCAAATTTAGTTGTTGAAGAAGATAGTGAAGCCAAAGAAGATGAAGATGCAAGAGTTGGGGTAAATGAAGTGGGAGATGATATGCTCAATCTCATTCTTTTGACACTTTTTCCTATTTTTATGGCTATTACAGAGGCTAATGAATCCCTTATTGATGCTAATTCTTACTATTGATGAAAAATGGAAGGAGATTATCCTTTGTCTCCTTCTATTAGTGTTTTATCCCCTTTAAATAAAAATGAATTTGTGGATCTAGTGGATTATCTATATGATGATCATCATGATGAACTCCTCCTTAACATTCTTTTGGAAGTGGTTTAAATCACAAGACATTTTTTAGGACATTGAGGAAATAAAACTTGATAGGGGCTAAGGAAAACAAGTTTACTAGAGAGGATGGGGCCAAGGGTGTTGGTATTCCTTTTCTAAGTCTAACAAAAATGTTTTTTCCCTCCATATTTAAACATAATTCTATGGTGCATTACTAGTTTTAAGGATGTTGATTTATCTCCTTTTATAATGGATCATAAGGTTTTGAAAGTAATTGCCAATTTGTCCTAGAGCATTTTGATGGTTTTAGAGGTGGATATAAAGATTTTGCATTTGTCTATGATTTTTTTATTTTAATTATGTTGTCCTTAGGAATTCAAAGGTTGTGTGTAAGCTGGAAGATTGTGATGTGGATATTGTTCTTCTTTGGAGCACATTGAGAAGGATGGGCATCTTGTTATGCCTATTTTTGTTCCTTTTGTTGTTGTGAGTTCTGTCATGGGTGGTTAGGGATTTGAGGAAGTATATATTTGAATAGATTTTAATGATTATCTTTTGGGCAAATATAGTGCTTGGTTGAGGTGTTCAATTTTTAGGAGATCCTATAGAAGTCGTCCCGATATTGATGATGTTAGAAAATGGTACTTTTGAGTTTGGAAACATAAAGGAAAGGTTCAAAAAAAATTTGTATGTTAAATGGTCTTTAAATCTTTTTTATTTTTCTAATGAGAAGGGTTTTCGTAGAATCTTCTCGATGGCCCATACTATGGGTTTGAATGGTCTTACTTCAAAATTGATCTCATGGTTTTTACTTGTGGGAAGAAATATTATAGTTTCTAGTTTAGGTTTATTTTCCTAAATTTCCCTTCAATTTTGGAATGAAATATTATTTAGGAGCTTTCTCAATTCTATTGGGCAATATAGTACTATTGATAAGATAGCTTTATTTATGAAGTATTTTTTTATAGATTTTGTGCTCTTGTGGTTCTCACCATCTCCTCTAAATTTATGAAATGAGTGCAACAATTTTAATTTTAAGACTTCATTATTTTTCAAATCATAATAGAGTAGATTATGCACATAAATTCTTCTTAGAAAATAAAAGCTAAAACATTGTTCAGAAAACTAAGGATCAAATGCCAATTGAGGAGAATCCCATTCCCACCTTTTTTGAGGCTCAAGAACTTGAGAGCTCAAGGATGGATAATGCTTTGGGTTCACTAGAAGGAAGTTTCATTAACTTTAAATCTCTTTGTTCTTCAAAGAAGCTTAAATTTAGGGAGGAAGATCCCACTTTGTGGTCAAGAAAAGTGCTTTGGGTCATTTTTTTAAACCATCCTAATTGTAGGCAGGGGTTTTTGCTTTATAGCTATTGTACCTTTTTTTTAATGTTATTATTTGGTGTTTTGTTGGGCTTAGCTTCTCATCCTTCCCTCTACGCAATGGATTGAATAGATCTTCAAAATGCTTTATTATCAATAGAATGATGTATGCAATATGATTGTTATTTTCATATTCACTTTTATTCAATATTTAAATAGTATAAAAATTAAGTTAATTTGATTACAACTAGCATTACGAACAAGTAACTCATGTGCAATTAAAGTCATTAATTATAATATTTTCTAAAGTTTTCTTTCTTGATTTTTTGAAAGTATCATATGTACAAATCTTGGCCTTTAAGATCATGTACTAGATTCTTTTTGATAGGATGTGAAGATCTATAATATATGTCCTCTATTAATATACTAAAGGATGCATGTGCAAAAAATAAACTAGTCAAATATTTACAAGGCAAAAATAATCAAGAAATATATCACAAGATAGCATGCAGAACATGAGCATGGATGACATTCAGCTACTAAAATATGTGGGCTTATATTAGATAGGATAGATTCCATATTTGAGATCCCACTAAAGCATGATCTTAGCATTGATAGAACAATGGTTTGAGGATACTTTTTCATTCCATCTTTGGATCAAGGAGATCATTGTGACACTAGAGGATGTATACCAGATACTCCACCTTTTGATCAGAGGGCTTCCATTGAGGCCTTGTGCAAGGAGGCGTGCATAGAAGATATTTAAGGATGAGGAGTATTGTATAGGAGGAATATCACCAATGAGATCTAGAGAAGATAAGATGGATCTACATGATATCATTCTAGGTGGTACTCCTTTTTTAAAGTGATGGATATATTGAACATTGAGTCGTATTGTGACCCCAAATGTTAAGGGGAAACTATTCTTGTCACTGTTCATTAATTTGGCATGAGCAATGGAGAGAGATCGATCAGTGTTTGCATGAGGTAGTAGTATTTTTGCTACTCTATATTCAGAGTTGAGAAAACTCACCATATACTAGAGTTATAGTTTGATAGAATGTACACTCTTATAGGTGTGGTCATTTAGGAATTTTGCATGCACCAGGAAAATAGGAGTTCATGTAGCACTAGATGAGAGCCTTTTAAAAGTGTATACATATCCCCTTGTTGAGTTATGGTAGTATAGAGACTTACTATATTGGAGAATAATATTTGATCGCGGATGAAATAATGTGAAGATCATACCTCCAGATGGTGGAGTGGCCTTATACTACACACCAAATGAGATACTCATAGAGGAGGAGATTCCTAAAGGTATAAAAGTCATGTGATCATGTCATATGACTACGACTAAGTATTAAGATAGTTTGGTTTACAGCAAGGTGTATTTAGAGCAATGTCATGATATTCCCACCTGCAAAGATATATTCAGAGAGATGAAGCCACATGATGACCTATAGTAGTTGATATCATCTCTAGTGACTTACAGGAGGGAGAGGATGTTCTAGTGAAAACAAACTTATATGGAGGATGTACAGGGGATTACATCCACTACTGGATCAAACATATAGTAAGGCCCATCTTCCTACTGGACTACCCCACAGGAGACCCTAGTTTATTCACTCTATACCGAATGTGCAATCATGGTACCTACAGTCCCATAACAACACTCCACTCCCACTACCTAGACAGTGAGAGCATGGAGAGATAAGTCAATCCATGCCCCCACCCTTAGTATTAGAGAGAGAGTTAGAGCACTCTAAGGGGATGCCAAGTAGGATTTCAAAATTAATTAAAAATCAAATTTTGATTTTGAGAAATAAAAGGTAGTACAGTAAGATTATGTATGATTGTAGGGATAGAGAGAGAGTGGAAGAGTTTTGTGAGTGAGGTCCTAAAGGACCTTAAATATATAGCTTTGAGGATACTATCCACCCATCACCATGAGGTCAAAGGATATAGAGATCCAAGAAGACATGTTGATATCTTTTCATCCATCACTCTAGAGATGAGACTGAGATAGGAGAATGAGGAGAAACTTCAACATTGAATTAGTAGAGTTAGAGACCGAGCTATGAATGATACAAGAGTGCATGATGGAGTGTAGCTCATCTAGGAGCCATACCCACAACACTACATCTCAAAGACCATCCTCCTCAAATTGTAGATGAGAGAGATCAGGGAGCCATCATCTAATGGGGCATTGAGATTGATAGATAGAGAAATGATATATATATATATATATATATATATATATATATATATATATATATATATATATATATATATATATATATATATATATATAATCAAAAGTTGGTATACATGAAATAAATTATACAAAATATGCCTTTATGTATAATGTATTCCATGTATACCAACTTTTGATGATATATATATATATATATATATATCATCAAAAGTTGGTAAACATGGAATAAATTATACAAAATATGCCTTTATGTATAATGTATTCCATGTATACCAACTTTTGATGATATATATATATATATATATATATATATATATATATGAGAGAGAGATTTTCTATTTTTATGATCAATGTTTTAATTAATTGCATAAAAATAATAAGGATAGAGACAATACAAATGTTTGTGAAGTAATATTTTGGGATTCTAAATATCACACACTAATGAAACATAATGAACATTCTATTAGGAGAAACATTAGTATAACAAGAAAGATAAGTTAAACATAATAATGATGAAGATGCATAATATTAATGGGTTCCTTGAGAGGAACACCATTCATATCAAAAACCATGTATGCACCAGAGCCATACACTTTAGTAACCACATTAGGACCTAACCAATTAGGACTAAATTTTCCCTTTCTATCTGGTAGAGTATTAATATTCTATTGATTTTCATTACGAATAAGATCACTCATAGAAAAGGAGTGTTCAAGTAATTTATTATTATAACGCTTTTGAAGAGATTTATGATAAGCTCTTAAATATTCCAAAGCATTGATTCATTTTTCATCCAACATTTCTAATTCTTGTAAACATAGTTCTTTAAATGTGTCTTATCAATGAGTCCATGGAAAGAGACTCAAAGAGAAGGAATTTCTATCTCCAACGACTTAATAACATCTGCACCATATACCATGTTATAGGGAGATGTGTTGGTAGTGGTAGGAACTCTAGTCCTATAAGCCCATAAATCATATGTAAGCTAAGTATGCCAATATTTTCCATGCTTATTCATTGTTTTCTATTTTATTTGTTCAATGACTTTGTTACATTCTTTAGCTTGACCATTAGATTGAGGATAATGAGGAGTAAAAAATCACTGATGAATATGATATTTCTCCATGGATTTCCTAACTTCCTTATTTCTAAAAGATGTTCTATTATCAAAAATAATGGTAGAGGGAATAACAAATTGAGAGATGATATTTTGAAGAATGAAATCACAAATAACCTTTGTTGTAGTAGATCAAAGAGGAATAGCTTCGATCAACTCATTTAGTAAAATAATTTGTAGTTGTTAAAATATAAGTTGGGATAACTTTAAAAAACCCTTCCCAAAAAAAATACCTAAAATGTTAACGAATCCAACATTTTATGGGCAGAAAAATTTTCATGTTGAGGGCAATTTTTTTGTTCCATGTAGGGAAATAAATTATTATATGTTGGTGATTTTGTTTCTTGTCTTAACAAAAATTATTTTACATGTGGTGAATTAAAAAAATTCTTGCTAACACATAAATAAATGTTGGCTATTTTTTTTCTTAACAAAAATTAATTTGTAGTGTCAAAGGCAAATTACTTGTTTTGTAGGAAAATGAATAATAATGGTATTGGCTAATCTTTAGTGGTAAACTAAAAAAGTGATTAATTTGAAAGTGAATTTGCCAAGTGTATTGGCTAGCAACCTTTAAGGCTTTATGGTTGCCAAGTGTACTGACCAATGTACTATCTATTATTAATAATGTCAGTGTCACCATTACCAACTTGTCTACCATCACTTTGGTATTGTTAATACGTTAGTTTTATTGACCATTGATTAATTAGAGATCAATGACAGAAGAAGCATTTCAGGGCCAATTGCTTGAAAAGACCTAGAGCCGCATGGAATTATCTAAAATGGAGACACATGGCAAGTTTTGCATGGCAACCATTAAGTGGAATGTAGTTGACACCATATCTGAATATATATACAATTATGAACCAAACTGCAACTATTATTTCTCCCTTGTATCTGTAAAAGGGAATTCATGGTCATTGACTCATTTGCAAAGGTTTTAATATTCTACTTTTTAGGCTCTATATTTGTATAATTGTTTGTAATTATTAAATTTATTATGTTATATATTATGTTACATGTTGATTTATAAATTTATAAATTATAATACAATTTTTTTAAAGAAAGTTTATTATGTAAAATGTATTATTTTACAATTTTTTAAAGAAACTGGAATCAATGAAAATCTTAAAAATGTCTAAAAACTAGAATGAATGAAAATCTCAAGTTCAACATGTATAAAAACTAGAGTCAATGAAAATCTCAACTTGTTTAAAAATACAACCAATGAAAATCTCAACATGTATAAAAACTAGAATCAATGAAAATCTCAATATGTCTAGACTCTAAAAACTAGTTGCAATGAAAATCTCAACATGTAACATGTTTTAAAAAAATTAAGCATCTATAATAGGACAATTAAGGGTATAAATTAACTTCTACAAATATAATTAATTAGTAGATAGAATCTTAGACATTGGTAAGAATAAAGAACATAAATTAATTTGAATTGAAATTGGTAAGACCAGAGCTACTAGCCTACTATTTGAGTCATAGAGAAGCTACTATAGTTGTCACTCCAGCTGGACCGGTTCAACATCACTATCATCAAAATCCTCATTGATTTCATGTAACATTTTATTGTTCATTGTGTTTTCTTCAGATACATTGTCAGTATGCATGAAAAATTCAACTTCATCATCATTGTTTCCAATATCAGGACATGAACCACTATCACTGCCTCTTGGGATTGAAATGTTGGTCATCCCTCATCTTTGAAATTTGTTTCTCCAAATGTTGAGAGCCTTTTCATAAGGGAAACTATCTACCTCATACCTAGAATTATAGAGCCTCAAAAAATTATCCAAATTTGTCTAATTTATTTCTAACCTTTGACTTTAGGAAGCCCAAAGTACTAAAAACCCTCTCATCCTCCATTTAACCCAATATCATTGCCAAACATAAACTAATAAGCTTGAAATATTTTGGTATTGACTCTGTCAACTAATTTCTCTTACCAAGGTTTTTCTAAAGCTTTGTTACCCCTCCCACTTCATTTGGATTCTCCATAAGATCATATTGTTTCCTCATTATGTTTGCAAAACAATATGATTGATCTCTCAGTTGAGATTCATCTAAATTTCCATTTATAGTTGCTCCACTAATTACTTTAGTTTTGTAAAATTGCTTAATCGGAGCCATAACTCATTCTTTTGAGATGAAGGATACAAGTGTGTATGATATGAACTAGCTCATTCAAGATGATGTTAGAACTTTGGAGTTGGAAGTCTATGATATAAAATGGCTTTCTAGACCCAATAAGTTGTTTCAAAAGTTTGTGAAATACATTATGGTTGAGTATTTGCTCATGATAGTTGCAAGTTGTATGTTGGGAAAGGTACATCTTGTAGGTTAGCAAATTTTCCACACTAATGTATATTTTTCTCAACCAGTCAATGGTTTTGCATGAGTGGTCATGTGTATTCTTGGAGGTATGGTATTCTTTCCCTATCTTTTGTAAATAGATTTTTTGTTGTGATGTAGACGTAACTTTTTGTTGCTTTCATTTTGGCATTTTATTTGCCCTGCTCCCCTCCACCCATCTACAAGTAGCTCCTTGTACTCCATTTTTTTATTACTTTATTTCTCAATGGTTCTAGGCACTTACCTTTTTTACTAGAAATATTGGAATTCTCTACTTTTGCATCAAAAGAATTCCCCTAGTAGAGCCTATGTTGACCCAGATATGGTCCCCCTTCAAAAAAAAAATTGGATCTTCCATATATCAGTCCTTGCTTGGATGAAAATTTTATCTTCGTTTTGCATGAGCCTTGAACCCCTTTGAACTAAGTTCAAAATGGTTCAATTGGTTCATAGCATTTCATATGATTCAACAGATTCAGACAAGTTCAAAAGGTTCAGTGCGAGTATGATACAATTCAGAGTGATTCTATCAAGGCCAATCTGATTTAGATTATTTCAAACTAGCTTAGGCCAATACATGTAGACTAGTTTAGACAAGTTCAAATGGTATGATAGGTTCAAGATTGTTCAACCTAGTTCAAATTAGTTTAGAATGGCTCAAAGAAGTTCAAACTAGTTCAACGGTTCAAGTTGGTTCAACAATTCAGACTGGTTATTTGGTGAAATGTTGATAGTAAACTTAGGCAATATTACACCTAAGTTTGGTATCATAATATTGGATAAAAATAATGAAAAATATACATATAAAGGATTCTATAGAATAACATGACGAAACAATGAAGATAATCTCAAATTGGTGATTCCTGTGTAAGAGTTTATATGAATAATGTTCATAATTTTTAATGCAACATGTAATTATGTGTTTTAAGATGATAGAAAATAAGTCTTGTTGTAGAGGGAATAACATTTAAATCCAACATTAGATCATGCTAAGTTTTGGATATATATGGGAAAACCTAATTCTCCATATTCTCACCAAATGGTTTTGCACAATTCTTCATGGATCAAAATATATCAATTGCTGAGTATAGCACTATCAAAATTATTAATGATAGTCATAATGAAAATTATGAAAATTCAAGTATCAAATCTCATTATTGATAATATTCAAAAATATATATATTAAAATGACAACTCAATATAACTGACCTATAAGAGGTTTCCAACTTTGAACATGAAAGGAAATATGTTATGAAAACATTATGCTTATAATGTTACAACTTATGGTATCAAAAGAGAGGTTATAAAATAGTTAAAAGTATTTGCATTTCAAGATTAAACTATAAAATTGAATATCATTTCATGTAACTATTTATTGTAAAATCATGGAAGAAGTTGGGCTTCTCATAGGATCTTTGTAGTGATAGTACAGGGGAAATATATAAGATTTCTTTTCACTTTCAGATTTGATTCTATGTATGAATGTAAATGATAGCCTTTTGACTATTATCATTTTATCAGAAGATAAATGCAATATATTTTAGATCTTTTTCTTTGAATATATTCATTTGAATTGTTGTTGATCTTTGTGCCAATCCAGTTATCTTTGGTAGACTCTAATCCACTAAATTGTGTTTATGTGTGCAAGGAGAACTTTGAGTTTCATGCATCACACAATCTGAAATGAATTATTTTGATCTCTCTCCCTTTGTCTTTTAACTATGAGTGTTTAATAGGGAATCTTTGAGTTTTTAGTCTACATAAATACTCATTTGTAAATTCTTTCATCTATCCCATCTCTATGGATGATGGTCATATGCCTTGGTGTCTTCTATTTAAATACATATCTAGTATTTTATTCATTGAATATCTTTTGAGGAAGTTGTACCTCTATAAAATTCAAATGGAAGTGATTGTCAAACACTCACCCAATTGGTGTGTCTTATTTGTCTCTAAAGAAGGGTTATGGGCTTAAGCTTGTAAGCATTGGTGAAGGAGACAAATATGTTCACCAACATGGACATAAGCCATGAATGAAGAGATGGCTATATTAAAGAAGAATGTGACATGGGATTTGGAACCTTTTCCTAAAGGATCAATATGTATTAGATGTAAATGCATGTTCAAGAAGAGACTATGTCTAGATGGTAGTGTTGATAAGCACAAGGAGCAATTAGTTGTGAAGGGGTATTATTAGGTGGAGTGAATTAATTTTAGTAAAATACTCTCTTACATAAATAAGTTGAATGAATTTTACAGGTGTACTAATAGAACTCGTGAGCATTAAATTCAAATGGTGTATCAGTTCTACAGGCCTTAGGGCCCTAAGAATTTGATAGATTTTTTAGCTTGACAGATCTTTGACAATTGAGAGAATGTTAGAATTAAGGTATCTCAACCATAGAGTCAAAATATTTTTGTAACTATATCTTTATTTAATTATTGCACCCAATTTTTAAGTTGTAAAATTAGGGGACTAATGTCATAGTTTACTATGTTGGGACTATGAAAAAATTCTATTATAACTATGATGGTTACTAGTTTTGTGAAAGAGACATGGAGAGTTATTATTTGGAAATTGGAATTCATGGTAGAGCTCAATTTTGACATCTATGAAGTTGTTGATTTATGGAGGAGTAAACTAGATATTGACGGGGGGGGGGGAGTGAATCAGGATCTATAACAATTTATACCTTTTCATAAATTCATCCATATCCAATAATAACTTATGCATGTAATATAATAAATGTAAACTTGTTGTCACATGTAAATCAATTCAATCACATGCATAACACATAACACAATATTTGTTACCCAAAAACCCTCCAAAGTGAAGGTAAAATTGGAGTGGGGATGACACCCACAAATCTTCACTACTCCAGTAATAAAGTTAACCAGTTAAGGTTACAATGTTTGATCATAATATATGATCTACTATGTGAGGATTCTATCCTGTTAAAGACTTAATAAATTGTTAGGTTTCACGTGGTTAGAGGATTTGATATTTACAACTAAGTAAGTACTTTGTTAAGAGATTTACAAAGATCTGTTAAGACCACTCTATTAAGAGATTTACCTTGATTCAAGTATGTTAAAATTGACTTAGTACCTGACTCTTAGTTTGCTCTGCAAGCTGATTTTGAGTTGTCTTCTCCTTACTAAATGATCATCTCCTCTGATATAATACTCTTGTCTTTCCCTTCCACTTTCATTGCTTATGAATAAGTCACTTGTTTTGTTAGATGATAACATAACCCTTGAATGACTTCAAATCTCCTTCTCTGCTCTTCACATGCATGCATATGACCACTTTCTTAGCTCCTACATCCTCTCCATCTAGGTTAAGATCATCTCTTTATAAAGAGTCTTCTAGATTAATGCGATCAGATTTCCACAATCCATCATAGTTATGTAAATCATAGTCTTCTAGATGTTTCCATGTTTTGCCTCTTCATCCTAATTGTTAAACATACACATGGGGATATGTGATCCACGTCATGTAAATATTTTGTAACAACCTCAATAAGTACTAAATGTTCTATAATAACCTCTTCAAAACTTAACTATACCTTCCAAGTCAGCCTGATAATCGTTTTGCCTAAAACTCTATTCCATTCCTAACTTTTATATAAACTATGTATTGTTCAGCCTCTACTATTACTAGTGCTCGACATTATTGTTGCTCGACCTTTATTAACTTCTTGATGCTCGGCATATATTGTTCTCACCACATACTATATCACTCAGTACTTACATACTTGGAATTATACTCGATTGCTAATAACTTGCTCGATCACTGAATAAGCTTGATCCATATACCATTCTTTACTCGGCTTATATACAATCACTTAGTACATACTAGCTTATGTACATGACTTGACCTATGTAGAGTAGCTTGGTTGCAATGATGATCATCTGACTCTGCATTGTAAATGACTAAATGATTGACACTAATAGACAACAGAAATTAGAGATACCAACAGAAGTGTTGCAAATGGTGAGGCCATTATAAGTGAGTTAAATGAGTTGTTACTTTGGAAATTTTCTATGTGAAAATGTATCATGATATTAGCAAGTTGTTGTTTATGTCATCACATACCTCTTCAAAATTGGAATTAGTTTTGGAAACTATGACACTTTCTACTTGTGTTGAACTCTTTAAATATGTGGCTTCTTGTTGTAATTTGAATGATGATAAGTTAGATATCTTCTAAAAATATTTTATGCGCTAGATTTTTTTGAGAATTCTTTAATATTTTATTTAATCATGGAGAGCATTGGTTCTAGTCATTGTATTTTAACTTTTAATTTTTTTTTATAATAAAACTGAGTCTAGACTTCATAGATTTGGATTTTCTCTCAAAAGGGTTTTCCCATGTATATCTAGTGTTGTTATTTTATTTGCTTAAATTTTATATTATACATCTTTATCTAATTTTTAGTAGTTGATTCTTTCTAAGAATATTCTACAAATCATCTCTTATGTTATATTTAGCATTTATATGTGTTTACTCTACACTTGCCTTCTTTTCACTAGTGAGGTGCTATGACTAGTAATATACATGTCAATACTCTTTTTATGACAACTTTGAGATGTGGAAGTGAAATTTTCATACTTAAATATAGAAATTTTGAATATCCAAATTTGGATGTTTAAATTAGTAGTCAAGTAATGATGTACATGTTTCATTTGCATGCTTATAGATGGTTAAAAAATATGAATGGCTTTGGATGCTCGTCCCTTTTAGCTTGGTCTAGAACCTTCCTCTCTTGTTATATTTATCTATATAAGATTATTTTTCAAAGCATTATGTATGTTATTTTATTACATGAATTGCTAGAGTTAATTCATATTGTAGGTTTTTGATTGAATACTTATGTTGAGGAAGCTAAACGTTGATGTTGAATTGTAATTGATAAATTCACTAGAAACACGAAGTACAATGCTTTTAGGGTAAGATTTTTTCTTGAAAGAGTTCCCCCACATATATCATGTGTTTATTGCGGTATGCCATTTGCATTTTTTATCATCTTCATTTGAATGTGTTTCTTACTATTTATTAGTTAAGATTCATAAATAAAATTTGTGTTACCTCGTCCACTAGATTAGCTTTAGGAAGATTTTTTATGCCTTCTCTTCTTTTAGTTTGATATAGAGGCTAGCTAGTTTTGGTTTCGTTGTTGGGTAGCAAATTTTATATACTAATCTTAGTTTGAGCAAGAAATTTTGTAGAGTATTTTGAAAAATCTTATTGTGCAAAGAATGTGATTAGAACATCTGAAAAGTCCATATTTAAAATTTTAATGATACTAAATTATAATGGTGAAAGTTTAAAATGGATGATATTCTTATAGATATTGATCTAGGGTTCATTGTATCTAAAAGAAAACTTCACCATGGCCCAAGATGTTTTGGGTGTAGTTAATCAAAAAGTTATGGGCATCTTGAGGATTTTTTTTGGAAGACTCTTAACCTATTAAATATCCATGAAGAGAAGGGTGAAAAAGAGATTTGGAAGAATCTTGAGGATGTTTATAAGGCTAAGTCCCCTAGTAAGCAAGAGTTCCTTGGGAAAGAAAAATTATTCTCTAAAGACAAGCATCGGTTGTCAATCATCTTAGAGGATTCAATATGTGGAAATCTCTTAATTAGTTTCTAATAGTGACAAGATTGAGGAGGATAAATGTATGATTTTTCTCTTTAGTGGAATCATGGGACCATCTTGTTATGCCTATTCGAAGTAAAACCACCAATTTCAAAATGGATGAGTTGGTAGCATCAATCATTTTTGAAGAAATATGGAGAAAGACTTCAATTTTGTGTAAGGAGTCTCTTGTAGCTCATCAAAGATCAAAAGATAGAGCCAAAAAGAAGGACAAGAAATATGAAAGAGGTAAGTCCAAATCTTGTGGGAGATCTAAGGCTCATTGAAGAGGACAATGTGTTGGAATTGTAGAAAGGATAAATGAAGAAAGAAACCCCTCTACTTTATATTTAAACAAATCCTCTTGTAATCATGATGGTAAAGCCTTTATTATGGCCTTGACAATGCATGTATCAAAAGATGCATGGATGACATATTCATATGCATCTTTCTATACAGACTCGAATTGATATTGATTTATAATATATGAAGAATATGATGGTGGTCCTAGGTGCATCTCATTAATGACTCATCTAAATATTATTCGTCATGGAAGAATTAAGGTTAGATTCCATGATGGAAAAGTGAAGGGGATTCATGGTCTCTTGCATGTCCTAGATTTGGTGTGAAACCTAACAACTATAAGGAAATGAAATGATGTGGGCAAGGTGGATGCAAGAAGAACAAAGGGGCTATGGTTCTTTCTTAATGTGTTCAAATTGACACCTTGTATGAGCTAAATGTGCACATTATACAATACAATAGTACTTTTTTGGAGTTGAGGAAGAGGGGTCCACATTCATCATCCTCGCCATTAGATTGAGCTATGAAGAGGTTTGTTTCTTCCACATGCAATGGGTTTTTCTTAGCATTGAAAGGTGTCAATGCTTTGAAGATGAAACATCTTATGAAGAAGACAATATTATGGCACCAAGATCAATTATATTAGTGAGAAGGGTCTCTAAAGTCTGAAAATAAATGTCTTGTACAAAGGCTTGATATCCAAATATCACTAAAATTCACACATTGACAAATTAATTCTAACCATCTATAATAATATATCTACACCAAACATTTAATAAATACTATTGTTTACTTTGTTTAATAACTACATTTATTTTAATAATATATTTTAAATAAACTAATTAGTTTTTAAATAATTATTTGATTGATTTATCTTGAATATTAAAGAGATTTTATTTTCCCAATCAATCAAAAGTGGATTAAGAGATGCCTTAATAAACTTCATACAACTATAATTCATTCAATATTATAGCATCCCCTAGTGGGGACCTCTTGGCATAAAAACAAGTGCAATGGTGTATCACTTAGCACTCCCAATTTGGAATCTCACAAACTATAAACCTAATAAATAATCTCTTAACTTTTTGGAATTCCTTTTTTTTCTTTTAATTTTAAAAAGGAACCTTCCCATATGAATGCTTTTAAAAAAATGTTCTTTAAGGATGCATTTCTTATCTACATCCATGGAGTTGCATAAGAAAGAACCACTTTGAAATGGACAATTTTCTTTACTAATGTTACTAAATATTTTCAGCTGAATATTTCCATCTCTTCTTCATTTGTAAGCCTCCAATCCTAAGTAAATGATGATGTGTGTTGGCTAAGGTGAAAAAAACCAACCAAAGTTTGGAAATAATACACCAATTTACAAGGCCAAGGAGGATATGCACATCTATTTTTTAACAGTTGGAACAGTTGTGGTGAACCTGCCCGGAGGAATATCTGGTCTCACACAGGCCCGGATGCATGCGTTGGTGCAATCCTGCAAAACCCATAAATTTTCTCTTACTAAAGAAGCCTTTCCATCACTTTTTAAACCCATAAATGTTCAATAGTAATCTGGTATCTCATCAAATTATATCATGTGTTTTGTTGACTGAAACTGATCTTCAATTGCCATTGAAAAATATACCAGACATAGTAAAGATCAATTGTTTAATGGCAAAGTACATTGAATGGAATTCTTCTACAATAGCATTAAGTTTGAATTTTCCACAATACAATATATATAATACATTGATTCAATAAGATTGAAATGAATCATAAAACATGAGAATTTGAGACACCCAATACCTGTTTGGCAGAGGCAGAGTAAGCATTGAAACTAGCTCTTTCACAAGCTGCAACACACCCTGTTTCACAGGCATCCTCCACATTAACATAACAGCAGCCCGCATCTCCTTGGCTTGCCATGCTATCCCCACCCACACCCTGAATCTGCTAAAACAAACACAAATTTACAAAATATTATATGAACAAAATGGTTTTTGTGACTGAATAGCCACTACCCTTCATAGCAACCCTTGACATTCCAAGGTTATATATAAGCTGAGAAAGGTGATAACACTTACCTGAGCAAAGACACGGATTGTGAAGTGACCGGCTTGTTCCAATGCAGTCCTTCCTGTCACCACGATTTTCCTGTAGTCTGCCAGATTTGCCTCCATACAAAAATATTATATGAGGACTTTGCAGAGAGGAGGATGGGAGAAAAAACAATGACCTGATGAACTGTTTTATATTGTTTTGTATAATGGAAAACTCGTGCGGACAAACGACGCAAATGGGGTTACTGGGTGACGTGGTGTTCAAACGGACACGCCGACTCTTGCAATAATGGCGAGAGGAGTGGAAGGACGGCCCCCCACACGGTTGATGATTGCCTCATAATAAAGTGGATTGGGAATCATGCCGGCTTGTAAGGCGGTGATTATTCTTCAAATGTTTGTCTGTCTTCTTCTTATTATTATTATTGTTGTTGTTTTCAGGAATAAGAAGATTATTATTATTGTTGTTGTTTTCAGGAATGAGAAGATTATTTGTAAAAATGTAAGTGATGTCAATGGTTGGTCTATGGTAAAGTTGAATGGTTCTATATGAAGTTCTTGGATGGGCAATTTTTGTTAAGTGGAAGGATCTTACATCACGAAGGGAAAAGATTGGAAAACCGATGTACAAACAAACAATGTAGGGACAAAGAGATATGTCTTGGGTGGCTTTAGTACAATGGGTATAGATTTATCTGAAGGCTTGTACTCCCTATCAAATGGCTAAATAATTGTATAAATTTGATATAAAACCCTACGACAACTTACAAGGCAATCTCAAAGATTGTGAAATATTATGTCTTGAGTGACTTTGGCAAAATGGATATGGATTTCAGCTTAATGCTTACATCCCCTATTAGACGACTAAATGAGTATGCAGATTTGATCTAGAACATGTTAGAGTAATAAAGTATTTTCTTATTTTAATAAACTTTGGGCATATAATAATTAATTATTATTGTGCAATCTAAGTTGGTTACCTGTTAGGGTTTTGATCTCCTTTTATAAGAATTGATCTCTTTGCAATTTATTCATTCACTTTTGATAATAACAATCTCTATTTTTGCTCATCAAGAATGTCTCATCTACGGATCTAGGAATTCTAACTTCCATAGCTTTTGCTTCTCTCTTTCTATGTCAAGTGTTTGCATGCAGGAGATTCTTGGGAGCTGTGGGGTTGATCTTTCATTAACTTCAACAGAACCCTACTACAACAAATGAGAAAGAAGACAATATCAAAGATTATGAAAGATTGTGTCTTGGTCAAATTTAGTAAAATGGATATAAATTTCAGCTTGAGGCTTGGGCTCCTTACCAAATAGTTATTTATGATTGTGTAGATTTGATACATAAAACCCTACAACAACAAAGAAGAAAGAAGATAGCCTCAAAGATCACAAAGAACTGAATTTGAAAAGGTGTTGTTAGGAAAGGTTGTTTTATAGTCCACAATATTAGTCATTTATTTATGGGTCTACAGATGGTGATAGTGACATGGGACTACCGTGTACTCCTTGCAAGGGGCACGTGATTGTGCTACACACAAGGTGTAGATACCCTACCCTCTTGTGGAATTCAAACTTGTGACTTCTCTTTCAAGAGTACTTGAGTTCTCCACCACTAGGCCAACTTAGGTTGTTTCTTATTGAAGACTAAAATAGAAACATTATATTATAATAACACAAGAGTGTACAAAATTTATTAGAGTAGAACATACAAAATCTAATAGATCAATCAATTGGTTACAAGAACTACACAAAGAATACAATACACAAACAATACAAATATAATTAGTTTATCCATTAAGTATGCTATAGTAGTTGTTATAGCATTTCTTGATTTAAAATTTAACATGTTTAATAATATAGAACTTCTAGATGTGACTTCTAAGTTGTTAGTGTTGATCATGAGTAGCATGATTCAATAAAATGCATTTCTTAAATCTTGGAAGCAAACAAATAATGTAGTGGGTTATATTAGCTCACTCATGAAACATGAGTAAATGCACACTTCTTAGCATAACATTTTATGGAATGTAAAAAGCATACTATTGTGGCATCGTATTTGATGATGTTGAAGTGAGACTTTAGCTATAAGTAGGAGACTTGCCAAAAAAGTTTCTATTAAAGGTGGGAGCTATTTGAAATTGTCAAGTAGGACTGGGAGCTATATGAAATTGTCAGGCAGGATTTTGTGTTATGTCCCCTTTCAAAAAAAAGGAAATATTTCTTTCTTAAGGCGACATTGAAGATCAAAGGTTGGGACTATTGATTGACTCATGTGTCAAGAAGACATCAAAGATCAGACTTACTTGTAATTCATGGTTAAATCTCACCAACTTCCTATGAACCTACTAAATCAAAAGATAATTAGAATTATTTTAACAAAAATTCATTAATGATCATACCTCTACAACATTTGATTGGCATATATATAACATGTTGATAATAATCAGTTAATTCTAACACCCATGTAATGCATAATTGAATGTTCTTGATCCTCTTTACATATTCCTACATTGTACAAGTTTATCTTTCTTAGAGGCTTAGTAAATACACCATCCATATTGTTGAGAGAATATATTTTGATATAGTGTGATACATAGGATTGTTAAACAAATAGATTAGATATTGATATTACACTTGAATAACATGTGTCATTTCTTTTGTCCCATACTCTTTTAGACTTTAGGTTTCTTCAACAAGACATCTAGAGGAAACTTAGATCTCCTTAGACTTGGAACCATAATTAGAAAATTAAAATTAAAATGAATCATTATTATATAAAATAAAATTAGACAAGGGGCAAACAATGAAGAGACATAGGCATTGGTGTCAAATCTTCAAACATTCTTCCAATCCGTATTAAAGAATATTTAAATTAAGGATGATTCAACAATTATGACCAACTCAATTTTTTTTTTAAAAATAATAATCAATTTGAAAAATTAATAATATTCAATTTCAGTCTTGGACAAATATCAATTCCATCAGTAATCATCACACATATAGAAGCTAATGTGACAATATAATACTTTGAAAAGTAGGTCATATATATGATAAAGGAAAATAAATTTTGTGTTCTTGTGAAAGATTAAGAATATACACAATCATGTTACTATCAGACATGGCATCAACTCCAATATTCATGAGGAACAATCAAAGACATATAAGGAGTACAAATTTGTGATTTTTGGGCAAGTTTATTTGTGACCTAAATGTAGTGGAGCTACATCTTACAAACAAGATGGAGGAAAGTCCATAATAAAGCTTCTCTCACCATTATGAGATGGTGTGGGAGGATTGGAAGAATATCAAATCAATTCAATATTAAACTCATCTCCACCTAGTATTGGATGCAAGAACACCATAGGCAGTGCCTCTTTAAACAAGGATATAAAAGAAAATTAGGACTATTTTGGAATTCATACTAGAAGGCATTTAAGACTTGGTCAAGATAGTATAATGTGCAATTCAATGGTTGTTTGGAGATAAGTTCTTAGTCCAAGATGACAAATAATACATGAATTTTAATACACACCTTTCATGTTTATTGGAGTTTTGCAGGATTCGAAAGAAGAAAATGACATATTGAGATTAATGGCCAACATGATGGTGAAGAAACATGTGGTTAGTGGTCTAAATAAAATATTACAAATTATTATTCCTATCCTAAGACTGTTAATGGGAAATTGAGATCCAACATCGAATGCAACTATCCAATGGAAACATTTTATCACCACCAAGAATTCACTAGTGGAAACAATCTAGAAGACTAAATAAAAAATTGGAAAGATTCCTAAAAGCATGATGTGAGGTTAAGTGACGAGATTAGTATAGAATGGATGATATTTCATTTTAGTAATAACTTGGAGGAGAAGGGTTGAAGAATGTAAGGAAATATATAAGTATTATGCTATTATGGATAGGAACAATGTAAGACCTCTGTAAATTAAAACACTTTGTTCATAATTATAAATCTAACTTTTATTTAATTCAAAAGATTGAAATATAAACTTTTCATATTATGATGTGATAAAAAGACAAAACTCATGTAACTATAATTAACATATAAAGAATCACCTTTAAATATTTTATTATCATTTATTAGAAAACTTTCAAGTATTTACTCTAAATATAAGATTGAAATAGAGATTAAATATATAAATCTATCTCCCAATTCTTAATATCATATAGATATAGAGTGGGTAATGATATAAATTCCAAATCATTTATCAATGAGAATTGGAATATAGGACATATGTTGCATTGTAAAATTATATACTAAGTTGGACTTGCATGACCCCTACTTTGCATCCTTCTCAAAAGCAAATGATGATGTGTTAGAATGAACAAATATAGTTTTTTAATTTATCAAAATAATATTAGAAGAAATATTTCAATAAATGATGGTGACACTTTTATCTAAAAGATCTTTTTAAATGATTATATTCTTTTCAAACACATTTTAGTAATATTCTAGTACTTTTACATGGCAAATGGAGAACTTGTAAAGTTCAAAGAACTTTAGAAAAAAAATTTGCCACATATGCCTTATATTATATTTCTCTTTAATAGCCAATTTGGAATTTAAATCCTTATCTTATCTTCCAATATTTTGTATTTCTATAGGCAATACCTATTTAATATGTTTATGGATGGGAAAAATGTAAGACTTCTATAAAATTAAAACATTTAGTTTATAAGTTATAAATCGAACTTTTACTTAATTCAAAAGATTAAATATAAGATAAAGGTTTTATATTATTATGTGATAAAAAGACAAGACTCATAACTATAATTAACATTAAAAAAAATTACATATAAATATTTTATTATCATTTATTACAAAAATTTCAAGTATATACTCTAAATATAAGATTTAAATAGAGATTAATAATCTAAATATATCTCCCAATTATTAATATTATATAGATATAGAAGGGGTAAGGGTGTAAACTCCACATCATTGATCGGTGAGAATTGGAATATAGGGCATATGTTGCATTGTAAAATTCTATACTAAGATGGACTTGAATGGCCTCCACTCTGCATCCTACTCAAAAGTAAATGATTTTGTTAGATTGAACAAATATAATTTTTTTTAATTTATCAAAATAATATTTGAAGAAATATCTCAATAAACAATGGTGACTTTGTTGTCTAAAAGATTTTTTAAATTATTCTATTCTTTTCAATCACATTTTAGTAATATTATACTACTTTTGCATGGCAAAATGGAGATGTGGAAAAGTCTAAAGAACTTTAGAAATTTCTTGTGCCTTATATAAGATTTTTCTTTAATCATTGATTTAGAATTTATACCCTATCTTATCTTCAAATATTTTGTATTTCTATAGGAAATATCTATCTAATATGTTGTATAATATAAATTTAGGATGAATTTAGAATCATTTAAACTTAGTCTTTTCCTTTTAATGGTGGAGACTAGTGTTTTCAAGTTTCATTCTAGTATTAATCTATTTTACAAAAATGGGAAAACTCGAAACAATTCCATTTATCTTATAGTCTAGGTATTGTTTCCTATTAAACTAAAAAAAATCTTTCTTTTTGTTGTGGTCTTTTTTCCTCGTAGTCTTTTATTTTTTCCTCAAACAATTCCATTTATCTTATAGTGTGGGTATTGTTTCCTATTAAACTAAAAAATATATCTTTCTTTTGTTGTGCTTTTTTTCTTGGTAGTATTTTATTTTTTTCCCCTTGAAAAATTAGCACAAAAATAGGTTGGATTCTAGAAATGTGGCATTCATCTTTAAGTCTTCACAATTGACATTTTGTGAGCACTTTGTGTGATTTGTCTATGTTACCACATTTTTTGCATACATATGTACCAAGGTTGTGGTATGAGGAAAAAGTGAAAAGAGCTAATAATACACAAAGAGAAACAAGTTATTGAATATAGACTTTGTAAGACCCTACTAGGAATAGGATGATGTTGAAGCTTCTCCAACCTTTATCAAATTTGACTGCAAGCAATGTCATCTATAGTCACATTGCACTTTATCAATACTAGTGGCAATGCTTGTCCATTCGTGTGTAAGCACCTAACATGATAATGTCTACTCAAAAAGTGCATATTGGATAATGGAGGGAATAGAGCACAAATTTTCCAAACGAAACTTGAAAACAAACCAAAAGGAAGGCTTATAGTTTTGCAAAGAATGTTTTCTCAATGTATGGAGGATTTCAATCCTAACATGTGAATATTGTCATCAAATGACATTGTTTTCTCTTTCCCTTTTGGTCTATCTTTCCATTTCCATAAATGCAAAAATAGTACCTCATCACTATTTCATCATCTTCTTAGTCTTCTAGATGTGGGAATGATCAACTATTATTGTAGAGAATTCAATCTTATATATAGTGATTGCAATCAATAAGATTTCAACATTCACTAGTAGGATCTTGCTTTAAAAGCTCTAGTTTTTGGTTGCATGATGAGTGAAGTGAGGATCTTTAATATATTTATCTTGGATTAGTCATATATATATATATAGGTATAACTCAATATTTTTCACACTTTTTTTTAATGGTGTAATATAGGTAACTAGCAACACAATTGTGTATCTCTGATGTTTCATTCATTCTACAAGAAAGTTTTTTTTCTTACTTTTTAGACTTCTTCCCATGGAGATACAAGTGATTCCATCACCTCGGATTCAATACCTACATCCTTACCCCCAATTTGTACCCCCTTGATTCAAGAGAATCAAAGAAGTAGCCTTAGTGGTTGGAATGATTCACAAACTTCAAAAAAAAAGTGCACATCTACACTCAAGAATTCCAATATCCTTGTAACTATCAACAAGTCTTATAATATTCTTGTAACTATCAACAAGTCTTCCAATATCCTTGTAACTGCAATATTAACATCATGTTGCTTCATTTTTCGATCATTTTATATTTCCTATGATTGAACTCATTTAAACCATTCTATCATATACCAAAAAACACTTATCTTCTCTATTAACTCGATCATTAAGCTCCTTAATTAAACGAAAACCAACCTCAATGAAAATATTTGAACTAGGAAGCATCATTTATAGCTTGACCACCTTGAAAATGCAATTTGCATTCCTTAAAATGATGAATGGATGTAGTCATTAAATGAACTTGCAAAATTTTCCCCATATACTTGTGTTGGCAAGATAGTGTACATAAAATAGGCTAGGAAATATCTCAATATTTTGATGTCAAGTACTTAATCAGGCAACATTGAGATCTCCACCATTAGTTTTCTTCTTAAACAACTCCATCAAGATACTCAAAAACTTTGAACAATGAAAAAAATTATTTATTATCACATTTATTACTAAAGCTCTACAAATATCAAGTCATATGTCTCGCCAACCATCTAATCGCAACTTTCTCTCTATCTTCATCACCAAATGATTTCCATCAACCATGATAATTTAAGTACGTGCATGGAACTTTCTATGTATTTATTCAAAAAATACCTTAATATTGATATATCACATAACATATCTTTCTCTAATGCCCAGATTATGCCATCCTTTCACCTAAGCACACTTGGACAGGTGATTCTAATATTAGAGTAAAAAGGTTACTTAACTTCATAATTTAATCATACTGGTTAATTAATTAAGTCACCTTAATCTATTTTTATTTAAGCTAAAATTAGGAAACTTCCATTAGGAATTTAATAACTCTTTAATTTTATACGTGCATTGTTTAGGGCCTGGATTTGGGTTTTGATCTCCTCTATTGAGGATCGGTGTCATTTTAGTAATTCATTCTGAATAATTCAATTTAAATGTAGTCCTTCAATTCCAATTGTTCATGCACTTTCTTTTTTAATGATTTTATCTTGTACAATGAAAGTTATTTGTATGCAACTGATTATTGGGCTTGTGGGAAGTCACCAAGTATAATTTCTAACATGGTTTCAAAGCCCCAAACCTGATGCTTCTTGTTTGTTAATTGTGATATTTTTCTTACAATGGAGTGCTTTGTGCATCTTGGAGCATTTTGGATCTCACTATCATATCTAGATGGTTCGGGATATTCAATATTTCCTTTTGTTTCGTTGTAATCAGACATATGAGGTCAATTTTACAAGTGTTTGAAGTTATAAGGTTTTTAATGTTCTTGAGGGTAGCTAAAAATTCAGAGTGCTTTGGGCCCAAATAGACCTCAAAATTAGCTTCAGAATGATGATTTGACAAATTTTGATATACAATTTAACTTATTTCGCTCACCAAATCAAGCCATATGGTCATATAGGTACAAAGGTGCAATTTTCAAAAAACAAATTGCAAAAAAAAAACCATATTTTGTGAGGCAGTTATCAAAATCGTTAGTAATTTTTCTCTAATTTAGATAGTTGGTAGTTTAACTGCAAACCTCTAACTAGTAGCGATTAGGATAATCACTAGTTATCTAACCATTAATGATCAGTCTAAGTCGTTATCCATCAACCGCCTAACCACTGTTTACCAATACTAGTTTTGGTGTGCCACTTTAACCTATCGGTGTTTGTTTGGTTGACTCTTCAGCAAATAGATGTGTTCTTGGATTTTGTCTTCAATTGGTTTTGCTCCATTTCCTACAAACATAAGTAGTCTTTCAAAGACCCCCAACAAACAATGGCCTCTACTTGTCTCTCCTCCCTATTAGTTATAATGCTCCACATTAGGAAAGGTTGAATTGGGGGTGCTAGTCACAAATCTTTCTATAGTCACCTTGATGGGCTCTAAGTCCCATGTCAAGTTCCACTGAAGCTAGCATTGGAACTAATATGCAAAACCACTCCAAGCACACACAAGTTTTCATAACATACAACTCCCCCTTGGTGTCAACCTCAAGTGCCTAATCTACAAATGCAGATGCAATGTCTATATTAGCTCTATAATAATGTTTCAATTTCATGAACTCCTCCTAGAGTATTAGAAAAACTAATTGCCACAAAATTAGCTCACAAAAGGCAAAAAAAGAAAAACCTTTAACCACTTATATTATCATGCCAACAACTATACATGCCAACTATGGAATAAAAATGAGGATATAAAAGCAATTCTAGTGATGATTGTAATCCACCTTGTGTGTCCTCCATGTGTCTACTCCATCTTGTCAAGTAGAAGTCTATAAAATACTATCATATGAATAGCCACCACCTCTATCCAACATCTACCCTAGAAAATGGTTGGCATCATTGGTTAAAAGTACAAAGCTATGTCACCTTTCAAGTTGACTTATTAGAACGACTGAATTTGATTATTTCTATCTAAAAATAAATTTTGACCAAACATATGATCTATATAAATTCATTCTAGCTAAGTTTTATATGGTCTCACACTTTTCCAATTGGAAATGTCTATTAAATGCATGTTTTATACTAGTTTGTCTCTAATTACTAAAGAAATTTATAATTATTTTAGAAAAGTGGCATTTCAATAACTCTTACTATTTTTTATGATATTGTTTTAATAACATATAAACACCATTTTATAGAGCTCGGAGTCAAGAATATTCTCATATAGAGTTTATAGTGTTATAATTAAATATAGTATATGTAATTAAAAAATTTCTACAAGTACGTATTTTACACTTGAAAAGATGTCAATTTTGAGAAAAAAAATACTAAACCATATCAAAGAAATTTAAGAATTATATGGCGTTCTAGAGGAGGGTGTCCTCTTTTAGAATGTATAATTTTTCTCCTAATTAGAATAGATTTGTCTTGAAAAATGTGGTGGGAGATGAAAACTATCGATTTCAGGTGAGTTGAAATTTGAATCATTATAAAAGAGAAAATATAGGTCTAAAGCTGATTTTTATATTTGATTGTTCTAGCTATGTATGTTATCTATAACATAGTCTGCGATCAAGGGGAAATAACTTTATTTCCATCTAGTTTTGTGGTGGGAACTAGACCCCTAATTTTCAACATTCTTCAGCAACTAAAAAATTGTCTATAAAAATTAGGAAAATATATCAATTCTTATTCCGAATAATTATTAAAAATTATAATCCTAAACTTCATCCATTTCTAAACATTTCATTAGTTTACTTCATTTTCTAATTCAAAATAATAATACCAATTTTATGTCATTTAAGGTGAACTGTTATACTTTTGTTAGCCTTTTCCTTTACAAAAGGGTGACATAGGTTTGTGCTTTTACCCCATTGACCTCAACTCCAGCATAATGACACATGACAAGTGATGAAACAAAATTCCATCAAATAATTATACTCCCCATGAACCACCAAAGTTGCATTTATGATGGTGATTTAATTTGAGTTTCAAATTTAAATGTAAACACGACAAAGCAAGCAACTATTCCAAAAAATTGAGCCCTCTTAAATCTTTGATCATCTCACCCATCTTTTGAAAGGATAAACCCATTTGAAAAGGTTTTCAACAATGTGATCTTGTGAAGACTGGTGCCTACTATGAGCCTACATCTATTAAGAAACTATGGAGGTTTGTTCTAAGGGCAATTATTTCCTACATTACTCTCGACACAAGGTTTGATAGGATAAAAACCCACCATTTCATTATCCTAAACCATTTCAGGTATGGAAATAAAAATTTCATCCCCTTCTACCTATTTTCGTCTACAAATAAGAGTGTTATGGATTATAAGAAGAAAGTGTACATTATTCCATCTTTCCATGAAGGTTTGTTATTACTCATATATAATCATTTTAAAGCTCAAACTCATGGAAGGGTTGTTTCCTAGAAGGCAGATAATTCAAAGGAGATAGAGAACTCATACCTCTCGTCGGATATGGAGGATAGTGTTGGTATGCACTTGAAAGATGAAGAGGAGGTGGCTAAAATCATGAAGGATATGGGTAGGAAGAAGAAAAAGAAGCCATGGAAAGGAATGGAGAGAAGGATAAAGTAGGAGGAAAACTCAGAGGAGGATTTCAATGATGAGGAAGAGGGGATGGACATGGATAAGGAGGGACATGTGAGAGAGGGGGCCACCAATAAGGCTCGAGTAAGCAGGAAGGTGGATAGCTCAGTCAAAAGGAAAAGAGGAGGGGAGAAGGATGTTGAGAAGGCTCTTCCTAAGGTTAAGGAGAGCACTACTGAAGCTCTAGAAGAGAGAAAAGAGGAAGAGGGCTTAGCTAATACCATTGTAACTCTTGATGCAAAGGGAAGGAAATTTTCATTAAGGAACTTTCATGCAAACACTGCAAAAATGGGTCTAGTTAGAGAACATATCCACCCAGAGGTTCTAGAGGGAAGGGATGGTAAAATTTAGTTGGAAGAGCTCACTGACCCGACTTTGGTGATTCTTAGCAACAATGTGCAGGAAATGGGGACGAACCTCCTAAATAATGCCTACAATATATTGGTGGAAAATTTCCAATCCATTAAATGGATCTTCCCTAAAATCAAATAGATTAAGTTAAAGAGACAAGGGTAGGAAAGGCCAGAAGGGGGGGCATGACAATTTCAAAATTAACATGCTAGATGCAAGGGTTTCTAAGATTGAAAAAAGAGTGGAAAGGATGGAGACCTCTCTCCATAGCTCGGCTAACTAGATCCTTAACATAATAAAAGGCCTTAATGATGACATCATTCACCTACACGCAATGATAGAGGAAAGAAAAAAGGGGAAGGAGGAAAAGGACAAAGAGGAAACTAGGGCAGTTGATGAAGATGTTTCTTTGCAAGGTGAGAGCCCGAGCAAAAGAAGGAGAGCGAAAAAGAGGAAGAGGGAAGAGGAGGTCTCCCCAGATGATAGCCTATCAAAGATCGACATGGTTGAGGCCATGTAAGAGCTAGAGCTCAAGAAAGTAGAGCTAGCTAAAGAATTAGTGCCCTAATCATTTGTCCTGGTTTATTGTTTGTTCCCTGGCTTTTGACCTTTTATTTTTTGTTTACGTCTGATGGTCAGGTTTGGCCTGTTGTTTGCTAGACCTGAACTTTTAGTAGTATTTTGTTGTTAACTGGAGGGTTTCAAGAACCCCTGTAAAAAACTTGTTTTACTTAATACAAAACACTACGATTAGCTTTCTAGAGTACATGTGTGATCTTGAATTTTTTAATTGATCTGATTTTTTTCCAAATGATTTCACTATTTTTTCAATCTCATATGCATGCATTTTGATTCACTAATGGTGATATGAGAATTATCTTCTAAATGTAGCTTCTCAACCTCAATTTTCTCTACTAGTTCAATTGCCAATAGAACCATCTACCCCTTTGCATCATTGTTTGCCACATCTTTAAGCCTAATATTCACCATTGGGAAAATATTACTCACCAATGTTCCTCTCCAAAGCACCCTCAAAATTTATTTAGATTCACCCTCTATCTAGCCTCTCCTACTTGATTTTTGATCTTGCATTTTGATTATGATTAATTTATAAAGCCCATAAATAAATGATAACTAGTATAATCTATTAATTATAATCAACTAGGAAATTTAGAAGCCATGTTATAAAAAAGGGAGCATAGGCATTGACCATTTTTTTATTGTATATATTTACTATCAACTATAACTTAACATGTTATCGTGACTAAAAATTATCTTAAACATTTTTTAAAAACTTGTTTTACTTAATAAAAAACAATGTGATTAGCTTTCTAGAGTATATGTGTGATCTTGAATTTTTTAATTGACCTGACTTTTTTCCAAATGATTTCACTATTTTTTCAATCTCATATGCATGCATTTTGCTTCATTGATGGTGATATGAGAATTGTCTTCTAAATGTAGCTTCTCAACCTCAATTTTCTCTACCTGTTCAATTGCCAATAGAACCATCTACCCCTTTGCATCACTATTTGCCACATCTCTAAGCCTAATATTCACCATTGGGAAAATATTACTCTCCAATGTTCCTCTCCAAAGCATCCTAAAAATTTATTTAGATTCACCCTCTATCAAGCCTCTCCCACTTGATTTTTGATCTTGCATTTTGATTACGATTAAGTTATAAAGCCCATAAATAAATGATAACTATTATAATCTATTAATTACAATCAACTAGGAAATTTAGAAGCCATGTTATAAAAAAAGGGAGCATAGGTATTCACCATTTTTTTAGTGTATATATTTACTATCAACTATAACTTAACATGTTACCATGACTAAAAATTATCTTAAAAATTTTTAAAAACCTCCTAGATTTTAATTTAGCTTATAATAATCATTGTGATATTTCTATGTGGATGTAATTGTCACAGTTTAGGCAAATTTGAGCAACAAATGACATTACCATAATGTAAAACTAGAGAAGACAAAAAAATATACAAAACTCATCTCTTGTGGGAATGAATGGAACACTTGACACTCATTGCATGATGACACTCACACATTTGATCTTCCCTAGAGGTCATCCATCTTGAAACTACTCCAATGCTTCACCTCTTCTAGCCTCACCTAGATGCAATAAGTGTTAAGTATTCCTTTTATTTTCATAAGAGCGAGATGATCATGAATGAAGGCTTATGGAACATGGGTCAATGAATTCAACTCAAAAACTACATATTTAAATCTTTTGTTCTCTATCATTCATCTAGGTGATAGATCACAGAATGTGGTGAAGACTTTGATGAAAAAAAGCTACACAATTGAAATCCGAAAACACTCAAAGAATTAAATCTTGATAACAATATTACAATTAGACTTTAAAAAATATCTCGCATTTATAACAAGAGCTCTTGGCGAGCTGGAGTCACTGCCTTTTGTGGGACTAATTTAGAGTAAGCAAAAGAAATTTGAATCTTCTATATTTAGTGTGAGAAAGTTGTCAAAAATATTGCACATATTGCATAGTTTTAAATAATATGTTGATCAACACTTATTTCTTTATGATATATCTGGTAGTGACATTTCTTTATTTTTATTTTATTTTTTGTTTATGTATTTTTTAACCTGGGGAATTAGGGCTTGGCTACCTGGTTTTTGTAAGACAATAAAATTTAGATTTTTACATGAACTAATTTTGGGAAAAAATGATGAAAAGAAAAATAATATTATTGCATTTTCATGTTAAGTTATATATCTAGACTCTAAATTTCAGAGAAATAAAAATTTATATTTATTGTATTATGTTTTTTAATTGTGATATACTAAATAATAAAGACTTAAAATTTCAAAAAAATTGGAAAAAAAAAAGTTAAATAATTTAATTTAATAGAATAATATCTAATAAATTAAAGTCTTATAAATAAAGAAATTAGACTTTTCAAAGTAAGGCAATCAATAAATGTAGCATTTTAGGTAGTATTCAAAATTAATAGTCTCTCTACATCATCGTAAGAATTATTGTGCATGTCAAATATTTTATCTATCTTAGATCTACATTAACCGAATTATTTCTCTTAATCTCCAAAATAAAGAAAAAAAACATAGCCTAAAATACGACTCAAAATTTGAGTTTTTTTCCCAAATGCTTTTATGAATTTAGCCATATCTACATATTCCATTCAGTTGTCATTTCAAAATTTAAATTATTCACTAGCTACTGCTAGGAAACTTCCGAAATTCATTTAACAGGCAAATTACCAAAGAATGTTAAATAAAAAATTAAAATTGTGGTTTTACACTAGCAACATGTTCGATAGAGTAAGACAGATAGATAGTTGAGATTTTAACATCTGCGAGGTTGAAAAATGGCCTATGGGACACTATACCCACTACACTAACTTTGTTAATTCAGTTTGCTTTTTGTGAAGGTTGATGATGAGACCACTAAACTTATCAATGTTCTCTTTGTTGAATAGGTTGTACAATGAGTTGTTGGATAGGAAATCTGCAAATTTGAACCTATTGTCCCCGTATGCCTCACATTCCAAAATGAAGTGTTGTTTGGTTCCTACCTTTCCAGAATTGCAAAACAAGCAAATTCTATCTTCCCAGAGTTCCTTTGGTTGCTTCCACCACTCGATCTTGCATTGAAGTTGATGGGATTTGGTTCTTAGTTGTGCAATGAGTGTCTTATCTCTCCACAATATTATGGCCTCTATATACTCCTTTTGGTGGTGATCATATGTGGGATGGAACTCACTAATGCAGTAAGCCTTTTTTCTACCAAGCCCCTTTCCCTAGTTTCTCTTATGAAATTTCTTCATAACAAAAGCTTTTATTTCTTTATTGTTGGTGAGACACATGTTGAAATGGATATCCCATTTTCTCATCCACTTGATGTTTTGTTAAATCTAGCTCCTTTTACATTACACAAAGTATCCTCAAAGACCATTTTAGGCCATCTAGTTGCCTCCATCTTTTCAAAAAAAAATTAAATAGCTAATGAGGGGGCCATAGCATAAGCCTCAATAGATATCACTTCCACTTCACAAAGCATGATATCGCAAGGGACTGTGCATTTTATTTTAAACTTGTTGTTAATCCAACACTTTTGTATCATCCTAATTTGTCTCTATTGTAAGTTTGAAATGTTGTTGGCCCATATTTCACAGCCATAAAAAACCACTGATAGCACCAGAAGCCCAAATAAAGTTTGATTGGATTTCCAATCCAAAACCTCAAGATCACAACACCTATCTTGCAAAGCATAAAGCTCCTTGCAACCTCCCAAAACCTTTTTCTTTCTACAACCTTCCCAACTTAGATTTTTGTTGAAGTCAATCCCAAGGTATTTATATTATGCTACCTCCTTGAGAATGTTGCTCTCAAAATAGAATTTATGTTTATGGTTTTTTCTTTTCTTTTTGAAAAGATCATAACTTTGGTTTTATTGATATTAACTTGCATACCAGCCATTTTGCAAAAGTGCTCAAGCGATAGTAAATGTTCTTGCAAACCATATGTAGATTTGGCAATCAAAATGAGATTGTCCACATATACGAGCAATCATATCATAAACTCACCTAATTGGATACCTTCAACATTTTACATGTCTAACGATTCTTTAAGTTTGTCAATGTATATTCAAAACAGAGTTGGTGAAAGTGGGCAGCCCTGATTGACCCCAACATCACTCCTAAAACACTCTGAGATGCCTTTTGAAATTCTAATTTTAGCTCTAACTTCTTCATACATCCTATGAACAATAGCTCTAAGATTTGTAGGGATACCTAATTCTTCCATCTTGGCCCAAAGTTTTTCCCTAGGGACAATGTCAAAAGCCTTTTTAATGTTGACAAAGTAGAAAAAAACCTCATCTTTTCTCTCCCATGCTTTTTTGATAATGTGCCTCAAGGTGATGCTATGATCCACAATCAAGTACTTTAGCCTGAAACCCGCTTGACCACATGCACGTTTATGATTCTCTTTGGCCCATTTGTTGATTCTATTTTCTATTATGCTACCAAAATATTTTTCAAATAGAGGGTTGATCATTATGGTCCTATAATTAGAGGGGTTATTAACCTCATTGCTCTTGTATAGAGGTACAGTGAGGCTAATTGTCCAATCACTAGGAAACCCATGTTGGTTGATATTGTTGAAAATTCTCATAATGAGAGGTGAAAGAGTTTTCATGCCCCACTTGAGATACTCTTCTTGAAGCTCTTCCACATATTTTTCCTTACTAGTACCTAACTTTTTAATACCCCTCTCAACCTCTTGTATAGTAAAAAGGTCTTTTGTGTTATTGACCAAAGGTGGTGAGTCCACACCATCATCTTTCTCGTAAATTTTTTTGGCATACTCAAACCATTGAGTGGTTGTGATATTATTTTCAATTTGTTTTATTCTTAGCTAAAGTTGTCTCCAAAAAAGTTTGGGATTATTTTTGCTAAGAAAGACTAACTCTTCTCTCCTTAAGACTATGAATTTTTTTAATACTTTAGGATATTTTTGTAAACTCTAGTGTCAAGGCTAGATTTGTTAGACTCTCTTAGCTTTCTGCTAGCCACTTTGCATTCCTAATCAAACCAAGCATTTGCTAGGAAGGAGTTAGTTTCGTATTTTATTTACTTCTATCTTTTGCACTTGGAGAGATCCAAATGAATGATCTTAGATAAAAATTCGCTATTGATATCATGCAAGTGTCTACCCTCTGCCATATATAATCTCTCAAGCTCGGTCCCAAAGATGTCCATGTTTTCTTGAGTCAACAAAATTCTGCCCTATGAAGGTGGATGAAAAGAACGACTTTTTATCTTTGGTTGCCCCGCTCTTGTCCACTTCAAAGTAATGTGCAATGGTCTATGATCTGAATTAAGATCCCATACATGTTCCCGAATCACCACTTCCTCAATACTATCATATAAATTATAAGAACAAATAACATAATCCACCATGCTAGCGTTGTAGTATGTGTTACAAGTGAGCATGCCCGATTTTGACCATCTAGCCACTCCATTGCAAATTATTAAGTCAAAAATGCCACATAAGGAAATCAATTCCTCTCCAAAATGATTACATCCTCTAGCATCATCTAATAGTCTTTCCTACTGGTGTTTACACTCTTTAGTGAGCCAAATTGCATTGGTGTGAGCATTGTAGCTAAATATGCTACCTTGGTAGTTTGTTATCCTAGCATTGAAGTCACCAACAAGGAGAACATCCACCTACTACGAGAACACAGCTACATATTTCTTTAGAGCCACAAAGGGCTCTCAACCACACCTCTTATAAATGTTAGAAAATTGTGGAGCAAAGTAACATGTGATTCTAAGAAGATTGTTGTTTTACATGATTTTAAAACCAAATGAATTGCTTATTAGTGTTCTCTTTTTCCATATGTATAACATGCCCTTCCCTTTTTTTAACTAAAATCATTATGCCTCCATGTCCCTTACCATTGCTTGTTGCCTCGTTCCACACTGACACCTTCCAATACCCTTCAAACAGAGGAGTCTTACTACCCTTGGTTTCATGTGTTTTTGTCAAATAAATAATGTCATTGCCTTCCACAATAGGTCATAGCCAAGGCCAACGCCTCCACGAATATTCCCTACAATTCTAGCAAACTATACTTATGGTGGCTTGGGTTGAGTTTGATTGCTATTGGTTTTGATAAGAGAGGTTCGAGGTTGGATTTTTGTCCCTCGAAATGACTATCACTATCGAAGTCTCAGGGACAATCGTCCTACAGAGAAATTAATTGCATATTTTTTGCCATCGACTTTACTCATGTTGTTTGATTATAAATAAATTATCCTTATCTTATCTTTGCCAGCTACTTTAACGGCTTTTTTTTTCCTAATATTAATTTTTAGAAAAACTTTAAAACCCCAAGAAAAATGATTTAAGCCAATAAGAAATTTGAATTTAACATGTAATAATTACATTTTTTAAATTAGCTTCTCAAACATTGAAATATGATCCTTGCTTAGAAAAAAAGAAATAGGTGAGGGTCAACTAAAAACATTAGTTTTAATCATATTAAAATTATTAAATAGTTAAAACAAGAGCTCTAAGAGAGCTTGAGTCCCTGGCCTTGTCCAAGGATTAGGAGGTGGAAGAATGAAATAGATAATGTTATAAGTGTGTTAGCATCATCGAAAAATCATAAGAAGTTGATTGTTATTAATGATTATCTAATTACTATTTAGAAAAGTGATAGTTAAATGTTCTTCATGGAGTGTCTTGTTAAATCTCATTAAAATCTTCTTGGATAAGAAGTAAATGTATGAAGTGTAATTGTGTATCATTGTTGCATAAGGAGGAAAGACACGATTTTCCACTATCCAAATTTAGAAAACAAGAAGTGAATGAATACTTCATCTTAAAATCACTTTTTTTTTTTTTACTTGACAAAAATTTCATAAGAAACTTATATTGTTATATTATATTGTTGTGAACACTAGGATAAAAAATTAAAAATTTAAAAAGTATATTATACAATGAGTAGATATTTAAACTCATATCAAATTAGTAATAAAATTATTTGAAAAGCTAATATAATTGAAAATTGATAAAATGATGGCATAAAGGAAAAATTAAAAAACCATTCAAATGTAAAATTAAATTAATAAATCATTTTAATTAAATAAAGAAATGTATTAATGTATTAATTTTTTATTAATATTTATTTTCAAATTTAATAAAAAATAAATATGAAAAGATACTAGTGGTTATACGTTCTACAAACATTTCAATAGTTCTATGTTTCAATTGTTTCACAAATTAATATACTTGGCCACGTGTTCCATTTTTCATGAAATTGAACAAAAGAAACTTTTATCTTAGATATATACTCATTAACTGTCGAAAGTGTTTATTTTAGACGATCTAATTAAATAAGGAATTCCTTATAATGTTGTAAGCCAATCAAAAAAATCAATTAATTATTAAAAATAATTTAAAAATAAATATGTTTTAAACTTTAGAAATTTAGTAAATCTAATTTTGAAAATTAAATATAAGAAAGGCAACTGAAAACATTCCCCTATCTTATTTAATAAGACAGTGGCTAATAAAAACAAGAGACGCAATGCGTCATAGTTCCTGCCTAATGCATAATGGTTGTAGAGGTGTAGATGAGTGAGAATCTAAATTAACATAGTGAATGCATTAATTTTTGCCTAGAAATGCACTTGTGATCTGATAGGATTGCTCATATTTTGTTGTTAAATTCTCGTCCTAGAAATGTGCTTGTGATTTGATAGGATGGCTCATATTTTGTTGTTAAGTTCTCGTCCTAGAAATGTGCTTGTGATTTAATAGGATGGCTCATATTTTTAATCATTAGCACTAGACAAAAACTAGGATAGAGATATAGATAGAGATAAATAACAGTATACAACAGTAGCAACATAAACATATATACAGAGGGGAAAAAAAAAGATAGATAATATAGAGGAGGAAGAGGAAGAGAGATAAAATAATAAGATAGAGTGATACCAACATAAGTTGTGTGTGTGAGAGAGAGAGAGAATTAAATATAATTATTTTTCTTAATAAAACAAATAGTCAAAATAAAATCATGGTTATAATAAAAACTTAAAATTAATTATATTTTAATTAATAAAATTAAAAATTTAATTTTTATATTAAAACTCACATTTCTATAAGAAAAAATGAAATGTATTGAAATATAAAAATATTTTATAAATAAAACTAATTGTTTAATTTTACACAATTAGAGAAGGTTTACTATTTAATGTTTTGTATTTCCAAATTTTTCATAAAAATTTAGTAATTTTTAATTATGAAATATCTATATAATTTAATATGTACATTTGTAAATAATAAATAGATTTAATACATATAAATTTGATGTGGATGAATAAATATGATGTAATAAATAAAAAATAAAATATAACTATTTAATTTTAATACATAGTTTATAAAAACTTAATAATAATTTATATATATTTTAGAATTGAATTATTTCTTATTTGTGGTTACATCTTTAGTATTTTTTTTTTTATATAAAATATAATTATTAATTTAATATTAAAATATATATTTAAGTTTTAAATGTATTTAAACTAAATGATAAAAATTTTAAATAAAAAATATTATTAATAATAAATGATATAATTTATAAATTGTAACACTTATCAATTATACATATTACAAACACTATTATAAAATATAATTAAAAAATAATATTGTTTAATTGATTTTTATAAAAGTAAAATAATAGTAATAATTTAACTACTTTTATTAAAAACGTAAAGTTTTTTAAAAATTAGAAATTCAAATACAAAGATATAACATATTGAAATTATATTAAAAAGACATATTTATTAGTTATATATATGTAGAAGTATAATTTGAACTTATGCATTACATGAAGTTTTAGGAACAAGTTATATCAAATAGTCAAAAATAAACATCAATGTAAAACTAATAATAAATATATTTAAAGTAAGAAATTAAAAATATTTAATAGATTGTGATAATTAATATTGATTAGACATGTCATGTGAGGTGGAAGATAAAATGATTGAAAAAATAAAATCTTATCAGCTTGTCACAAATGTGTAAAAGATAATGTTGTAATTAATACATTCATTAATCTAAGATGAAGTTGTTAGAAAATATTTGTATTTTTTGTTGAAGAAAATTAATTTTCTCCCCCACCAAAAATAATATAGACCAATAGAATGGATGAAAAATGTGATTTATAAAATAATGAAAAATTAGAAAAAGATATAAAAATTTGAAATCTCATATAATTTTTCAAATTCTTTGATTTGATTGATTAGTGTTAATGTCATATTTGCATTCACATGAATGCATTAGCATTCCTGCCTTCGGAACTAAAAATGCTCCCCAAATTTAAATTTTAGTGAGTCCTCATCTTTCACATATGAGCATAGATTTTTGCTTTTGTATTCAATAATGAAACAAACTTATATAAAATCTCTAAAATCCATCAATCCTCAAATATCTTTCAATCAAATCAAAGCTAAAACCGAAAATATAATACAACTGTACGTCTTCAATTGGAGGGCACGATGTTTGGATATTTCATCCAAACAAACCCTCCCACAAAACAATTTAGAAAGTGCAATCTTTTCCTATTTCAGAAATTTTCCAGAAGCTAATATTACCCTAAGAACTGACTGAAAATGAAATCAGAAACTATAATAGCCATTCCACCTAATCACCAAAATAAACAGATCAAATAAGCCACGAAATCCAACCCAGATTGAAAAGACGTCCGTGCTAATACGCAACAGCCACGGATTGGGCCACAAAATTCCAATCCACATGTGAAAATGGAAGGTCTGCACAGTTCCAAATTCCCACCCAATCCAAAACAGGCATGAAAAGCATCCAGAAATGAGGTGGCAATTCTGACATATCTTCTTCTAATGGCGGCCCACAATCCACCACCGTGGTCGGCATTTTGATTAATCAACAGATCACAGTCCACCCAGTTATTAGATAAACACCCAAATTTAAAATATATGCAATTTCAACCAGATTACTCCTCCGGTTTTTGTTCTCCTCTTATTAGGGCTTCTCCCCTGTTCTTTCATAATGGATTTGCCAGATTACAAGAAAATTGTTGTGAGGGGCATCACCGCCTTAGAACAAGACGGCCTATTTACAATTCGAGTCTTCGCACAGGTGATAGATCGATTTCCTCCCAAAAAAGTCATCTCAAATTCCTGAAATCCTCTGTTTTATGAGGTCGGTGGATCGAATCTCATGGGCTCTGTTTTGTGGGTGTAATTTGTGCAGGTGCAAGGTGCGGGGAGAGATAGTATGGCCAGTCAAGGAGATGTGCGATGCTGTTATGTGAGCGTGGAAGATGCGTGTGAAACGGGATGCATTGCAGCTTGCCAGAGAGCCAGTCACAATGCTAACTCTGCCTCTGCAATTCAGGTATATTGATCTCCATTCTGAGATTATTCATGAATTTTTCCCTTTTAGTGACGCCATTAACGGTCAATGTTCTGCAAATTCGGGGATATTGATCTCCATTGTGACGTTTTTCATGAATTTTTCCCTTGTAATGACCGCATTTAATGGTCGATGTTCTTCAAATTCGGGTATATCGATCTCCATTTCGAGGTTATTCATGAATTTTCCCATTTGATGACCGCCATTAATGGTCAATGTCTGCAAATTTGGGTGTAATCGTCTCCATTGTGGGGTTTTTCATGAATTTTTCCCTTTTAATGACCGCCATTAATGGGAAATGTTCTGTGATTACAGGATTGTAGTGAGGCGTGTATAAAGGCCTGCGTGAGGCCTGGAATTTCTGTGGGGAAATTCACCACCACAGTTTCAACAGTGAACAAATGAACTCGGGATTGTAAATTGATGGATGTTTTGTAAATTAATTGGGTTTTTTGGCTCAGCCATCGCAGATCGCATTTAGATCATTGTATGAATGTCGCCGTAACCAGGCGAATCGATTGGGCACGAACATTTTGCCTGAAATTTTGATAAGGTTGAAATGGAAATAATATCAAAATGTTCAGATTGTATACCAAAAGTATACGAATCTCGGATCCCGCACCTGGATTTCTTGTTCAATCGGATTATTGTGATTTTTTATCTGGAATTATGAAGGTGGGAAGGAAACATTCTCATTAACTAATTTTGTATAATGTTGGTTGTCAATCTTCTTCTTTTGTTTTTTTATGGAATAAGAATTTAAGAATTACAAAGCATTTAAAACATTAACGTTACAGCATAATCACTACAATATGTTCATGACATCAGACTTAACTATCACTACAGCAATGATGAATCGGCCAACAATGTAGAATGATATTGCGCTATGCTCATGACATCAGACTTAACCATCACTATAGCAATACTGGATAAACATGAGTGGGACAACAATACAGTATAATATGGTGCTCTCCAAATCATGATCGGCCAATGAGCTAGAACTCCCATCTTGCTGAGTCATCTCTACACATGCTGCAAAGTCGAGTCTAAAATGGACGAGGAGGCTGTCTTGATTCTATTTTGTAGCAGCTCATGGAGTTTTTTAGCGTGTACATTAGCTACAATGTCCCTAACAGAGGAGACAAGCCAAGTCGTTAAAGTTAACAAATTAGAGCATATAATTTGCATTTCTATTTCCAATGGGAGAAAGGAGTGGGAAAAGGCAGCTTGACATCGAATCTTCCAAATATTTTTTATAATAATCAGCCTGCAAGAGTTAGCAATCATGTTATGAGCGGGCGAGGATCAAAGAAGAGCATATTTCCATGACCAAGTGAAATTGAACAACACAGGTATGGAGGTTTTTCGGGCAGCCCACAACAACCTAACATGAGAGTAGAGCCAAAAACAATGGATTATTGATTCATCTTTACCACAAAAGGGACAATGTGGCAGCTAAATGAGGAATTTAAGACGAGAGTCCACTGGACGCTTGGCGTGGAAAAGTTTCTAGGCAATAAATTGTGATTTAGCATCAACTTTAGTTTTCCAAATTTGAAGATTGAGCTTGTTCCAATGAGAATGACTTTGTTTACATTTCCAAATAGTGTTGAGACGCTAAGAAATGGTCAGGTTAGGTAGAAGCTTTATGTACAAAACTTTGAGAGAGAAAGCACTAATACTGCTATCGTTAGGCCACCTCCAGTCCTTTAGGAAACTAGAGTGACTGCTGGAAGAAAGAAGGATAAAGAGATTAGGAGGAACTAGCGTTTGGATTTTTGTTACAGCCACCTTGTCAATATTGCTTAGATTAAAACATTGTTTGAGTTGAGGCCACGATTTCCAAGTGAAGTTTGTAGAGTCCCAAAGGTCTCTGAATACCTGAATGTCTTTCTTAAAGAGGTGTTTAGCTTTGAACCTGGGTATCCTCGCGAAAGGGCTACCATTGTGTTGGATTAATCTATTCCACCAAATTGAAGATGTAGAAAAACTAGATCCATGGCTAAAAGACTGATCATACGATAGCTTACTTGAAACAAGTTGCCAAGCCTTCCAAATACAATTAAGAGGAGCAGAGCCATGAAGTTTAAAGAATGGGGCAAGGAGAAGCTTATCATTCCAATGAATTGTGCTCCAAGACTTACCAGCTATGGTTGTTTGAATTATGTATCTTATTAGACTCTTCCAAGGAGCAGTCCCATCCAAGGCTCTACTAATCCATTTCGTTGATAAGCAAATCCCTTGAATGTAAGGGTCTATGATACCCAACCCTCCCTTATCCTTTGGAAGGATACAATGAGACCATGACATAGTAGGCATACCTTTTTTATTACCCCGTTTGAACCAAATAAAATTAGGAATGAGTTGAGTCATTATTTTAATTACAAGCCTTAGACGGTAACCAACATGAAGATATATAAACATGGCTAGCTAAGAGAATTTTATTAGCCACCTGCGTACAACTAGCCATGGATAAATAGCGTTTTGACCAAGTCAACAGTGTGGATTTGAATTTACATAAGAACCATCTTCACATATCTTTCTATGACACTCCAATTCCAAAGGGGATACCAAGATATCTGGTAATGAGTCCATGTTTGATCTCTTTCCAATCATTAGGAATCCATGGGTGTTGAGAGTTGGGATGAGTCTTCCAAAATTTTGTTTTGTGAGTAGCAATTTTGGAACCTGAAACCGTGCAATAGAAATCAAGGACATCCAACAGATTATTGACATTCTCAGCTGAGTTTTGGAGAAAAATCATGTTGTCATCGGCAAAATGGGAGTTGAGGGTTGTCATATGGCCAGGAAGGGAGATGCCATGAATAAGGTGAGTCTCTTGAGCATGTTGAAGGAGATAACCAAGGGCATTAGCAGAGAGGACATAAAGAAATGGTGCAAGAGGGCAACCTTGGCGTATTGATTTTTGAAGAGGGAATTGTGAGGAAAGGGTAGCATTAATCGCCAATTTAGCGTTTGCATCCATGAAGAGCATACGAACATGGGCACAAAGGTTAGGTCCAAATCTCAGCCATTGCAGCATCTTAAGAATGAAACGCCGTCTTATGCGATCATATGCTTTGTCAAAATCAAGTTTTAGAATCAAAATGTTTTGAGATGTCTGCTCCCAAGGAAGCCATTTTGCTCAAGCCTCACTGTAACACCCCGCCAAGGGACCCAAAAGAAATGACCTAAAGTCTTACTAAGTTTGCCAACATTTTTTTTAACAAGAAAGATAAATCATTCACATCAAACACATAGTAGCGGAAGCAATAAAATACAATCAACTAAAAGCATACATAACAGGTTACATTCCTTAAAGATCCCAAGATGTTGAGTCACATTTAAATGTAATTAATACTAACTCTAACAACTACCACATCCACATGAAAGAATAATTAGAAAGTCCAAAGTCCATAATATACATTTGTTCTGAATGCCTCTTGGCAAATGAAATCCAGAATGCTCAATCATCCACTATATATGTCACAGTGTATGAAAGGCTTAAAAGAATATACATATGTAAAAAATAGAAAAAATCATCCTCTTTGGATCCATGATACAAAGTACAGTAACAATAAATGAAACCATCCACCATACATAATACATCCATCCATCATAAAAGATATAAACATCCAAAATGAAATGCAACTATCCATCATGAAACACAACTAAGTGTGTGGTTCCTCCCAACCGTCAATAGCATCATAAGACCATCATGGGCCCTAGCCATCCCCCACGCGTAACATCCCAAGTCACCGATAAGATCGCCAGTACTATAGTAATAGGGATGTTACTACTAAACATACTACAACATAATCATAAGGAAATCTAACATACAAGAATACAACATAAGATGATCCCACAAGCAGATAACATCACCTATCACATGTTAATCATCAATATAAGGAAATGTGTCAGTAAATAACATCATCTAAACATGATAACAAGCATACCAAGAAGCTCCAGCCATGGTCACTACGGACGAATCTCAATGGTAAGAGTAAAAACACTACCACCCGACCGCATTGAACCTAAATGGCCCACTCCCAGCGTGCTGAGGAGATAGTCTCAAGTCCCAAACAAGATATCAAACATAAAACATTCTTAGGCAATAAATTCATAATAGCCAAAACTACCTCAAACATAACACATGCTACCCAAGAAGATAAGATAATCCAAAAAGAAAGAACACTCAATCCAATACTAACACCACATAACCAAACATCATACATGAACCAAGTATAAATCAAATACCAAGATCATAAGATAAAGTCAACGAAAGATATTCACCTCAAGTCAAGAACCACATGTAAAAGTACATCATCCATGAATCACCAATCATCATCAATGAAAGTAAATAACCACAATAAACACATCAATAGGTACACCACCAAAGGTACACAAAATCTACAGAGGAGACTCAGGCTACATACTAGGGAGTGTCATCACATGGTCAAACTACTTGAGTTACCCTGGATTGGTCTCTCAATAGACTCCGGACTCTCAAGCGTTGAGTTACCCTGGACTGGTTACTTTGAACCCTAGACCCTCAACATGGCACATGCGGAACCAAAAAACTCTCTCAAAAAGACGAGGCAAACTAGTTATACTATCATCCCATTCCCATCCTTAGTCTATACAAGCACTCAAGGCATGGGCGGGGCAAATATCTCTAACTTATCTTTTTAGTGTGTTTCTCCCCAAAATATTAATTACTAGATTATCATTTATTACATAACTTACACTAGGTTACCTTGGCACTGACTACTTTGGGTCTCGGACCCCTACTACAAGCCACTCCCAAAGACATTTACTTAGACAACCTCTCCTAAGAACATAAAACACAGTTGTGTCCCATACCACAACACCCATAATGATCAAACTCGGTTCCTTAACAGGCAACCCAAAAATAAGTTAGTTCTCCCACCCAAGTACACATAAATGCTCCACAAAGTAATCCTCATAAATATAATTTTCAATTTGAATCACAAGACATATCATGATATCCAGCCACATAAATGGTATAAAAGAAATCTCACAAAGCCTCTAGTGTACATCCTAAACTGGTCAACATCTAATCAACCCCAAAAAAAAACCCCAAAGCATAGACACTACATATAAAACATCAAAGTCTCACAGTTTGGTTTGAAAGCATATAGTTGAGTCAAATGCAAGGTTCCAGTTTCCAGTTTAACATATGTTTCAAGTAAATATGTTTCATGATACACCTTTACAAATTAACCCATTCTTAGTTTGAATTTACCCTTATTGATTTTAAGTCAATTTCCAAAAAAAAAATCCAAGAGTAATTTTTTTAAAATTGTTAAAATAATACTCGCTAATTTTCAAGAAATAATCTAACTTTATTAAAAATCAGTATTAAATAAATTTCATACTTAATCAAACATCTTTCATTATTAATTAATTCTAGTTAAATAAAGTTTAACTAAATTAATTAATAATTTCTCATCTTAAAAGATCCATATTAATAGTAGTTAATACTTCATTTATTAATTAATATTAATATAAATACTTATTGATCTTAAAATAAAATAATTACAAATTTATTAAAGAACAATGTCATTAATAATACATTCTCATCTTCTTAAAATAATTTTCATTTTAAAACATCCTCAAATTAAATTTAGTTTTAATTAATCAATAAAAATAACTATTATTTCAAAGTCATTAATTATTTATTAATTATTAAATGTTAATCAATAAATAATTATAATCTAAACTTAATAATTTTGAACTTTAATATAATTTTAAACTTAATAATTAAAAAATTTAATATAAATTTAATTTAATAAACTTTAAATAATAATAAAAAATAAAAATAAAAATTTATAAACATATGCGTTTTTAAAGGCCCACCGGCCTATCCATTGTGCGGCTTGGCAACTGCTGCAGCAACATACGCTGTGTTCAACAATCGTACCTGTTGCGTCGGCAACAGGGACTTCTGTACTAGCGCAGTGGCGGGGGGGGGGAAATGGGTAGGTGGGGTAGGGGGTGGGTCAAACCTGCCCCTCCCCACATCATATTTTATTATATATATATATATATATATATATATATATATATATATATATATATATATATATATATATATATATATAACAAACAAGACCCTTTCCAAAAAAATAATTTTAAGGTAATTTTGTTTATTTAAAACAAACCCCTCCTTTTTAAATAGTTTTAATAATAACATATATATTATTATTTATTTTATTAAAAAAAAAATTATAACCATTTACAATTATAGTCCGATAAAGAAAATATCATTACCCATGCAAATTTTCCAACCTAGAATTTCCTTTTTGTCAATTTCGAATTTTTCCTAATTATCTAATTGGAAGATTCGATTAACCATTTGAATTTCCAAATTTAATTTTCTTTTAAATCACAAAACCTTCTCGTTTTAATTACAATTTCCTTTTTACCTACGGGCGAGGTTTTCAATTGATATATTTTTCTTTCAATCATTTTATACAGATGAGATACAATACACATCGTAGATTCTGAACAAAACAATGAAAGATTTACGCAAAAAAATTCAAAGAATTAGTTTCAACAATCACGAAGAAGACATGATTATCTAAATAACATAATTTTAACTTCGCAACCACCCAAAAGATATGCACGAAAATTCGCTCCTATCCAAGATCTTCTCTCTAAAATTTTCGCCAAATTTCCCTTCCAGAATTCGATCTCCAAATTCACTTCCAAAATTTGTCTCCCTCGAAATAAACCCTCCATTGTTGATAAAGAGTTCTCTCCTTAAATCGGGGCACTAATTGTGCGTTCACCCGAGAGAACTCCGTGCTTGCTAGACTATAACTCTTTATTAACTTTTATTTATTTTTCTTTTATCTTTTCATGCACATTAATTGCATTAAATTACTTTATTTTAATTTCCACTTGACTTCTATTTTATTTTATTAATTTTAATCTCATGCACGCATTATGCAACTCTTATAAAATTCACTTGTTTTATCTTTTTAATTAATTTCTCATATTCAATCTCATGCTTATATCATGCGAACTTTAAAAAAATTCATAATTTAATATTTTTCTCCTTTTTATATATATTTTCGAAACTTAATTGATAAAATATTTAATAACTTAAATGTTAATAATATTTAGCATTTATTTAAAAATGAACTCTAAATATATTATTACTAAATTAAATAAATATTATCACATTCTAAATTTAACTTATAACTTTTATCTTCAAATTTAATCCTTTTTATTTAATCAATTTCTCAATTAATTAAATATAATTAAATATTAAAATATCATAATAATTTTTCATTAAATTAAATCATTAATTTAATCTTTTAATTAGACATAATTAATAGAAAATTTACCAAAGACTCATAAAAAACATACGAAAACCCAACATAGAAAAACACATACAAAATCAAACTAAAGGGTTATAATCACGAATTAACGTCATCCGACACATTCAAAGGGTACTCGACCCAGATACTTGTCCTAATTTTCAATTAGGACAAATGGCTTAAAGGTTTAGGATTTGGACTCAAGAATGTATCTCCCCTCTCTTACCATTGAGATAATGTGATAGGGTATGCTCATCCTAACAATTCAGGGAAGTCAATACCCAGTACCTGCAACCTACATAAAATTCATGCATGTACAAACATAATATTCTAAGCTAAATAGGCAATGGCAAGAAGTGGTGCATCATGTAGATCCCGACTAGCAGGTGACTACAACTTCCTTCCTTAACCACATCAGAAATGACATATATAAAGAAAACAAACATGCACACCATACACATGCAGTATGGGGTAAGTATCCATAAGAAAAAACAAATAGGATAAATAAACCATTTAACTAATCACCATCACTAATTGCAAACACTGCGATAATCATCATGCATACATGAAATATAGAGTACCAAATAATCTTATCATAAATCAATTGAATCTGAAACAATATCTGATAATCTGAAAGTAATGCTACTAAACATCAAGCATAAACTAGCCTAAAAGAGTTTGGCATTGATAATAGAAATGTGAGCTAGGGGCATGCACTACACTCACAATTTCTTGTGTGATAGGTTTAATTATTTTAGATAATGCTTTTGCAATGATCTTATAAGCATTATTAAGCAATGTTATTGGCCTCCAACCATTAACAGTATTCTCTTGTTTGCCTTTAGGAATAAGCTTAATGAGACCTTGATTAATACAAGCTCCTAAGGATCCTGTTTCAATGCCCTCAAGGTAAACATTGTAGAAGTCATCCCTGATGTGAGGCCAAAGTGCACGATAAAACTCCATAGGCAAACCATCCGACCCTAGGTTCTTCTCTATAGCCAATTTATACATTGCATCTTCAATTTCTTCCAAAGTAAGATAATGATCAAGTAAGGCATTGTAGTCATGTGGTATTTTTCGAGGAATACAACCAACCAGGCTTTCCTCCATAATATGGAGTAAGGGATCATTTCTTGATTCATCTATAAAAATTTGTTTGTAGTGTTCATAAAAAATTTTCATGATAGATTCATGACTGGTCTACGGAGCGCCATCAGCAAAATTAATCATTGCTATGTGTTCCTTCTTGTGTTTGTGTTGCAGTTATTGGAAGAAAAATCTAGTGCTCTTATCACCTTCTTTTATCCATTGTAAATGGACCCTTGTTTGAGCTCCCTTGCCCTTATAAATTGCTAATTTGCTGAGAAGGTGTTCAGTATGAGCTACTAATTGTTGAACATGAATGTCTCCAGGATTGTTGTCTAGAATTTTCTGCCTTTAGTAAGTTTCCCTTTAATCTCTAGTCTCTGATGCTTAGCAACTACTCTTCTACCATAGTCCCGAAGGAAGAGAATACAACGTGAGATTGTTTGTTCCCACTAGCTTATCACCTTCTTTTATCCATTGTAAATGGACCCTTGTTTGAGCTCCCTTGCCCTTATAAATTGCTAATTTGCTGAGAAGGTGTTCAGTATGAGCTACTAATTGTTGAACATGAATGTCTCCAGGATTGTTGTCTAGAATTTTCTGCCTTTAGTAAGTTGCCCTTTAATCTCTAGTCTCTGATGCTTAGCAACTACTCTTCTACCATAGTCCCGAAGGAAGAGAATACAACGTGAGATTGTTTGTTCCCACTAGCTTATCCATCTATCATTTTGAGTTTTAGGTTCAACTTTCCATGTAGCAAGAAGGCCATCAATGCAATCTTGATTTTGCAGATGAGAGATGTTGAGTTTGTAAGGGAGTTCGTAAGGGAGAGATGTTCCTTCAGTAAGGGAAAGAGTGGTAAGAATAGGAAGGTGATCTGAGGGTGTTGCTGTCAAGTGAAGATGAACTAAATGCCCTGAGTCAGTAGGGATAACATAAAGATTTGGTGAGATATAGAATCTATCAAAACGACACATCTTTCGCAAAAAACCTTCACGACAATTGTTCTAGGTGAACCAGTGCATCCTATGTGAATCTAAATTTCCCATGATTGGGTCATGCACTCCTAGGGAGTTATGAGCCAAAGTCCAAGATTCAAACTCATCATGTGATAAATGGGTTTGGCTATCGCAACTTCAATCCGTTTAGTGCTCTGTCATGTTGAAATCTCCTCCAAGAACCCATTCAATTGTAGGCAATTGTGTACGTATCCAATCCCATAAAGCAATTCTTTTGGAAGGGGAGTTAGGAGCATAAATAGAGCAGAAACCAATAAGCTCTCCTTGAATGAGAATAGTGGCCCAAATACAATTGTTATTAGGGTCTGAACCAAAGGCAACAAGGGACTTAGCTAACCAAGGGGCCAGGCCCAACACTGCTCCCCCAGAGCCATCGACATGCTTAGTATGGAAAAAGATAGCCTCTTTCCATATGCAAGCAAGAGTTGCATCGAGACGTGTTTGACTAACTTTTACTTCTTGAAGCATGATGACATATGAATGGTTATTCAAAATTGATTGTTTAACTTGATATTTTCATGATGGGATGGTTAGACCCATCTTGAGGTTATCCACTTCATGTAAAACTATTGTTTAAGGTTCAATGGATTCACTAAATTTTATTAGATCTTATATATTTTGATATAAATATACAAACAAGTGATGGTTTTGTAGGATTAAGTTAAAGTTTTTTTATTAAGGGATATCATAAAGTCATTAAAGAGGTCTAGTAACTATTGTTGAGGTTATTATAGCTTGGATGCATAGAAAAAATGATATCAAAATATCTTTACAAGATTATATTGAAAGTATGGTTCATATTTACGATTTGAGATAGTTCGCTATTAGAATATTCTTATTCTTTTCAATTGAAAGTAGCTCACAACACTCATTTCTAATGTTGTTTTGTCTTTTTAGGATTTTCACAATGCATGTAAATGGGTTGAGACTACATTTCTATCAATTACTTCCTTATGTTGTTTTGGTTTTTGGAGATACTAACTATGCATGTAAATTGCTTTAGAGGCTATTCCTATCAACGACTTCTCCCTAATGTTGTTTTAGCTTTTTAAGACATTGATAATATGTGAAAATGGATTGATAATTTTTACTAGTCATTACTTTATTAGTTGAATTTCATGTAAGAACATTCTGAAGAGCTAAGTTAATCCCATCTAGATCTTTTGCGAGGTTATTTTCTAGATATTAGGCTTGGTAAAGCTATTTTTTAACATGACTCTTAACATAGCCACAACTCTTTGTCTACCTTCTTCCCTTGCTGGAGGATTTGTTTTTTATAATAACCATGCACTCTTGGTCCTTATTCGGGTAAAAATTGTTAGCCTTTATTTTGTGGCCCTTTCTTGATTGCATTGCAACTTCCCTAGTCCATGTTGTTCATGTTGAACAGGAGCATGTTGGACATTATGATGTAGGAGCATCGTTGGGTTGTTGGCAATCTTCCATCACCCATAAATATTTCCTATTTAGTTCATTCTTGTTTAGTTAGTTTAGTTTCATGTAGTGTTCCTTTTTTTTGGTTCATTTATTGTTGCAAACCTTGGGGTATGTTTTGGATATCATGTTTTACCTATGTCTAAGTTTGTACATCAATCTAATACTTCAAATTGGAGATATCTTGGTTTCTTGTCTAGGTTTGTCTGCTCTTCATGTTATAATGGTCAATTGGAGTTTTTTGATCTTGCAAAGTAATTTCTTGATCGATGAGGCGTTGTGCTCATATTACGATGTTCCTTGACCTTAGGTTGACATCTCTCTTGGATTTTGTTTCATTTCAATAACTTAGCATTGAGATCCTTATGATTTGGGTCTTGACTTGTATTCTTGGTATAACATTTTTTTTTACTTGTGAAAATGGGATCAATCTTGGTCAACATGTTTCTTGTGAAGGCTCTATATATTGAGATATTTGGTCTTTGTTAAGAAGTGAGCTATAAGGATAACCTCTTGAATGTTAGCATTAGGGTTAAATCTAGATTTGTATTGTGAATCAAGCATGTATGCCTAGAATGTGTGTTGCATGTTGCTAGCCAATTTGATGTAAATTCATGAATCTCTGTAAATACAAAGTTATGATGTTGCATGTTATCGTTTCATTATTGATCTTGTGTTGTTGATTCCATTGTATTGACTTGGCTTGCACATTTTGGACATATCTCCTTGAGATCCTTGTAATTGTGACTGTATCAGATGGTATTTGAGAAAAATTATGCTCCTATGATGTTATATATTTGTTCCTGAGCTTACGAAGCTATATTGTAAGGTGGAAGAGTGTATATTTGACTTACAATTATTGGGGATTTATGCAAGATGGATCAAAGAAGGAATTGAAGATGGTTGTGAATTTTGAATGAGTTATTGATGTATTTTATCCAGGTGAAAATATCACCAAGTGGAGGCAAGATAAAGATGTGTTCAATATATCACCATGTGGGAGAGAATTGAAACCTTGGAGTTAGTTCGTCAAGTTGAGGCAAATGCACTAGAGGGAAGGGAGAGGTGTTGCCAAGAAGGATGAACCCAAGGATGTTAGAGAAAATGGTGGAGGATTTCAAAAATCAAGTGAGGAATGAAATACAAAATGTACTTGTTGGATTGAGAAGAAATTTAGAACCAGAGGAGTATGGAGAGATTGTTGAATATACTAATACTTAAGTGATTGAGGTACCAACAGATAAAGAGATATTGTTGAGGGTAGGGGCACAAGTTAGTAAAAGTAATAGAATGGAGGTTTCTAGATCATTGCATTCAGAGGATTTGATAGCTTGAACAAGGGAGTTAGAAGACTACCTTGAACTTAAGGATATCATAGATCCACAAAGGGTAAGGTTAGCACAAACTAAGTTGAACAAACATGTAGCCTTGTGGTGGAACCAATTGTAGAAGGATAAAGTGGAAAGTAGTGAAATGAAAATCACCAAGTAGAAGCAAATGGTTACAAGAACAAAGGCTAGGTTCATTCTAGAAGAATATGAGTTAGATTTTTTCAAGAAGTTGCAGAAATTGAAGTAGGAGGACAAGAGTGTAAAGAAATACATTGAGTTTTACAAGATGATAATAAAATCTAGACACCAAGAGATATCTACGGAAAATGTGGTTAGATATATCAATAGTTTGAAATTTAATATTTAAGATGAGAATAGTATGTTGATCATTTCTATAGTGGAGGATGTCAGGGATAACTTTAAGAAACCCCTTCCCTGAAAAAAAAACCAAATTCGTGGCAAATCCAACATTAGTTTAGGGGGGAATTAATTTCTATTGGCAATTTTTTTCGATGTCAAGAAAAGTTTAATTTTAAATGCAATTTTTCTCTAACCATTGCAAAATTTCTTAAAATCGAGGCAATTTTTTCCCTTTTGATGGAAAAATATATATTGTATAAGGCAATTTTTTCCATTTATTGGAAAATATTATATATTGTATTAGGCAATTTTTCCCATTTATTGGAAAAAAAAAAATTGTATTAGGCAGTTTTTCATATTTATTGAAAAAAATTTGTATTAGGCGATTTTTCCTTTTATTGGAGAAAAAAAAATTGGTCAAGGGATTTTTCCATTCTAGCAGAAAAACATATATAATTTGTTGGAAAATGTGCTAGAAAATGACATGATCACTTAATGAATCAACGACTAGAAATTAATTGTATTGATAAGTAGGAGATAATTTCCACAACAAGTCAAATTGTGATATTGCTATTAGGATTTAATTGTGTAGTTTTTGAGAAACTCATTGACCCATGTTTCATGAGTAGTAATTCAACATGAATCCATCTCTCATGAGAATAAATGGAACACTTAACACTCATTGAATCTAGGTGATGCTCACAGAGAAGAATCATCGGTTTAGTTAGGGTTTATTTTATAAAAGATATTATCGAAAAGCAGATGAATTTGAAATGCCATGGTTTCAAGCTTGTTGCTTTCCTTTTTTAGGGAAACCACAGCCATTTTTTGTATTATATATATATATATATATATATATATATATATGTATATGTATGTATATATACATATGTATATGTATGTATATATACATATGTATATGTATGTATATATACATATGTATATGTATGTATATATACATATGTGTGTGTATGAAGATGAAATGTAAAATAGATACAAAGAATATAATGCAAAGTAAAACCCTTTTTGTTGATATTTTATATTTTTGATATTTCAGTAGGATGGTGTTTTCTTTTAGGCTCTAATTATTTTAGAGTAATCGGGTGATGTATTTAATTATTACTTTCCAAATTTGTGTGAATCATAATTTTATTTTCTAGTAAGTACTTACTAGTTAGTAGTAGTACACAATACACATGTTGCATGCGAGCAAGAATTGATGTCTGAAGTGATGGCTTTTTGGGGAATGTTTCAAATAAAATGTCATATCTCCAACATACATGTGTAACTAGTAACATCCATCTAAAAATTATCATTCGATGATAATATATCAATGGTTGAAGGTTTATTTCGAATCAAATGTCTCGAACGAATCTTCGGCCTTGTTCAAGTCTATGGAATAGTGACACATTTCCTTCCACCTTGTACTACTTGTACTAGACATTAAATAGATGTCTTGTCAATGTCAATGACATTCCCTCTTCCATCAGCTCTGTACGCATTACAACTTTTTTGGCACAAACTTGTATTTATGTTGAAGATGTGCAAAGATTTAATCATTTCAAATAATTGAACTGGAAGTTGGACAGACAAATGTGTAGAGACCATCACTCAACCACTTATCTTATTTATAAGCAATTGAGCTTCTTCTTTTGTCATTTCTCATTTCATTTTTGGTAGTCTTGATAGTCTAGTATACCTGTAGTGCTCGTTAAATTATAGTCTAGCTTAATTAGTGAGGTAGGCTAGTAGTCATTTCTCTATAGTCACTTATATGTAGTCATTGTTCTATAGTGAATCAAGATGGACACACCAATTCACCTGACATGCAAATTGGAAGAGGAACGGAAGGCCCTTTTAGGTGACATCCCTGATGAAAACCTCTTGTAAATTTGCAATGAGGTTGTTCCTGTTGTGCATTTCAATATTCATGTTGTGAAAATGGTTATGAGGCGTGAGTTATTGGAGAATGTGAATAGGTACCATGACAACACGGACATCATGTCTCATTTTCTAGCTTCTCTTCTCGACCTCAAAGAAGAAAGGGTTGACATTTTCTACTCCTGAGAAGGAATTTTAAAGTAGAATACTTTAGTGATGACATTGACATTGTTTCTCATACAGAATTAAGAGTGAGGATCCCTTGGGTGGGTGAAATCCACAAGTTCTAGAACCTGGCCAGAATGTGGCCCTGCAACCATTTTTGTTGGGCCTGACTATTGGGTGGTTGAAGCACCATAAGAAATGGACACGAATTGGCTTGTATTTTCTCCAAAAATGGTATAATCAGGATGAAGTGGCATTGGACAACCCATGGCTTCAAAAATTCATAGCCTTAGTCAAGTCTCGTGCTTTCTACAAAGACTAGTATAGAAGTACTAAGGGTTTCTCCTGTAGTCTAGTTTCACTTTCTATTTTGATTTATCAAATTACAATCGTTGTACATGCATCTTCCTCATATTATAATTTTCATGGAATATCAATGAAATTTTTGGAGTTCCATATAAAATTGTATTTTATTGTTATGCTTACTTATGCAATGTTTTGTCATTTACAAATTTTTCCATTAAATTGTTAACAAATTGAATATAACATTTAACATTGAATTAAAATTAACATATTGAGGCTTAATATTTAACAATTAATTTAATCAATAAATCACTTAATTCAATGTTTAATTTCAGCAGTACAAAATAATAAAATACGTGCAACAGAATCAATAGTTTTAGATTATGATAAAAGTAGGTTTTGAAGGGACCTGAAACCCATTACAACATCATAAAATAGTTAGAATGATAATAGTCCCCCAGGTTTTACAAGGACCTTGAACCTACAAAATAATCAGGAAAATAATAGAATTGATAATTACTTTCACAATAAAATTTAATTCTCCATTGGATGGGCTTATTTTACAATCAAATTTAAAGTAACATTGAAAAACTATTTTATTTTAAAAATTAGAAATATTCTAATATATTTAAGAACTATGCTAGTAATACTATAAAGGTGATGCCGTGATTATCGTTGGATGAAGAAAGATCAACAACTCCAAATGTTTTTGGGCCGAATTCAACAAAAACAAAGCTTTTCAAAATACCTCAAAAAGAAGACACGTGTCAAACAAGTATCAAGTGTGAAATCACTATGCTCATAGTAGCATTGTTTGATCAACTTAGATCAATGACTAGAGATGATTTTCAGGCTAATCTAAGGAACCCTCAACCATTTTGTAAATGCACCTAGAAAGAAGACACATGTCTACTCTAATAACTAATAAATCAATATTGAATAATTCATATTGTGATAACTTTTAAATTTCAATGAAAACTTCAAGTATGCTATATAAATTAGAATGATTTAACTATATTGTATTAGGTCCTTAACTATAGCCTAATATAATTATTGAAGTAGTTTTCTAAGTTCTAACATAATAGTCAATATATTAAATATTTATAAACTACACTATTTTCATACAAACACTTTGATTATAACATACCAACTTTTTATTTTTTAATCATCATCGATAGCATAGAATATGATAATTATTTTGTTAATGTAAATGATTCAATTTGAAATTCAATGCACAAATACATAGATTCCTATTCCTATTTATTTTTTTATGAATATCTTCTTATTCAATCACAAAATAAATTAAAAAAACATAACACAAATAAGTCAAATTGTTTCTTGAAATAAAACATAAAGCATCTTTATTCAATTTATTTTTAATTAGTAATTGTTATCTTTAATAATAATATGTTTTACTCTCCTTAATTAAATTATTACAAGATATGGAAAATAAAAGCCATAACATGGCATTTGTTTTATCATAAGAGATCTTATTTAAATCTAAAATTTTAATCTTGGATGTACCTTAGATCACTTTGGAGTCTTCGACAAGTGTTAATACAATGTTTTTGATTAAGGAAAACAAGTTTTAGATGGACCTGAAAGTTTTACAGCAAAAAAGTTAAGACAAGAAAGTCCAGCAAAACATGAAACAGAAACCAATAGCCAAAAAGAAACAAAAGGCCAGAGGCCAGGAGGCAAAATCCAACCACCAAACTGACAAGTAAAACCAAACCTAATGGTTCTCCTTATCCAGATCCTGCAGAGTTTTTGCAGCTTCATGATCCTTCTAGTTGTCCACTCCTTCCTGGTTAGTGTTAATACAATGTTGTTATTATTATAATATAATAATAATTAATATTATAATTAAAATTTAATATAATGTCACAAGTGTTAATATAATAAAGGAGATGCCTTGACTACCACTGGATGCACAAAGATCAATGGCTCAAGATGCTTTTTGAGCCAATTTGGGCATCACTCAACTTGTTTTCCCAAATCACCCTGGAGAGAAGGCACGTGGCATACATGTATCACCTGTGACTATTCACCATTCACTTCAACGTGGATGATGGACCCATGGTAAATATCATAGTAACATGCATGACTCAGTGACAGGGCATTATTTACCTTGTATAGAAAAAGAAACAAGCCAACCACTGTTTGATCAACTTAGATCAACGACTCCAAATAAATTTTAGTAAATTTCAGCAATAGTCGACTTGTATTCCCATATACCCCAAAAAGAGGACATGTGGCATACTTGATGTAGCATCTATTAAGGCATCATCATCCTTTACATATTGTTTGATCAACAAAGATCGAATGGCCCTAGTCATATGTTGGGTTGATTTTGGCAAGCATAGTATTGTTTTCTCAAATGTCATGGAAAGAAGACACGTGTCATACATGTACCAAGTGAGAAAGAAGACATGTAGCATTGATGTGGACAATGGTGTGGTAATGGGACATGTAAAGAGGCAATGGTCAATGTGCCTACTACAGTTGGAGCATCAAAGATCAATGGCTTGAGATTTATTTCAGGTCAGTTTTGGTTGCCCTCGTACTTTTTTCAAAATTTTCCATTGAAAAGAAGTCTTGAGAAAGAATTCACCAACTCTTCATAAATTAGCAATAACTACTAGAATTAATCCTAAATTATATTGTAACCTCGTACGTTTACAGTTTCACAATTAATTATAATACCAATTGTCCATTGTACAATGTACGTAAGAATTAATATCAAACAAATTCTTGACTTTGTCGATTTTACAATTTGTAAAATTTGCTTTTGTGTATACTGTAGGGTTTAGTTTTCATTGTTCAATCTTGGATATCTGTACAAACTACCAATCCAAGTTTTAATAAAAGCATTGGAGCATCAGAAAGGGGTTACAAATCATAGTTTGCAAGTTGCAACGCAAACTAACTATTCCAAGACAACTCACAATGTCACAGAAAATAGTTACCAATTTGAGTTTCAACTTTTTGGGTAAGATCTTGAACACGTTTTTTACTATCACTTCAATAACTAGTATAGGTTATAGAATTCAAGGTTTAATTTTCAATTTATCGTGCATTGTAAGCCTAAATTGTTTATTTTCTAGATGCTAAGTAACTTGCAATGTTAAATATTAGAATTATAATTTAGGGTTTAAATGTTAATTGTGCTTGTAAATTGTAATTTGTGTCTGTATATAGTTTCATATATTTTTCAGTGATGATGAAAACATACAAGAGGAGTGGCATTAGCACCGGCAATGGAATTGCAACCCAAAATAAAATATGAGGGACCGGGAAGATATATTTTGACTTGTAAAAAGTGGTTAAAATGCCAAGTTTTAGTGATGAATTCCATGATATTTGGGATCCCGTTATCTATGGAAGGAGTTTTAAGGAAATCAGATATGAAATTGAAGATAAGTGGAATGATCCACATAAGGAGTCAAAATATATTAAATTGAACAACATGATAGGGTGCATTATAAATAAATTCGCAACATGGACTGGGGGAATTACCCGCTTGGGGTTCCCTCAAGTATTCCCTTACATCCAAAATTTGTAATGGTTTGTGTCAAAAACTATGATGAAAAAATAAAGGAAATTTTCAATCAAAATACACAAGAGGTAATTTTTTCAATCACACAAAGTGAATTTGGTAGACTATTTGACCTAGGGTATGAAGCAAAAAACCAACCCACATTGACCTAGAAAAACTAGCAAAAACATATGACAACTTACAAACAAATAAAAAACATTGTTATATCAGAAGGTTAGTAGACAGATTCAATTTGCCTCATGATCATAAATCTCCTTATGAATTAGATATTTTTTCATAGTGGGTTCATGATATTGTATCTCTACTATCAATGTGTTTCAGTTTGGAAAGTAACGAGAAAGTGGGTACCAATATTCTGAAAATGATTTTCAATATTAATTATCTACAAGATCTAGTAAGATAGAATTATATTGGGGACACTAGACATCATATGCACAAACAATTGTTAATGATTAAAAGAGGTTCAGACTTGCTATCATGGAAGACATTTAGATACACGACCTAATTGTGTTATCTTATGTTATCAAAGCATGGTCAATTTTTCTAAACAAACAAGCTTCAGCTTAAGTTTGATAAACCAATATTTGAATGGACACTTGTGATTAGGATGGGTGATCCCCAAGGGAACTATAACCACTTTGTACACTTCATTTTGGCACCACTTTATCATAAAATTATAGGCACTTCAATGCCTAGATTGCATGTGTCTTGTAAATTATTAATTCAATTGGGAAGTCAAATTCAATTGGTTGAATGGTACTTTATGGGAAAGTATATTGTATTAAGATTTTACAGTTCAATTGTAGAACCCTATAATCATCTAATACATTTGATAGAGAGGGTATTCACATTGGAAAATGTATGGTGGATGGAAAGCACAGATGTACTCTTTCATGGTCAGCAAAAGAAAACCACTTTTCCTTCCTTTCCCATTAGATGCGGAGGGTTCACATTTAAGAGAAGAGCATTCAATGTGTTATAAGATTTTTTTGCAATTTTTAAATTTGATGTTGTCAGGCGCTAGCAATATGATCCACTAAACATAATTGGTACAAAGCTTGTACAGAATGGGAACTTTGTAAGAAAATGTCAACATGAGAGTATGTCATTGATTGAAAGATTTAAAAACATGGACTCATGGGACGAGGTCAAAATAGAGATGGAGAAATGCACCAGTGAAAACAATATTTCAATACAAGAATTGTCAGCACAAATTAAAGAATTGCACAAATAGAAAGAAAAAGTGCAGCCCGTAACATCCAACATTTTTTACTAGAAAGTAGATCATCCAAGTAAAAAAATTCTTCTAGATGCCATAAGTAAATATTGTGTAGATGCACATTGGTATTGATCAAAGATTAATATTTTTTCAAAAATGAGGAAGAATCTCAGTGACCTTTGCAAATTTTGAAGAATTACCTAAGGATAAAATATTTAAAAAATTATGGGATAATGATTATCCAGATGCAGCAATAGCAAAACATGATGCTGATGATGAAGACAATGAGTATGAATTTTGTAAGGATCCTACATCCACTACCACAAGCATTGCCACTAGTTCCATTGAGTTCACTACTCCAACTACTAATGGTAGTAGTACATTTGATTCAACTAGACAATATATTGTACTTAATCATAAGATAGGGGGAAAATATGGCATAGGGGAAAAGATTATAGAAAAAATGGGTTATCCAAGTGATGGTGGTTTAGGTGCAATAGGTCAAAGAAATTGGTATCCACTCCTAATACCAGATCCACTGAAACATGGTCACAAACCAGTCATTAGAGATGGGTCAAATGAGTCAGATGACCCATAATGATCTTAAAAAAAGGGTGAACCCATACTATTATTTCTCCAAGATGGAATTCTAACCTCTCATGTTATTTCATCTTTAAAAAGTATGATGCAACTAAAATTTGACTAGAATACTATAGTTGAAACTCATTGTGCAAAGAAGCAAAAGGTTTCAGATACTTATATTGATACAATGTCAATCACAATTCCCTCAAGACAAAACCTTCAAAACAACCCAAAAACTCCTCTTGTTAGTGATAGTAGGGCAGGATTAGGAAGGGATCATGTCATTGGTAATCCTCAAAATGCAGTTATTACAACATCGGGCATTGGTGGAGACAAGTACAATGTTGGAAGTGTTATTTATCCTTTCAAACATCATATTGTATCAATAAACCCTAATTTTGAATTCAATAATTTTGTAACAAATTTTCAAGAAATGAAAAAAATGAATACAAAATAATAATAGGGCATTCAAGAAGAATGTACTTGAGGTGGCTCATTTGCAAGAACCTGCATCGAGTAGGATATTTCCAAGATAAAACACAAATAAAGAAATGATGGAGTTTATGATTGTTTCTCCCCTACAACTCGATAATTATCCACCAAAGAGTGAGTTGAATCCTCCAGATTCTCATGTTAGCACACTATCTATGGATTTCTCGAAAGTCAAAAATGTGGACAAAGTTAGTGTGGAAAAAAAGACCAACTCAATGGTCTACAGTTCACTATTCAATATGGAGAGAGAGAGAGAGAGAGAGAGAGAGAGAGAGAGAGAGAGAGAGAGAGAGAAGGGTTGGAGAAGGCAATTGAAAAGTTAAAAGTAAACCTAGAAAATGCAAAGGCAAAGAAGAAAGCAGTAGATAGCAGGTGCAAAGAAATAGAGAAAATGATTAGAAGTGTTTCCTCTCAAGAAGCAAGTGCATAGCCTCAGCCATAGAATATAGAGGCAAAAATGAAAATTATGAACAATTGGAAGAAAGAAATAAAAAGCTAAGTGATGTAAATGTAGAGAGAGACGCGGAACTCAAGAAGTCGAAGGAACAATTAGAAAAAAACAATTAAAAACTCAATGATACCTTGAATTGTGTTAATATGGATGCAGATGTAAAATTCAAAGAACTTAGGGACAAATTGCAAGAATTAAATAAAAAACTTGAGGATGAACGAATATTTGTAATAGATATATTCAAAAAGGTGGAGCCTAGTGGACATACAAATAGTAGCATAAATAAGGTAATTGGACAATGAGAAGGAAAAAGCAAAATGGTGGGAAGAGAAAGTAGAGGAAATAAAGAAACAAAGTGAAAATTAGTTGTCAAAAATGGTGCAAGAGGTACATAAGGAAAATAAAACAAAAACAACTTGTTTGAGTCAAATAAAAAAATAAAAAAATTTAGTCAAGCTAATTAACGAAAAAAATGTGGGGGGAAATTATGGCAAATATCGATAGGTTGTGTAATTGGTTTAAATTGCATCAAAGTGTTCAAGCTATTTGCGAGAGTATAAAAGAGCAAATAGAGAAGAACAAAGACCTTTTTAAGCTCAGGAATATTGCAAGACATATTATACACATAGTGATAGGTATTTGGCCAACCAAGGAGTTTCTAACCATGTTAGTGCATCAGTAAATTCATCAACTATCATTCAAAAATGCCAGAGTATAAGGGAAGGAGAGGAATATTTGAACTTAATTGGGAGAAATCTCACCAAGATGAATGACAGAAAAAAATTAATGATAAGTCTTGGTTTGCCTAATCCTTGCCCTTGTAATTCATCGATGACATTCGTTGTGAGGGAAGCTTACCAAAAAGAGTTGGAGGCCAAAATGATGTCTGAAGTAGTTAAGTTTCCTTCTAATTCAACTCCTAAAGGCATTTTGAATTGAATCAAACCATTGGCAAATGTGAATGCACTATTGGATGTAGCATTGCTTTCAAGTAAATCTTCCAAATATGGAAGTCTGAAGACATAACAAATGGTCAAACTCCAAACGAAGCAGAATTCAAAATCCTAAAAAAGTTGACTGAATCTTAAATCATCTCATAAGACATCCATGAGAGTATGTGAAAATTGGAAAGTGATTTTAATCATCTTTGTAGTGTTTACTTTATTTTTATTTGTGATTGTTTGATATGAGTTTAAAGTTTGAACTTTGTTTCTTGAACAGGATAAATGTAGTAGAATCCAAATGCTATTTTTCTTAAGAGGCCTTTCAAATGTAAAGGAAAAAAATGTTCTTGATACTTAATATGATGATACTTTAAGACTCTTCCTATGAGGAAAAATGCCCTAAACCTGTTATTGCTCCCTTATTTCTATATTTCTATAGAAGGAAATTCAGGGTCATTTGTGATGTAACCACAAGGTTTGCTCTTGCTACCTAGTCCTTTCCTAGGGCTTATAGGTCATTCCTTTGACCTTGATGGTGATTACCCACTCACCAAACTTGGATAAATCCAAGATCCACTCCATTCACCTTGTGACACCAATTGAAACAAAGTACAACTTCATAGGTGACTGAAATTTTCATTCACCACATGGCTTGCCAGGTGCTTCCTAGGTAAGTGGCCACAATATGCTCTCCAACCTTTCTTGAAGTTCTTGGTGGTCTTCCCATGCTTCATCAAGCTTTTTTTTAATCATGTTCAAACCAAAACAAAACACTTTAGAAAGATTTTCCAACTTTACAAACAAGTTGGCAAAGTGTTGCTATAATGTTGCCAAAACAAGGCTAGAACATAGACCTTGTGTTTTTCCAACTTCCTTCATCCTTGAAGACCTTTCTACTACCTTAACAGGTTCATATTGAAATTATCAAGCCAAGAAACAACTTTCAATAGAAGATCTTACAAGTTCACACAAAGACTTTTACAAATGTTGTTGCCATACAACCAAGAAAAGAGGGTTTCAACACTTAAAATTGTGTGTTGCTTACAAAACCTACATAAAAATATTAAAACAAATTAGGGATATGAATACCCTTTTCAAAAATAGAGATTATTCCACCACGTTTAGGCCTCCACCATATGTCAAACACCCAAAACACAAAAATGCTAAAAACTAAAGCTAGAAGTAGTTTTTGAACCCGGTTTTGCAAAATCTTGCATAACTTTCTTTCTAGAGCACACCATCACCTCAAATTGCACCAAGAGTACTGTAGGAACATTCCCTACCACTTTCCATACTTTATTTCACATTTTCAATTACCCAACATGTGATATGTTGCTGGTTACAGCAATATTTCCACTAGCCAAGACACTTTTCTTGCCTAGGGCATCAACAAACAATTGTTTTCCTTCATATTTAAGAGCCCTTCTTTTTGTAACATAATTTAAATTGTATCTTCCTCCAAATCCCACAGCATCATGAGGTTTCAATGGTGGAAAATGGAGAAAGAGTCCATTTAATTCAAACTGCTGCTATAAACTAGAAAACTAGCAAAAACTTCAAAAAAAATTATGTACAGTATTAACAAAGCTTGTACTATCAACTTGAGCATGTGAAAAAGATTAAAACTAATGCATATAACTGTTCCAAACAAGAAAAACCAGACTTCCAACCATATTCAACACGAAAATGTTCATTTACCAAGTGGCTGCCATGAAAAATGCACACAAAATCCGTACATGTATGGCCACTAAACTTTCCAACCCCTGAAACTAATCAAGAATGGACTTATATAGGTGTTTCCAACCCATTTTGGTCATTCTCAAACCCCTAACTAACTCTTTGCACTCATTTTCAACTTTGCAAGAAAAGTTGCAAAAAGTTGCAAAATTGGAATTTTGCAACTTTTGCAATTTTGAGCAATTTTTGCCATAACTTAAAATTCTTAACAAATGAGTTCACCAAAATTGGTAAGGGTTCATATTAGGTTTATTTAGACATTCCAAGATGGTTTTTGACCCTTGGTCAACTTTCTTACCACTTTGGTCAACCTAACCCCTGTTGAGCAAATTTTTGGCATAACAACAACTTAGGAGAAAAAACCCACTTAGCAACTAATGAAACCTTACCTAAGGACCTATTAGGTCTTATTAAACCACTAGTGATGTGGCTAGCATCACTACAAGCCAAAATAACAAGAAAGAAGCACTAGGTACAAACTAGCCTACCTAGGTGCTCCTGCACCATACTCCCCCCCCCCCCTTGGGAAAGTCAAGCATTTTCAGTTTGAAGAAGGTCCAATGGAATGTTCAGCTTCTTGAAGTCAGCTTCAGCCACCCAAGTAGCCTCTAAGTCAGGTTTACCCTTCCACTTGATGAGGTGTTCAAAATACACCTTGTGCCTAGTAGCCTTTTTGGGTCTTATTTCTAAAACCTTTTCTGCTTCCAACTTTGTGACCGGTGTTGTAGCAGCAACTTCCACCTCTCCATGAACATCTACAGGAGTCTGAGATATATCACCCTTAAAAGCTATCAAATCTTGAACATTAAAAATTTGAGAGATGCCCAAATCAGAAGGAAGTTCTACCTTGTAAGCATTTTCACCATACTTAGCCAAAACTTTGCACGGTCCTATTCTCTTCATTTGCAACTTGGTGGGAACACCTTTTTGGAGTCTTGCTTTGTTCAAATGTACCATGACATAATCACCAACAACAAATTGTATATCTTTCCTCTTTTCATCCAATTTAACCTTGAGGTTTTGAGTGTTCTCTTGGATAGTTTGCCTAACTTGGTCTTGAATTTCCTTCATATTTTAAAAAAAGTCTTCAACTTGTCCACTCCTCTTATCCAAGTCTCCAAGATTCCTCAACTCACACACACCTCTGGGATGCATGCATAAACCACTTCAAAAGTTGTTCTATTTTTGCTATCATTGTATGCATATTCAGCTGTGAAATCACCGTATCCCAAGACTGACCATACTCCTTTGTAAGGCACCTTAAGAGGTTGCCTAAGGTCCGGTTAACCACGTCAGTTTGACCATCAGTTTGAGGATGGTAAGCTGAACCAAAAGACATGTTAGTACCAAGCCTCTTCCATAGAGTTTGCCAAAAATGACTCATAAATTTCACATCTCTATCGGAAACAATACTCATAGGGAGTCCATGAATCCTAACCACCTCCTTAAAGAACAATCACTGTATTACATCTCATCAAATATTTATTTACCTTCAAAACATTGCTTCTTGTTGTTTCTGGATAGACCTGTACTCAGACATGAATAACTTTTGAACCAAATCAAAACTCTTTGATCGCTTTTGTGAAGATGGGCATAATTAGACCTATAAAAACATATCCAAAGCTCACAAAAATCCAACGGTGCATTAGGGAGATATGGCCGCGCACTAAGACTATTTTTGTCTATGCCAGTCAAGAACAAAATGCAGATAACTCTCTTATTTTTTAATCAAATACCATCATTCCAAAAACAAAATGAACATAAAAGATAACCAGTCAAACTAGACTTATTAGACTATTCAAACTCTCGAACTAGATTGCAGGAGATTTAAAGAAACTTCTTAATAAAAACTGAACAAAACATTCTTTGATTTGGTAAAACACATTCCAATTAAAATTCAAAGTCATTACATATTAGAATGGCTCTCTGGCTGTAGACCAGAGAACCAATATCTTTCCACTCCCTACTCTCTCTCCTGTAATCTTTCTACTCTCCCCTTTTTACAATTACATTGATCTCTTTAAGAGATTCGTGGGTAGTTATAAAACTTCCCATCTTTTCATGATTGCCACCATGATTACATAAAGTTGTCTATTAATAAACAATCTTGGATAGTTACAAAAACTATCTATCCAATGACCCATCATAATCTCATTATAGTTTTTGGTTACAAATGCCATGTAATCCATTCTAAATGCAATTTTAATCCATTTAACCATTCCTTAGACATGGTATCATTTCATTCAAGATGACTGAAACATTACAATATCACAAATCTCATCATAATGTTCAAGGGTTGAGATGCTCCCGCATCATACTCCCAGACTGTAAAGATTTCCATTTCCCTATGGAAATGCTGAGGAACTTTTTTTGTTGCTCGAACTCTTTGCACATGAAATTGACTCCCATCAATGGAGTAAATACTGGCTGCTAGCCATCATGCTTTATGTTGCTTCTTCATACCCCCCTTATTGTCATCTTACCCAATAGTAGACTGGGTCTGGTGATGCACTTCCCACTCTCGCTCAGTGATTGCTCTCAACATCCTACTCCAGACATATCTCTGATGGAGACAATACCAAGATCCCATCTTGAGATCTTCACATGCACAATTGCAAATGCATCCTTCTTGTAGCTATGATGGATCCACATACCACCAGTTATCTCTATCCACAAAAACACCAGATCTTTCACTGGCTTTGATACCAATTTGATGTAATCGACTCACTACACACTCCCAAGACTCAATCACCCTACTCAATTTTGCATATATTTCTCTATCAACATTCATTAGAGGCTCTAAAATACTGTCCCCTTCTCATAAGAGTGTACCCATTTACCCTAAACATAGAATCTTTACATTAAACTCCATGCTCCTCTTTGAATGAAATCTCATCATTCCATAAACAAATCTCAGTATAATGGTATACAATATGAGATAACACTGGCTATGAACGATTGTTGTATTACATCTCATCAAATATTTATTTACCTTCAAAACATTGCTTCTTGTTGTTTCTGGATAGACCTATACTCAGACATGAATAACTTTTGAACTAGATCAAAAATCTTCTATTGCTTCAGTGAAGATGGGCTTAATTAGACCTATAAAAACATATCCAAAGCTCACAAAAATCCAACGGCGCATTAGGGAGATATGGCCCCCGCACTGAGACTATTTTTGTCTATGCCAGTCAAGAACAAAATGCAGATAACTCTCTTATTTTTTAATCAAATACCATCATTCCAAAAACAAAATGAGCATAAAAGATAACCAGTCAAACTAGACTTATTAGACTATTCAAACTCTCGAACTAGATTGTAGGAGATTTAACGAAACTTCTTAATAAAAACTGAATAGAACATTCTTTGATTTGGTAAAACACATTCCAATTAAAATTCAAAGTCATTACATATTAGAATGGCTCTCTGGCTGTAGGCCAGAGAATCAATATATTTCCACTCCCTACTCTATCTCCCATAATCTTTCTACTCTCCCCTTTTTACAATTACATTGATATCTCTTTAAGAGATTCGTGGGTAGTTACAAAACTTCCCATCTTTTCATGATTGCCACCATGATTACATAAAGTTGTCTATTAATAGACAATCTTGGATAGTTACAAAAACTATCTATCTGATGACCCATCATAATCTCATTATAGTTTTTGGTTACAAATGCCATGTAATCCATTCTAAATGCAATTTTAATCCATTTAACCATTCCTTAGACATGGTATTATTTCATTCAAGATGACTGAAACATTACAATATCACAAATCTCGTCATAATGTTCAAGGGTTGAGATGCTCCCGCATCAATTTGTTAAATGTAATAGTTGTAAGTACTTATTGTACATGGTGTAAATGCGTATTCATAAAAATTTAATGTAGAATGCAGATAGACTAACAACGAACTAGACTAAACCCAAGAAATCATTATCAAAATGTAAATTCTATGAATGTCTTATGTTTCCCTAACTACAACTACTAAGAAAGCTCTCAAACTAGTATCTCAATGACAGTTGTAGAATGAGAGTATGCTTAGAATGCAGATCTACAAGAATGCATGCAAGATCTATGACTATAATAGAGATTATATGTTATCAAAATTGACATACAACAAACTAACATGCAATAAATGATGCTAAATAACATAAAAACAATGCTAAAATGCTATGAACTTGATAAAATGATCATGCTAAAATGATGGATCAAAATGTGCATATAGTGCACATGCCTAAAACTTGGGTCCTTTGCCTCTTGGATTTTCCTCCTATTTATAGAATTTCAGAAGGGGTTGGGGTAAGAATCAGGATTTTCACCTTTGACTGATGGGTGAAAGTGAAACTAAAAATATCTCATAAGAGACTAGGAGGAAGAGTCCAACAAACTTGGTTTTGAGGATAATTGAGGATATTTCTAGTTCTTCTAAAATGAAAATTTTTAATAAATGTCTTATTTATTCTCAACATTTTGTCTTTTTCCTCCTCCTTTTTTTGAATTTCATTTTATGAATTTGACTTGTTTTTCTCATCTTTTAAAGTTGATTTAGGTCTTGTCGATTTGATAGATAATTAATGACCTAAGGTGATTTTTGATTTGAAAGTCTATTGTGTTTCTTCTAATTTTCTCTTTAATTTGCATTGATTGATTGGAATTGTGTTATTTGGGTCTTTGCCAATTTTTGGGTGTCTACAAATGCCCCTCTTTGACCTAATATGCAAAGCATATTATTTCAAAGACTATCTTGACTTTCTGATTTTAGGTCAATTTCTAATGATTGGATGTTTGTTCAATGATATTTTGACATTTTGTAGTTGTCGTGGTGTTTGTTTGTTGATGGTTTGATGTCTGATCATTGATGATTTGATGTTTTGATTATCGTTGATTTGATGATTGGTGTTGTGATGTTTTTACTTGGATACCCTAGTTTCAATTGATTTGATGTTTGATTTTTTGGCTAGGGTAGGACGTTTTTTATTTTTTAGAAATTTTTGATGCCCCAGTTTGAATGCCCTAGTTTGATATGGATATATTGGCCCCTCAAAAATGAAATTAGAAAAAAAATGGAAGTGCAAAAATTAAGTAGGTTCCAATTTTATTTCTGAAAGTTGGATAGTTGATGGATAAAGATGATCAGGTTGGTTTGATACAATGCTCACGCGTGAAAGTGAGAAAAAGATACCAAGGGTGGGTAAATAGGGTGAAAAGTGATATAAATGCCTCATAAGAGGGTTAAATAGGTCAAAAGACCTTTTACCCTTGTCATTTTCACACTCTCCTTTTGCATTTGGTGATTTAGAGCTCTGAGTTAGTGAAGATGGTGGTCCCTTTATGAGAGCACAGATTCAAGAGGGGTTGTTGGTATGAGCGTCCAACAGACTATGGTGCCCCGATAAGTCATCAAGAGCCTCCATTTTAAAAAAATTCATGCGTACCTAATTTTTTTACATTTTTGTGCAAATTTTGGTGATAAATATGGTAGTTTAAGTCTTTTAGCGCATCTATCTCTTTTTGTAGCACATATGAGTTCTTGTAGCGTATTTGCATAATGATTTAATGCATTTGAAGGTCGATTTAGTGCATACAAAAACCTAGGCTTTAGGTGAAATAGTGCATATAAGGATTTAATAGTGCATTTAAAAGTTTAAGCATATATCATCTATTTTATAATGTATAAATCTGATGTTTTAACGCTTATAAATTAAATAGCTCTTATGCACTATTAAATAGTGTGTATGATCATTTAAATAGCACTTAGGCATGTTATTGCACTTGTGATGTAGGAAATAGCACTTCTGAATGTTATAATAGCGCATCTACCTGTTTTAATGCATTTAATTGATTTAGTAGTGCATATGTTCTAAGAAATAGTGCAAATGATTATTGAAGTGTGAAAATTAATTGTAGGGCCTCAGTTGAGTACAAAAGACTAGATTCTAGGTCTGTCAGCCAGGGATTTTCATAACAAGTAAACAATAGTAATTAGGTATTTGTGAAGTGATGTTGTAGGATTAATCTAATGATAAATAGGTAAAAAAGTGATGCCCCAGCTCAGGATACAAAGTAGGGAAAACAAGCAAGTCTGACTCAAGATAGAGAAAGATGAGTAATAGGTCCAAGATAGAACTAGTAGCTAAGTAGCTATATAAAAATAGGAGATTGATGTATGATGATCACTTTGTGATGAAAACTAACATTTTTTTTTGTTTGATGAAAAATAGGTACATGGGCAAAAGCTCATAGTACGAGGACTATAACCATGGCCTTTAGAGGTAGTGTGCCAATTGTAGGGTGTAGACCATCAGGTGATAGATAGATGTGGATTCACATATTTGTTATAGATGTCCAAGTTCTGAGTGAACCAAGGGCTATTGACAACTATGGCCGAGCGATGGCACTCGGACCACAACACCTTTCATTTGCCGATGGGAGAGATGACAGTGACTCTTGAGGATGTATACAAGATATTTTGGATCCCAACAATAGGGGATTTGGTTTATTATGATCAAACTGCTAATGGCACTACTTTCTAAAATTTATTTGGGGATGACAACATTGGTGATGAAGTGTGTCATGGTTTCAAATGCTACAATATGAGGCATTGTCGGCAGTTTTGGCTAGTTTGATAGAAGAATTTTTGTTGCTAGATCGACGAGGGTGAGGATGTCTAGTTGGATGGGGCTAATTTATACAAGATATGATTAAGAAACCACAAATATTTGCATGGGTAGTTTCATTTTGGCCCACTTATATCATGATTTACATCAAGTTGTGTATTCTGACACGTCAACGTAATCAGCAGGGGTGATATTGTTACAACTATGGACATGGGAGCATTTTCCCATAACTTGTCCAATGTGTGTGTGTGTGATAGTAGCCTCAGGGTATGTCATTCATGTATACTTATTCTAGTATAATCATTCAGGCCCATTTGGGCAAGACAAAGTATTGGCAACAAATTTTGGATGACATTGATGAGGTCATGTGTAGACCTTACAGGCTCACAGAGCCATGACCAGAGGATGATGATGAGATGATATATTTCTTTGGTTTAAGGTATTTTCTTGGTTGGGTTCCTATAGTGATAGAGTGGTCTTGTTTCAGGTGGGCGGTGAGACAGTTTGGTCGACCGCAGGGCATGCCACAGGGGACAACATATTATGCTTGGGTACAGTCAAAGAGAGCAATGTGGGGGCTGACCTTGGAGTACAAGGCTTTCCTGGAGGCCTTTTGTATATGATAGACACACCACAACCATGGACCTTGCGAGATGGGGTGGTAGATGCAGGGATGGAGGGGGATTATGCTCAGTGGTTTCGGGAGCATCCCTTCCCTAGATACACATATCCGGTGGAGCCTATTCCAGGGATTGATGAACCATTAAGTGGGGGAAAGGATGATGATGATAAGGGTGGCTTGGGGAGAGGTAGAGGGAGATGGTGAGCTAGAGTTAGGGTGAGGGGTGTGGTCAGAGTACGAGGGAGGGAGGCGAGGCTAAGTAGCCATGGTACTACCATAGAGGGGAGTGGCATGAGGCCCAGTGCAAGGACCAATGGGTGCAAAGAGGGTTGGAGGGATCTAAGACCATGGTGGTTCACAGGTGAGAGGAGGAATGGTTGGGTAGTAGGATAGAGGTACAGAGCAGGCTAGAGCAAAGCAGGTGAGGGCTAGGTTTGTAGTGCCTCTCCCATCTGACTTTTGTAAGTTGTCCTGATGGATGCACCCTTGCTGATCTTTTGTTGTGATGGATCATGATTGTGACCCTGAGTGGTCTACACCATTGAGGTGTTTGGATTTATGTTTCTTTATCAGTTGCATTGATTATGCTTTTGACTAATCTTTGAGATTATGATGTGATTTTTGGTTCACTGAGGTTTGTACCAATGGTTACCAGGATCGATGTGGTATCATGAGGTTGTTCCATGATTACCTTGAGATGTGTGCAGAGATTGTACTATGTTCTTTTACCATGCTACATTGGACTAGGTTCCTGTAGCAGTGGTTAGTCATGTTTATGACTATGTTTGCTTATGTGTTTTAAATGCCCTTTTAATGTAGAGTAATCAATCATTATTAAATGCTTAAGTAATTAGAATGGATTGTTCTTGTTGGATTATTCGGTTATGTGCTGCAAACATTTACCATGTTTTATTTTGATCTAAGAGATATATGTTCTTATGTGATGATTTACATTTGAGATGACCTAAGGGTGAAATGTTACTCTTTGATTCCAGTATCATAGATATTAGACTACTATGTTGTTCAGTTAATCATATTGCATGATGATGCCATTTTGAGATGACAGTGTGTTTTATGATGATATCTGGTTATCTGGTATTTGGACATACCTTTGATTATGTTATGTGATGGATTTAATGCTATGGTTATTTACTTCATTCCTACATTGTTATGCTTTATGCGAACGTGAGTGATGTAAATAGATTATTTTAATATAATTAATTAAATGGCTAAATTAGGTGATTTGATGCATTTATTGCTTCGGCTATGTTATTATATGCAATTGCACTTGATCGTGTTGTTTAGTGTGCAGGATTTATATCCCTGGCAATGGCACATGGAGTTAGTGATTCAACCTTCATATTTTACCAATGTCGTCCTTGTATGGTCGATGTATCCTTTATTAAAATGTTTAATTTAAACCTTTCGGTGATTATTAAATCCGAACTCATTTGCATTATGTGATTAGACTAGTAAGCGTGTCTGTGCATTTAGAGTTTCACTTTGTCGCGAAAGTTGTTCAAGAGATTTATGTGTTTTTGGGTTTTCAGACTTTTAAATTGATTTATTTTAATTTCTGTCAGCTTTGCCATAGATGAATTCATATTTATAGGAATAGCTTGTTTTCATTTGGGTCAATTCAGGGTTTAACTAGATTGGCCGGTTAAATGCCCTAATTGATTATTCACCCGAAAAGTGAATAAGTATCCAAAAAGGAATTTAATTCCTCACTTCTCACTTTCAAATTGGAAAGTTTGAGAGTAAAACCCAAAATCCTCTTCATGAGGATTTACTGTTTTGTTCGTTGTGGGAGCTGCGGGCGTGAGATCGTCGCGAGGTTGGGCTCGTTGGATCCAGCTCGGGGAAACCTCAGATTGCCGCGATTTTTAGCTACTTCTGCGGGATATTCATTTTATGGTTTAGATTCCCATTTTTCCCTTTTGGCTGTGAGGTAGGGCTTTCCTGTTTTATTGTTTCTTCTCTGTTTCTACTTCTGTTTTTGGTAGCCGTTTGTTTGGAGGCTGAGAACTAGTGTTCCCCTTCGTTTCTGTATGCTAGTTCTACCCGGTTGGGCGGGTATGAACATTTCCCTGTTTTTTGGGATGAGGGTTTGGAATTTTACACCGTTATGCTGGCCATTTTTGCATATGGTGTCCGATTCCATTGATTTTTGGGTTTTTGGGGTTTTTGAACCCAAAGGCCAAATGGGTTTTAATTTTGAATTTTTCCAAATTTGTGGAGTTTTTACCTCGTTTTGCATGTCGCCTTGTTTTCTTGGGTTTCTTTGGCACAATGTGGGTCGTGGACCTTGATGATCCGTTTGGATATCAGTCAGACCACTTTTGCATTTTTATGTTGCATTGGGATGCATGTTGCATCCGTACTCCCGACGTTGTGTTCGGTTGAGTGATTTTACACTTGTTATGGTTTTTGTTGGACCTTTGCTTTTGTTTCATGAACGCTAGGATTCGTGTAGAATCCATACTCTCGGATTGAGGCCGGTTGAGTGAGTTCATGATGTTTGGTCTTGTTACATCATTGGGATTCGTGTAGAATCCATACTCTCGGATTGAGGCCGGTTGAGTGATTTCATGATGTATGATTTTATTGGCTTTGGGATTCCTGTAGAATCCGTCCTTCCTATGTTGCTTTCAGTTGGGTGTTTTCTTTGCATTGTGTTCTCATTCCTGTCCTTGTGTTATGATCTTCGTGATGGTGGTGCGCCACACATGAGTACGTATGCGTACATTTGTTAGGTGACTTGCGAGGCCCGATCTTCCGTGGATTTGCCAGAAGTTATGATAATTGGGGTTGGGATGGGAGTATGCATGCCCACGGGCACTTGTCATAGGATGAGCATGGGTAGGGTAGGGTAGCACATGGAGGGGGCTTCTACCTCGCAGCCTGGTGATCATTGTGCCCAGAGGGTTGGCGAAGGAAGCTTTAATTAAGTGAAAATTAAATAAAATGTGTGACTGGTAATAAAACTTAAGATAATAAAATGGTACTTTTGTGTATTGGCCTTCCGTTGGGGGAGTTGAGCTACATGGTGTATTGGCCTTCCGTTGAGGGAGTTGAGCTACACAGATTCGAGCTTGGGCTTGTCGATGTGAAGTGACTCTCCATGATGTCAGCCCCTACTTAGTATCCTATTGAGTGTCTGACCAGGACCTGTACTCCTTGCATTGTCTTAGGTTCTTGGTTGCATCCATCATACTGTCTGGCGTGAGTGTTAGCCATGGATGTTGTGATTTTTGTGTGTTTGTGGTTGGATCATTATCTCCATCAGCACAGCGGGTGTGGACCTACAGGTTCCACGTGGTTGGGAGACGTAGCTACCTTCACCACTGCTAGGGATCGGTGTACAAAGACTATCTTTTGTCCTAGTGCGACCGTTGCTGGATGTCTTCACTTGGTACTTCGGGTTTCGGAGTATGCTTTCTTGTGATTTATGCTTTCATTAGGATGCTTGTATATCATGTTTAGATGATGTTATTTTATTTGGCGCATTCCCTTATTATGATGTTTAACATATGATTAGATGATGTGATTTTCTTTAGCAGTACATCTGTTGCTTATTGTTGTTTAGCATGTAATAGGAGATGTTATCTATTGTAGGATTATCTTATGCTTTACTACTAGCATGTTATATTTTCTTATGCTTATATTGTTTCATGTTTTAGTAGTGACATCCCTATTACGACAGTACTGACGATCTGGTCGGTGGCTTGGGATGTTACGCATGGGGGATGGCTAGGACCCACGATGGTCTTATGATGCTATTGACGGTTGGGAGGAACCACGCATTTATTTGGTTATTTAGTTCTGAAATGTATTTTGTTCTTTGCGATGTTTATTTCAGTATGTGCTTTGCTTTTATGTTTTAGATGGTTAGATGTTCCTCTTTCCTTGTTATTAGTGCTCTCGAGTGTTCATTCCTCGATTTACGTGGATCCGGTACTCCCCAGTGTGGAGGTTTCCTTGTTTGTTTAGCTTTTTGTTTACGTTTTGTGTCACGCTGATTTGTTTCCTCGCGCGAAATTGTATTTTCCTCGCGCAAGATTGTTTCTTCCTCGCGCGAAAGAATACACTTCCCACACGAGAATGTAAATCTTTGTGTGGCGCGTAGGGAATCCTCGCGCGAGAATGTGAATCCTCGCGTGAAGCTCAGTAGTCCTTGCGCGAAGTGCGCACTTTCTCACGTGAAGTGGTGAAAGATCTCGCACGAAACCCGAGACCAATTTTCTTTCTCGCGCGAGAAAAAGGGGCTATCTAGGCTTGTCGGATGAAAGTTTGGAAGTTGGTTTTGGACACCCTTTTGGTTTTTACACCTTTCTGGTTCAAAACAGATTTCCTAGGGGTTTAAAATATATCATTTAAGTATAAGTTGACGTATATTTAATTCCTTATAAGGAATTAAATATACCTCAACTTATACTTAAGATATATTTTAATATATGCGACAAATCATTTGAGATAGGTTTCAGACCTCTCAGAGATAAGTTATGGATTCTAGGAAATTTCAGGGCTTCAGAAATCCAGACTTAGCCAATTTTCAGGGCTTCAAGATTTCAGGCTTAGCCAAATTTCGAGATTCTGCATTTTACCCCAGCTTGGTGTTTTGTTGATGAGTGGTCATTTCTTGTGCCCTCATCTTGTTGTGGTGGTTGTTGGTTTTTGTTTGGGTGTGTCAGTTGGGTAGTGGCGTTCGGAGATTCGTTGGTTGTCGGGATTGTGTTGAAGTCTTCCGTTTGCGATCTTTGTGATCCCTATATGATGTTGTCTTGTGCATTCATACTTGTAAAAAAAAAAAATATCTTGGCTTGATTTGAATCCTTGTTTCCAAGGATCTTCGTGCGGGGCATTACAAGGTTGCTAGAGGATGTGCAGTTTGTCTGACACCAAAGGCCATGGGTATAGGCACCAATTAGGGATCTACAAGATGTATAGCCACAGGGGTCACAACAAGTGTTAACAAAGGCATAGCCACAGGTACAATAGTCAGTACCACTAGATGCACAACCGCCACCAAAGAGGCTAGGGGGATTGACTGATTTGGAGGCTAGGATGAGTACCATGGAGGGTTAGATGGGTGAGGTGTTAAGTACCCTAAAAACATTTATAGTTGTGATGATACCAGGGCTACCACCACCATCGAGGATAGATGAGGCATCGATGAGTCAGGCAGTTGTGATCGAATAGGTTGCACCTATGACAGATGTGACAGAGCAAGTTCCCTAAGAGGGGACAAGTGCCCCTAGTGAGCAGGGACCGTTAGATCAGGCACCTACGCATGGATGAGTGTACATTATGTGGTGTGGCCTCATGTCTCATCATGTATGATTATTCTTTTGATGTTCATTTGATATCTATGCTGATGTAATTTTGGATGTTCATATCGATAGACATTGAGATTTATTGATGTTCATGTTATGTGATTATTGGATGTTCATGTGAGTGCAATCTATCTTATATTCATGTGGATTTTGGCCTTTGGATGTATTGTCCAATTGTTGTTTTTTTTGTATGAGATATATGAGCTTATTGATGTTCCGATGTGTGCACTTGTTATATCATGGACTTATGTATGCATGTGATGGTTTAATTTGATGGATATGGTAGTAGTAGATGTAGATGTGTATATATATGTGAATGATTAATGTATCATGACAAAATGGATAATGATTAAAATAAATGACATGGCAATAATGATGTAATGAAAAGGTGATGTGATAATATGAGTGTAATGATATGAAATGAAATATGGTAGAATGACATCAGATTTAATGAAATGAGATGTAATGGAATGTAATAAAATGGAATATAAGAAACAGCATTGGGTGTAATGTAACATAATGTAATGAGATGTAAAATGATGTAATAAAGCGATTGTAATGTAATAAAATGAATTGTGAAAAATGAAGTGTAATGGGATGAATGTTGTGGTAATGCAATGAAATGAAATGAAATAAAATGACATAGGTAATGAAATGCCTAATGCACGAAATGATATGTGAGGAAATGAAATGGGTAATGAAATGAAATGAAATGTCTAATGCAAAAAATGATATGTGATGAAACGATAGGTGATGAAATGATCAGGGCTAGTGTAATGAAATGAAATGGAATTGGTAAGTGAATGAGAAATGTGATGAAATGGCAAGGAAATGTAAATAACACGATGTAATGAGAGGAAATATGATATGAGATATGATAAAATAGGATTGTATGGAATGGAATAAAAATGAATGTAATGCAATGTAATGATATGTAATGAAATGAAATTTATTGTGATGTAATGCAATGTAATGTAATGATATGAAAATGGAATGAATATGTAAATAAATAAAAAAGTAAATGAACGAATGTGTGGCAAAGTGTCATGGAATTGAACATGGTGAAATGAGAACTAAAAAAATAAAAATGTGAAGATGGGATGAAATGATATGATATGATAAATAAAAATGGGATGAAATGTAACGTGACAAGTGAAATGTGAATGAAGGTGAAAAATGGAAGGAAATGAAATTGTATGAGATTTGAAAGCTATGGGATGGGATGTCAACTTTTGAGATTCAAAAGACACAAAATGATTAGATGATATGCATGAAAGAAATTAATGTGATGAGGAAAGATGGAACACAATTCACGAATGGAGTGAAATAGGGAAAGTATATAACATGAAGTGAATTGAGATATGTGAGGAAATGAAATGGGATGGAATGAAAAATGAGGAAATGAGTTTGTGATAAACGAAAATGGAGAGGAGATGAAATTGTTGGAGATTCAAAAGCCATGAGACATAGTAGATGAAATGGTGAAATGAAATGAGATGGAGTGTGATAAAAAGTGATGTAGTGAATTAGGATGAAAGATGAGATGAAAAGTGGGGAAATGAGATTTGTTTGAGATTTGAAAGTCACGCAAGGTAGCAAATGAGGTGGTGAAATTTGATAGTGGCTATAATTTTTGAGATTTCAAAGCCACATAATGCAATAAACAGAATGAAAATGGGAAACCATGAAGCGTGATGCTAGTGGTGATGTTATGAAGAGACAAAATCCATGACAATTAAGTGCTAAAAACTCGTCTTGATGTTGATGTTGATGTTATTGTCTATTTTTGGATAATCGGCCTTGAATTGTCTGACTGATGTTTGTGAAGGTCATTTGGTGTAATCCTGACTTATGTGCCAACTATTTGTCTTCAAGGAACCCAAGATGAAAATGCAAACTAGGTGAATGCAACTAACTGTCACTTTTTAAAGAGATGCAAACTAATTTTCATCATAGAGTGTGTGATAAAAAGTGACTAAGTACAACCACCACTAGCTTGGCTATAGTGATATGAATACTATGTCATGCTAAGAAGTACTAGCAAAGACAAACAATGTACATGAAAATATGACAACTACTAGAAAATAGAAACTATAGCTGTAGATAAATTCAAAAAGGCACAAACAATCACATGTCAGATAAAAGACCTCACCTAAGATAGTGCACAAAATTGGTCAAAGTACACATGGCTCTCCAAATGAGAGAAGGCACTTATAAGTGGACACCAATAAAGCACGAAACCAAAGGATCATTGGAGTTAAATAGTGAAAAACCAATAAAAATTTCATGACTTCATCCCATTACCCCTAGTCAAGTGCATCATTGAGGTACTAAAAGCACATGATATCGTAGAAAACCATTATTTGCGAACAAGGTGTGCTTCCAATTGTGCATAATAGTATCAAGTTTTCTCAGTTATGCCAGGGAGCAACTATTGTACCAGGCACATAAGAGAGTGTGGGATGTGTCGGTGGTGATTTAGCAGTGAATTCTATCAGGCAATGTGCATAAGTGGGAATTAGGGTGCCTGAATATCGAAGCCAAGGGTCAAGTGTACTGAGTACCAGTGTGGTGGGGTGTAGAGAGTGGATACGTGGAAGACTAGTAAAGAACAAGTCTTAAGTGAGTGATGGCTATAAGTAACTGGATAACATGGGAATGGAACAAGGCGAGGTGAAGAGTAGAAGGTGGCTATTGGATATATTGAGAATTTGCAAGAAGTGTGCAAGTGAAAGTATGTCGAGCTCACCAGATTAGTCACAGTAGGAGGGTGATGCTAGCCAAGAAGGTGGATGAGGCAAGAGTGAAGAGAAAAGCACATTCAAAGAACCTCCGAGGAGCTGGTGGATCAGTCAGAACTACAAATGTTAATTTTGAAGCCAAGTGAAGCAAGTCAGGTGGGACAAGGGTCAGCACAACTCGAAGAGGTGGGGATTAGGGTAGAAGAAATGCCCTTGTCAGCTTTAATGGTGTTTTTGGGGACTACATTGCAATAGGAATTGCAGGTGATATTAGATGATGAGCTGATGATGCAAGTGGAGAATAGTCCACCTAGGATGACGAAGAGTATGTCAGGAGTGGAGGAGGAGGCGAGGGAGATAAAATCTCCTAAAAAGTCCATGGCAGAAGCTCTAAAGGATGCAAGATGCGTTAGCAGGGGTGAAGTGATGAGTGAGATGTGTCACTTGATTAGCCTCGGGACACCAAGAGAAGGGTCAACAGAAGGGGGAATGAGCAGTGTAAATGTGGAAGAGCCATAGCTAGAGGCTGGAGGCAGAGATCAATAGTCACCAGACATGGAGGAATTATGGAGGATGTTAGCTATAGAGAGAGTCTGAGTGGAGAATGTAGAATAGGAAGTCACATTTTTGCTAGGATTAATGGAGAAGGCGTAGGAAGATGGAGCACAAACAGAGGCAAGATGACTACAAGCAGTGGTGGAAGCAGAGAAAGCATAGGTACAATCACTAGAGAGGGAGTTGCATGTGGAGCACATGCGAGTGGAGGGAAATGACATAGGAATGCGAGTGGAGTGGTCACAGGCTCAGTGGTTGCAAGAATCTTTGAAGATGGCACAAGTAGGTTCAAAGAGCGCTCAGAATGAACTGGTATTACTGCAATCATAGTCTGAGTTATTTAGGGAGGTGATTGCAAAAGCAAACTCCCTAGCATTGAAGTTGCAAGAGTGGTTAGTATTAAGTGAGGGGAAGGTGAGGCAATTGCAGTAGCATTTGGGTGAGGCAAAAGCAGACGTGGAGCTATGGTAAATGGTGATTGATCAAATGTACCAAGATCAGGATGTGGTCCAACAAGCAATCACTGCAGTGGGAGTAAAAAAGTTGGTGGAGAATGTGTTCATGGAAATGCACCAGATGGTGAATGTACACCGAGAAGCCGCTTATTGGATGGGATGTTATTATCAGGCATTCCTGAATGAGGACCAGTGAGAGATGCAATTCATGGATAGGGAATTTACACAATTGTTGAACAAACAATTAAGTGGTGGGATGTTTCCAATTCCCATGGATGCAATGTGGGTACATAGGGGGTTGACACTAGGGGCTTCTTCTTCTAGAGCTAGGTGAGAAGAGACACCATTGATTGGACACCCTATTTTTCCACCTCCCCTAGGGAGGCTAGAATAATTAATTTGCCATACACTATTTAAATGTAATGTTGTCATTGTCATCATAGGAGAATAAAAAGTGTGTGCTTGTTGTTGTGGCAATCAAAGGGACAACAAAGGTTGATTGTAATGCATTGTCATGTGTTTTTTTGGTATTTTCAAAATATATTTGGATGTTTTTAGCCTTTTGAGGAATATGTGAATGTTTTTGAAATTTTTGGTAGATATTTGTATGTTTTGGGATTTTTTGAAAAATGTTAGAAAGGTTTTAATTGCCATAAAAGTGGGAACAATATGATCCATAAAGGAAGGAAAACCTTTACTTATTTGTGGGGAATTGAATGGTTGTGTGAGCTTGTGATGAAAGATGAGTAGAGATTTACATAACATTTGGAGAGCCATGATATGTAAGGCATAATTTTGCATATGTCAACAGAAAAAGGAATTTGGAGCCCAAAAAGGACACTTGGGTCTTGAGAAGGTGAAATAGGGCCTTGAAAGAGGTGCTTTGACCCAAAAAGGCTTGTTGGGGGCACAAAAGGACACCGAGGCCTTGAAAAAGGCAAAACGGGGCGTTGAAAAAGGTGCTTTGGGCCTAAAAGGCACTTAAGGGGCCTGAAAAAGGTGCTTGGGCCTAAGAAGTGTTTGAGGGGTCCAAAAAAGACACTTGGGCTTTGAAATAGGTGCTTGAGGGGCCTGAAAAAGGTACTTGGGCCTAAAAAGGCACTGGAGGGGCCTAAAAAGGTGTTGGAGGGGCCTGAAAAAGGCACTTGGGCCTACAAAGGTGCTAGAGGGGGAGCCAAGCTCTTGCGCTTACACTTACTTATTTTGTGCCCCCGGTTGAGTGAGGATGAAAGAGTCTGATGGATATCTAGGCTTTCGAGATAGCATTGATATATTTGTTGAAGGGGGCTAGACTAATCATGGTCATTGCAACATAAATAAGACTAATGATCTGTTGGGAATTGTTGTTCATGACAAGAGGAAGGAAATAGGGGTAGCTCTTGTGCTATCTACGTTGTGCTAGATTTTCCAAAGTCCAGCAAAATGTTTCAAGACATTACTACGTTGCTTCTTAATATCAGTGAGGCATGTTGGATTCAAATATTGTTATGTCTTGTTATATAGCCCAATTGAGCTAAAGTGAAGTAGGAATTGATAGGAATTTTGGGGTGTTGTTAATTTTTTAAGCTTTCGTGGCTATGTTCAGTAATTATGACCCCCTTTTGAATGCCTTTGGCAAAATTTGAACTTTTTTGATAATTTTTGATAATTTTAAATCTTTTTGGTAATTTTTGGCAAATTTTGGATTTTTTGGTGAATTTTGGCAATTTTTGAATTTTTTGATTATTTTTTATGATTTTTTAATTTTTTTGATAATTTTAGATGATTGCATAATTTTTGGGAGTAGAATGAGGATGTGAGTGAGATTTGTTGGAATACGGGGATAACCAGGACCATGTGAGGCACCTAAATAGGCAAGGAGACCAAAATGGGCCAAAAGGTAGGAACATGGGCATGAATGGCTATGTTTGGGATTCGAGGGGGTAATGATAGGATTTTGGGACATCAAATGGGTCGAACAAGGGCTAAAATAAGTATTGGTGATTGTTGATCAAGGTGGAAAGCTGAGATGTGCATTGATTTTCTTGCAATTCATGTCTATGGTATCTCAAAACATAATTGGACTCCCTATTTTGCTGAATTTGTTGTGCTCCCCTTTGTTGTCATCATACTGGTTGTCTCTGCTATTATGAACTACATATGATGCTAAAGAACCATGGAACTATGACCCACAAGTGTGTCTCAATTTGGCATGTGTGAAATTAACTTAAATGTGCTAGATGAGCCTCAAACAAACAAAATTTGTCTGGAGGCAGTTGCTTAAGGACTGTCTCAATATTTTTTTCAGCATTGAAGGACTTGTGTTGTTTAGGAAAGTCCAAAGGTGTTGTCTCTTGCCCCTTTTCAACCCAAAGGAGGCATTCTCACTTCTTTTGTACCATTTTTTTTAGTTTGTTTTTATTTTTTTATTTTTTTGGTATTCTTGATGTGTTTCTCAAAGCTCTAGACATAAAACTGTTTGAGACGAATACTATTGATGGGTTCTGCTAGGTTTGTGCCATCATAATCTAAAAGTTTGTAAGTACCAATCCTAAAGGACTATGTGATAATGTAAGGACCAATCCAATTGGCCTCCCATTTTCCCTTCTTTTCCCTCACCACTTGGTTCTTAGGGTTTGCTCGACGCACTAGGTCACCAATCTGAAAAACATGAGGTTTGACCCTTTTGTTGTAATGTCTCGATAACCCATTCTGATACACTTTAATGTGTTCATGTGCTACACGTTGATGTTCTTCTAACAACTCTAGTTTCTCTAGATGGGCCACTCTATAATCCTCATCTGATAGGACTTCTCGAAGAGTAACTCTTAAGGATGGGATCTCAAACTCTAAAGGAAGAATAGCTTCACAGCCGTAAACCAAGGAGAAGGGTGTCATGCTCGTAGGCATCCTAATACTTGTCCTATAGGCCTAGAGGGAAAGTTTCAACTGTAAATGCCAATCTCTACCAATGTCATTGATAGTTCTTTTGAGGATGTTGATTAATGGTTTTGTTGGTGGCTTTTGCTTGGCCATTTCCTTGGGGATAATAAATTGATGAGGAGTGGTTTATAATGTGAAACTTTTCAAATAATTCATCAATTATTTGATTTTTAAAGTGCAAGGCATTGTCGATGAGAATGGCATGGGGTATGCCAAATTGACAAATGATATGGTTTAGAATGAAGGAAGAGATTTGTTTTCCCATAGAGTCGGCAAGTGGTGCCGCTTCGACCCACTTGGTGAAGTATTTTGTGGTGGTGATAATCCATTTATGTCTGCTAGAGGATGGTGGATGGATGGCTCCAATTAAATCAAAGCCCCACTAATAAAAAGGCCATGGTTTGGCCAAAGGGTTGAGCTCTTGGGCTGGTGCATGAACAAGGTTGCCATGGATTTGACATTTTTTGAAAGTTTTAACATAGTCGATAGAATCCTTTTCCATGGTTGGCCAAAAATAGCCCATCCTAAGAATCTTCTTTGCTAGTGTGAACCCACTGGAGTGTGACCCACAAATCCCTACATGGACTTCCTATAGAGCAACTCTAGACTCGCCCTTTTCAAGACATCTAAACAAAGTACCGTCAAGACCTTTCCTATACAACATATCAACCACCAAAGTGTAACATGAGGTTTGTCGAATGAAATTTCATTTTTGGTTACGTGAGAGGTCAGACAAAATGGTATAATCATGGAGGTAAGTGATGATGGGGTTATACCAAAGGGAATTGGGAGTGTCTTAGTGGAAAATGATAAGGGAATTGGGTTGAATAAACATGGGTTGAACCACCTCTTCTACTAAGAACTCATACCGCTTATGCTACTCTAAGAGCTGGACTAAGGAGGCCAAGGTGGCCATAGCATATGTTGCTCTGTTCTTCTCTGTGGGAATTTGTTCAAAAGTAATATAAACAAAACATGCCTTGAGTGTGTCAACCATATGTTTGCAAGGCAATAACTTTTCATCTTCGGTCTGATAAGTGTCAGTGACTTGATTGATGATCAAATGGGAGTCTCCATAAACCTATAGTGTTGTTAGTTTCCATTCTAAAGCTCACTTGAGACCTAAGACCAAAGCTTCATATTCTGCCATGTTGTTGGTGCAGGGGAAAAGAAATTTGTAAGACATAGGGATGGTAACACCTAGTGGCATGATGAACAAGATACTAATGCCTGATTCATGATGTGTGTAGGAACCATCAAAATAGAATTTTCATGTTACTGGCTCTGTCTGAAGAATGTGCATATTTGAGAAATCCGCTAGGATAGGATTTGAACTCTCTATAAGTGAATCTTGCAATTGATCGATAATGGCCTATCCTTTGATTGCCTTCCTATCAACATACTCAATGTCAAACTCACTTAGGATCATCACCCATTTAGCCAATCAGCTTGATAATGTTGTTTTGCTAAGGAGATATTTGAGGGGGTCAATTTTGGATATGAGCTTGACTTTGTGTGTTAGAAGATAGTGACATAGCTTTTGGGAAGCAAAGACTACAGCTAGACAAGCCTTTTCAATAAAAGAGTAATTGAGCTCATAGTTGACCAAGGTACAACTGATGTAATAGATAGCTCATTCTTTTCCTTGGTCATTTTCTTGTGCTAGGAGGGCTTCAATTGATTTATTCGTTAAAGAAATGTACAATAGAAAAGGTTTGTGTGATACAGGAGGTACCAACATGGGTGGATTTATCAAGTAGGTTTTTAGTAAGTCAAAAGCCTTCTGACACTGATCATCCCACTTAAAATATATATCTTTGTGTAGCAAGTGCATGAAAGGTATACACTTTTCCGCAAACTAAGAAATGAACCAATGAACTGATTGAAGCTTGCCTTGAAGAGAGCATAGTTGACTTAGATCCTTTGGAGGTTGTATACTAATTATGGCTTGTACCTTTTCAGGGTCAACTTCTATCCCTTTGGCTGAGACAATGTATCCCAGAAGCTTGCCTGATTTAATGCCAAAAGTGCATTTCTTGGGATTGAGCCTGACTTTGAATGCTTCTAGGTAGGTGAATATCTTGGCTAGTTTGGGGAGATGTTCTTCTCGACTATGGGATTTGGTGAGGATGTCATCCACATAATCTTCCATAAAGATATGCATCATATCATGAAAGATAGTGGTCATAGCCCATTGATAGGTAGCCCCAACATTCTTTAGCCCAAAGGGCATCACATTCCAACAAAACATGCCCCACGCACAAGTAAAAGTTGTTTTCTCTTGATCTTCTAGTGCTATCTTGATCTAATTATACCCTAAAAACCTGTCTATGAGTGAGAACATGGAATGACCTACTGTTAGATTGACAATGGTGTCGATGTTGGAGAGGAGGAAATCATCTTTGGGACATGCTTTATTTAAATCCTGGAAATCAATGCAGATGTGTATGCTACCATTCCTCTTTGATATGGGAACAATGTTGGATATCCATGATGCATACACCAAGGGCTGGATGAAATTAGTGTTGATTAACTTTTCTAACTCTGCTATAACTAATAGAGCTATATGGGGATGCATCTTTCTGAGATTTTTTTTTTACTAGCTTGACCTTCGGAGAAATGTTGAGATGTGGAGGATTAAAGTTGGGTCTAAGCTGGGCATGTCTATGTAAGACCATGCATAGTTTATCTATCTTTATTCAAAGAAGTAAATGAATGCCTTTCATTCCTATGTGCTTAAGGACTATACTAAATAAATGATCCTTGGTTCTTTTTCTGTGCCAATGTTGACTGGTTCTATTGGTTCAATCAAGATAGAAGACCTTTCCTTAGAGTGTTTGGGTAAGGTATCAATTACCCCATCTATGGGTGCCACAATTGGGTTTTCACCTTGGGATGCATCACTTCTATTTGTTTCTATTTTTTTCTTGAGATCAGCCATAACTTGGTAATGATCATTGAGGTTATGGAATGCTTGACCTGTTCTAGTGTGACTAAGGTAATTGATACCAAACTCAACTATATGCCTTTCTTTTTCTCTTTGTTGATGAGATGGTTCAACCACATTAAGGTAGATGAAGACTTCATGGTCGGTGTCAAAATGAGGGATGTGGTGAGGCTCGATTGTATCCCAGTTAATGATTTTGGGATGGACTAGGGGGAGTGATTTGTAATATGGAAAGGGTTTAGTAGGGTTTAAAGACATGATTTCATTAGATGGCTCATATGTTGTATCTGTTAGATCTATGACATGAGCTTCTTCTAGAGTATCAGGAAAAGTAGAGATTACGAGAGGCTCATAGTAGTCATCTTCAACTTCTATTGGAGAGAATTCAGGGAATAGGGTTTGAAATTAAAACCCTTCAACATGTTCATCATCTTCTAAGTTGCTCTGTTGTACCATAATTCTTAGTGAAGTGGGTCTCGGACTAGAGGTTGTTCCTTGTGTAGCCAAACTGTCAGAAGCGGGTATGTGAATAACATCACATTCTTTATCATGAAGAGACTCCTTGGATAATGATTCAAATTCCCATTTAGTGGAATCGTCATTATCTTTTTTATTAGAGGTGTTTATGGATGGTTCTTTCATGGGATGTGAACCTGAGAGGGATAGATTCACATTTATGATGTCAGTTGTTTTCTCGCTATAACCATCATTTTGTTTAGGTACCCACACCAAGGTGGAAGAGGAGGAATCACTATGCTTAGGACAAGCTTTAGAAGAGGTTTGTGTCTTGTCTTTTTCACCATACTCTACCCCCATTTTGGACCTATTGGACCTAAATTGTGCCATTAGGGGTTCAATGATGCCTATCCCTTTCCCTAAAGCACCATCTCTTGTGTATCCCATCTTTTTTATTAGGTCAAAACCTTTTTTTTGTAGGTGGGGGGAGATGTCAATGTTTTTTTGATTGATTTCTTCCACAAAGTTTGGAGGTGTGCCACTCGCTTTAATAAAATATGCATGATAAGGCTTGGTGGATGATAGTTTTCCATGAGATCTCAAAGAAAGTGGGGGATATAATAGGGAGACTAAGTACTCACTCACCCCTTTGTGATGCAATTTACACTTTCTATCAAATTCTTTCATCAATCTATCTATTTCTTCGTAGTGTGACTGTTTAGGGTCTTTGGATGATGATGGTGAAGGAACGGAAGGACCTGAACAACCCACTTTCTCTTTACCCTTAGTTGATGTTGATGAGTGGTTGTCATTTCGGTTGGTGGAGCATGAAGCATCTATAGATGTGGACTGGTTGATGTCATCTATTGGTGTGCCAATTTCTTCCCTATTGTGAGGGACACAAGAATTACAATATTGGGCAAAGTGTTGATCTCTTGGTATGGTCACCTCTTGACCCATGTAAGTAAATTTAAGACACTAATGATAAGTGGAAAGAATGACCTACATGTCATGAATCCATTGTCTTTCCAATATGATGTTACAAATTAATTATAGGTCTAAGACCTGACAAATGGTCTCTTTCACAACTAGTCCTACTTTGATTGGCAGAATAACCATGCCTTTTTTGAGGATCTTTCCTCGTCATCATAAGCTTTGATGGTAATTTTCTTTGGTCAATAGAATCCTCTGTATACCCTAGGGCTTTTACTAAATTGAGTGTGCAAATATTGAGGCCTGCTCCACCATTGACCAATGCTCTCTTAACTTTATTTCTATGGATAAATACTTCAATATGAAAAGGAGAGTTTTGTGGCTGGATGATGGACATGTCGTCTTGGGCTGAAAAAGATATGCAGTGAGGAGCAACTAGATTGTTGACCATGTTCTAAAATCTACTCATATCTAGGTCATTTGGCACTAAGGCTTTGGTGAGTATTTCTTTATGTTCTAGGGAGATTTGTAATAGTTCAAATATGGAGATGTGGGTTGGAGTCTTAAGTAATTATTTGACCAGGTTGTACTTGGGAAAGGAGGAACTTGCAGTTGCATGATTGAGATTTGTCACTAGTCCTGGTAAAACAACTTTAGAGGCCTGGCCTTGGGTGATAGCATTTGAGGATTTATTTTTATTTTTATCTTTAACTATGATGACATTTACAGTGTCATCAAAGCCATAAATCATGTTAATGGTATTGTCGTAATGATGCACATAATTACCTTAGTGTGAGGGGGTGCGTTCTGATTGGCTTTGGAGGATTCACCCTTTTCATGACTCATGAAGGGGTTCTTGAAGGCCATATGGTCTTTATTATTGCTAAGGTTGTTTATTTCGATGACCCCATCATTGGTTAATTTTTGGATTGCCCCCTTAAGGTCAAAACAACTATTTGTTAAATGCCCCCTGTTTCAATGGTAGGCACATATGTGCTTTTTGTTCCACCATTTTGATTTGACTTAGGGTTCATAGGGTTTGGCCTCAGGAAGTACAATGAGTTCATCAACCAAGAGGGTTTGCAAAGCACTTTCGAAAGACACCCCAATAGGAGTATACTCCTTGGGTATGTCAAAAGATTGATATCTACGAGGAGGAGCTTGATTGTACACAACTTGTTGGTTGGATGTTGAGGGGGTTTCTCCATTACATCGATAGAGTGGATGGGCATTGTCTTGTTAGGGTGCATTTGGGTTTGTGTTGTTGACAATAGGATATGATTGGTTTAGATGGGATTGGGTTTAAGGTTTGATATGGTTGGCTTTGACCATCCCATCATTAACAATGTTCTTGTTGTTGTTTTGCCACCATGAATTTTGTTTATCAATGGCCTGATCAAAGGAATTATGAGTTTGTGTAGAATTGTTTGAAAAGCCCTTACCATCTTTTGATAGTTTAATGATGTCATTATTTAGTAAGGTCTCTTCTACCTTAGCAGCATTTTCTAAGGTAGTTTTGAAATCTTTAGGCCCTTGGAGTTGGATCCATTAATTCATCAGTTTGGAGAGACTATTAATGAAGATGTCATTCTTCTCTTTGTCGAGTATGTCTCTATGATACTTGCCAAACATGTGTCTCCACCGTTGTAGGAAGGTCTTGAATGACTCGTCGGTAAGTTGTTTCATATTGCATAAGTCGATCATTGTGACTTCCCTCTCAATATTGTAGGAATATTGGGAGATGAACATAGAAGCTATTTGGTCAAAGGTTTCGATGTTGGAGGGTAGCTTGGAGAACCACTCCATGGATTTCCCTCCAAGGCTTCTAGGAAACAGTCACATCAGGTACATTGTGTCATGGACAAATTCCATACTTAGGGTATAAAATTGTCTGAGGTGGTCTTGCGGATCCAATGTGCCAAAATATTTATCATATTTTGGTATTTGTACATTTTGTGGGAAAGGTGTGAAGGTAATATTCTTATCAAAGGGGAGAGGACACACCTTTTTGAGGCTAAATTCTACGGGTTGTGTTTTCCTCTCTTCATTCTCTCCATTTCCATTTGTAGGTCTTGTAGTTTTTGTGTGACAATGTCTAAGGGTGACTCTTCTTCATCTCATTTTAAGTTGGTCATATCAAAGTCAGATGACAATTTTGCCCCTTGTTGTGCTAATGCTAGTATGTAATGTTCCTTATGTTTCTTGATTATCTTGTCCATGATGTCGATAGGCTCAAGATTTTGTTGAAAATCTTCAATTTTAGTTTCAATATTCCTATCATCCCATATGTTAGATGAACCCATTGTGGCCACGGATTCTGAGTTTTGATTGAACAAGGGTGACTTGTGAATAGTTGTGTTCTATGAGCAATCTATTGTTATAGTAGGTTTAGGGAGATTTAGAGGTTTTGTGCTCTTGATGGTTCCATTAGCTATTCTAGCACTCATTTGTATAGGCAATCATTTCAATTTTGTAGCTACACTTGTTTTATATGGTGGCCTAAAATGTGAGTCTGATTCCTTTAGTTCTTAGGCATTTTCAAAATGCAAGGGTTTCTATTGACCATGATTTGTCTGTAGTAATAAAGCTAGGTTGAACAAGGTGTTTGCCAATGTTGATAGGATGGGTTTCACTTTCGCAAAGTCAAGTAAGGGATGGATGTGTCTCTTTGAATGTTTCTAGCTTGATGTGCATTTGATGACAATGTTCCCCTCTGGCATTGATGGAAAGATTGATGAAAAACATCTAGGTTCCAAGAATACCAAACAATACTCTATTGTTTTTGCTATTCTCATCAAATCCTCTTCATTAATCAAATCTGAAAATCTCTGGAACATTGCTCTATTCTACATCTTCATGTTATATATCTTCCCCACAGAGATATTCATGAATCTTTCTAAATCTCCCTAATAAAGATATGTTCAACTGTCTCTCCCTCATTCAACTAGAGGATGTTTTTCATGTAGTCTCTTCTCCATTGACATCAATGACAAATGCCTCATTATGTCAATGACAAATACCTTTTCAAAACCTTTTAACTAAAATCATTCACATGCATCTAATCCATCTAATAAACATGAAATTAAAGACATGCATGAAAATAGATAAAACCAGAATTTGATAACCCAGAAACCCTCCAAAATGAGAAGGTAAAACTGGGGTGGGGATGACACCCACAAAGTATCACTATAGCAATATGTAACTGTTCAAGGTTACAAAGTTTGACCACTTCCAATGGTCTACCCTATGAAAGACCTATCCTGTTACAGACTTTACACCTTATTAAAAGCAACCTGGTTAGGATTTACAAACATTCACTTGGAATGTTACCCTGTTAAATGTTTACAATCCTGTTAAGGATCTACAATACGACTATTAAACCAATATAGCTGTTAGGCCAACCTATCAACATAGGATTTTCATTCTCACAATACAATGGTTAGAAGGTATAGAAGAACGTCTTGACCTAATGACTTGCAATCTTTAATTACTGATTCCATATCCTCTTTCTACTTTGACTACTTTGATCCTTGCTTGATCTGATTTGTCTCTTCTTGAAATTCTGATACTCTGTTCTTGATCAACTGAATTCTGCAATGTTGTTTTGCTCTGTCTTAGTCTTTACACACCCCTCTAAACTTCTCTGTAATTCACCCATACACTTCTCACATACACACATACAATGGGGTTTCATCCTCCTTTTAAAGACTTTGAAGCCTTAGGGTTAGGTATGAATCTAAGATCCAAATTCATTCTTCATTTCCCGCTTAATTCATTCACTTTTCTTATTGGTTGCATGCCTTCTCCATTTTTCTTATTGGCTACATATAAATTGCATAGGAAATGCAAAAGATTCGATCTTATCTTCAAGATCCTTCAAGATTCATCCTATGTTGGCTCCAAAAATAGTTTACATCTGAGTTTGTGAAGATACAAACTCATATGTTGATTTTGTGTTACTCGACACTTACTAGTTGCTGATGCTTGACACATATAGGAATTCTGTTTCACTTGGCTCTTCTAGAAATTCTATTTCGCTCGGCATATATACTCTTCTCGAAATCTATAGTGACTTGGCATCACTTATCACTCAACACTTGAACTTAGCTCGGCACCTAAAGTTCAATCAACACCTATTGAATCTTTGACTCAGCACACACTATAGCTCAACATCTATATTATACTCGGCATCCTCTTGAGAATTGCTTAAGTGTGTTGACACTTAATTGTCAAAACCAATTTGAGACCAAGCATCTCCCCCTTTGACATGAGTGGCAAAAACACTTAACTAAGCATTATGAATATGATTGTTGGTGTAAATACGTACTTTACTATTTACACTTACTTAAGTTTACTTAGGTTAATGCATTATTTATTTATATTGCATTATTTTATTATTTTTATTTATGAGACACTTAGGAGTTTGTGCAACCTTGTGAGTTGTCATGTTGACAACACAGGAGTACGCACCTCTATTTGAGCACATGGTTTCTATAATACTATTTTGCGTGTCCCACCCTTGTAGGCTTATCCTCTCATCACCGCACTTACTTATGTGCTTAATGGAGGATAATCCATATCTGGTGGGCATGTGCTTGGTTGTATGACACATCATGATGCTAACTTCTATGCATTCTAGAAGCTCTCCTGAGGCCTTTATATTCAGACACTCCTAGTGTACTCTTATAGTATCAAGTTATTGAATACATTGTTATTCTGATCATACTCTCTCCATTTTTGGTCTATAGTTGTGCTTGTGTTTGAGTTCTTAGTTCTTGGGTGAATTTTTCCCTTAGGCAAATTCTTACAATGATCTTTATGAGTATACGTCACATTCTATTAACTTCAAAAACTTGTTCAAAATTTTGTATACCTCAAAAATTTGTAACTCCTCCTGAGCTGATGTGCCATTCCTGTCACCAAAATTTCTTGTGCTAAATTTGTCTTGTACTGATATGTTTGATACTCTTTTCCTTCTCATTCTTTTGCCTCTATTTTTGTGTACCTTGTTTCTACTCCCCTTTTCACATTCTCTTGCAGTTTTTGCATCCTTTTGACTTTATTCCCTTATTGTGTTACATGAATATCTCCTTATCACTTCCATAAAATTTGAATATCTCCCCCTTTGGATATTCTTTATTACTTCCATCAAAGAATGTAGTCTCTCCCATTCTTATTATCTCCTATGGATATATCTCCCCAAAATATTATATCTCCCCCTTTTTGACACTTATGTCAAAGCGTCCTAAGGATCAATAGAATATTTAGCCAAAAATGTTTTATTTACCTCCATGATCATCTTTAGAGAAACATCCCATTTTTTTAAGGCAATTTCTAGTGGTTTTTGTTGGATGGTTGTCTCACTGCAAGATGTACTAGGCCTTCTAGTGTAGAAAGATTTGGGTCTTTCTTCAAAACATTTTCTGCATAGGCCTGTTCCTTATGTAGGACTTCTAGATGTGGAGTAATAGAAGATTGCATCTGTATTAATTTGGCCTTAATATTGGCCTCTTCTACTGTCAATACAACTAACTGCTTATGGGTGTGAAGTGTAGTTGCAAAATGCTTCTCACTTTGAGCTGGATCTTTGGGTAACTATGTGCTAGAAATCTTGAGATTTCATTCCAAGCTCAGTATCCTTTGGCTAGTTTCTTGTGTGAAATATGATGAGTCACACAATTTGGAGTACAATGAGAATACATTCCCAAGTATTGTTTTCACTTTTTCAACTTTCTTAGCCAATTCTACTTGTGAAAGTGCTATCTCACTAGATATCTTGTCATTGACTTCAATTTGAAACTTCTTTTCAGACCACTCTAATAACTTAGCATTTGTATCAAGGTCTTCATTTTGTACCTGGTCCACTATATTGGACAATTGCTCCATGATGGGCTTGGTTTCATCAAGTACTGGCAAGCTGAATGCATCAAGGAATATATCTTTGATTTCCACTAATGCTTGCTTTTTTCTATACTCATTTCTGAGTATCTCTTGTTTCTTCCTTCTCTCTAATGCCTCTTGCACTTCATTTATCTGAGCTAGGTTCATGGTCTTGGAGTCATAACTTGGTATGACTATTTCCTCATCAAGTGTAGGGTCTCAATAGTGAAGTACCCTTGCTACCTTGGTGGAGCTCAAGCTTGATGCTGAAATTTGTAGTGGTACTGCATTAGTGCTCAGCTTCTTGGTAGGAGTCCCTGAGGTAGGCAAGTTCACCAATGTCTATATTGCCTCTTGCTCTCTTTCTTTAGGGGTTTTCTCCTCTTCCTTTTGTTCTTCTCTACTGCCTTGATCAATGACAATAACTTGAGGAGGTGCACCTTGACTTTGTGTAGTAGGGACATCTTGTCCTATTTGTTCCTTTGCTGGCTCCTTGACAGTTGTTGTTATTGTGACTATATGATCAACCTTAGCAGTTGTATCCTATGCTTCTTGCTCTTTTAATTAATCTATTGTGGTTGTGGGAGGTTGTGAAGGTGGTTCTTGTGTGTTCACCTTCTCCCTAGTGATTTTTGCTACAGCCTTTTGAAACTCTTCCACACTCACCAAAACAGAATTTGTACATAGTTGTGATTGCAATGTTGTTTGGTGAAGGATCTTTTTGAGATCCTCTATAGTCAATGGATTGATGTTCTAACCTGAGGTGTTAGGAACATCCTTGAAAATGATAGTTTCTATAGGTGTTGTATGTGGAGGACTTGGTGGTGGCATTTGGGTGTCTTTGACACTTTGTTCTTCTTGTTGCTCTTCAGTTGTTGCCTCTTCACCTTGTGACTTCTCCACTGTTTCCTCTTCTTTGTCTTTCTCTCCTTCCTCATCTTTTTCATTCTCCTCTTCTTCTTCATCATTTCTTCCCTCAAAGGGATCTTCCGACCCTTCCTTGACAATAGTTAATCCATATATAACCTTCCACATAAGAGTGGATTTTAGCACAACATCCTCAATTTGGTTTTGCAATATACTAAAGGCTCTATATTTGGGTGCAAATTTGCTCCCATGTTTCTTAATAGCCTTAGTTATTTGACCTTTTGTAAGGTCTGGCATTACACTAGCCAATGTTGACTCCCTTATTTCCTTTTACATATTAAGGTAGAAATGCCATTTATTTTCTACTAATGAGCTTAGCTCTTTAGGCATTGAATTGACTAGTTCAAGTGGAGTGGTTTTTAACTTAGCCATCATAGTGTAGATGGACTCTTCCACTATGTTTTGTTCTTCCCTTGAAAATTTATTAAAATCAATGGTCTTTAAACTAATTAAGTCAGCATTATCTCTAATGTTATTACAAACATTTTCCAATTTAGATTTGGTAGAACGTCTTACCAATCTGAATTGCTCATTATCAGACTCTATCCTTTCTTCGTCTAACTCTGGAGGTGCAACATATTTTCTTCTCTTCTTTTGTTCTGTAGGCCCTCCTTGCTCTATTGCCTTTTGTTTCCCCTATTATTTTGCCACTTGTGTTGTTTCCCTGGTATCTACCCTTGTAGTTGGCTTGGCTAGACTTGGCTTTGTTGCCTTTTTCTTTGCCTTTGGCTGTGCAACTGGTTGTTTCTTTGCCTTTCTTTTCTTTGGTTCAACCTTGGGTGCTTCTTGCTCAACACCTTCCTCTTCTTCTGCATCCTCCCCCATGCCTTGGGTTAATGCAAGTGTTTCCTGTCCTTGTTCCTCTTCATCACCTTCTGCTTCTTCTTCTCCTTCTTCTATTGTGCCCTCTCCAAATTTGTCTTTAAGTTTCTTCACAAGTTTATCCTTCTTCTTTAGTGTGGATCTCCAACTCCATATCCATGTTTGACCTGATGACATCATAGGTTCCAAAATGTGGTGCATTCTTGTCCACTTTTTTTGCTAGTAGTGCAGTTATAGTTGCTGATGCCTCATCTATATTTATTTCATAGCCAGAGGTCTTAGCCATCTAACTCTTGGTATGACAACTTGTGTATAAGTGTATTCAATATCTACAAGAAATCATACATCATTTACATGCTTTTCTACTAAGGAAATTGGTATTCTTAGCCTTTGCTTCATTGTCTTCTTGAAGTCTTCAAAATAACTAGTCATTAGGGTCCCAAAATTAGCTCCTATTTATTCAATATATTCATTAACTTGAGCTATGATTGACCTATTTGATTTCCACACAACTTTTCCAAAAGAAGGAAACTCATTCTGTACATAGAAGAATATGCAAATCAAAATAGCACCAAACTTGTGTTGTGCTCCATTTGTCCTTCTTATTGCTGCTAAATTCTCATTAATTTGTTGCAGTTGTAATTCTACAAGATCATAAGTATGATCCTTTTTCACCAATTTTTAGCCTACATCCACTACAATGCAAGGCACACTGTAAAGTTTGTTGGATTGGTACAACTTATGTGCAATGACTCTAACAACAAAGTCAACTAGAGGGTCTTGAATGGTGTCAATTTTCATTCCTCTCTTGTTCCACTTGGCACCAGTATTCTTTTCAATTACTTCCTTGGCATCACTTTTGAGGTTCTTTGGCCGATCTAGGGTTGGGTACCCTATCACTCTATGTACAATTCTCTTTGTGATTTTCATTGGACCGTCCTCCAACCATAAGCTTCCATCATGTATTCTGCTAAGCACTAGCCCAATCCATTCGGTCTTGAAAACTGTGGGGAATTCTAGGGCACATGTTAAACCCTTCTTCTCAACAATCTAATATTATTCCTTCAACACTCCATTTTCACATAATTTTTCATAACAAACCCTCATTTCCATATCTCCTATGGCTCCAATCTTGCAATTGTAGTATCATCTAGCATCCTAAACCATAACTACCTTAGGGGGTATGATATATAGGGCACTAGCCGGGTCATTTTTATATGCCACTTTAGGGATTGGGTGGAAATTAGGTTGTTTTACTTCATTAGACACTAGTTGGACCTCAAATGGTTCCTTCTCTTGAGTTTTCTTTGAAATAGAATCCATTTGTGCAATCTAGGGTTTGTGCACAAAGAAAATATGAAATTGCATAACTTGGCACAAATTTAAATACTTCTAAATCGATGAAATCATGTTGAAATGTAGTTGAAATCTACTTAAACACTAGATTCTCTATTGTGAAGTCACTCTGCACTCTTTCTCATATTTTTTATTCATTTGTGATGAAGAAAAATGATTGAAAATGTGATAATATACCCTATTTTCATTGCATTTAATGCTTAGTGTATTTACAACTATCCACTTGGCTTTTGAAGGATTTATACATCACTTGGCTTCCATTGGCTTTTCATCACTCGGCTTCCACTACCAACTCAATTGCAACTAATCATTCGGCTTCTACTATTTTTGATAGTCAGCTCGGCATGCACTAGGATTTTACTTGGCATTTGAGGGCAACTCGGCAACACTTGTGAAATATTGGAATTTTAACTTTGCATCTTTAATCATTTTGTTCTCTTTGTTTCAGTACTTGCTTATTTAGGAACTAATGCATGATAAATCTTTGTATATCAGTCCCTCATGCCTTTTCTTTACTTAGTTTGATGAAGTGTGACCACTTGACCTGTTAGGTGAAGTGATCTCTTCATTTGATGTGCTGCTCCCATCTTTCTTCTTCCATGTCTTATTCATTTCTCCTTTGATGTGTTCAACATCTACCTTCTCCTTTCCTTTGTTTTTCTAAGAGTTGGGTGCCTTTGACCTTGTTGGGCAATTCCTGCTAATATGACCAGTCTTCAAACAATTTAAACATGTAGTTTGACTCAACCACCTACTGTAGTTTCTTTTGAAATGTGTTCTTATGCAATTTTTAGGAATGTGTCCATATTCCTGACAGTAATGACAACTATACCTGGTGTTATAATTTGAATTGTAATGATGTCCATGATTATTCCCCTTTGTTCACTCATTAGGTGTCCACATAGGCTTTGATCTACACTCAAAAGCTCTATGACCATACTTCTTGCAATTGTAGCAGTGACCTTCAAATCTTGGTGTTAAGATAGTCTTAGTCTTGTAGTTATGTGCTTGATGTACTTACTTTTTGCACTTATGATAGTAACCCACATTCTTAGGTTTGTCATGCTGATGAGCATTCTTGCTCCTGCATACATTAGAGGTATGTCCATTTTTACCACATAAATGACAAGTAGGTTTAGTGTTCTTACCTTTGTTACTCCTTTCTTTTTTAGTCTTGGATGACTCTCCCTATTTAGTGCTGGTGTATCCTCGTCCTGAGGTATCATTGCTAGCCCTTGGTGATTTTAGTATCTGCTCAAAGTACTTGGTTGCCTCATTGGGTTTGTTGAAGCTCTCTGCAATCTCCTTCTCTCTTTTTAGGTCATTTTGCAATTGTTCATTTTGCATCTTTAGTGTAGAGATCTCAATGTCCTTGACATTTAGTTCATGATGTGCATTCATCATTTGACTTAGGGTGTCTAGCTGCATGTTTGATATTCTTGCAAGTTCAATTGACTTTTCTTCCAGTCTGTTGGCAAGATTTCTCTTGTCTTCTTCTAGCATAGCTTTGTCTTCAATGGGTCTTTTCTTTTGTTCAGTCACCTCACAAAGCATCATGGCTTGTGATTCTTGTTCAAGCTAGAGTGTTATGATTTCTTCTGCTTGAGCTCTATTCTTCTCCATTAGGTTTTCTATTCCTGCATCAAACTCTTTGGAATCTCCATTTGAAAACACTTTTGAGGTGTCAATCTCCTTGTATTGTGTATCATTCTCATCTATGGCAATTTCTCTCCTTCTGTTTAAGGATTTTCTCAGTTCCTCCCTGGCTTCTTCCAAAGTGTGTAGAGCAAGTTGTATATCTATTGCCTGATTCTCTATGTTCTTCCCAAGTTTGTAGACTTTTATTTCTAGATCTTTTCTCCAAGTTGTAAGGCTCCTTCTTTAGAGAACTAGGCTCTGATAGCAATTGTTGGAATTTACAAGTGGGAAGATTTACTTCTAAGAGTGGGGGGGGGGTGTGAATCAAAAGTAGTTAACTTTAAGCTTTTCAAAACCTTTTAACTAAAATCATTCACATGCATCTAATCCATCTAATAAATATGAAAGTAAAAACATGCATGAAAACAAATAACACCAAAATTTGGTAACCTAGAAACCCTAAAAAATGAGAAGGTAAAACTGGAGTGGGGATGATACCCACAAAGTATCACTAAAACAATATGTAACTATTCAAGGTTACAAAGTTTGACCACTTCTAATGGTCTGCCCTCTGAAAGGCCTATCCTGTTAAAGACTTTACACCCTATTAAAAGTGACCTGGTTAAAGGATTTACAAATATTCACTTGGAATGTTAACCTATTAAAGGTTTTACAATCTTGTTAAGGATCTACAATATGACTATTAAACCAATATAGCTATTAGGCCAACCTATCAACATAGGATTTTCATTCTCACAATACAATGGTTAGAAGGTATAGAAGAATGTCTTGACCTAATGACTTGCAATCTTTAATTTCCAATTCTAGATCCTCTTTCTGCTCTAACTGCTCTGATCTTTGCTTGATATGATTTGTCTCTTCTCAAAATTATGATACTCTGTTCTTGATCAATTGAATTCTGTAATGCTATTATGCTCTATCTTAGTATTTACATACCCCTTTGAACCTCGCTATAATTAACCCATTCACTTCACACACACACACACACACACACACACACACACACACACACATACAATGGGGTTTCATCCTCCTTTTAAAGACTTCAAAGCCTAATGGTTAGGTATGAATCTATGATCCAAATTCATTCTTCATTTTCTACTCAAGTCATTCACTTTTCTGATTGGTTGCATGCCTTTTCCATTTTTCTTATTGGTTGTATGTAAATTGCATAGGAAATGCAAAAGATTCAATCTTATTTTCAAGATCCTTTGAGATTCATCCTATGTCAGCTCCAAAAATGGTTTACATCTGAGTTTGTGAAGATACAAACTCATATGATGATTCTGTGTTACTCGGCACTTACTAGTTGCTGATGCTCGACACATCTAGGAATTCTATTTCACTTGGCTCCTATAACAGTTCTATTTTGCTCAATATCTATACTCTGCTCGAGATCTATAGTGACTCAACATCACTTATCACTCAACACTTGAACTTTGCTTGGCACCTATTGAATCTTTGACTCGACATACACTATAGCTCGACATCTATATTATACTCGACATCCTCTCGAGAATTGGTTAAGTGTGTTGACACTCAATTGTCAAAACCAATCTGAGACCAACAAGATACTGAAAACCTCCAATCATGGATTTGTACTTCTATTCAACTATAGGTGTCTCATCCTTGCTAGATAGCTTTTGACCAGTTATTATAGCTGTACCAACAAGCTTACAACATTCCAATGCAAATATCTTCAAAAAATATTTCAAGTACTTAGCTTGTAAAGTAAAAATAACATCACTATTTTACACAATCTATAAACCTAGGAAAAACTTCATTTCTCCTATCATGCTCATCTCAAACTCATTCTTCATTTCTTCAAAAAACTTATCACTTGCTTCATCGTTACCTTTGATTATTATGTCATCAACAAATATTACTATTATCAACAAATCATTCTCAATTTCTCTCAAATACAAGTTACTATCTATCATACCTTTAACAAATCCAAGTTTTGTTAAATACTTATCCAACCTTGCATACTAGGTTCTAGGTGCTTACTTTAATCCATATAGAGCTTTCTTTATTTTGCATACCATATCTTTTTCTTCTGTCAAAGGGAAACCTTCAGGCTACTCAATGTATACCTCTTCTTCAAGTTCTCCATTCAGGAAGGTTGATTTTACATCCATCTGATACACTTTGCAATTCTTGTTCGCTGCATAAGCCAAGAACATTCTTACCACTTCCATTCTAGCTACAGGGGCATATGTCTCCTCATATTCTATTCCTTCTTTCCATGAATATCCTTTGCACACAAGTCTAGCCTTATTCCTTACAACTTTACCTTGTTCATTCATCTTCTTTGATAATCTTCGGCTAGGAGTTGTCAACTCATCTATTTCTTCTGCTCTAGGCTTAGATCTCTGCTCTTTAATTTGATTCTCATTCTTCTCAATGATAACTTCCAAATTTTCATGGTTATCCTCAGGATCAACAATAGTTACCAAAGCTATCTCTTCTACTACTTCCTCTTTCTTAACCAATTTAGATTCATTATCTTTATCATCACAATATTCAAGAATCTTTCCATACTTGCTTTAAATTCTTCATCTTCATCCAAAAAAAATTTATTTCTATTCTTTCTTGCTCTCTTAGGAAATTTGGATGAAAAATGACCAAACTCTTCACATGTTCAACAAACAAAAATTTGCATTCATTTTGGCTCTCTTTTATAAGCAGATCAATACCTTCTTTGATCTTCATGTCTTCTTAAGATCTAGATCTATCTATACTTGTGCTTCTATTCTTTTGTATGCAACAAAACGATTTTGGATATGGAAAATTAATGCTTATTTCTTTACAAATTTTTGATATCTCACCAAGAAGCTTCATCTTCTGGGGGTCAAAATTTCCTCCATTAGACTTAACACTATCCTTCTGAAATGAATTGCCACTGATCTCCCAAAGTTGTTAAGCTTTTCCTTCAAGAACTTGATGCTCTAGTACTAATTGTTAGAATATATAGTTCACCAATATAATTGAGAGGGGGAGGGGGTGAATTAGTTATATAACTAATATCACAATTATCAATCTTATTAAACTTTAACCATATGAGCAATATAATTAGAAACCACAATAAAATACTCATGCACAATAACACCGGATATGTTAACTAGAGAAACCCTTGATCATAAGGAAAACCCCGGTGGGGATGGTACCCACAAGATGATGTACTAATATAAATATTCTTTATTAGAGGATGAACCCTATTAGGAGTCTATAACAACATTCAATACATATCAGTCCTTGTAAGGAGACTTTGAATCCATGTTAGGAGATTCCAAACCTGTTAGGAGTTGTGCCAATCTTGTTAGGAGTTGTAGAAGACAAATGGACCCACTGTCCAAACAACTTCAAGGGCAAGACCAATGAACCTAGTGTCCAAATGATCTCTATATTATTCCTTGCAGAATAATAAAAAATGAATAGTATTGCTCATTCCTCTTTCTCTGTCTTGTCAACCAGACTTCTGCTCCTTCTGATCTTGTAACTAGATCACAAATCTTACATCCAAGAATCCCTTGGATCACTTACTTGCATTCACCAAACACTCTATTCCTTTTCACACTTCACATTCAATACAATGATTGCTTCTACATTACAAACAAGAAAAACATCTTTCCTATATACTGCATCTTCAAAATAATTCCTTAAGTTAGCCTTGAGGATTTCCCAATTAATTATAATAAGATAATTAATTAATTCATAATTACAATAACATTGTCAGCTCATGGTCTATAAAACTTCTCACATGTGTGACACTAGGGCTTGTGCATTCACTCGTGTCATTATCAAACAATCTTATGTCACTAGCTGACTGTGTATCTCCAGATTATATCTTTGTTAGAAGATATAAACAACCATTAGAAATTGCTTCTTAGGTACTCTATCTCTATAGTGCTCTCTGTGAATCAGGCATATATTTTGTACACCTTTGACTTAGATATTGTGCATTGAACCTTAACATCAAGACACTATATAGAACATGTCCATAAACACGCATCACTAGACAATCAAAACATTATTTGTACAACTAAGATCTTTGTTTGTTGCTTTGTCAATGTTCATAGACTTACTACTATGTTGACATCAATGACAAACATAGTCATGAATGCAATATGTCAATCACCTAATAATCTCCCCAAGTGTTCTAGAAATCCTTAGGACATTCCCCCAAAGGAATAGCATCAACATTCATGTTAACAGATAGACGATACTTATGGTATGTTATCATGTAAGGTAAGGATGAAATCTCCATCTTTAGGTGCCTCTGAGAGGTTTTCACTATTAGATATGTCCTTAATTGTTTTTTTTTTTTACTAAATCTAGTGGTGCCCCAAGGGAGTTTTCACCAAGAGACCCTTTGATTTTATGATTTTTTCACTTATTTTCACTTTTGCGACTAGATATTTCCTCCTCCCCAAAGTATCCCTTTGGATCTAGTTTGTAGACACATGTTGATGATACTTTGACTTTTTGGTATGATGTTTTAGCTCCCATGAATCTTAGGAGTGCAATCTCACTTGGAAATTTGTCAATATGGACTTCATTAGGTTGGTTCCAATCAATGAGTTTGAGATGTATAAGTGGGAGGTCAATAAGGTGAATGAATAGTTCATTGAGGCTACATTCTCCTAGGTAGATGTCATCAGTGGTATCACCATAGGCTCTCTTTTCCACTTATTTTTGGATGTTTTTGGCTTCCACTAGTTTGTTTTGGATGTTGAGGAAAGTGTGTTCGTTCTTAGTTGTGCCCCTAGTTGTGGGTAATCCAAAGCCAAGGACTTTCTTCTTTGTATTTTCATATGCTTCTACAAGTTATGTGATACTTGTCTCTTTTGTCCTAGGCCACCTCCTTGATAGTTCCACTCTTCTATCGCAAGCTTATGGGAATGAAGATATTTATCTTTTAGAAAGTTTAGCAGATCTTTTCCCTTAGGAGGTGGTTCTTTGTATAGCCAAGTGCTTATGTCTAGTGCCATTTTTTTCCCATTTAATATGTCGTTGGAGATAAATGTGCACTTGCCTATATGTTTGAGTTGAGCGGTGATGTTCTTCTTTTTTTCTTGGTGTGATGGGTGCCCTTGAGTATGTGGCTCAAGAGGCAAGTCACCAACTGCAAATACATCTATGAGGATGTATTCACCATATCCTTGGTGGTTGATCTTAACAATGGATAAATTGGAGGTGATGATGGTGTTTGAATCATGGCAAGTATTGGAGGAGTTGGCGATGGTAGTGCTGATTTCAATTCTAGGACAATAATTTTTGTAGGATTCTTCTACTGCATTACAGTAGGAAAAGGGTTTTGGGTCAAAATGGATGGTTACCCCAGTGCCTTGATGCAGAAACTTGATGCACTAATGATATGTAGATGTAATGACCTTCATTAGATGAATCTAAGGTTGACCTAGGAGGATGTTAAATGGTAGGTTTATATCAACCATGTGGCACATTATTTCTTGAATAGCTAGACCAACTTTGATAGGTAATCTAATGGTTTCTTCTAATGTTCTTTCAAGGATATCATATTCCTTGATTGTGATTACCTCATACATGATGTCGGCCTTAGTATACCCTACATGTTTAATCAATTTTACAGTGCATAATTTGAGGGCCAAACCATTATCTATCATGACCCTTTTGATGACAAAATTGGAGGCTATAACAACTATGCGAAGTGGGAGAAGATGATCTGGCTTTACTATAGGAATGTCAGATGACTTGAAAGATAGTGCACATGGTGCATATAGGTATCCTATAAGATTTTTGAATTTGGTAGCATTTATGTTTGTGGGGACATGAGATTCATGGAGGGTGTTATTTAGGATCTCTTGATGAAATGGGCTTGTGCGAAGAAGATCCAAGATGGAGATTTGGGATGGTGTATTCCAAAGGTGTTCCAAGATATTGTATTAGGCTCTTGAGGTGGAAGTCACAGGTGGACCTTGTGCTCTTGATGTGGAAGTCATATTTGGTCCTACAACATTCATAGGGCCACACCAAGTTGTGACAACACATTGGCTCTCAATGCCTTTGACATGGATGACATTAATTGAAGGTTCTTCTTTGGATATACAACTGATAAGATTATCATAATTGATGTAACATGTAGTGTAATCCTTGTTATGTCAAAAGTCACCTTTTTTGTGCTTACCATTATTGTTGTTGGTGTTTTTGATAGGTTCCTTTCCTGTGTTATTTTTATGGGGTGGAAAAACATTTTGCTAGATTTGTAGTTTTGCATTTTAGTAGGTTTGGGTGTTTCCTCCTACTGTGATTTCCTTTCAATCAACAAGGTCTTATATGTAGTCTTTAAGGCTCATGCACTTGAGGGTGGTGTGCTCTTTTACTCAATGATGATCATAGTATTTATTTTCTTTGAACCAAGGTGGCTTAGGGGTGATGCCATCCATTTGTTGTGTACATGGGAAGATAACTAGATCATTCTATAACATTCTATCAAATATAATATCCAGAGGTTCACCAAGGGGAGTATAAACTCATTTAGGCTCATTATGGATGCATGGTCTTTGTCTTGGTGCAACAAATATGGTATTTGTTTGACTCATGGGAGCCTGTTGTTGGTTTGCCCATGTATTTTGTTGGCACCCTTGTTGTTGATATGGTTATTGTCGATATGATTGTTGTTGCTAATAGTATTGTTGTTGCTAGTAAGATTGTTATTGTTGATAGGGATTTTGTTGTTGAGGTGGTTTTTGGGAAGGCTATTGTGGTTGATAGATGGTGTTGTGATGATTTTGAGTGATGCCTAGCACATGAATGTGCTTTGTGTCGCTAGCACCATCAATGACCATATTTTTGTTTTTGTTCTAGTACCTAGACTTGTCATTAGGATAAATATGACCTAGTTATTTTCCTTGTATGGTTTCATGATGTCATCATTGATGAGTCTTTGCTATAGTTCCATACCTTTTTCTCTAACATCCATGTATGTTTGTAGATATTTCATGCCAATGTGGTGGAGAAGGTTAGGATGTGTTTTGTTCATGAACATTTTAACAAAAAAAAATTCCCAGTCAGGTTGTAAGCTACTCTAGTTGTGACAGTTTTCCACCTCTATAAGAAGTCAACAAAGCTTTCACCCCAATTATGTTTGGTATGGACTAATTCCACCACTGATAGCTCTATCTCAACTAGGTGGGTGTACTGTACAATATATATTTCAGAAAGTTCAACAAAGGTATTCACAATCCCATAAGGTATATGATAGAACCAATCTAGAATAGAACCCCCAATAATTTTAGGGAATAGACACATGAGGAACACATTAGTGTATGCTACTTCCTAACAATGCATGTATAATTCTTTGATGTGTATTATAGGATCTTCGTCCCTCCTAAATTTGTTAAGATTGGGTATCTCAAAATGCTTGGGAAGGGGTATAATTGTGATACATTTGTTAAATAGATAGGGGCATACAATCTTGAATTTGAAAGTCTTAGGTTCATTACCTACCTTGAGCTCTTTAAAGGCTTTTCTCATTTCTTCCCACTCTAGGTTTACTGGTGGTGTGGGGAGTGTCCCTATTTCAAGTGCCCCTAGTATATGATATGGATATGATGGAGGGGAAGAATATGATGAGTTTTGTAGTATGAATGGTGGTGTTTGAGATGAGGATTGTCCTACTACTTGAAAAATATTTGGCGTTGGCTAAGGACATGTTGGCACATACTATTGTGATAGATTCTGCACATATTATGTTACTGAGGAAATTTGTGGTTGTTGCATAGATGGATGAGTTTGTGTTGGCACATATGGCATGTACTGTTGATGTAGGTTTTGTTACGGTGGATGAAGCTACATATTGGTTTGAGTGGCTATAGTTTTCGCATTATATGGCAGTGGTGTGTTGGTATGAGGAGGTATATGGGTAACGGGTGGAATAATGTAGTTGATAGGGGGGTTACCCTTTTCTATTGTTGGAGTGATGCAACTACTTCTAAGTGGTGACATCGTGAAGTAGTTAGGGGTAGGTTTAAGGGTACTTTATGGTGGTAGAGTTGGCACAATAGGGGTGAAAGTAAGGATGTCTACAACTTGTATTTGTGCTTGGTTCAAACTCTATGAGGTGGATGGAAATGATGCAGACATACTCATATTTTTGTAGATGGAGTGGAAGTAGTAATAGGCAGTGGGGTGGTTGGAGTAATGACCCCATGGATGGCATCCCTATAGTGTATCAGGGTGTAGATTGTGAACCTTGTTAAGTCGTGTTGGGAGAATTTCTAGTGGGCAGAATGATAGATGCAGATGGGGTTTGTTGGGTGTTAGTGTTTTGGCTAGGTGTTTGAGAACTAAAAGGCCATGAAATGTTCAAAGGTGTGGATATGGTTTGTGCAATAGCAGCAGTAGTGATGGGAATGCTATTGGATGGAACTAGTAAAGTGGCAGTTGGTTACGACATTGTATGAATTTCAGATGGTATGATGGGCGATGCTTTTCTTTGGGGGATGGGAGCACTGATTTGGGTAGATGCAACTAAAGGGTCTATTAGTGGCTATATCAATGACTGAATTTCATTTCTAGGTTGTTCTAGATCTAAGAGTTCCCATGACATGGGCATTCCAAAAAGTAGATGGTTGGGATGTGTGATAGTGTTGGATAGTGGCATTCACCCAAATTCAAACCTTCCAATATCTTCTCTTTTAAAATTGGCCTTGATGGTATCTTTATTCTTTTCAATGATGGTCCTAACCAATGATGCATTCCTAGGGCAACCCATAAATGCCTCTATGGCTAAATCTATGTGTTGTTAAGTCATGATGTTTTCAAGGTTGGGTTTTGAATCTTGAGATGTTGGGTCTTGCATATTTGTAATTTTATTAGGATTGAGACATGTGCTAGTTATTGTACCAAGAGGATATGGATAAGTTTCCTTTTCTTCCTTTTATCGAGACATGTGGTTGGTGGCATGAAATGACACTATAACCTAGATGTGGGATACAAAAAGATAATATGATAGTGGATGCAAGCTAGGAGACAAAGTCTATGATCTTTTTGAAGTGCACATATTTTCTAAGAGGCTAAAGGTGGTGACCAATGTTGGAAGATAGTTTGATGGTAGAGGACTAGTTTAAGAATGTGATGCATATAGGACTATGAGGATTATCTTGGTATCAAAGGTAGATATAATGTGATATGTGTAGGAGTTGTAGGATGATTGTAGATAATCAAGTGTGAATCTCAACCTTTTGATCAAGGTGATGAGGGACAAAAATGATGAGATAAACTAAATTGGACAAGTGTGTTAGCCAAGGGATACTCGTAGTGCTATGTGGATGTGAGATATAAGATATGTGGCCGCTAGGATGATGATACCAAATATAGGATGTACAGAGGATGTGGATAAGATGTAACTAGTCAAGGATTTTGGATGTGCTTCTAAGGGATGATGAACCTAACAATGTTGAAGAGAATAAGCTATATGATGGCTCTAAGAAAGAAATCTAGGGTAAAAAAAGTGCAAAGTGTGTGAGGAATAAGTCAAACCTAATCATAATAGTCGTAAGTGGTGATCTTGATAAGGGCATAGGGTGGGCTCTCAGTTTTTTGATCTTACAATTCCCACTCTATTTGTGTTTAACTTCTAATTCTTTGTATACTCAGGATGGATGGAGCTTAACCTTTTTGAACTTGGGTTTGGATCATTTTAACATGAGAACTTAAATTTTTTAGATTTTTTCAGTATAACAACTTTCATATTAGGTAGTGGTTGTGGTAAGTATACCATAGCTTTGGTTTAATAATTGCTTTCTTTGGAACAAATCCTAGGGTTGTTGTGAATGGACTGGCTAACAAACTTTTGGTACTTAATGATAAAGATCTTAGTAACAAAGGGCATGATGTGTGATGAGGCTAATAGAAATCATGATGGTTGATGGATGAATGGTCAATAAGCTTGTGGTTTACTCCTTTCCTAATGATTAAATTGTTGACTTTTTTATCCCACTCAATTTGTAATGCTATTTTGACTCCTTTCTCAATTTGTAGTTCCTTTCCAAGTCTAGGATTGGAGGGTGCTAGTTTTTGGTGTACTAACTCTCTTTCTCTATATGCTAAGGATGGTTTAAGCTTGACCTTTGTAAACTTGGTATTTGGGTCAGACATGAGCACTTGACTTCTCTATGCACAAATAAATAATCACAGTAATAATTAGGACAAGTAATCTTTCAAGCAGATAAAATAATGATACAATTTTATAATTTCAACCAAAACAATCCTAGGGTTGTTGTAAATGAACTTACTAACAACCTATCGGTACCCAAAGATAGATTTCTTAACAATAAATAAGATATGTGAACAAATAGCCTCTCAAAGGACATATCAACTTTGAGAGAGATAGGTATGTAGTCTTTTTTGAAAAAGGATTTTGGAAAATAAGACCAAGAACTATGTATGTTCAACAAATATTTTGATGAGGTTGAAACACAATGAAAGCACTTCAAAAAACCATTATCCCTAAGGTCAAATTGGATTTTTAGAATATGGCTAAAAATTTAGCTTTTAAGTTGGTTCATAATTAGATCTGTGGAGTCCTCCCAAATGGTTGTTACATGCATAACCCACTTAGGAGCCTATTCTGACCATGTTGAAATCGTAGGAATTTTTTACTACCTCAGAGCACCATTAGAAGTGCATCGCCTGAACTTGCATGGGTATAAAGTGAGATTTTTTTCAGCACCTTATTTCTATACCCCCTAGGAAATTGACCCATGTGAGGTCATTCTCCGATGGGGTGATGCTTCCCAATGGACAAGCCTCTCTAGAAGTGCTCCTATATTTTTTAATAGATGATCTTGCTAATAAGCTTTCAGTACACATGTCGCTTAATTAACTGGATTCTAAAATGCAAGAAATAAAATGAGCCCACAAAAATGTTGTAGTAGAAACACACCAAAAAGTTTGTTCTTTCCAATTTGAAAATTTTAAGTTGGCTATCGATGACAAAAGACACACGTGATTAAGATGCGATATTTATTTTTCAAACTTAAAAAATGCACGCGATCAACTTAGTAAATTAATCATCAACTTAATAAATCATTCGAAGGGGTCAACTTAATAAATCAAATCATGAAAGCTAGAAAGAGAAGGGAACAAGAGCATGTTAACATTAGTCATTCAAGAATTGTGCATTCATTTTAAAGCCTAAATTGAAGTGTGAAATTTGCAATGTTATTTGAAACTTTATGCATTTGAGATTGTGTAACTTCATTTGAGACCCAAATCGAAAAATTCATTAATTAGTTCATTCTCTTAACCATTCAAGATTGTGTGTATGTGAGAGCATGCATTGTTCTTTTTAGTACCCAAAATGAAAAGTGAGTTAAATTTTAAGATTTAAAAATTTAACTCCCAAATCTTTGTTTAGATATAAAAAAATTATTGTAGTCTCCTAAAAACATCTCCAACCTACTAAAAAAACTCATTAGACAATGCCTTTATTTTCTCCCAAAAGAATTTTTTTTGAAAAATCATGAAAAAATCCATAAATTCCAAAATATTAATCAAACGAATCTGAATTTTTTACTCTAGGCTGCTGAGATCAACATCAACTTGCAAAAAAATTTCATCAGCCAATTCTTTAATTTTCTCCCAAAATAATTGGTTTATGAAAAATCATGAATAAATTATAGATTGATTGAAATTGATCTTTAAACTCTCATTGTTTTATTATGGGCGGTCGATATCAATATTAACCTACAAAAAAAAATTCATCATCCAATTATTTTATTTGCTCCTAAAATGATTTTTTTATGAAAACTCATGAAAAAATATAAAATATTGTAAATTGCTCAAAAAATTCTAATTTTTTTTACTATAGTTAGCGCATATCAACAACAACCTACAAACAAAATTTCATTATCCAATTCATTTTTCTCACAAAATATTTTTTTGATAAAAAATCATGGCAAAAATATAAATTATTGCAAACTAGTCCAAAAAATTTAATTTTTTAACTATAGGTTGCGGACATCAACAACAACTTACAAAAAAATTCACCATCCAATTTTTAGTTTTCTCACAAAATATTTTTTTAATGAAAATCATGAAAAAATAATAAATTATCAAAAATTGATCCAACAATTTTGAATTTTTTTGTTGTAGGCTACAAACATCAAGAAAAACTTGTAAAAAAATTCATCATTTATTTCTTTTATTTTCTCCCAAAAAATTTTTTAATGAAAATTCATGAAAAATAAATAAATTGTTGAAAATTGATCTAAAAACTCTGATTTTTTATTATTATCGTAGGCTCCTGATATCAATCTTGACCTGCAAAATCCAAGAAACTATACAAGTTAACCACAAAACACAAAAAAGTTATAGATAATCTATTAGTCTTTTAACAAAGAAAAATGGATGTTGGATAACAAAATGACCCATTTGCAGGGTCTCATCGGGCGTGCCAAAATGTATGCGATAAAATTAGCGTGCTAAGAATACAAAGAATAAACTAACCATTCAAAAACTAATAAAAAAGAAAACAAATAGATTGACCAAAAAGGAAACCAAATAATAAAACATGCAAACCTTGTATCTCCACAACTTCCTTGATGTGTAGATATGGTCATATTATGGATGTGTGCTCGATTGTATGCTCGATGCTGCAACAATGAACGATTGTGGATGGATGCATGAAAATCTAAATATTTCCAAATAACACTATAATTAATTAGGGTATAGTGTTAAATAATTAAATTTAAAATATTTAATTAAAATATACTTTAAAATATGACTAAATTTGATTAACAATTTATATGATCAAACATTGGTGTCTACAACTAGATCCCATTTAAGAGAAGTATAAGGGAGATATGTAAATGAGAAGTTTTACCATTAATTTGCATTAAATAGGTGCTAAATTTAAATTGAAGTGCTTCTAATTTAAGTCGGTACATTTAACCCCCACTCTAGCTAAATATGGCACTACATGAATATGCAAGCTAAAGTAAATAAAAAATTTACTCAAAGAAAAAGGATATAGCAAAGTCCACAATGGCGAGATCCTACAAGAAAGTATTAGTGCCCACACCTTGTAGAACTCATGTTAGTGAGAAATCCAAAATCACCTAGAACTTACTAAGAATGATTATGTGAGGTTCATAGGTGCCCATATGCTTGCTATTTTGGCTTGCTCTTTTAGGGAAGGTGAAAGAGGATAATATAGCTATCCCTATAAAATGAATATGCACAAATGATGGAAACTACCTTTAAAATAATGAGGAAGTTATCAAAACTTCACCAAACTACTTTAAAGGGAAGGTAACTAAATTAAAATTCCAATGCCTGTAACAGTGAGAAAACTAAAGTTACAAAGCTCAAGTTATGATGAAAAGAGTGAATGCTTATTCTAAATGCATAGAAAGGAAAAGCCTAATTGTAACTCTAATTTGATTTCAAAATGTATAAATAGGAAGGCCTATAATTATTTTTCTACCTTTGTAGATTGGATAATTTGAAGAGAAGTCTTGAATATGTCGAAGAAGATGATGGAGTCGACATAGATGGAGGTTCGAAGAGAGGCAATGACAACTGATGAGTTGTTTCTTGAGGTAAGTGCTAGTATTGTGTGTAATTTGTCTTGATTAACATGTTTTTACCTTTACTACATCATATTTTGGATATTTTTGATGGATTTTTTCTAATCTCTACTTGGGAGTTTATTTTTCTAGTTTAGGAAGATATTAACCTAGATCAGGAGAGTTAATCCAAATAAGGAAAGTCAACCCTATCAACAAAAGTTAACCCTAATAAGGAAAGTCAAAGCTGACTAGGAAAGTCAACCCTAACCAAAAAATTTAGACTATCTAGGCTAATCATGCTCTCCTACAGATTGTAGATGATGATATTGATAGATGGTTTGATTTGATTTGTAGGAGCTAGTGTCTCTATGTGAGCATCCCTTGTCACAAGTGATGCACTTTGTCTACAAGAGCACACAGAGTATGAGCAAGGATGACTACTAGTTACTAAGATACATGGGCCTATATTGGGTAAGCCAGCTACCTTACATGAGATTCCACTGAGACATGATTCTGCTCTTGATAGAGAGGTGGAATGAGGACAAATGTACATTTTATCTTCTAATTAGAGAGATTACAATGACCTTAGAGGATGTGTATAGGATACTCTACTCTCCCATTAGAGGACTTCCTATGAGGCCACATATAGGTAGGGAGGTAGAGGATATCTATGCAGATGAGGAGTATTGTGTGGGGCACTGATCACAGATGATATCAAGAGAAGACCACATCGATCTTTTTCGAATCATAGTGGGTCCTACTCCATTGATTAGATGATGGATATACTACATATTGACATGTGTTGTGATCCCAAATAGTAAGGAAACAATGCTTGTGACACCCTTTACCCATTTGGTATGACTAGTTGAGATAGAGTGACAAATGATTGCATGGGGGAGGAGTATGCTAGCAGCTCTGTATGTAGAGTTGAGCAGACTTACTAGATATCAAAGAGACAATTTGATAGTGTGTAAAATTTTGCAGGTGTGGTTATTTGAGCACTTCAGATGAACTAGATCAACAAGGATTCTAGTAGCATTGTGTAATGCCTACCCCTAGTTTACTTTTCATGTTGGATTGTCAGATTCTTTTAGGCTAGTTTTATGATTAGCGATACTTGGTTATCAGATTAGATTAGATTTTATTTCATACTCAGTTGATTTATTTGATGAGATACTTGATACTCAATTATTTCATGTGTTCATGATTATTTCAATGATGATATATGTATGTTCATATAGTGATTTTAGTTATTTCATGATGCTAGATAGATGGAGGATTTATATGTAGTTTCTATGGTTACTTACCCCATACTTGCATGTGTATGGTTTACTTGTATGTTTTACATTATGTTTGACATTTCATATATGGTTGAGGAAGGGAGTCGTAGTCACTTGCTAGTTGGGATCTACACGATGCACCACTTTCCACCATTGCCTGTTTAGTTTATATTATATGTGTATGCACATGTTAAACTTTTTATGTAGATTTTAGGTATTGGGCATCGACTTCCCTAAATTGCCAGAATGAGCATGCCCTATCGTGGTATCTCAATGGTAAAAGAGGGGAGATAATTCTTGAGTCCAAATCCTAACCCTAAGCCAATTGTTCTAGAAAGTAAGACAAGTATTTGAGTTTTACCCTTTCAAATTCGTCAATTGATGTGAATTCGTGATTTTGACCCTTGAGTTTGATTTAGTATTATGTACTTTATAATAGGTTTTTGTATTTAGTCTTGTGGGTTGTTGTGATTTTCAGTTGTATTTAAATTAAATTAAAATATAATTTAATGAAAATTTTATATAAGAAAAATGATATTCAATTAATTAAATTTAAAGATATAGTTAAAGTTGTTATTTTTACATAATCATATTTATTTAATTTAATAATAATATATTTAGGAGTTCCATTTTTTATAATAAACTCTAAATATTATTATTAGTTAAATTAATATATATTTTTATTAAAAATGTCTTGTGAATTAATAAAAGAGAGAAAAGAATTGTTTTGATAAAGTTATTTTAATTCATTTTCAAAAGATTGCACATGAAAACTAAAATATAATAAAATAATTAAGAAAAAGATTTTGTGTGATTGCAAAATCGAAGCCCTAATTGGGGAAAGCTCTTTATTAAGAAATTAGAGCTCATTTATCCATACGAGATTTGGAGGAGCCAATTTCTGAGAAGAGGGTTTTCAGAAGAAGGGGAATTGCTTGCGAGCTCCATGCATTCATTGTTTTAGCTCAGATCCAGGTAGGATCTTGTGGGTTTTGCACAGGAGTTTCTTCCTTTGAAATCTCTGTCTTCTCCATGTTTGTGGATCTGTATTCAGAATTTAAATTGGGCTGAAACCCTTGTTTGTGTGTTTGTTGTTCTTCACTTTGAAAACATCCATAAATGATTTGTGATTGAAAACCTTTGTTTGATAAATTTGGGAAGATTGTAATTGGATTGATTAAAATCAGGATGGAGGTATAGAAAAGAAGCTCAGATTTGTTGTTTATTTTTTATTGTTGACTCTAGGTTTCTATATCAAATATGTATTGGAGAATCATCAATATATATATATATATATATATAATTATCACAGTAATTGGTAATTACTGTAATAATTATTAATATATAAATACTGTAATAATTATTAATATATAAATATATAAATATATAAAAATAAATTTAGGAAATTGTTTTGTAGGGGGGGCATTTATATTGTTTTGTTTTATTTTAAAAAATATATAATAATACATTTTAAGTTGGCAGCAAGCCACCACCCCCACCTCCCCTCTCTTTTCTTCCCATGCCGTGACTGTATAGGACTATGTGCAGTAGTCCTCCTGTGTCAGCAGGGTTGCGCACAATAGCAAGCCGACTTGCTTTAAAACATTTTTAAAAAAGAGGTAAGTTTATTTTTTAATTTTGTTTTATTATTTTTGTTTGTTAATTTATTATTAAATACTTTGTTGAAATTAAATATTATTAATAGTTTTTTAATATAAATTTTCTTATATTATTAAATTTAGAAAGTATTGTTATTAATAAATTAGTATTTTTTTAATAATTTAATAAGTTATTATTTTAATAATTTAATAATTGTTATTTAGTTTTAATAATAATTATTAAAAGTAAAATTTAATTCTGCTCTGCAAAAATGATGAAAGCTACAAAAAAAGCACGGCATCTGACAATTTTCGTCGATAAAAAGAAAAACTATACATGTGCCCCCACGAATATCTCTAGATTCAAGAACATTCCAAAAAATTCATCGAATCCTTATCAAAATAAAGGGGGAGCTCTCTACTAATCAAAAACCATTTTGATGTTATGTCTGCTAAGTAGGAAGAATGACGAAGTAGTAAGACATCTACAAAGATTAGTGGTTTTGAAACGCTAATCAAGCTTCATGAAAATTGGAGTGCAGTTATTATCAATAAACATAAGAGCAATGAAGAAGATGGATGGAAGTTAGTTAAAAATTAGAAAAATAGAAAGCAAGGCAATGAACAACCAATCTCAAAACCCAACATCAGTAAAGACTCCTTGGAGTAGAGACTAAAGAATCAAGAAGCCTTTTTCAAGAAAACCAAATATATCAACACGGAGGTAAACAAGAAAAATCTAACTCTATGTCTAATAACCTGAGCACATGTGTGATATCCCAACCCTTAAAGATTTCTAAACCCAATAAAATACCCATAGGATCCACTAAACCCTATTTTCTCTAGTCTAAAGCCCTAGGGAAAAAGCAAATACCTCTTCCATATTTACCGAAAAACCCTATAGATAGATCAATTAAGTATACAATATTGACACCCCAGTCATGTGTTTATATTCCCCCATATAAGAAAAAATAACAAATTCAATCTGCAAACCCTCCTAGAAAAATAAACAATGTAGATAACTTTGAAACTATTATCATTAGCAATGAACATAGTGAAGCAAAATGGCAGGAATGCTCTGATCTCAAAATTTATGCGATCTGGAACGACCCAACAAAATATAGAGCTCATTTGGAACATAATCTAACAAAAATCTGTGGTGCAAAGGTAAGTAACATAACTCCTTGTGATAATTACTACTGATATTTGCAATTTTAGGATCGTAAAATTAGGAATGAACTGATAGAAATTTCAGACTGTTATTATAAAGGGTATCCTATTAAATTTATAGCATGGCAACCCAATTTTAATGAAAATAGTAATCAAAATATATAGACTAATAAATGGTTGGAATGTGCAAATATTCCTTCAGAACTAAATGGCATTAATATAATAAAAAGAATAGGGCAATCTTTAGGAGATCTAATAGGATTTGAAGTAAATAATTATAAAATAAGTAAGATAAGATTCTTAGTCTCTATAAAAATAGAACAAAGTGAATCTATAAACAAAAAAATCATAACGAACAAATCAATATATAAATTAACCTTTATTGAGTATGAAGGAGAAATTAATGAAATTATAGGAGCAAACTTTAAAAAGGTAAACATAAAAAATAATCTGAAGGAAGCCTTAAGGATCATCAGAAAAAGGGAGAAAAAGGCAGAAGAAAACAAGGAAAAAAGAAAATTAGAGGACAAAGAGAATACAAACAATCAATACCTGAAGGAAAAAGAGGCAGAGCAAGAAGATCAAAGGGAAAACACAGAGTTTAGAAGGAAGAAAAATATGGATTATCAAATCTAAATGGATAAATATAGAAATTGTAGAGACTGCAAATTAGACAAGGAAATACTAGAAGAAATAGAGCTCAATATGAAAAAATTAAACATGCTTTCCCATGAGATGTTTCTCCTACAAAATGATCTAAAAGATCAATTTACTATAGTAGACATCAACTACATAGAACATAAAGGCAAGGCTATCATGAGGTTTGAACCACAAAAGAATACAAAAAGAGAAAGCAATACAAAGACAAAATTATTAGAAGAAGAGATAGATACAAAATAATATAGTGGAGAGCAATAAAGAGACAACAATGGATGACGACAAAAAAATGGAAACAAAAGAAAATATCATTCAGGAGCAAAGTCTTATAGAAAAGGAAGAAGTATCAATGGAAAAAAAAAAATCAAAGCCCTTGCATTCCATTAGCTGAATCAACTCAATGGAGTAATGTTACCATCACAAAAAAATCAAAGAAAGAAAGTTATAAGTTCTGGCAAACATCTAATAGTGGGATGGATATGTTCGATCTGGATAAGGAAGAGGTAAACAGGACAAAGGATAAGATAGCTACAAAGCTATTGATACCGGTAGAGATAAAAACTATAATTAGAGAAGCAGAACAAAGTAGCAATCAAATAATAAAATTAGGAGAAGAACTAGAATATCAGATAGAAGACAACTCACCCTGGAATGAATTTGGAATCTTAGGGGAAAATATCCCCAAGGAAGAAGGATTATAAAAATGCAGAATTGAGGGGGAAGGTAAGACTTTAGAAGTAGAAGAAAATCCATTAAATGATTAATTAATTAAAGAACTTTTATAAGAGGTTGAACAAGAAGAAAAAGAATAAAAATCTCAACAAAGGTCAGAAATCAATCAAATTTGGCAAATTTGGGAATATTCATTAACCAGAATGGTCTAAAAATACCTAATTGTGGAAAACAAAAATTGAAACGAGGACAAAAATCACTTAAAGAGCTTAGGGAGGCAGTAGGGTAAGTAAAGGAACAAACTAAGATAAATGAAATACTACAAGGCGGGAAGGGGAAGAACCTTCTCAAGGTTCAATGAGAATTACAACATGGAATGCTAGGGGTCTAAATGCCCCTAGCAAGAAATGCTTGTCGAAGCGTAACCTCACATTATTTGAAACATAAATTTTATTAATTCAAGAAACAAAATTAAACAAAGAAGTAGGACTCAGCTAGTATAGAAGTTAGGAACATGGAAATATGAATTCAAAGAATCAAATGGAGCCTCAGTTGGATTGGGAATAGTATGGATTTATGAAAAAATTGATCTAGATATAATAATCACTAATCCTAACTGGATGGGATGCAGAGTTTGAAGTACAAAAAATAATCTCTAGATCATAGTAATAAACATATAGGGGCCAACCCTAACAACAAACAAATTAGTAGTATGGAATGAGATCAACACATTCTTATATAATCTATAGAATGAGAACCTTATCATTGTAGGTGATTTTAACGCAATATTAAAAAGGGAAGAAAAAAATGGGGGGATTCAGACAATCCCACGAGCCATAGAGGATTTTAGGGAATGGGTAGAGAATAACTCACTTATAGATATTCCAACAAAAAATGGAACATATACATGGAATAATAGAAAAAAAAATTAGTTACATAGTAGAGAGGTTGGATAGATTTTTTTTAAAGGAGACTTAAGTAGCTTAGCAAGTGAAATCATGGTAGAAATTTTACTAATGGTAGGTTCAGATCATTTTCCTATAAAAATAGATATCAAGGAACCATCCAAACCCACCAGAAATCCATTTAAATGTGAAAAAATGTGGTTTCTCAACAAAAACTTCATGAATAATATAAAAAACTAGTGGCAAGAAGGATAAGTATAGGGCTCAAAAATGTTCTGCTTTGTATCTAAACTAAAAAAGTTAAAAGAAAAAATTCTAAAATGGAGTGAAGCACAATTGAAAAACATATTTAAAGAAAAATTGGATATAGAAGAAAAGTTGGAAGGATTAAATAAAGAAGTTATCAAAAAAGGAATGAATAATGAAACATACCCGCAAGAAAAAGAATATCTATTAAAATAAGAAGAAATTTTAGCTAAAGAAGAGGTGTTTTGGAAACAAAAATCTAGGGAGAAATGGCTAGTGGAAGGAGATTGTAATACTATATACTTTCACACTAGTACCTTACAACATAAAGCCTCTAATAATATATCAAAATTCAAAGACTCACGAGGTAATTCAATATACAATCCAGATGAAATCACAAGGATGTTTGTAAATTACTTTAAAGATATCCTTAATAATTATGAAACTTCTAACCTAGTAGAACAAGAAGAAATGTTGAAAGCAATTCCCAAGGTTATTGCAATAGAAGATAATAAATCCCTCAATAAACCTTTCACACTAAAACAACCATCTTCAATATAAACCTGGATAAATCACTAGGACTAGATGGATTCCAAGCTTTCTTCTTCCAAAAATGTTGGGAAATCATAGGAGTAGATTTGTGGAAAGCAATAGAAGCATCGAGAAATGGGGGAAACTCCTAGCAGAAATTAATCACATATTCCTAACTCTAATTCCAAAGAAAAGTAAGGCTGGAGAACCAAGAGATTTCAAACCTATCGCTGTCGACAATACTATCTATACAATTCTCTCGAAAGCCTTAGCAAACTGACTAAAATAATATTTTCCTAAATTAATATAAGAAGAGCATATAGGGTTTGTACCTGGACGATCTATTTTTGATGGCATCTCAATCATTCAAGAAACAATCCATTCAGCAAAAAACAAAAAAGAAGCATGTATGTTGTTAAAACTAGATATTCAAAAAGCATATGATAAAGTAGATTGGAGATTCCTATGTAAAACATCCGAAGCATTTTGATTTTTACGTGAATGGATCAACATCATTTTTTAGTGTATATCTACCCCAAAAATCTCACTCCTTATAAATGGAACTCTAGAAGGATTCTTTAGCATATCTAGGGGGATCCGACAAGGGGATCCAATCTCTCCCTTCATATTCATCATCATGGCTAAAACCTTTAGGAGATCAATTAAGATAGCACATACTCAAAATAAAATTAAAGGAATCAAGGTCACTGAAAATGTGGCTAATACCACACATCAACAGTTCACTGATTACATAATACTAACTGGAGCCAGTACTAAAAGAGAAACATACAATATTAAAATGATCCTAAACAACTACACAAAAACATTGGGACCGAAAATTAATGTAGAAAAATCCAATTTTTCTTCTTAAATACAAAATTAGATAGAGAAGAATATATCTGCAGTGAAATAGGATATAAGAAAGGTACCTTCCCCTATAAATATCTAGGAATATACCTAGATAAAGGAGCCAAAAAGAACCAAGGTTGGGAGAAAACTTTGGAAAGACTAGACAATAAGATAGGAGCATGGAAAGGAAAATGGCTAACCAAAGCTAGGAAAGCAACAAAAATCAAAGCAATCCTGTCACCCATACCTACTTATCAACTAACATGTTCACAATTACCAAAGAATATCAACTAGAAAATAGAAAAGAAATTAAGAGATTTCTTTTGGAAAGGTATAGAGGATAAGAAGAAGGAAGCTTTAATAAGATGGGAAAAAAAGTGTAGGCCTAAAGAAGCAAGGGGACTGGGGATAAAGAATCTAGATTGGCAGAATGAAGCATTAGACGCAAAACAAGTTTGGAGAATGTATCAAGAAAAAGATAGCAAATGGGCTAGAATTTTGTATAATAAATATTTGAACACATCAGATAACACAACATTATTAAGAACTAGGAACCCTCCCAGAGGTTCTGCAGCATGGAATCTTATGCTAAAATGTCACCCATTAATTGCAAAATATACTACATGGGATATAGGTAGAGGAGATAAATCCCTATTTTGGGAAGACTCTTGGAATAGGTACCCCCCCTCTTGATCAATCTAATATAACCAACAATGCAAAAATTCAATTAAGAACAATATGGGGAACTAAGGTAGAAGATTATATCCAACATGATCCATCTGATGAAGAAATCCCTTACAAATGGAAATCCTTAGAAAATAGAAGTCTCAACCTTGCTGACCAGGAGATCTTAGAAACTATCCTTAGAAAGCATCCAATCAACTATTATAATAAGGAGGACAAGCTTATCTAGGCTGTTGCTAAAGATGGAATTTACAAAGTAAAGGAGGGATACAATCAAATAATAAATTCACAAAGATGGGAAGTAATAAATATTCCTTTAAACCTTTGCTAGGATCCAATAGGTCTACCCAAAGCAGGTATTTTTCTATGGGAAACCTCTCAAAACTAAATCCTAATAGTAGATAGAATTAGGAAAATGGGATTTGAAGGCCATTGAGATGCATCCTTTGTAAAGAAGAATAAAAAATTGCAGAGCATATCTTATACCAATGCAAATATGCTAAGGAATGCTGGGAATGGCTCAAATTCAAACTGAACTGGACATCCCCTCTCCTGGAAAAATGGTAAGATCACCTCTTAGGGTGGCCAAAAAAATCTAATAATAAAGTATACATAAAACTCTGGAATATCACCCCAGCTATCCTAGCATGGGAGATATGAAAAGAAAGAAACAAACGGATCTTCAATAATGAAGAACTCAATTTATCATCTCTCTTCAACAAAATTAAAGCTAGTATAATAGAAGTCATAAATTTCTACCTTAGGAAAACATCAAAAGAAGAAGGTTCTTTCTCAGATTGGGACGTTGAAATAAAAAAGAAGTGGAAACATCTAATTAACCCACCCCTCATCTACAAAACAAAAAATAGCACCGCCAGAAAAGATTGCAAATGGGAACCCCCACCTAAAGGCTCGAAGAAGCTTAAATCAGATGGAGCCTCTAGAGGTAATCTATGAGTAGCAGGAATATGGTGTATAATTAGGGAGGAATCTGGAAATTGGCTCTTGAAATGAGCTAAGCCCTTAGGAATAGCCTCTAACAATATGGTAGAATTAGAAGTAGTACATGAAGGTCTAAAACAAAGCATAAGCTTAAAAATCAAGAAAATTATAATCAAAAGAGATTCACAAATCATCCTCAATGCACTGAGAAAAGGGAGGACTCCTAAAGGGATATTAAACTCTAGAATAGAAAAAACTATCAGACTTTTGGACAAATTTGAAGAAGTTAGCTTTATGCATATATAAAGAGAAGGTAATATAGAAGCAAACATTTTAGCAAATAAAGGAATGGATGGAGAAAACATTCAATTGATTAATTATATTTAGTTAGTGGTGATAATCATGACCTCTAGATATCTATTGCATTCCCCCATGACACTAGGTTCTACGATTACCCCAATTGGTGTGATTTCGGCTCCCTTTTTTTCAGCTCATGTGGTTGCATCACTCTGAGATCTTGTGATCTTTGGCACTCCTTTTATTACGATTCCAAGTCGCATGAATCATTACCTAGTTGTATTGTGATTGCCTCATTGTCTAACTTCTTCTAGATCCTTCTTGACTAAGTTGTTGTTTCTATAAATGCGAGTTGGGTTTCCTCTTCTTTGCATTTTCCCCCATTGAATCTAACTTTTTCTAAAATAGGTGTCTTCATGGATACTAACATCTGTCTATGTCATGCTTCTAAAAATTGAACTATGGATTTTTGAGGTATAGTAAAACCTGAGAGATGGACTTGCCTGCTCAGACCCATAAACAACATGAGTAGGGTTGCCATTAGTAGAGTTTTAGGTGAAGGCATCTTTAATTATGATTTCTCATGGCGTACCAACGGTGACATTCTAGGTACCTGGATTGGATGCCTAGCTAGGGCCAAAGTTGAGAAATGGGATATAATCAGGCTCTATTACAACTTATTCGATCCTATCTGGTTGGTAGGTCTTGAACAAGTGGTCTTTAGTATTGATGAGAAACTTAAAATCCCATTGCCTAAAGCTTACATGGATCACCAGCTGGGGAGTTTTGAACTTGCAATAGTTCCTACGAGTCCCATACCGATTATCCAAGATAATATCCTCTTTTTCCATGAGTGGCCTAGAATGGAAGCCAGTGTCCAATTTCTACTATGATAGAGAGGCATTATTAAGTACCCTACTATGGATTGGCTATTGAATTACCTAAAGCCATTTTATGCATATATTCATCCAAATGTGGACTTCTCAGACTTGGAAATTGTGGAATTCTACCTTCCTAATTTTGATAAGTCAAGTAAGACTATAAATGCTTTTGAGTTTCCTCTTGGGTCATGGGCCAAAATATCAAGGAAGCATCAGAAATCATTATAGTATTTAGAAAGGATGATGCTAGAGTGTAGATGGGTTTGAGGGCCTAGTAATAATGGCTTTTGGTGGAACTATTATCTAAGTAGTCATGGTGGCTCTTTCCCCCTCTCTTTGGTGTGGCTTTTGGATTTGTTTTATATATCTACTTTGTAGGTTATATTTTAGCTATGGGTGTCCTTTCTATGTATTCTCTTGGTTGCTAGGTTCACTGCATTTTCCCTAAGCAATGATTAGATTACTTCTTCTCCTAGGGTTGCTTCTGAGCTTGACAAGTTATAGTTAATTTCATTGATATATATATATATATATATATATATATATATATATATATATATATATATATATATATATATATATATATATATATATATATATATATATATATATATATATATATATATATATATATATATATATCTTACATGAATATATCTTTCATTTACTCTGCCATGTTTTCTCTATTCATTCTATGAGTGCTCTTAGGCTTGGCCCATCTGGTTATTATTGATAAATCCTTCCATCTCTTAGATTATGGTTCTGTATGTTCACCAATTTTAGTAGGTATAGATGCACAACCTACAATTTCTTACAGGAAGGTGATGGCTTAACAAGCTTTAACCTAGATGTTTAGGTCTCACTTTATCAAAGTAGGAAGCAAATTAATAATCTTAGTAGTTTTAAATTTATTAAAAATTGGTCTGATATATTTCTAATGAATAGGTTGAATAGGAAACGCTATACCCACTAATTATTCTGTAATTGTTAATCTAAATCGTTAACCCAACAAAGGAACTCATAGGATCTCAAGAGTTATCAAATTCTGGGTACTCAAAATATTATCTCCATTAATAGATAAAACCAAGTCATTAAAATCATCAAATAAACCTAAATAATCGGTAAAGAAAAAGAACGATAAACAAAATAACAAAGAAAATTCAAAACAAGGATGTATTTAAAAATAATCTAACACATTCGACAGACTTATCAGTAAGAAAGAGAATTCTTAGTAAGTATTTCTTGGGTTTAATATTCTTTTAGGTTTTTAATTGATAATTAATATTAATGGGGAGCATCACCATATGATAAAACAATGCATGTAGGAAATGATAACAATTATTAAGGGCTCTGTTCAGAGTACTCCAAGTATATTAATTGTTTTCTTTTACTCCTTGGTTTGTATTGCTTAACTCTGGCTACTAATCCCCATTTGGAAGTTAGACATATTGATGTAGGTCAGATTTGTCCCTTTGGTTGGTCATTCACTTCTCTCGGTTGTTTTCTCATCTTCTCTTGAGCTTGTTGTTCCCTTCCTCTTGGTTGTGACTCTCTCATTAGTTAATTCAACAAATGTGTATAATTTTGTAAACTAGATCTTAATTTTTCACTGGGGTATGCTCTTTTTAACTCTGTATAATATAGGACTTTAGTTTCGGGCAAGACTAGAGGTTTTCTTACTCTCTTCTTTCCTACTAGTGCCTGTTTGAATGGAGAACTCTATAGACTCTTTTTATTTATCAAATATAATATAAGGCTTTGGTTCTTTACCGATAATTTTTTTTATATATTAAAAGTTTGGTTATAAGGTTATCCTTAGAATTCAAAAAATAGAATAATATTTTTAATTAGAGTATTTTAATGGATATTGGTGTTATTAAATTGATAGGTTTATTTTTATATAAAAATGGGTTTTATGTTTAAGTGATTTTTAATGGATTATTGAGTCACTTGAGGTTCATGTGGACTCAGATATTTCGTCAAACATGGCACTATGAAATAAAAATTGAAAACCCTGATTGTATATCGAACCTTTTTGTGTTTTGAAAACCAAATGAACAATGAAAACATTTGGTAAATTCTAATGAGATGGATGTTGTACTTCATGTTGGGTGTGGGTTTTGACTAAGTATGTTGACCAATCAAGTTGTTTACTAGAGGGTTGGGAAGTTATGTTCTATGATGATGCTATGCAAATGATCTTTTATACCTGACCATGGTGATGTGTCACGCGTTTTCTATGATGAGTTTGATCTATTGTTTGTTAATGCTTTCCAATTGCTTGTATAGAACTGAGGTGATGGCATGATTTTCCTGGTGTAACTTTTCAGTTTCAATCAATTATCTTGTGATTCTTTCTAGTTGCTTGTATAGGACTGAGGTGATTACCGTGATTGCTCTTTAGATGCTTCCTAGTCACTTGTAAAGGACTAAGGTGAATACTATATTTTTATCTATAGGTGCTTTCCTATTGCTTGTAAAGGACTGAGGTGAAAATTGTGATTTTATGAGTTGCACTGGTATGAGCCAAGGGTAGATAATCTATGTGTACATTGGGAAGCGGCTTGCAATGGAGGCTAGAGACCCAAGTGGCTGCTTGGGTAACCCATTATAAGTTTTTTTAATAAGTGATAACATTTCATTAAATCAGAGTAAAATGAATTAATAAGAGTAATTTTTTTTCCTTTCCCATGCCTTGAGTGCTAGTACACGCTAGGATGTGAGTAGAGAGGGTGCTTGATTGTGACCTTGCTTTGTTAGTATGCCTTGTTTGTATGAAAGGATACTGGTGCTGCATAGAGACACTAGGGGGTCAGAGTCTAGAGAGGTTGCCAGGGTAACCTTAGAGTTGGATCATGCAATGACACTTGCCCATTTGTATAGTAGATTTCCTACGTATCATTGTTGCCCCTAGGATTAGATGTTACTTGTGTCTTGGTACTTTTAAGATAGATTTCTATTAGGATTTCCTTGACGTAGATGTTGGTTATGACTTGTGGATTGATATTCATTTGGGACTTGAGACTATCTCCTCAACACATTGGGTGTGGGCCATTTAGGTTTCATGAGGTTGGGTGGTAGTGCATTTTTTTTTATACCATTGAGATCTGATAGCTGGATGTGCTTGTGCAATTGTTACTTTCTTTCTGATATTGTATTTTTGTTGGATGGTTATATTCTATTATAATGTACTTGATTTATTAGAGATCTTATGAAATGGTAAATTTTATTGATGATGTATATTCTTTGAGCTTTTCATACCCTGTGGCTTCTATAGTGGATGATCATGCATTCTGATTTTGTTAAGTAGTATCTTATGTAATTATATATTATTGAATTGGAATTGTACTTGTGATTATTGCATGATGTGGATTTTGGTTATTTGTTAGATTTAATATTAATAAAATTTTACATGTGATTCAACGTCATGGAACCTTTAAGAGATATAATTCATTTATGATGGTTGTATGTATGTGAGTTATTGCTTGCACTATATTATCTCTTGTTGTTTTTAATCTTTCAAAAAAATGTTTCACAAACTTAGTGAAACTTTAGGTTATTTTCTTTTTTGTTCCTTGGTGGGGCATTACACATTGGATGAGAAACTTTCGAGAGTGCATGCTTATCCCCTAGCAGAGATATGGCAGTTCAGAGACACACTATATTAGAGAGTGAGATTTGATCGGATGCAAGGAGATGAGATAGTATGGAGACCATACTTCCATATGGTGGATTGGCCTAAGGTAGTATAGTAGATGAGATATTCACAAAGGAGGAGATTCGTATAAGGATGACAATCATGTTATTATGTTGTACTACTATGATCTAGTATTGAGATAGTTTGGCATAAAATAGGATGTCTAGAGTGTAGTGCCATGGTATATACATCCCACTAGATATATATACATATGTCAAGCCATACATAAGACTATAGTAGCTGATCTCATCCCCAGTGATACAAAGGAGGGAGATGGTGTTCCCATGGTAGTAAAAGAGTATGCTATTTTCATTGCTAAGTGCATCTACTACTAGACAAAAGAGGGAGTGAGACCCATCTAGGTCCCACTAGACTATTCCAAAGGTGATCTAGGTCCATTTTATAGAGCTTAAAGAGTAGCTAATAGAGACAACGATGAGGGAGTGAGAGAGAATAAGGACTAGCTAGAGGATGAGGTGATATATGAGAAGATCCCTGAGCTAGAGGAGAGAGGAGATGAGAAAAAGAAGCCCTCAATAGAGGAGATAGTAGGACAAAGAGTAGAGGAGAGGGCAGAGGAGAGAGCATGGGAGATGCTCCCAATAGGTTATGCCATGGATGAGGAGCCAATACTTGTTGTTCCTACTACAACCACTTTGAGCATGATGACCATGCTTATAGAGTGATACCCTACTCCCATAATTCGGGCAGCGAGTACATGGAGAGAGAAGTCATTTCATGCCCCCACTTTCATTATTAGATAGAGATGTACAACATCTAGAGGGAGAACTAGGCAAAGATATTATGAGGAAAATATAGATGTAGATTAGAAATTTGAGAAAGAAGAATATACTAATGATAGAATGTGGTTTGATTAGTGACAAAGAGAGAGAGTGGAGGAGCTTTTTTAGAAAGGTCCTAAAGGACCTAATTATAGCTTCAAGGATACCATCCACCCATCAGTATGAGGTCAAAGAACATAGAGATATAGATAAGAGTGCTAACATCTTTACATCTGTCACTCTAGAGCTGACATTGAGATAAGAGAGTGAGGAGAGACTTGAGTGATTCATTACAAAGTTGGAGACCAAGTTATGAATGACATGAGAGTGTTGAGATAATCATATCTCATCTAGGAGACATTTTTGCAACACTGCATCATACAAGTCATCCTCTACTTGTATCTCTCTCCCTTTCTTCCCCTTTTTTTCTCCTTTCTCCTAGGTGGAATTGGGTAAGACGTAATAGATTCTTTTTAAAGCTCCTATTTTCATGGCGTAAAGATTGAGGTAGGATATAACCACCTAGGTCCTCCCTTTCTCTCATCCAATTACTCAAACTCTCTTTTCTACACTGAAATGACTATATCTTGAGCACTACAGCTAATTTTTGAGATTCAAGACATGTTTTGGGACCCCAAAGGAATCCTGAAGGGTTAAGCCCTTGTTGGCAGGGACATAGTGTGTCCCAGCCCAATCAAGGATGTAGTGCACCCCTTTGGACTAATCATGGATGCAATGTGTCCCTTCTTGGGCCCTATTTAGGGTCCACTTCTTGGGTCCTATGTCTAGATTTTTCTGGAGTGTTAACTTTTAGGTGGGTCAACCTAAGGGAGAAAGTTAACTTTGAGCCCTTTATAAACCCATCTATTTTCTCCATTTCACACATCCATCATCAAAAAACATCCATTATGTTCTCAAGGTCTCAAGTTATCAAACACTCTTCAAGGATTCAAGGCATTCAAGCAATCTCTCCAACGAGGATCAAGGATTCACGTATTCAAGTCATTGAAGGAGTTTATGCAAGATCTGGCACTTCAACATTCAATATGCCCCTTCATACATTCAATATAATTTTTCACATCTTCTACATTCATGTCTCTCAAGATATACATTCATCTACATCCATTCGTAAGGAAAATTTTAAGCACATTCATTTATGAGGGTCTTGGTTTAACTTTGATTTCCTTCCTAGGGTTTTTGAGGTTGAGACAAGGATATTTCATTTAAATACTTTATGACATTCTAAATTCAAGAGCATATTCATAGATTTATATTGCCTCATGTTAGATCTATCACTACTACTTGCTAGTATTCAATTTCTATTTCAATTCAAGGTTAATTCCTAAAATAGGGTTTGATCGAGGCAACCTCCACCCCCCACCCACCCACCCCACAAACAAAAAAAATAAAAATAAAAAAATACAACCTTTATTTGGTAGAGTTTGGATCTTAGAATGGTGAACAAGTTGCAGATTTGGATACCATTTTCATCATTCTTCAAAAATATAAAATTAAAATAAGGGGAAAACACACTTTGGCAGGGTTGCAAAGGTCACCCTTGTGAAGCAGGGTCACAAAGGTCACTGTCGTGAGAGGAAGTCACCCCTGCCAAATCACCAAATGATTTCTTGGTTTTGTAGATCTTGTCATTTTTAGTTGAGAACTTGGAAATTAATAATTTAGGAGCTTGTTTGATAGTATATTTTCAAGTTTGTATCTTTCAAGGTATATTAATTTCCTCTTTTCTATTTCAATACACTTTATCATCTTACAATCTCTTTATATTCCATCTTCATATTCCATATCTACTTGCTTAAACCCTCTTAAGGTGGAGGTGAGAGGGAAATAAATCCAATTTATTCACTCCTTTTTCATTAGGTTATGCATTAACACTTCCTTGTGTGTTAATTGAATCTAATTAAAGGGGTGGATCTTGGTCTTCCCTCTTCATTGTGTATTGGGTGGATTACTTCCATTCCCCCCGATACATAATTAGTGAACCTGACATGAACTTGACACACTTCAATCTCTTATTTGATTTTGGAGTTAGATTTTATTTTTGGGTATCTATATCTACTTTGTATGCTATTGTTTGAATTAGTGGTATTTAGAACTCCTCTGTATTATTTTCATATAGGTTGCATTTCATATATTTGCATTATGAAAATACAAAAAACTTGCATCTAGTTTCTTTCATAGTAATTGCATTTCATTTCAATGGGGTTGTTATCTTTCTTTAAAATTTTCATTCATGATCTTCAAGGTGTTCCATTTCAAGCATATGATGAAAACTTAATTTTTCCTTTCATTGATTCTCATTCCCCTTCAAAAGGCAATATTTTCAAAGATGGTGTTGATCAATCTTTAGTGATTTACAATATTCCTACTCTTGATAGTTCTACTATTTGGGATGAGGCCTTGGATGGGAATATTGACTATTCTCTTCCTCATGAAACCTCTTTAAGTCATGATTATCTCTCCTATAATGTTTTTTTCTTCCCTCCTTGGATGATCTAACTATTTGGGATGAAGCCTTAGTTAAGGACATCGATTTGGGATGATCTAACTTTTACACACTTTGTTGATAATCTTATTCTCATATTGATCAACCCCTTTCTATGCATTTAATTGATATTTCTTCTATAGATGAGGCCCTAATGATTTTTTTTTTTCCTTCTACTAAGTGTTCCTTAGTCATATAAGACCATACCCCTGATCCTTATGCTTGTTCCTTTCAAGACACATCTCACAATTTAGGTCTTGTTGAGCATGATAATCATTATGACCTTAATTTTACAAGTTCAGTCATAGATTATAAGGGTCCTACTCATTTTAACCCTATAAGTTGCTTCTCAACTTTTCATGATTTAACATCCTTAGATTTCACACCAACATCTTATATTCTTGATTTTGTGTATCAAACACCTTTATTTAATGCATCTATGAATATTGATTGCTTCTCTTTACATATTCATCTAATAAAACATAAGAAATATTCTTCTATGCTTTTATTATTATTTTTGATTCATTTCTTATGAAATGTGTCATATGAATTGCAATGAAAAATGGTATAGTTTTCATGATCATTTTACTTGATACATATACATCCCTATTATGTTGCTCCTAGGTTTGTGACATTGTTAGCCTATATTTTGGGGGCTCATTGTCCTACTTTGTGAGGAACATAATAGTAATTTCCCCTATCTTTTCACATGGGGGTAAAGTGCCCCAATTACTATTTCTATCTATATCATCATATCCATTATCTCCCTTTGTTGACTTCTTTTCCTTTTATATGATGACACCATTTTCTTGCATTCATTTATTGTGGTTACTTGTGGAGTACCATCCCAAGTGCAATCTTATGTTTTCTTGAACTTTCATGTCTAATATAAATTGAAACCATTTAGGGAGGCATAATGTGTCCTTCTTACCTTCTTCAATGCATCCAATATCCTTTATGATTTTTAAATCTCTTGTAATTTGATGTTCTCTCTTGCATGCATTTATTGTGTTACAAAGGGATTAACATCTTGAGTATAATCTTATTCTTGTAAGTGCATCCTTATTATATAGAATCTATCATTTAGCACATATATTGGATTTTCTTTATCTCTTCTCTTTAGGATCCATTATCCTTTTCTTATTACTTTCATCATAACTTGCCAGGAATAATGTGGTATCCTCTCATCTATCTTATTTATCTATAGATTTGCATTGTTTTATTGTACATTCTTATCTATGGGTATGTATTGATTTGTTACATGCATGGCCATGTGTTTTTGCCTAAAAAATGTCTTTTTATGTCTTGAATTGTAATTCTTATCGTTTAATAATAATCTATAATTTTCCTTTTATGTGATATATTTTCTAGCATCTTATGTTTTTTAGAATCAATTATCCTATGATGTTTCTTGCTTTCATTTTCTCTATGGTTTAGAATTATTTTATGATACTTCTTGTTGGCTATGGGATGTTTGAATTTTGTGCATGGCTATTCATTTTTACTTACAATTTATCCTTATATCTTTCAAGACTTTGTTATATGATCCACCATATATTTCCTTTTCTTGTCTCGTGCTTGGTGGCTAAGAAACTTTGCATATTATTTATCTCTTTCTATAAGGATATACTTTCCTTAGGCTTAAGTGGAACTTGTTTATTATGTGACATTGATCTTTCTTTATGAAGAATTGTATCTTGACTATGGATTATCTCTTTTTCAAGAGGTATATTTCCTAAATCATCACAGTTTCTTTATCGAGAATATGATGCAAGAGCATCCTTAGGCTATTGGCAATCTTGCATCACCCAAAAATATTTTTTTTTTTTCCTATGTTATAGTTACCTGTCTGACAGTTTATATTGGAAAACACTAGTTTTTTATTTCTAGATTTCTTGGCTTCATATAGTGGATATGTCATGGATCATTAGTTTATGTGCACATAATCCTATGTGACAACTAGAGGAAGTTGTACTTTATCTTCTTGGGTGTCGATTTCCTATATTGCTCTTCATGTGATACCTTATATTTAATTTGACACAGTTCTATATTGAAGAGTTAGCTTACACACTCTTGGATCTAGGTAGTTTGTTAACATATAGACCTATACTTAGGGCTGCATAGTTTTATCTCTTGTATTATGTATTTGGTTATTAATTCATTAAGGGTTAGTTCAATAATATAATGCACATTTCCTCTTATTTAAGATTATGAATTGAAGTTGACATGTGTGTCTAGATGATTACATTTATAATGTCCTTGTGTCTTGGGAATCATTGTGGATGTATTATAAAACTAGTATCATTCAAGAAGATACTTAGAGGAAGCTTAGATAGTGAACTTTGGTCTATAATTATGGAGTACATTGGTTGTGACTAGGAAGGCCTTACATCCTAGCATATAGTATATTATATCATGTGAGTTATCTTATTAATTAATGGAATGTACATGGAGCATTGATGTAATTGAAGATTTGTTGATAATAAAGTTATTATTTCAATTATTTGTGTACTTGTGTTTTAATTGCGAGGGGCTTGATCATCTCCTTTGGCGACACACCTTCCTTGTACTACATTAGAATGGTATCAGAGTGAGAGGTTGATCTTTTTGGTGACTTGTTAGAGATTGAGTGGATCTCATACTTGTTGATATGATCTTGGTTAAGCTTGGAGAGCTTATGAAGACTTGAATCATTGATTGTGAGGTGACAGATTAAAGTTCTAGCTCATAATTACAGAGGACTTGTTCAAGTTCTATTTGGAATCTCGTTACAGACTTTTTTATCCTTGTTGGTGTATAGATTGTCAAAGTTTGAAGTAATTGTGCCTTGTTGTAGTTAGTACGCCACCTAGAAGAATGAACCCCAGGAGGTTGGATAAGATGTTTGAAGAATGGATGAGATAAGGGATGAGATTTGAAATGTCCTGAATGACTTTAGAAGAAACCTTGAAGCTAAAGATGAATATGTTGAAGCCACTGAAGATCTTAAAGTACCTAAAGTAGAGATCCGTGCAGAAGAAGAAATATTGATGAAAGTTATGGCATAAGTTGGTAAGGGTCATAGAATGGGAATTTCAAATTATTCTAGTTTTAGATCCTAAGGAATTGATAGACTAGATTAATGAACTTGAAGATTATTTTGACCTTGAAAATATTATAATGTAATGCCCCGCTCGGAGATCCTTGGAAACAAGGATTCAAATCAAGCCAAGATATTTTTTTTTTTACAAGTATGAATTCATAAGACAACATCATACAGGGATCACAAAGATCGCAACGGAAGACTTCAACACAATCCCGGCAACCAACGAATCTCTGAACGCCACTACCCAACTGACACACACAAACAAAGCCAACAACGACAACGCACATGATGAGGGCACAAGAAACAACCACTCATCAACAAAACACCAAACTGGGGTAATATGCAGAATCCCAAAATTTGGCTAAGCCTGAAATCCTAAAGCCCTAAAAATTGGCTAAGTTTGGATTTTTGAAGCCCTGAAATTTTCTAGAATCCATAACTTATCTCCGAGAGGTCTGAAACCTATCTCAAACGATTTGTCGCATATATTAAAATATATCTTAAGTATAAGGACCTTATACTTAAATGATATATTTTAAACCCCAAGAGACAAAAACAGAAACACGAAAACTCGATTTCAAGAGAAACCGACATAATTCAAAATGCAACAACATAGGATCGAAGAACGCCCAAAAGGGTATCCAAAACCACTCTCAAAAAGATCGGATCATGAAGAAAAGTGCCTGCTGATGGCACGCGCAGGTTTTTCACAAAAATCGTGCGACACTTTTTACTAAGGGAGGGCGACACTTCTCCCTTATTGCGTGCGACACTTCTCAAGAAGGCGTGCGATACTGGAAAAGTATCGTGCGACATTTCTCATAAAGCCGTGCGACACTCTTCCAGTGTCGTACGACACTTCTCCAGTAATGCGTGCGACACTTTATAGTATCGTACGACATTCTTTCTATGGGCGTGCGATACTTTATCAGTGTCGCACAATGCTGAACAAATGTCGCCCATAGAAAGTAAAATCACTTCCAGAACTCAAAAATGGGGAAAAACTGACAAAAGAACCTCCACACCGGGGAGTACCGGATCCACAAAGGCTCGAGGAATGAACACTCGAGTGCAAGAACAACACGGAATGAAGAACATCAAACCATCTAAACTACAACAGCATAGAACACACTGAAAATAAACATCGCAGAGAACAAAAGCAACATCGCAATGAACAAAAATACATTTCGGAACTAAACAACCAAATAAGTGCGCGGTTCCTCCCAACCGTCAATAGCATCATAAGACCATCGTGGGTCCTAGCCATCCCCCGCGCGTAACATCCCAAGCCACCGACCAGATCGTCAGTACTGTCGTAATAGGGACGTCACTACTAAAACATGCACAATAATAGCATAAGAAAATCTAACATGCTAGTGATAACGCATAAGATAATCCTACAGTAGATAACATCACCTATCACATGCTAAACAACAATAAGCAACATATATACTACTAAAGCAAATCACATCATCTAATCATATGCTAAACATCATGATAAGGGAATGCGTCAAGTAAATTAACATCATCTAAACATGATATACAAGCATCCCAATGAAAGCATAAATCACAAGAAAGCATACTTTGATACCCGAAGTACCAAGTGAAGACATCCAGCAACGGTCGCACTAGGACAAAAGATCGTCTCTGTACACCGATCCCTGGCAGTGGTAAAGGTAGCTACGTCTCCCAACCACATGGCACCCGTAGGTCCACACCCGACGTGCTGATGGAGATAATGATCCAACCACAAACACACATAAAACACAACATCCATGGCTAACACTCACACCAAACAGTATGATGGCTGCAACCAAGAACCTAAGACAATGCAAGGAGTAAAGGTCCTAGTCAGACACTCAATAGGCTACTATGTAGGGGCTGACATCCTGGAGAGTCGCTTGGCATCAAAAAGCCCAAGCTTGGATCGTGTGTCCTCAAACTTAAATGGGTGCTCACACATTGTGTCCTCGAACTTAATCGGGTGCTCACACATTTTACTTATCTTAAGTTTTATTAACAATCACACATTTATTTAATTATCACTTATATAAAGCTTCCTTTGCCAACCCATGACGCCATGATCATCGGGCTACGAGATAGAAGCCCCCTCCAGATGCTACCCTACCCTACCCATGCTCATCCTACGACAAGTGCCCGTGGGCATGCATACTCCCATCCCAACCCCAATGATCATAACTTTCGGCGAATTCACGGAAGATCGGGCCTCGCAAGTCACCCAACAAATGTACGTGCACGTACTCGTGTGTGGCGCACCACCATCACGAAGATCATAACACAAGGACAGGAATGAGAACACAATGCAAAGAAAACACCCAACTGAAAGCAACACGGGAAGGATAGATTCTACACGAATCCCAAAGCCAATAAAATCATACATCATGAAATCACTCAATCGGCCTCAATCCGAGAGTATGGATTCTACGCAAATCCCAATGATGTAACAAGACCAAACATCGTAAACTCACTCAACCGGCCTCAATCCAAGAGTATGGATTCTACACGAATCCTGGTTTTCACGAAACAAAAGCAAAGGTCCAACAAAAACATAACAAATATAAAATCACTCAATCGAACACAACGTCGGGAGTACGGATGCAACACGCATCCCAATGCAACATAAAAGTGCAAAAGTGGTCTGAATGATATCCAAACGGATCATCAAGGTCCATGACCCACATTGTGCCAAGAAAACTTGAGAAAACAGGGTGGCACGCAAAATGAGGTAAAACCCCCAAAAATTTGGAAAACTACAAAATTAAAACCCATTTGGCCTTTGGGTTCAAAAACCTCAAAAATTCAAAAATAAATGAAATTGGACACCGTATGCAAAAACGGCCAGCATAACGGTGCAAAACTCCAAACCCTCATCCCAAAAAATAAGGAAATGTTCATACCCGCCCAACCGGGTAGAACTAACATACAGAAACGGAGGGGAACACTAGTTCTCAGCCTCCAAACAAACGGCTACCAAAAACAAAAGCAGAAGCAATAAAACAGGAAAGCCCTACCTCACAGCCAAAAGGGCAAAACGAGAATCTAAACCATAAAATAAATATCTCACAGAAGTAGCTGAAAATCACGACAATCCAAGGATTCCTCGAGCTGGATCCAACGAGCCCAACCTCGCGGTGATCCTACCCCCTTAGCTCCCACAACGAACAAAATAGTAAATCCTCATGAAGAGGATTTTGGGTTTTACTCTCCAACTTTCCAATTTGAAAGTGAGAAGTGAGGAATTAAATTCCTCATTGGATACTTATTCACTTTTCGGGTGAATAATCAATTAGGGCATTTAACTAGCCAATCTAGTTAAACCCCGAATCAACCCGAACAAAAATAGGCTATTCCTATAAATAGGAATTCATCTATGGAAAAGCTGCCAGAAATTAAAATAAAACAATTAAAAGCCCGAAAACCCAAAAACACAAAAATCACCTTAACAACTTTCACGACAATGCAAACCTCTAAATGCACAAACACGCTTACAGGTCTAATCACATAATGCAAATGAGTTCGGATTTAATAATCACCGAAAGATTTAAATTAAACATTTAATTAAGGATACATCGACCATATAAGGACGACATTGGTAAAATATGAAAGGTTGAATCACTAACTCCATGTGCCACTGCCAGGGATATAAATCCTGCACACTAAACAACACGATCAAGTGCAATTGCATATAATAACATAGCTGAAGCAATAAAAGCATTAAATCGCCTAATTTAAGCATTTATTTAATTATATTAAAATAATCTATTTACATCACTCACTTTCGCATAAAGCATAACAACGCAGGAATGAAGTAAATAACCATAGCATTAAATCCATCACATAACATAATCAGAGGTATGTCCAAATACCAGATAACCAGATAACATTATAAAACACACTGTCATCTCAAAATGGCATCATCATGCAATATGATTAACTGAACAACATAGTAGTCTAAAATCCATGATACTGAAATCAAAGTGAACATCTGACCCTTAGGTCCTCTCAAATGTGAACATAACATGAGTAACAAATATCTCTCTAATCAGAAATATAACAAGGTAAATGTCCGCAGCACATAACCAAAGAATCCAACAAGAATAATCCATTTCTAATCATTAATGCATTTAATAAGGATTGATTACTCTGCATTAAAAAGGCATTTAAAACACATAAGCAAACACAGTCGTAAACATGACTAACCACTGCTACAGGAACCTAGTCCAGTGTAGCATGGTAAAAAGGAACATAGTGCAATCTTTGCACACATCTTAGGGTAATCACGGAACAACCTCATGATACCACATCGATCCTGGTAACCATTGGCACAAACCTCAGTGAACCAAAAATCACATCATAATCTCAAAGATTAGTCAAAAGCATAAACAAAGCAACTAATACAGAAACATAAATCCAAACACCTCAATGGTGTAGACCACTCAGGGTCACAATCATGATCCATCACAACAAAAGATCATCAAGGTCGCATCTATTAGGACAACTTACAAAAGTCAAATGGGAGAGGCACTACAAATCCACAAAGAGTTAGGTTAGCACAGACTAAGATGAAAGGTCATATTGCCTTATGGTGGAAAGAATTGTAGAAACATAGAGAAGATAATGATGAACCCAAGATTACTAGATGGAAAACCATGGTTTCTAGATTGAAAGCTAAATTCATCCCCAAGAACTATGAACTTTAATTGTTTAAGAAATTGCAAAAATTGAAGCAAAAAGAATATGCCTTTGAAAGATTATACTGAAGAATTTTACAAAATACAAATCAGATCTAGTCATCGAGAATATTCTAAGGAGAAAGTTTCAAGGTATGTTAATGGTTTGAAATTTAATGTTTAGGATGAATTGAGTATGTCGAAACTTAGTTTAGTTGAAGATGCTCATCAGTATGCATTAAAAGCTGAAGAAAAGTTGGGAAGAAAGCAAGGTAAACAAGCTACTAAAATTGATAAGGGTAAGTTGCAACTTGTTTCTGAAAAGAATTATGTTTTTAGAGGTTCTTTCTTTAAATGTGGTAAGGATGAACATCAAGCTTTTATATGTCCTAATTTGAAAGTTGACAAACATAATTTGGTAGTATAGGATGAACATAAAATGGAAGCTTTTGATGTTTATTTGGCTTCACCGAAAGTTGGAGAATCTCATTTGATGAGGACAATCATGTTGGCTAAGCATGACGTTCAACTAGTCAAAGAAAGAACTCATTCTATTTTTTTAAAATTCTATATGTAAATGTTGTAAAGTAATCATGGATGGAGGTAGTATTGATAATCTTGTTTACGAAGAAATGGTTAGGAAACTTGGTTTGCAACCATTGAAACATCCTACTCCTTATGGTATCAATTAGTTTCAAGATGATCATTGGGTACAGGTTAGAGAACAATGTCTTGTTAATTTAAGTATTGAACCATTTAAGGATGAAGTTTTTTTGTAATGTAATAAATATTAATACTTGTCATATTTTACTTGGAAGACTTTGGCAATTTGATAGAGGAGATATACATGATTGCAAAAAGAATATGGTTACAGTTGAAAAAATGGTCAAATATTTGTTTTGATTCCCTTAAAAGGACAAAGAAGTTATCAAAGCAAAGAACTTGAGTGTTTCCAAGACTTTTAATATGAAGACAACAAAACCTATATTTGAGGTTCGTAGATAGTATGACTTGAAGTTATTTGATTTTGTGGTTAAGAACAAAGGTAAAATAAAGAACATTCCTAATCAAATGAAGACATGTACCAAGTATGATTCATTGGATCCTAGTAGTTGCAGTAGCAATAATAGTGTTGACATTGTTGATAATACAATTGGTTCTACCAGTAAGTTTGGACAAACTTCTATGTTAATTGATGAAGAAGATTTGTGGATTAAGAATGAGCATGTGATTTATGCTTTGAGTTCTTTTAGATGTTCATAAGTCCTTATGGAGCATTTATTTTTGTCATCTTGGGTGTTTGATGCAAGAGCATCCTTAAGATGTTGGAAATATTGCATTACCCAAAACTATATTTGCTATTTTCTCTTTTACAGTTACATGTATAAAAATTTGTATTGACATTTACTTGTTTGTTATTTCCAGATTCTGTGAGCTTGGCTTCATATGGTGGAAATGTGATGGATAATTATCCTATGTGCACATAATCCTATGTGATGACTAATAGAAGTTATGCTTCATCTTCTTGGGTGTTTACTTGCTATGTTTCTCTACATGCAATGCCTAGTGTTTAATTTGGTGTGGTTATATAATTATGAGTTAGCTTACGCACTCTTGGATCTAGGAAATTGGTTAGCCTATGGACCTATACCCGAGGTCACATTAATTTGTCTCTTGTATTACATATTTGGTAATTAATTCATTTAGGGTCAGTCCTATAATATAATGCATGTTTCCTATTATTGGAGATTGTGAACTCAAGCTTACTTGTGTTCCTGATGGATATATGTGTAATGTCCTTATGTATTAGGAATCATCAAGGAGGTAGTATATCATTCAAGAAGATACTTAGAGGAAGCTTAGAATTTAAAACTTTGGTTTGTAATTGTGAAGTACATTGGTTATAACTAGGAAGGCCTTATAGCTTGGCATACAATATATTCTACAGTGCGAGTTGTCTTATGAATCAGTGGAATGTATGTGGAGCATTGATGTAATTGAAGATATATGGATAATAAATTATTTCTTGAATTTATATCTTGTGTACTTGTGTTGTATTTTTTGGGGGCTTGGTCATCTCCTTTGCAAGCACACCTGTCTTGTACTACATTAGAATAACTATGTCCATTATACACATTTTCCCTCTTCTTGGAGATGTTATAAACTCCTCTTAGGTAGATGTCTTGTCATTAAGATTTCTCCCTTTTGAGGATCCTATTTCCATAAATGATGTATGCTTTTTACAATTGTCTATGTTCTTAGATTGTAAGAGTTAAGGCTCTTCACTATGAATATATTCCACAATGCTACTTTAAGGATATCTCCTTGTTGTGTAAAGTAGGCATCCACTTTCTCTTCCTTCTCATGTCTAGTATATAAAAATGATAAGGAGGGGGGCGTGCATATGCCCTCCTTGCACATATTCTCTCTTCATAATCATGGGGTAGAAAATACATATTTTGAGCTTGGTTTAAAGCAATTTAACCTTGGATTCTTGGTATGCTTTCTAAGTTATTCTCAAATATATGCAATATTACTTCATCTTTCTTTTTCATACACACACATATCCTAAATCTCATATATGGGTAATGCATACAAGCTCCCTAAGTCCCATACATGGGTAAAAAATTATAAAAATATATGCTAAATCTTATATATGGGAAACACATAAGAATTTGACAAATCTCATATATAGGTAACACTTTCAAGAACAACATGTGAAGTCCCATACACAGGTAACACATCTTTATAGTGCCATGCCATGGTGACATAAAGGGTATTCTATGGATGGAACTAAGGTGGGTTGACTAGCACATTACCACCCCATAGACTATTCAATGTCATCTTTTACAAGCAACTCTTTTGGTGATTCACAATAGGGTGGGTACTCTATTAGGTGAGATAATCACTTTTTCTCTCCATTGTCTCTCTCTTTTGCTTTCATGCTAGTAAAGATAGATCTTGAAGCTTCATGTTTAATGATGTTTCTTTAGCATTTCTTATATCATCATTTATGCTCTTGTAATAACTTTCCAAATATGATATTAGTGAGTGAGATATTTCTTCAACTGAGGTCTCTCTCACTTGTTGATTTGGGTTTTTTTTTGTACTAATCCCTTGTGTCTTTGTCTTTTTGGTATATTTTTATTTTTTCTTTACTTTTTAACCCTTGTGCATGGATGTGGAGTGTTGTGATTTTTTTGAATTCTTTTCTTCTTCTTCTTCTTCTTCTTCTCTCTACTTTACCGTGAGTGTGGGTTGAGCAACACTCTTGCTGAAGTGGGGGCTAAATATACCATCTTAAATTGGAAGCACACCAATTTAATGATGGCTTAACACCCATTTAACATAATTTCATCATCTCCTTGCATCTCTCCCACTTTCTTCCCCTTTTTTCTCCTTTTTCCTAGGTGGAATTGGGGTAAGATTTAATATATCCTCTTTAAAGATCTTATTTTCATGGTGTAAATCTTGAGGTAGGATCTAACAACCTAGGTCCTTTTTTTCTCTCATCTAATCAATTAGAATCTCTTTTTCTACATTGAAATGGCTATATCTTGAGTTATGCAACCAATTTCTAGGATTTAGGACTTGTTTTAGGACCCCAAAGGAATCTTGAGGGTTTTGGGCCTTGGTTGGAAAAGACGCAATGCACTCTTTCTAGGCCAATCAAGGACACAATGTGTCTCTTCTTGGGCCCTACTTTTGGTCAATTTTCCTGGGTCCCGTGTCTGGATTGTTCTAGGGTGTTAATTTATAGGTGTGTTGGTCTATGAGAGAAAATTAATTCCAAGCCCTTTATAAACCCATCCATTTACTCCATTTTACATATCCATCACCCACAAGGATTAATTAAATGCTTAATCTCTCAAGTTATCAAGCACTCTTCAAGCATTCAAGACATTTAAGAAAAATCTCCATTGAAGATCAAGGATTCATGCATTCAAGTCATTGAAGGCGTCTATGCAACACCTAACACTTCAACATTCAAGATCTCCCTTCATACATTCAAGATCCTTTGTCTCATCTTCTACATTCATCCTCTCAAGATCTGCATTCATCTACATCCATTCCTTAGGTAGATTTCAAGAACATTCACTTATGAAGGTTTTGGTTTCACTTTGACTTCCTTCTTAGAGTTTTTGAAGTTGATTCAAGACTATTGCATTTACATACTTGATTACATTCTAAATTTAAGAGCATATTCATATATTTATATTTTTTCATGTTAGATCTCTCACTACTACTTGCTAGCATTCAATTTCAATTTCAATTCAAGGTTAGTTCCTAAACTTGAGTTTGACTAAGGAAACCCACCTCCTTGTAAACAACAAATAAAAAACCCTTTATTTTGCTAGTTTCAGATCTCAGAATGGTGAATAGGTTGTAGATTTGGATACCCTTTTCATCATTCTTGCAATTGTGAAATTAGGATTAGGGTCATATATAGTTTAGTAGGGTTGCAAAGATCACCTTTATAAAGAAGGGTTACAGAGGTCACCATCACGAGAGAAAGTCACCCTTGTCGGATCGCCAAATGATTTTTGGGTTTTACAGATCTTGTTATTTCCAAATTAGAATGTAGGAATCAAATATTTGGAAGCTTGTTTGACAACACATTTTTAGGTTTGTATCTTCCAAGATATATCACTTTCCTCTTTTCTATTTCAATACACTTTATCATCTTACCATCTCTTTACATTTCAGCTTCATATTCCATGTCTACTTTCTTAAACCCTCTTAAGGTGGAGGTGAGAAGGAAATGAATCCAAGTCATTCACTCCTTTTACATTAGGTTATGCATTTCCACTTTCTTTTGTGTTAATCAAATCTAATTAAAGGGGTGAATCTTGGTCTTCCCCCTTCATTTTGTATTGGATTTATTTCTTCCATTTCCCCCTCGTACAATACTAAAGGCATATTTTGTATGATGCTTTCATGTACTAGGACTTTTGATGATATATACATATACATACATATGTATATATATGTATGTACATGAATATACATATACATACATACATATACATATACATATACATACACACACACACACACATATATACATATATACACGCACACACACACACACACATATATATATATATATATATACACCATACATAAATACATATACATACATACATACATCATACATACACACATACATACATATATACATACACACACACACACAAATAAATATATACACACAGCCACACATACATACATATATGTACCTATATATGCCTATATGTATCTACATACACATATTATCTTGCAACCAACTTATCCTATATGGACAAGGATATCTAAGACTCTTCAGACCAAGTTTTTGTACCATCTCTTATGATACCAAATTATTTGTACTTCCACTATCAAAAATAACCTTACAACACTTACCTCTTTATTTGCATCCCATCCTAAAATGGTTCTTCATTTGAGGATATTCGTTCTCCATCTTGCTTTGATCCAATTAAGCTCTCCTAATAATAAGGGATTCTCCCATCTCAGGTTCTACCATACTCTCATCTAGTGCTTCAATCACCTACTACTCTTCATGTGCCACAAAGTTTTTTATACAATTACCTTTACTAGATCTCTTGAGACACTTGGAAGACCCATGTCCAATCTCTTCACATTTGAAACATTTACCTAGGATGTCCTTTCTACCACTTCCTCTTCTCCATGTCTTCTATTCTACTTCTCTATTCTACTTAGAACTAGATTCCTCTTCACTTGTCTGCTTCTCCTTGTTGCTACCCATAAACTTCTGCTTTCCTCTCATATTACTATATTGTTTTCTTCTTATATTCTCTCCTTCCTTGAAAGTATATTGGTAAGAATCCTCTAGGGTTAACTTTAGTAGTAAATATTTTCCAATTGGCAAATTTTGCTCATCAACCAACATCAGTTTGGAAAATGTTTTCTACATATGTGGTTTGGTGTGTTGCCCCAAGTTTAACAAAAATGGGCCACACCCTTAGGCCCATCACCATAGGATTTATGCCATTGTATCTACTTTCAAAATGAAATAGCCAATTAGAAATATGTTTTGCACATGATAAATTAAACACATTCGCCTATGATTCCTAAACAGGAACTTCTTGGACGACCTCAATTTAGCCTTAGTTTTAAAAAATGTTTTAGGAGAGGGATGGCATTCACCCCACAAATATGTGGATACGTGTCACACACTAATTCAATTTTTCCAACTATATTATGCATGGCCATATAATGGACAAACCATATTCGCCTTGAAAATTACAAAAGACATATTTTTATTATGCAGGCTTCGCAAAATATTTTGTATGCGCTAGATAATATTCCCATGGAACTCAAAAAATAAGAGTGGTATAAATACATTCATAGATAAGTAGGTTGTCTTAATTCCAATCAATAGCAAAGTCTCAATTTCTCAAAATATCGAGATCATTGTCAGATGAGTCGAGAGTGTGATGACAATTTAGGCAAAGGTGAGTAACTCAAACCCTTGTGTCTTTGTTTGTTATAATTTTAGTTCATTCTTATTTTTTAGATTCAAGTTAGATTATTAGTGATTAGTTATCAATTAGGACCAGTGACCAGTACCATTGAGTCATGCAGTAACTAGGGAGATCAAGGAAATCTATATTTTATAGTTTAGGTCATACAACCAATGAATACTAGTTAGATAAATATATGTAATAGACTATAGTTGACTATCACTTTTTGAACAACTTGAATTTTATGGCAGCCTATGTTTCTTGGGAGATGTTGAACATGAACATGGGTAAGAGTCCTACATGTAGTAGAAGTCAAGAAAGGCTAGCAAAACACACTTGCAAAACCTTATCATCATATTTTAGTGGTCAAAATTAGGAAGCTACAACATCACAAGTATACTTACAAGATTCTCAATGTTTGCCACTACCAGTTCCACTGGAACATATTGAAGAAGTTGGCGAACCTAATATCTCTGATCACGATGAACTTGAAGAAGATATTTAGGCAAATACCTAGAGTAGCCAAGATCTTTAGGTCAATACCCAGAGTACCTAGAATAATATAATAGGTCTAGATGAGAATTCCAAAGATTGTGATGGTGCATGACCAAGAAAGGGAAAAAGAAAGTACAATGCAAAAACTGATGCAAAATCCAAAAAATATCAGAATTGGGATCTATTAATCAGGGATTTAAAAAAAGAATGGGCCTCAAAATGTCCATTCATTAAACCTGTATGCAATCCAAAAGAAGGTGAGCCTCTGATAGAATGTAGATGTACAATATGCATAAGGATAAATAAAAAGGAAAAGAGGTTGCAGCTAAAAATTGACACCATAGGAAAGCATGCGATTGAAGTTTATGAGAATAAAATCATAGATGGAGTGGAAAAATTAGTGAAAAGATGGAAAATTAAGGAGGAATGTCATCATGTTAAGCATTCATAAATCTTTGAATTTGAGGGAAAAATATAGATGAAGCCTACTGGAGTAAAAGGATCCATTGAATCTCTTTTTGAAAAAGCATTGGAAGTTGAAGAAATGCATAGTAAAGTTCTTCAGTTTAGTGTTGTCTTGTATATTTTGCAAAAAGGGTGTGCCATGATAGACTACCCATCATTGAGTGGTTTATTACACTTTGTGCAAGTTTGTCATTATCTAAGGAGTCATTGGTCAGTAAACAATGGATGGGAATGGGAAAGTTATCTTGCTGAGGTTGAAAAGAAAAATATCAAAGCAAAAATTAAAGAGTCAAATTTCATTGCATTATCTTTAGATGAGATGACAAAAATAGACAATACTTATTAGGTATGCATACATGTCTATAGTATACATAATTTGGTTTGCCAACCCAATCTACTAATTGTTGTTAAAATGAAGGATAATTCAATAGCAAAAAACATATTTGAATTAGTAAAGAGTTGTCTAATTGAATATGGAGGTATAGATGAAATGATGATTTCCCAAAAGTTGGTGTGTATTGGAGCAAATGGAGCTTCAACAATGCAAGGGCACAAGAATGGTCTTGTCACAAAGTTAAAATATTTTCTTGCACCTTACATTGTTGGCATTCACTACATGGTCCACAAAATGAATCTAGCTTTTGGAATTGTTAGCAACTCTCCAAAAATATATAGAATTGAAGTTTAAATCAAAGAGATCTATAGGCACTTTTGTCAAAGTCCTAAAAGATTTAGGGAATTTCAATAGTTTTTCGAGGGACTGACTAATGGGAGAATGCTTCTTAAGGATAATGATACTAGATGGATCTCTTTGGATGGACCAACTCATTGAGTTTTTTTTGAATATCCATCTTTGCTTGGTACAATGGAGACAACTCGCAATGATCAGGGTGGTCAAGAGAAATATTGTGAGCTACTTTAAAGGTTAAGTAATGTAGAGACACTCTCAAGGTTAGCATCTATTCTCCCCATGCTAGAGGAAATGAGAAATATAATGAAGAATATCCAAAAAAGATTTATGTATATTGTAGAATATAATACACTGCATAAAATGCCATGCACAACCCTTGATAATCTCTATAGAAATCTAGATTCATTTTTTGTGGATCAATAACTTTTAGGGTGGATGAGAATCATAGATTTGGATAATCCTAATAATTTTTTAAACATTGATGAAAAGGGGGAGTTATGTGCCAATATACGGGGTGCTAAGATACTAATGCACTACTATAAAAGGTTCGTGCCCACAAGAAAAGAAAAAAACCCCACACAACCAAAATTATTTGTTACAAAGGAAGTGTTTGAATAGATTGTTGAGTCTATAATGAATTCTGTGAAGGATATTTCTTATAATATTTGCTCAAAAATTAGAGAAAGATTTCCTCAACACGAATTACTTGAATCAATGTGTATTGTGTTTCCCCATTATTGGAGTTTAAGAAGTCCTAAAGATTTTAGAGATAAGTTATTGGTTTTGATAGATAAATTTTGCAAAAGAAAATAAATCAATGAGGTAACTATAAATAGAGTTTTAGATAAATCTCATTTGAGAGAGAAGTATTTTTGTTTTTCCATTACAATGAAGGAACAATATGATCTTATGTGGAACCTCAGAGAAGAAGGATCAGTAACCAAACTTTGGAGAAATCTAGCTCAGAGGAAAGTGTTGTAGGATTCAATATCAAAAAATTTCAAGCTTGCTGAATTATGTTTGACCATGATATTGGGGTTTGTAGAGGATGAGAGAGTTTTCAGTGCTTTGGGGTTCCTAAAGTCAGAGGTAAGAAATAAACTAGACAAGAATTTGGAAAATTGTTTGAGGTTGTATACATCCAGATATGAAGTCAATAATTTTCCTTACTAAAGGGCACTGAAATTGTGGCAGAAGAGATGTCAAAGAAGAGGTTTGGGCAACATTTCAAATAATGATATCACTAACTCAAGTAGTGGTATTGGTATTGGTAGCATTGATGTTGAAGCTAAGGATTAGGCAAGTAAAGGTATGCAAACTAGAGAAAAAATGGAGCATAATGAAGGACTATTTGAACTTAATGGAAAGGAATCTGAAGATTCACATGATAAGATGTTGTGTCAAGTCTAATAGTTATGGTATGATGTGTCAACTTTGAATTTATTACTTATTAGTAATTATTAAAGTCTACATTATGGATTCTAGACATTATTATCTGAATGCAATCATGATTCATGTATCATGCATAGTAAGTTATATAATTTTCTAAATATTTAATGTCAAACAAACATGTACATTTTATGTTAGATGATGCCATGAATCAAGATTCATTCAAATTTTATGATAAAGGGTGCTCCCCTTAATACTATAAACACATAACATAAACAAAGAAATAATAACAATTTGTGAGAACAAAATATGGGCTTCTTACTATCATCGCAAATGTAGAATTATAGATATGCTAACCCACATGGGCACCTTCATTATAGTAATCTACAAGAAAAAGTTGTGAACTATCACCCAAAGCTACCCTACACAATGTTTGATCATTTCTTAAATAGGCAATTTTATGCTACCCAGGAAGGTTCTAGTCACCTAGAATTAATACCTAAGGCTAACATACCCTAACAATACATATAGAGTTAGCCAAATACATTTTTGACATTTATTTTGGAAGTTTTTGGTAGCCCAACTTCGGAAGGCCATGAATTTTGAACCCTATCTCTGATTGGCTATTATAACCACTTTTCAAAATCCCTAGCTCCTGATCCACAGACTTGGACCGACACAAGCACCCATCTATCAAGTTTTTAAGCCTCATCTGGGCACATTTAGGCCTCCAATGGTGAGTCAAAAGTTTTTATACAAAAATTGCACACCAAAAATTTGTAATAAATCCATGAATACTCATGATATGATACTGAGCCTCAACTGGTAGGTTGATATATCCAAGATGAATACCCACCTCTAAAATTAGGATAATCTGAGCTCGTATGATTGACTTACTAAGAATAAAGCCTCCAAAAACAACAACTACATTGAGACAACCCTTATTCAAGAAAAAAAAAGGAAATCTTTTTGGGTGATGCAAGATTGCTCTTATACCCATGAGGCTCTTGCATCATGATACCATTACTATTGTTTTGTATTTGCATTATTATGCTCATATGCTACATTGTTATGGTACAATCTTTGATGATTTTTATGAAAATTTAGCAATTCAAATGATAAAATTCATATTCATCCTCATTAATTTTTTTACACATGATAATTGATACAATTCAATGAATTCATGTTCCAAAAGTTAAATTTGAATACCCAATTTCATAGTCATGAGTTATAAGTGTAGACACCCAAAAATTGGCAAAGACCCAAATCGCGCAATTTCAATCAATCAATGCAAATTAAAGAGAAAATCAAGAGAAACACAAAAAACTTTCAAATCAAAAATCACATCAGGTCATTAATTATCTATCAAATCGAAAAGACCTAAATCAACTTTAAAAGAGGAGAAAAACAATTCAAATTCATAAAATGAAATTCAAAAAAAGGAGGAGGAAAAAGACAAAATGTTGAGAATAAATAAGATATTTATTAAAACAATAAAATCATTTATCTTCAAAAAATTGAAAATCTCCCTTTTTTCATTTTAAAATAATTAGAAATATCCTCAATTATCCTCAAAACCAAGTCTGTTGGACTCTTCCTCTTGGTCTCTTATGAGATATTTTCAGTTTCACTTTCACCCATCAGTCAAAGGTGAAAATCCTGATTCTTACCCCAACCCCTTCCAAAATCCTATAAATAGGAGGGAAATCCAAGAGGCAAAGGACCCAAATTTTAGGCATCTGCACTATAGGCACATTTTGATTCATCATTTTAGCAAGTTCATAGCATTTTAGCATTGTTTTTATGTTATTTAGTATCATTTATTGCATGTCCATTTTGATAGCATATAATCTACATTATAGTCATAGATCTTGCATGCATTCTTGTATATCTGCATTCTAAGCATACTCTCGTTCTAGAACTATCACTGAGACGCTGGTCTGAGAGCTTCCTTAGTAGTTTTAGTTAGGGAAACATGAGACATTCATAGAATTTACATTTTGATAATGATTTCTTGGGTTTAGTCTAGTTTGTTGTTAGTCTATCTGCATTCTACATTAAAGTTTCATGAAAATGCGTTTACACCGTGTACAAGTTGGCACCCACCGTGGGGCTTTAACTAAAGGCCTCTCTATTTTCAAATCTTTTAGTCTAATCTTTCACTTTTAGCATAGATCTACGTTTCTTGCTATTTTATTGTTTAGATATGATTGATTATAGGTTCTACAATGTTTGGGAGGCCTCATATTAGCGAGAACAACATCCTAAAGCCTTCCCTAAACACACAAGGGCCGGATTTGAATCTTCTGATGCCTTTGAGCTCTATTTTAACACTTTCGAGAGATATTCTGACACTTCTGAACTTTGTTTTAACACATTTAATCTTCTTGAAGTTCATTTAAATAGTTCTATAACACATTTACATATTTTTGTAGTGCTTTTGAAGAGTTCTGTAATGCATATGATCATTTTTGAAGTGTATATAAAGTGTTTTACAACACATTTGATTTTACTATAGTGCATTTGCCAGGTTAAATAGCACATACAAGGCTTTCTATAAAGCATATGAGTATTTCTGTAGTGCATATGGTAAAAATTACATTTTCTTGAATCTAACTTCTAGATCTAAATATTGTTTGCTTATAGGTTCCTTCCAAGTTAACAAAAAGCTCTCAGATTGCAGACAATGCGTGATAGGAATGAAGACCCTCATAAAATGTGCCTAGCCTCTGCTAGCTTTGAATTAGGTAAGTGGACCTCGAATCTTGGTGATTTAAAGTGTGACATTTCTAAGCTCCAAACATAGCTTAATAGAAATGTTTGATCTCATTGATCTGAAATAGAAGTAGGCCTATGATATCAACTCCTTTGAATTGATCAGAATGCCCAACCTTCTATCAAGATCAGTCACAATTGGATGAGGAAAGAATCCACACATGGCCTAACTAGGAGTCCCTATGTCTTCAGTAGTATAAGGGCTGGTAATTAAAACTTTGTATCTATTGTGTTTGATAATTCAAAATAGTAGGGATATGCTCTCATTCTCCATGAGTGATCAAACTCCCAAACCTGTTGTGATTTCCATTTCCTGCTTTCCACTAGGTAGGATTATCTTTACATAGAAAGGCTACCTCCCGAGTTGCCTTAGCAGGGCCGGTGAGAGGGATTGCCTCCCAATCTTGCATTCCCAATTGAATGCAAGCTACCTGTGTTTGGAACATAGCCTTCCTCTAGTAGTCTGATAAGAGATTGTGCCAAACCTCCTTAGCATTGGTGGGAAGCTCTCTGTCACAAGAGAGGTAAATCCGAACATAGCTGGTTAAACACTGAAACCCACTAGTCACCAGCTTTAGATAACCTTGTTAAGAAGCCATTTTCTTCCATTTTCTTGGTGCGTGTGGTTTTACATTTTGTTTTTGTTTTATTGCTATTGTTCTTGGAAGTGCTTTAAAACTTAATAACAAACACCAATGCAGATCACAATCCTTCTAGAAAGACAAACTTCAAACTAGTATTGAGAAACCAAATCCAAAACAAGAGCATTGTTGAACAACCCTAAAGTAGCACATATACTCCATAAAATAGCACTTTTGAACCTTCATGTAACACTTTTAATCTCTATTATAATGCATATACCTGTGAAACAACACATCTAAACCTTTAAACAATGCATCTACCCAGCCAAATAACGCATATGAATCATGGAATGATGCATATGATAATTTAAATAGTGCATCTAATTTAAAAAGTGCATATGATCAATTAAACAGTACATTTGATGGCAAGATTGATCAATTAAATGGGCCCTTATAGTATGGTTGATGGAATAGGAATAGAAAAATTGGAATACGATTTTTATTTTCTGTTTGGTTGATGGAATAGGAATAGAAAAATTTGGAATATGATTTTTATATTCCCATTTTGCCTCTAAAATGAGCTTATACCATTCCAAAAATAGTTGTTATTGGAATAGCCATTCCTATTCCCAATATTACATCCCTATTCTCCATTCCTATACCCGTGACCAAACAGGCCCATATTTTTATTTTTTTGATGAATAGTCCTTTTCTATTAATGAAATATACTAAGAATACAATTCACAAAAAAGGGGCTGGGGAATATAAGATCACCCCGCGAAAGAGTTCACACGACCGAAGCCAGACTTTAAAACACGGCCTCAACCAGAAACAACAACTATTCATCAAAATAAACAAAATAAACAACCTCACACTACCAAGGCAGTGCCAGCCGAGGGAGGAGGATCATCCTTATCAAGGAATCCCCACATATCAGTGGGATTATGGGGTAGATTGGGAACATTCCATCCATCATCAGCAGCAGCAGGATCAGTGGTAGCCTTCGCATCCTTAACCTCTAGCCGCAGAGGAGAAATTGCCAAAGCCAAGAGAGGATATTTCCTAGATTGCGCCCACTAAGGCCCAGGAGGAGGAGCCAGGGACCAGCCAGAACCACTGTAGGGTGGAGAAGCAGAGTGGTGCCTCTGTCTGCCATCACCACCACTGGGAGAGCAGTGGTGAGAAGCTTGGGAGCGCAGCGTGTGCGAGTGGCGGCCTGAGGACTAGCGGTGAGAATGGCGGCCATGAGGCGTAGAGGCATCAGCCGAGGCATCCGAAGGAACTCTGGCAATGGTGCAAGGAGCATTTCCCCAGTGATTTAACAATTCTTGTAAGTGAGCAACTTCTAGGGCAACTTTATTAGCTTGCACCTGGATCTGCATAATTACATTGTTACAAATGCATGCCTTAGTGTACATAGTAATGTTAACATCCAAAAAACTATGAATGAACAGAACAACATTTCTATCTTTCCATAGAGAAAACAAAATTTCCATCCTGAAGGTATGCCAAATCTGAGTGAATTTTCAAGAAATTCTGGGGGAATCACCCAACAGGATCATGTGCCATGAAAATGGTTCAGGCCTGAAAGGCTTGAAAAAATCATGAATCCAGTGCCAATAATTTTGAGCACACTTACTAAACCAAAAAAATGCAAAAGGACTCAAGTTGACCACAGAAGGGGCATTTGGGATCAGGAACCCCAATGTGCTTGAGCCGAGGCCCCAGTGGAAGACCTTGGAAGGCAAGGCACCAAGCAAAGTGGGCAATCTTGGGTTCTGTAATAGCACTCCAAATGGTGTCAAAACGTTTTCTTCATTGAGAAAGTGAAGATTGCAAATGCCACCATTGGTTAAGCGTGTCAACCATCAAAAGATGGGGCGAGAGCCATTTGTACCCCATATTGGGCTTATAATTGGCAAATGGAGTGGCAGGATACCACTTCCAATCATGCCACCAAGGCTGAAGAAACTGAATCCCCACCTTATGAACTAGGTGCATAGGGATGGAAGACAACAGAAGGTCAAAAGTCTGTCGATCTGTACTGACAAGGCGGTACTGAACTTGCATATCTTTCCATGACCTAAAACTCATGGTGACTCTTGAAAAGAGATCCTTAGGAGTTTCGATGCCACGTTTGAAAAAATGCAAAGCACTCGCACCTTGAATCTTGGCGAGAGGAGTACCCTGAATTGCAAACACGGGAGACCACCAAATGTTCTATTGATTCAAGGAGAGCCCATTACGAAACTCATCTCTAGCCCAACGAAGCCACGACTTAAGAGCTTCCCAGGCTTTCCAGATACTCTTAATAACAAATGAGCCCTGAATGGCCACTGGTTCACGCATGATGAGAAGGGTTTGAAAACCAATCCCCTTCCACACAGGCCTATTAACAGGGAAGCCGAAAGAAATATAGTGCCTTACCAGAATCTTCCAGGCTTCATCCCCAGAAATAGCTCGGATAATCCATTTTGCACAGAGAGCAAGGCCCTATTTTCGAGTGGAAAGCAAGCCAAGACCATTAGAATCCCTTGGGAGACAACAAAAAACCCAAGCAACTCTATGAAAACCATGATGGTCAGAACTAGAAGCCCAAAGAAAATCTCTAAGCAAACGTTCCAGCTTGAGATAGGAAGCTTTGGAGTGCACCCAACAGGAAGAATAGTACATGAGTGGTGGCCAGAATCTTAGAACAAATCTGGAATTTACTAGCAAGAGAAAGCGGCTTGGTGATCCAATAGTTAAGCTTTTTGCTAATCTTGGCAAGCACAACATTCCAAAACTCCATAGGAGAGGCCTGGAAGGCAAATGGAATGCCAAGAAAATGGAAGATTTCCCCGTGAGTAACCCATTTCTATTGGAACTGGTTGAGCCAAGGTGGAGCTGGCAAAAAAGACTGGCGGTAGCAGAGCATTTTATGCCATTGGATGGCAGAGCCAGAGGCTTGACAAAAGGTGTCCAAACAATTTAAAGCATTTTTGATGTTTTATTCATCCTCAAGAAGCGTAAGAAAGGAATCATCAGCAAAATGACCATTGACTAATTGGGAGGAAGATTCAGGCAAGGAAATGCCATAAACTAGCCCTGAAGACACAGAATGAGCTAGCAAATAGCCAAAACCTTCAGCAGCAAGGACATAAAGCACTGGAGCTAGAGGGAAACCTTGCCTGATTGAACAAAAAAGTCCAAAAGCCTCATATTGTGAATTATTGATGGTAATGCAAGCATTAGCATCACCAAAGAGCATCTCCATGGACTGAAGAAAATTGGGACCAAAATCCAAAGCCTGAAGAATAGCCAAGATGAAGGGCCATTCAATGCAATCATAGGCTTTAGCAAAATCTATCTTTAAAAAGATAGCCTGTTGCTTGGACTTGTGAGCCCATTCCATACGTTCCTAGACAACAATGATGTTGTCAAGAATATATCTGGACTTGATGAAGCCAGTTTGCTCGGGCCACACAATTAAAGGCAACATTTGCCTGATTTTGAGAGAGAGTGCCTTGGCAATGATCTTATATAAGACACATTCAGAAGGGTAATGGGCCTCCAATTGCATATGTCCTTAGGATCACCAACTTTAGGTATGAATTTGATATTCCCTTTATTTATTATCGCTCCTAAGCTTTTAGTATGATACGCTTTGAGATAGACTTTGTGCAGGTCAAGACCTATTTGTTCCCAGAGGTGTTTGTAAAATTCACAAGGAAAGCCATCACACCTAGGAGACTTGTCATCCGCCATGGAGTAAACTGCCTCTTTAAGGTCTCTGAGGGAAAGAAGTTTCTCACAAAAAGCATGTTGCTCAACTATAAGGTGGTTTGGAGTAACAGAGATACACTTTCTGAGAGCTTCCTCCCGAGCAACTGAATTTCCCTGCGAAGCAAAGATGTTCTCATAATGATGAACAAATGCTTGCAGGATGTTAGGGAGATTGGACATAACAGTCATTCCCTATTTGATCTTTTTAATCCCAACATTGGTATGATGGGCCCAGAGAGCTTGAAAGAACTCCTTCAAGGCTTTATTGCCAACCTCCAACTAGTGGAGACGGGCCTTGATTTGAACTCCACAAATAGCATAGCTGTCAGCAATTTTCTTGTCATGGCGAAGCTTGGCAAGGTGAATTTGCAAATCCACATCAAAGGGGTTGAAGGTGAGCCTCAAAGGCTTTTTTGAGGGTGATGGTGTTGGCTTCATAAGAGCGTTTCCTAAAAATTGCTAGCTGGCACCCATAGATGTGCAGAAACTGAGCAATTCTGGTAATGGCATCATTCCACCATTGAATCCATCCCCGCTGGGATGGCAAACGTGGCTCCAAATTCCAAACACGTTGGATGTGCAAGATGGTGGAAGCATGCAACATCACAGACGTGTTGAGGAAGAACTGAGACTTGGCCACCTTGGGGACAGCTATTTGCCAAGAAATGACAAAATAGATGGGATAGTGGTTGGATAATGTCACATCTGTCAGGGGAATGACAGGAAGATCTCGATCTTCAAAAAAAGAGAAAAAAGATTGCACAAAGATCATATCACAATCGAGACATTTTAAAATGCGGTCAGAGCTAGCTCAAAAGTTGGACCAAGTGTGCCAGACCCCACTACCCTGGCGGCGGTTTGTATTGAGATCAAAAGGCCCAATTTATTTTGCATGTAGTACCAGGATTCTCTTTCCCCAGCTATCCACCAAAGGGGCAGAATGCCATTTTTCTCAGATGCCACTTCAACCATATTGAAGTCCCCACACATGACCCAAGTAGCAGGAGGCAAGTTGTCAGCTAGCCAAACCCACATCTAGGACCTTTCCACAACATCATTGGAGGCATAAACATTAATGACTCCAAAAGAATGATTGTGAATGGAAAGCAAAAGCTAGATAATTCTATGCGTGGGGTCAAAATCGTGCAAAATAATAGCAGAATGAAGGCAAGGTGATAGGAGAATAACTACACCACCTTGCCCAAGTTCATGCCAAGAGGAAAACATAACACCATCCTGCCAAATGAAATGACACGCTATAGAAAGCATGAAACCAGAAATCTTAACTTCTTGCAGGCAGAGAAAATCTAAATTACCAAGTCTATGACGGGTGTCCCGGACATAGAATTTTCTAGGGAGGTCTGAAAGACCTCGAACATTCCAGGAGAGGAAGTTCATGAGAACTCTTCCATAGCATCCTCATCCTCAAGAGAGGAGTAGCTATTCTGCAAGAAGGTAGAAACCGGGTGGAATTCAGATGGGAAATCCTCTGACCTTACAGCTTGTCATTTCACTTCTAGTATCTCTGCATGTCCAGGAGGACTGCAAGAATGCCTTGTTGTTGATGATACGATGGAAGAAACTACAAGAGGAGCACGAACCCCAGCTAAGGCAAAAACCTTGGCGGCTACCTTAATCCCCTGCGTATTAGCAGGGTTTGGAACCTACGAAACCCCCAAAATAGGTGTTGTGGAAGCCACTTGTGTCCCCACGCTAGCCGATGTGGATGCTCCTATGGGAATAGGAGGAACTACGATGACCGTCGCATAAGATTGCTTGGGGGACAAGGGATTCAAGGGAACCTTGCCCTTGCACCCAACAATAACCTATTCTTCCTTTTTTCCTTCGGCCTATTTGGCAGGTGCTTCTTTAGGCATGGGCTTGACCCTAGGCGTAGCCAGAGGGCAATCCTTGATCTTGTGTTCCATAGACTGGCACCTATAACAGGTGTTAGGTAGATTCAAGTAAAGCACCTTCTAGGAGAAGGTTTGAGCTCCAATCTGGATTTCCATAGAATCCTTGAGATCCTTGGAAAGATCAACTTCGATGTAAATGCGTCACTATGGGTGAGCATTAAAAAATTTCTCAAGCTCCTTGGTGACAACTTTGCCAAGGGCTTTGGCAATAGACTCAATGAAAGGCTAGCATGGCAAGGGAAGACCTGAAAACTCGACCCACACAGAAACCCTAACCTTTTTATCATCTGAGACTATGAAGTCTCGAGACCATTTTTGGAAAACAAGTAGAGAGGAAAGCACAGACCAAGGTCCGTTGTTAAAGACCGCGTCTATTTGTGACAGGTTAGTGAAGCGAAAAAAAAAAAAAAAACATCAAGGTGGACTCCATGAGGAGTCCAACATTTGTTAACTCAGTCTCAGAGCATAGCTTTAGGAGGAGTCCTACCAACAAAATAATCTATCAAGGTATGTTGCTCTAACTAGTCACAAGCAACATCAAATTCTTGCAAAGGAAGGATAATGTTAGGATTACCTCCTGAAAGACCTTCAAGACAAACTTGCATGGGTGTTTGTTCTGAGGCGGCGCCATGGCAGTCTGAAGCAGCAACGTGAATACCAAAAACAATTGGTTCACCATTGGCTAGAGCCATTATATCCTAACCTAAAAGCTCCCGCAGTAAATGTGGTTTGCCAAGTGGTGCCTACAAAAGGAAAGCTCAGACGAAGAGTCATACACAAGAAAACTAACAGGCCCATATTGAGAAGTATCTTATGCCCATAAATTGTTTATGCATGCACTGCTTGTAAGGTTGGCTTGAAAATGGTGCCCATAGGGTGAGAAAGGACAACAAGAGGCTTTGTTGCGCGTGTCAACACGTAGCTACTTGGCTCTTGCACCATGGCAGGTACGTGACCTACCAACTGGTGATTAGAACTAGCATCTCATGTAGCAGCAACAAATGCACAATTGCTCATATACTTAGTAAGGAGTTTGGCGTGTACCATAGAACTTTCTGATATTGGCAAAATACTAATCATCCAGTCGACACGGCCAACATATAGGCCACAGAGCTAACTATTGAGCCAAAAAGGTGCTTGTCAAGAATGTGTTGAGACACAAAGATGCTTCTAGCTACTATGACACAATAAAGAGATAATGATCGCAATTGTGTCAGCTATTGTGGAGAAGGGCAATATTATAAGACCATTGTTTCTTGCAAGTACCATTTGTTCCATCATAGGTGTCATTATGATTTGATTTTGTACAATCATGGGACAAATTTGTGATTTTTTGTAATTTTTCTCATAATAGTGAGATGACATGGGGAATTAGCGCTTGGAAAATCTATTGGGTTTTGAAACCATGTTGTGGGTTATTTTAGCTTTGATTTTTTGGTATCTGGGAATGTTTTTTCTTTATGAGACGAGGCTTCTTTTGTACTTCATTTGTGAGCCTTATTTATTTCCTACCATGATCTATAATGTCATTGTTTATATGAGTCTGAATTCCTTAAAAATAAAATATATTATGCTCCATCGAACCTGGGTGTTGTGCCAAGGGTTTTGAATATGTTTTTAATTTTTTTGCTCTACAATATGTTTGTTAGGTGCTTATTATGTAATTATTAAGCCAATAGGCTTTATCCTTATGGGACTTTAGTCAATTTTTTTTTATTTTCTGATGTTGTCGAACACGAAAAAAAGAGATTCGTTGCCACAGTTTGCTTCAGCGGTTGCTTCATTGGGGACAAAATTGTCGCATGCTGAAGAGAAGAAAACCCTATTGGAGAATGTGTTTCTTCACGTTTCTTTTCTTAAGATACTTTCTCACTATTTGTATTGCAATATTGATACTAGTGAAATTTATGGCACTACTACTCTTAACGGTTTGTTTTTCCTTGCTACATCTGCTCAACCAATTTTCAAGAAGAAATAAATACATTTCCAGGCACAAACGCCAATAATTCCAGCTATGCAGGCAACATTAAAGACCCCAATTGCTGCAAAAGATGAGATTTTGTGGTCTGTGAAGAGAAGGGGAAATTTAATTTAAGATTGTGAAACATGTTCAAGACAATCCAAACTTAAATCTGGTATGTTCAATATTTTTTGTTTGGTAAGTGTACGTTAAGTGTACCTTATTTGTTATTATTATATAATGAAAAAATGTAGCATGAATTAAAAATGTAAGAGCTTTGGGCTTTTTAGTACATACATGTTGTGGAGGTTTTGAAGTAGAAAATCCTTTAATGCAAACAGATTTCCACAATCCATGATAGTTATACTGAGTTTTTGGATTAGATTATGTGTAGAAAATTCTATTAAATTGTGCCTATATTTAATGTTTCTAAACATAAATCAAATAATTGATGGTAATTATAATGCATATGTGACTATTTTTTTTAGTTTTACATGTACAAGGTAATCCAATGGTGAGTTACCAACTTATCATACCAAAACTCTATATTGGATTTTTAATTTTTCTTACAAGTAGTACAATATAATTACATAATTAAATGTGTATAATGATAGTTTGAAGTTTTAGTTTGATAAACATTACATAAAAAAAACTAATATCATGGCTGTGTAAGTACAAAGTACACAATTTTTTCTCTTTTAAAAAATTATATAGTCTGTATGTGATGATGGCTTACTCCCTATGGGACTTTAGTCAGAATTTTCTAATTTTCTAGCATTTTTGGACGACGAAAAAAGAGAGTCATTGCTACAGTTTGCTTCAGCAACTACTTCCTCGGGGACAAAAATATAATAAGATAACAATTGTTGCAAATGTTTTGATTCACATGGGCATGCCAGATGTGTTTTTGGGGATTCGAGCCTGATGACTAAGATGACATGAAAGTCAATATGGCAGACCATCAACTTGTTCTAAATCAATATACAACGCTACAACCGTTGACGCTCTACAGATCACTTATAGTGAGATTGGCATGCAGAGAAAGGATTTTGATCTACAAAAAATTGCTTGATTTTTTATGGATTTGATTAGGGTTTGGATTTGACAGTTAAGCAATATCGTTTAGCACATAAACAAAAGATATCTTAACACAGTCCACAACTCAAGTTGGTTTTATGGTAAAGTCTATTTGTTGGAGAATTTTATTATTATTCTGATGATGGTTCATAAAATAATAATAATGTGATATTTTAGATTATGTTTATGGATTATGGAACAATGTGATATATTATCAGATAATAAAATTCTTAGTATTTTGATGATAGATTATGGAAACTATAATAACAAGACGAATGACAAATGGAGTGAGTGATTATAATTCTGATTATAGAATGTCATTTCTAACCATTCATATAAGTATAAGATTTCATTTCATCTTTGTCTCATTGGTCTTCTCAATCACATGGTGTAATAATAGAGCATCAATTGAAAAATCAACCCTAATAGAAAATGGTGCAGGCTAAAACAATGAGATGATTTGATTTCTCAGACTCCATTTGTCGTTAATCAAGTCACTAGGGGCAATAATTACACCACCCTTAAAAAAACATCCCACCCTAAAAACCTAGCAGATTAACACTGACCGACTTGGATGGGAAAAAAAATCATTTAACATGTGTGGTGTTTATATAAATCTATTATATGCACGAGAATGCAACCAAAATGACTTTCCTAAAAAATAAATTATTTAAAAATATGCTTAATTAAATGATATTCTCGACTTAGCAAAGACAGACAAAATTGAAGGATCCCGTGACATCCAAATCATATATTTAATCCCAAATTAATACGGAGTGTAGAAATCACATGTTTACAATTTATTATAAAAAAAACTAATGTGACATTTTGATATATCTAAATCAGGAGGTTCAATTGGCCAAAAGTTCAATCATAAATGTACAATGTAGCATTACAATTTTGGATATTCATAGTTAAATATATTATTTTCAATTTAATATAAGAATATATGCTATTTATTATTATGTTAAATGAGCAAATCACCTCTTCCTAATTTGTGACATGTAATAGCAACAGAGTTATGAATTAGTTCTAACGCATTGAAGTGAAAAGATTATTCATCTTTGTTGAAGTAGCATCTACAAAGATAACAGTTTGATTATTAATACATATTGATTGCATAAGATATAATATATTAGGTAGAAACATTACTTTGTGATAAATAAAAACACCATACCAACTTAAACCATTAAACATCGGACATTGCTAAGAAAAGAGGAAAATTAAGATATTAGAAATTGATAATTCTCCTGTTTATCTAGGTTAGCACCTGCACTATGCCCATTAAACAATATATGCCTTTTTAATCTTCTTCTTCTCTTCTCGTGGCCTTTTTTTCTTTGGAAAGTCATTGATATTTATTAAGAAATAGTGGGATGTATTGGAGAAATTGTACTAGAGATATATTTAGTATGATTAGAGTTGTTTTGAAATTTAATATAGTTGACTTAAGTACATATACATTATCTCTTTGAAATGATAGTTCATCATTTCCTCTATATGATAAAAATTATTAAATTCTAAACCCTCCAAAAATGTAGTTTTCTTTTCAATAAAATAATAAAAATTGACTCAATAATGTTTTTTCATATGATAATAATAATATGATTCAAAGATAATAATTATGAATCTAGAATGAGAGGTAACATATAACAAGAGTTGTTATACAAGAATTAAGATTGAAAAGAAATATGCTTTGACGACTTGATATTTATTTAGCTATATGTGCATCATAATAGAATTTTTTATGCAAAAAACTTAGTCGGTGGAGTATCAATTATTTTGTTCAATGACCTCACACAACTACCCCCTATTATGGACAAACTAGTCTATACATCACATTCAAGTGCTAAGTTGATTTGGGAGCAGTTCACTACAGTTGTTACCTTGCAGACTATCTTTCGAAAACAAGGTGAAACTACCACACAAGCATAATTTCATCATCTTTTACACAATATACGAGAAGCAAACCCTACACAACATGATTGGAAGCTCTTAATGAGTCATACAGACATCCACTCATGGACAGATGAAAATGAAGAATTTAATAGATCTATACATCTACACGCTACAAATGATGAAGTGAAACTACATAATAAGAAAATACTAAAATCATTAAATCATCCAATCGCCACAAGCATGACAATAAATTTTGGATGCAAAGCTAAGAGCGAGGTGTATGACAAACAATTGGAAAAACACATGTACTCCTCTCTATAGGACATCACATCACATCATGCTTACAATAAACATGTCGATAGAAGCAAGACTCATTAATGGAGCAATTGGTGAAATCAATAGTTCATTCATAAACTATTTAATAAAAAAATTGGTTAGTGTTTGATAATGTCAAATGAAAACTTACTAGCCTATAGTGAGCTTTCCAGTCGAAGAAATTACTAGATAAATGAAATATTTTAGAGGATAAGATCAAGGATAGGGAAAAAAGAAATATTATAAGAAGAAGTGGAGTTTATTGATCTATGAATGAGTTGGATTTGGTAAATCAAATGGTCTTCAACTTTTCAATTTTGGGGAGGATCATAGTATAAGAGATAGTTGAACTACTGGTCTAATAGTGGGAATGACAATTTGTTGAAGAGGAGTTTATTGATCTATGAATGAGTTGGATCTAGTAAATCAAATGGTCTTAAACTTTTCAATTTTGGGAAAGATCATAGTAGAAGAGATGGTTGAACTATGTGTCTAATAGTGGGAAAGACAATTTGTATAGGTCCTCAAAATGTGTTTTTTTCCTATTAAGTTTTTGCATCTTACTCACCATTGTAACTATATGGATCATTTTGAAAAAGTAGCCATAGATAATTTTTTCTTGGTTGACTATATATGGCTCACCATTGTAAATATACGGGTCATGTTGGAAGAGGAGAAGCAAAGACAAATAACTATTTATAGCTACTTTGTAAGGGCATTGTTTTCCACAAAATTTGATGACATAATATATTGCTATAATCTAGAGGCAAGAGCATCATCAAAAGTATAAATGACTATCGGCTTAACCCTTGCACTTTCCAAATGTGCAAGCACTAGTTGTATTAGACGCCCCATTTTAAATGAATATGTTGCACATAAAAGCTTAATTTATTTCTTTTACATTTTTCCATATTTGATATGTCTTTCCTATTGGCATTATGTTATATTTGTCATTAGTGACAACACTTATTCGATTCTGAATGCTTACCGAGCTCATCACTCAGTCCACAGTTTATACCGAGCATTCAGTGGTTACCTTGTAAGTTCAACAGTTAACCAGTTCACACCAAGCATTCCTGAAGCTACCGAGTGAGTGTACAGTTCAACAGTGTATACCGAGCTTACAGTGGTTACCAAGCTTCACAGTGTCTACTGAGTCATCAATTTGCATGATGCAAAGTCAGTTTCTATCGAGTAATGGATGTGTAGTGTTTACCGAGTGACAACAAGGTAAATGAAGGATTCAGTTTCTGCCGAGTAACACTATATCTATCGAGTCTCCAATGGCTACTGAGTTCCAAGCTACATTGTGTGATTAGTATGGACTGTGCTTCTACTTCTACCTAGTGCATGACGATGCCAAGTAATGCAATGGACACCAAGTATCAGAAGGTCACCGAGTCAGCTTGAAGAGCCCGAGTTTTCTACTGTTTGGCCAACTCAATAATATTTTGTTTACTTGTGTTTTGGCCGACCTTGCAATCATAATTATTGGAATAGTATATATGTAATGTATTGTATCATTTGCAATGAGACAATAATGAGCATGCTAAGGAATGAACATGTAATGTTTTGAAGAATGAATGCAAATCAACAACAGAACAGAGTATTCAACAAGATCATTAAGAAGCAGCAAAGACATATCAGTCATAAGAGGTGATCTATACTTCAAGATCTATTCAACAATCAAGTTGTAAGTCAGATCTACTATTTCATCCTAACAGGTGAATCAATTTTATAAATCCTTTAACAGGGTAGACTTAACAGTCTTTGTATAAATCTCCTAACAGAGTGCATACTTCATTGTATGTTTGTAAAACCTCTAACAAGGTGGACCTAGCAGTCCAAATTGCTCTTGACAAGGCAAATCATCAGAAGTGGTCAATGTAAGTGCTAACAGGCCAACTTTATACTATAGTAGTGAAGTTTTGTGGCTATCATCCCCACCCCAGTTTTACTTTCTATTTGGAAGGTTTGTGGGTCACCAATATACTGTGTTCATGTGTTATAAATGTTTATCTTTTCTCATGCATGCAGTAGATTATAAGAATGAATGGTGAATGATTTATATGATTCAATATAGGATTGATTTAAAGTTTTTGAGGTTACTGATTCACCCCTCCCCTCTCAGTAACCTAGCTAGTCTTGATTATTTCCAACAATTGGTATCAAAGCTTTGTGGTTCTTAGGATAAAATTTTGACAGCTTGAGCAAAGATCAAGGACAATGGAGATATTTAGACTTGACAAAGCTATTGAGAACGAAAAGCTAGATCTAGAAATGGCCATAGCTCAACTCAAGGAAGCAAAGGAGCATCTTTCCCAATCCCTGAAAAAAAGGAAGGAACTTGCAAGAGAAATGAATGACCATCAGTATGTTGAAGAAAAGATTGAAGACTTTTTTCCCATCAAGCAGTTCAGATGAAGTGAATGAGGCAATCAAAGAACTCCTAGCAAAGAATGGCTCTCTACAAGAAGAGGTAAGAAAATTGAAAAGAGAACAAGAAGTTTAGTCAATAAGAATGTGTGAAATCTTAGAACAAAGGAATAAAACAAGTGAAGACTTGGAGGCAAGGAACGATGCAAATCAAAATCAATCCCTTCAGTAAGAAATTCTTATGAATCAGCTCTCTAATGCAAATGAGGAAATCATGAATCTGAGATTTGAAAATGAAAGCTTAAGGAATGATCTAATCACTGAAAGACAGATCAATGAAAGACTGAAAGCTGATCTAATTTCTGAAAAGCAACTCAATGAAAGGATGATGAAGTCACAAGAAGACATGGATCAATTGAATCAACAAAGTGAGCGGAATCTTCATAGGCAAAAAGGTAAAGCAGGACTTGGTTACAAAGAAGAAGGTGAATCTTCCCAACAAGGTGCCCAAAGGAATCAAAGACCTACTTGCAATCATTGTGGTAAGTTAGATCATACATCAAACAAATGTTGGAGTAATGGAAAAGCAAAATTCAATGGAAAATGTTACAATTGCAGTAAACATGGTCATAAAGCTAATGAGTGCAAAGAGAAACTAGAATTTGAAGGCAAATGTCACAAATGCAAGAAACAGGGTCACAAGGCAACTAAATGTAGATCCAAACCATTCAATCTAGCTGAACAATTTGTCAAAGCAATATTTGGTTGGGATTACAATACTTGGTGCAAATGTCACTATTGTGGAGAATATGGACACATTGGCATAGATTGCACAAGGCATCACTTGAGAAAAAGAGATTCAACAGTAAGATGTTATACTTGCACAAAAATTGGTCACATAGCTAAAAACTGCATGAATATTAAAAGAGTTGAAAATGAAAAGAAAGCTAAAGATGATAATATCAAGAAGTAGATCAGATAGTAGTGGATTCCTAAATCCACTGAGCAAAATAGTTCAAATGATGGCATTATCACTCAAGAAGTGGGTGACTCCACCATTTCAAATTAGATTCTTCAAAGGAAGGATTGGAACTGCATCTTCAAGCTAAATCTTGAACAGTTCCAAATGGAAGAAAGCAGATGATCCAAATTAGTATTTTAGATGCAAAAGGATCACATGAGTTTAGTTCATACCGAGCAAGTTTAGTCTCAGACTCAACCGAGCTAGGTCGAGAGAAGTACAATTTTGTTTAGTCATCGAGTTACAAGTTACTACCAAGCTAATGAGTGGATGATAGTCTGTCACGCACTACGTCAGTATGGTACCTCACATTAATGGTGAATTTTCATCAAAAGGGCAGAATTCGACTCCATTTTTCATCGCGTCTTCAGTATTCATAGAGCAAAGAGATTTCCAAGTGCACTCTAGCAATTCCAAGCAATTTCGAGCGATTTTCTAGCGAAGAATTTGTTTGAAAATTTCTTTCACTTACCGAGCAGCGATGACATCTAGAAGCACTAGTAGTAGCAAGGAAAAGAGAGGTTCGAAAATGTTGGTTAAGGGTGTAGAGTGAAAAGCGCCGAATTTCAAGTTAGTTCTAGCATTGGCGGAGGTACTTGACCTTAATGGTGCATAATCCCAAATTCCACCAAAGGTACTTTTAATTAATGACATTCAAACTCATTTTAAGTGTTCAATTTAGGAGATAGGAACCCTAGAAATGGATAGTGCTTTAGAGGAAATGCATGTTGATGGCTCATTGAAACCCAAGCATAAGAATCTTGAAACAAAAGGGTTGATCCATATCTCACACCTACCAAGAAGTTTCTATATAAAATGGATTAGGTATATTCTTAGTCGTGTGCACAATGACCAATTATGGTTAGAACAACCCATGTTGATCACCAAAAAGATGATTCATAAGATTACTGGCCTTCCCGCACTAAGCAAAGCAAAATCTACCAAAACCCTAGGTCGAGATGAACTCCAGAAGAAAACCCTAGCCGAGTGGGATGGTAGAGGTTTGAAAATTAGCATCATTTCTGATGTGGAGTTAAGATTTGGTATTCATGTAATTGCCCACAAGATTTACAACTCTAGTCAATTGAACAACATATCATGTGAGGCAGTGGACTTAGCATTTAAAGTTGTAAAGAAAAACATGGAATTTGACCTGTCAGAGCTACTACTGAAACAATTGAACAAGAATATGGACAACATCCGAACATCAAAGAACAACCCTTGTAAATTTGGTTCTTTGTTGACGTGTCTTATCTTCTATGTGCAAAAATTCTTTCAATCCAAAGGTTCTGTTATGTGGAGAAAGGATGTTCCCATTTTATATCAGATAAATGAGTTTATTGCGGAAATGGGTGTAAATTTTGACATTATAATGGACAATTTTTTTGAAGATTTTAAGGAAAGAATGAACAATAGGTTCAGGATTCCTCCTAAACTCGTTGAGGATTATAAAGATGATGTTTGTTTTATGGTAGACTGTGATAGAGTATACACTTAAGCAGTCAGGCCCTGAGTTGCATGGGTGAAACCTCTCCCTTATGAGGTCAATATTGATGAAACCAGGGACATTATTGAAGCATTGTTGAATGAGCCTATAGAGCCTAAGCAGCCAGTCTTTGGCACATATGATGAGGCTAAAGCCAGAATTGAACTGGAAATAAAGCTACCTCAAGCAATCAGCAAAGGCAAGAGGAAAATTGCAAAGATGAAAATTGCCACTGGCCCTCTAATGCTTATTGAGGGAAAAGGAGAGGATGATGAAGAAGCAGAAGAAGAAGAAGGAGAAGAGTATGAAGCTGAGAAGGAGGCAGAAGTAGCTTAGAGAAGAGAGAGATAAATAATTTACTATAATTGAGAATGCCAAAAATATAATTACTGAGGCTATAGGTGTTGATGTTGATCCATCCCAACACATTTTGTTACAATTAGAAGAAGCTGTGAATAAGTTCAATGAGGACACTTTTGGCCAAGAGAAGTTCATTGAGAAGGCAGAGAAGAAATTTGACAATAAGGTGCTTAAGCACATTGTGGGAAATTAGGTACAATTATCTACAATTTTGAGCAACCTTGATCAATCCTTCACAAATGTAACATCACCTTTTGGCAAGCTTTGTGATGTTACTGAGTACACCAAAGATATAAAGGAGAAATTGAATAAGATTGATGTAGACATGAAGGCTAGTGTTCAAAGGTTACAGCTTGATCCGAGTTCAAGCTCAACACATCACATTAAAGTGAAATTTTTGTCAGAAATATAGGCAGAATTACTCAGAGAGGAAGCCAGGATCAGGTCTACACTGATTGACATCCAAAATATGATCCTTCTAGTTATGGACCCAAGATAGAAACATATTGCATATTTAAAAACATTGGTCCAAGATAACAATTTTTTAGTAGCAGATCATATGATTAAACTTTCTGCAGAAGTTCAAGTGGCTCTCTCCACCTCCAAAATTTTGCAAGATAATTTGGATAAGACATTAGCTCTTATTCTCAAAGTACACTCCGAATTTCTCTCACATTTTGATGTTTCTATTTGAATATATTGTATATACCCTTTGGCATTATTGTCAAAAAGAGGGAGTATGAGATGAACAAGGGGAGAGAGCAGGGGGAGAAAAGAGACTTGTGGAGAAATCAAGAGAGAAAATAGATTGATATATGTACAGTGATAAGCTATGTATATATTATGCCATATGTATGGGGGAGATATGTAAGATATGTAAATACAACAACTTTATAAAGATCAATTTTGAAAAATAAAAAATTAGAATGTCAGTGTACATAAGTTTTGGCTCATAAGTGTTTTTATCACTAATGCTAAAGGGGGAGATTGTTGGCATCATGTTATATTTGTCATTAGTGACAACACTTATTTAATTTTGAATGCTTATTGAGCTCATCACTTAGTCTACAGTTTATATCGAGCATTCAATGGTTACCTTGTAAGTTCAACAGTTAAGCAGTTCACACCAAGCATTCTTGAAGCTACTGAGTGAGTGTACAGTTCAGTAGTGTATACTGAGCTTATAGTGGTTACCAAGCTTCACAGTGTCTACCGAGTCATTAGTTTTCATGATGTAAAGTTAGTTTATACCGAGTAATGGATGTGTAGTGTTTACCGAGTGACAACAAGGTAAACGAAGGATTCAGTTTCTACCGAGTAGCACTATATCTACCGAGTCTCCAATGGTTACCGAGTTCCAAGCTACATTATGTGATTAGTATGGACGGTGCTTCTACTTCTACCTAGTGCATGACGATGCTGAGTAATGCAGTGGATGTCGAGTATCAGAAGGTCACCAAGTCAGCTTGAAGAGCTCGAGTTTTCTACTGTTTGGCCGACTTAGTAATATTTTGTTTACTTGTGTTTTGGCCGACCTTGCAATTGTAATTATTGGAATGGTATATATGTAATGTATTGTATCATTTGTAATGAGACAATAATGAGCATGCTAAGGAATGGACATGTAATGTTTTGAATAATGAATGCGAATCAACAACAGAATAGAGTATTCAACAAGATCATTAAGAAGCAGCAAAGACATATCAGTCACAAGAGGTGATCTGTACTTCAAGATCTATTTAGCAATTAAGTTGTAAGTTAGATCTACTGTTTCATCCTAACAGGTGAATTAGTTTTATAAATCCTTTAACAGGGTAGACTTAACAGTCTTTGTATAAATCTCCTAACAGAGTGCATACTTCATTATATGTTTGTAAAACCTCTAACAAGGTGGACCTAGTAGTCCAAATTACTCTTAACAAGGCAGATCATCAGAAGTGGTCAATGTAAGCCCTAATAGGCCAACTTTATACTGCAATAGTGAAGTTTTGTGGGTATCATCCCCACCCCAGTTTTACTTTCTATTTGGAAGGTTTCTGGGTCACCAAAGTACTATGTTCATGTGTTATGAATGTTTATCTTTTCTCATGCATGCAGTAGATTAGAAGAATGAATGGTGAATGATTTATATGATTCAATATAGGATTGATTTAAATTTTTTGAGGTTACTGATTCACCCCTCCCCTCTCAGTAACCTAGCTAGTCTTGATTATTTCCAACATTTCTTGCATTTTACCCTTTTCCAATACCTTGATTGCCAACTCAAAGTGATTATTCTTAGAGTTTGACTATATGTGCCTAGCTTGGAGACTATGAACTTTGTATTTTTCTTGGTGAGATCTACTATTTTTTATATCTTCCATCTTATGCGATATTTGTAGATGTCGTGACTTTTCTCATTTAGAATGATTGTAAATATGACATGCACCATTTGAATATTCATTATGAATATGGAAGCTCTTTTAGTACGTGATGAGGGCTTTGTTGATTTGAAGGCATCTCTTTGTAAATAGAAAAATGTTGATTTGAAGACATTTCTTTCCCTGTACATGTTGCTCTGTTTCATTTGATCCTTGCATATTGGTGTGGCTGGGATTAATAGATTTTTCTGGGAAAGGTATTGTAGTGTATGAGTTGAGGCTTCTATCTCACTGGGCATTTCTCTGACCTCCTTGACTACTTTTATTTATGGAAAATGTGGGCTCAATAATTTTTATTTATTTATACCTCTGTCATCTTTATTTATAATGGGCTTTTGTTTGAATTTTAAAACACATGATCTCTTTTTGAAAGTCAAAGCTGGACTTGAACCTATCTTTTGAATCTGTTATGTTGTTCACAGAGTTACCTTGTTATTTGTTTGATAAGTTGTATTTTCCTTTTTAATACACTAATGGCTTATCATTGATGTGATTAAATATGAAACACAACCCCTAGAAGACATCAACTCATGCTTTGATTATGTGAGCAAGTAAATTGAAAATTCCCTAATTTACAGCAAACTAAAATAAACTGCCATAAATATATTTAGTGTATATATTTTAACTTCATGTATAGTATTTTTATATGAAACAAAATATTGATTCAAAATGTATACATTCATAGATATTAGTAGAGTGGAGAAGTGAGAATACTTAAATGTTAACCCTTTTTTTCATCCAAATTATGAATCTGAATAAAAATTTGAAATAGAATTCATTTGATGAATAGAAGATGATTTTAAGATTTTTTATTTATTTTATTTCAAAATATAAAATATTACTTCCATCGAAACATTTTATAGTTTAGAAACTAAAAAACTAGAAAATTACTTCCATTTATTACTTTGAAGGTAAATATTTTTCATTGCAGTAATTGAGAACATTACAGAAATGTCTTCAATGAGACTACACAACCCTAAAGTAAATGGATTTAAGCAAAATTATTAAGAATTTTGCATCATGCTATAAAAAAACAAAGTTAATCATAATACAAACCCTTAAAAAATATGAAAGTATTTTACAAATGATATATTAAATGGATAAGAAAATAGTAGAAATTCAATGTTATTGTGTTCATTTCAATTGTTTTGTCCATAGAACTGATCTTAAAAGTTAAATAAGGATACTCAATTTTGAGAGCTTGAAAACCCCTCTTCAACTTTGAGAATTAGCCTTTCATATGCCTTACAGATCTTCAAAACATAAAACATAACAATATATAAGTGTTATCGTGATTCACTAATTTTTACTCCATGCTCTTTGTGCTGGATCTTCTTTATTGTATGTCAATTTTGATAACTCTTGGCATCATTTCCTTACCTTTTCAAACTTCTCTAAATGCTTTGATATTTTGTATGCAAACAACTTGGATACTTTACTTGTGTAATATTCTTATAATATTCTATTCAATTTGAATGATTCCTATCTTTTCAACCAAGCTGCATTTTATATAGAGTATCCTTGAATTAACAACTTTGTTACACTTGACACAAAAACAAAACAAATTAGCGTGTGCTACCATCTTCGTTTTGATACCTTGTTGTGAATTAACTTTGAAGTTGACGATGATTCGTTGCTACTAAATAAGTTGTTTCTTTTCCAGTAAGTACTTGTTTGATTACAAATTTCCCAAAGAAAAAGCTCAAGCTTGTTTAAAAGTGTCGCAAGCTCATAATGATCAAGCAAAGAGCTCCCACAAATCTCTGTTTCACATTCCACAAAGGACATTTCATGAAAACTACTGCACCTAGGAAGAAATTCTGATTCAACTGTATCAAGTATTTAAAAAGTGTTTTCCATCTACTTGTCGGTGCTGTTGAGGAGACCCATAGCCTCAAGCTTGAATCTTGTGGGTTGCCTTACAATGTCCAATTTTTGTCTGATATGTATATTGGATTCTTCAATGTACTTAGATTGTGCTCTAATCCAACAACTACTCTACTAGTTCTCCATTAAGTAAAATCATGTCACTAAAAGTTCAAATTATTGTTTGACACGTTCAATGTAGCACATAAACACATAAGCTTTAAGCTTTAAGAAGGGTTCTCAAAACTAAATGATCAATAGAACTTAAGAGTTTCAAATAGATGGCCTAAAAACATAACGATGGAAATAACGGATGGCCTAAAAACCATAACAGGTGATATTCTTGAATCCATATCATGGCCAAAGCATAATTTCTCATTGAGGAATATCGAAGTTAGTGCTTTGAGACTATAGAAAGAGTGGAAAGAACATCATAGATTATCTACAATATTTTTTTCAGATAAGAGTAGGTTTCCATAATAGTTGTTATCATATGAATAAGGATCCATAATGCTTATTTTATTTTGATATATTAAATGTTTCAAATGTTGCCATGAGAAAAAATCATCTTAGCAGGGAAGCTGACCAAGAGAGCATTGTAGGCGACTGACATTGAAATAGTTGCTGAGATACAGAGAGAAGTGCATGCTCAACTGCATATGAGGAGCTCATCAAATGCAATCACCCCGTATGCTTTCTTGCATCTTCCAAAATTTATAATATGGATAATGAACCTATGCAAATTACTTCATTGGCCTTCCAGCTGCTCCAACTTCCTTAGCCTTCCTCAACATTTGTTCCATTCGCTCTTTCAGTGACTTCATAGCTTGAGATTTGTGGAGTTTTGCTTTCTTCATTGCCTTCTTTCTATTTGAGAAGCAACAATTTGATCTTCACCGTTTCTCCTTTGACGAAGCCCATCTTAGAGAAAAATGGTGCAAGATTCTACTATGAGTCCTTTTCAGCCATCTATAAATCTATGATTCATAGCTCTTATCCTTCTGTAAATCTCTAGAGAAGAATCTTGACAACAAATCATTCATGGTGATGAACCAAAACAGTGGAAGAAACTAAACCTCTAAAGATGTTCTGAATGTTTAGTAATGAAAGAAGTATACTACAATTCAGAAGATTTGTTTTGAATGGAAGATTGGCCAAACTTTTTTAGAGCTCTGTTGTGATATAGAGACCGACTTCAAGAAATTTGACTAGGAAGGAGTTCCTTCCTGGTTGCTTCTTAAACTTCAAATAGAATACTATAATCTCCATTCCTTGAAGACAATGGATAATATGTTATTAAAAAATTAGTTTATGGACAAACATTAGTTAATGTTGGCTAATTCTTTCATTTAAAAAATTGTGTTTATGGGAGGATCTAAAAGAAACACCACTTTTATGAAGATACTAGATAAGGTGCTTATTTGAAAAATTTAAAACTAATAATAACAATATCTACATAGTTTGTAGTCGAAAACAACAAAAAAATATGGAAAAAAATCACTACGTTTTCATGAATCTGGAAAAATAAATAAATTTGACTTTGTTTTGTCTTTAATCCAATTTGGATGGAGATAAGCCCGTCCCAAAATTTTTAAAGGGAATTAAATTTAAATACATTTTATTGAATATATTCTTACTGGAATATTTTGAAGTTTTTTTTTTTTTTCAAAAATTTATAAAGTTTATACTATTTTAAAAAATAATTCAAATATTCATGTATATAGAGATTACAGTTGTTAAAGACTAGAAATTGCTAAAAAAATCGTAATAAATATGTTAATTAAATAATTTAATTTTATTATCATTATTAATTTTTTTAAAAATAATAATTAAATAATTTAAATTTATCATTAAGAGGAACCTAGAAATTAAAGTTCATATTTTTTGCTTTTAGTTGTATTAAAACTAAAAATATCACTCTCTACTCATGCAAATATATTTTTAGAATTATAGTAGAAATATAGATAGTTTATAAGATTTAGACTAATATTTGAACTAGACTCATTAATGTCTACAATGGTAATTATAAATGAGAGTGTTAAAACATCCTCACAACAAATTTCCAAAATTTTCATACTTCTATAAAAAATTTAAAATATATTAAGAAAATATAATATAATTATTTTTTAGTTAAGAAATGGAACTATTATTCTAATGTCAAATATTAAAGTTAAAAATAAAAAGCTGAAATTTTGAATACCATATTAAAAGTTACAAGTAAAATTAAAATAAGGAACATAAAAATAAAATGAAATCTATTAAAAATGTAAAAGGTCAATTATTTGTTAATGACTTATTTAATTCTTCTCTATATGTATATACTTAAAAACATAAATTAAATGAATAAAAACATAAAAAACATTCTTTTGGAGGATGAGTATAATTTAACAAACATTTCATTAAAGGAGGAGGAGGATGAAACAAACAATGATGAAGAAGAAGAGAAATAAGAAGACAAAGAGGATGTGGACGAGGAGGAGGAGGAGAAGTAGGAGGAGGAGGAGGAGGAGAGAAAGAAGAAGGAGAGGAGGAGACAGACAAAGGTGAAGAAGAAGAGAAATAAGAAGACAAAGAAGAAGAGGGAGAGGGAGAGGGAGAGGAGGATAAAAAATATTCTTTTGGGGGATAAATATAAATTAACAAACATCTCATTAAAGGAGGAGGAGGAGTGAAAGCAAAAGGAGAGGAGAAGGAGGAGGAGACAAACAAAGATGAAGGCAAAGAGAAATAAGAAGACAAAGAAGAAGATGAAGAGGAGGAGGAGGAGGAGGAGGAGGAGAGAAAGAAGAAGGGGGGAGGGGGATGGGGAGGAGGAGGAGGAGGAGATAGACAAAAATGAAGAAGACGAGAAATAAGAACACAAAGAATAAGAGGAAGAGGAAGACGACAAGTGGGACAATGATGGTGAGGAGGAGATGGAGAAGGCACATGAATTATTTGATATAATGTTACAACACAAATCTCATCTCATGGAATGTGATGATTGAATAATATGCATGAAACACATTTGTAGGTAAGACTTAAGAAACTTTCAACCTAATGCATCCAGCGACAATACGACACAATAGGTGAGTGAGAACAAAAAATATAGGGATGAAATAGATTTATTGAAAAAGATTCAAAAATTGCAAGCAAGAGGAGTTGAGAATGGTTAGGCAAAAAGTTGGAGAAGATTGAATGATGTGAGATGAGGAATACTAGGATACTAGTATAAGAAACTATGTGATGAACATATAATTTGACACGTTTATATACTTCCACACATAACATTTTCATGGTCTATTAAATATCATATTTTAACGTTTGTGGAATAGACTTAATAAGAGATATTATCATATATGAATAGAGATCATTAATTTTCTTATGGGAACTACTACAGTTCACCACCAAATATTAATTATAACATTTTAACCTTTGTGAAAAAGATACTTTAATAAGGGATATTAGAAGATATGAATTACGATAATTAAATTTCTTGTCAAAACTACTACAGGTCACCACCAAAAGGAATTCAACATGTCTTCTCAAGAAATCCCATAAAAATTTAAAAATTTAGAATTGAAATAGAACTATCAATATTTTATGTAGGAATTCACATGACTGAGAAGATGATTAAAAAGAGTGTTTCTAGTGAATTAATTCAAATGACTAATAAGATGATTAAAAAGAGTTTTTTTAGAGCAGGTTTATAGCTATACTAAAATTGCACAGAAAGGTTTTGATTTGCTACCTTGCTCCTTAAGAGCCCCATCTCGTCATGTTAGTAGTAGACACTATTTTGTGTCATGTTTTTAGTAGTCAATAATGCAATTATTTAGTTATTTTAAAAAAAACTTATGGAGAAATAGTTTGGTGAATAGGAGAAGACTGTTGCATCAAACTTCAATTAATTGAATTGAAACAAAACTATGAGAGAGTTATCTGGACTAAGTTTATAGCTTTGCTAGAATTGCACAGAATGGATAGTTTTGGTTTTACAATCAGCTTGATCCTTGGACCTTTAGAGTACAAGTGCTAGTTAATAATTAATCTCCACAAATAATAAATAGTTCAGACTTTTGCCTACACCTATATATTAAATTTATTTTGTCGAACCCCGCAATGGAAAATGTAACCCGGGTTATTTCATTCACGATAGACGCACCGTGGTTAAACTAGGGAGAGGGTCGAAAGAAAAATTCAATTCGTATTGCATCAGTCAGGGTAGCGGCGGACGAGCTGTTGGTGCACAAGACCATCGAGCAGAACACTAACCAAAATAAAACCTTCTCTGATCCAGGCAAAATAATAAGAAGACATCAATCAGAGGACATGGGCAAACAGAAGGGCGATGGAGCTCGCAGTAAAAATCGTCCATCCAGCAGCAAGTAAATAATACTTTTGTTCTCTTTTTATTTATCTCTTTCAACAAACGAATGCAAATCCTTTATCTCCGTCAAATTTCGACAAGAGTATTGTTCATATCAATGCACGCTAGAAGGATGAATATCGACAAGAGTATTGTGAATTATTAACATTGAGATTACTATTGCTTCTTCTTCTTCTTTTATTTCGCATTTTATTCAAAATCCTGGACAAAGAACCGTAAATTGTTTTCACACACTCAATCAACATAAATTGAAAAGAAAAGGTTCGGATTTTATATTGCTTTTAGGTACCTTGCGGTGTAGAGAAACAAACGAAAATGGAATTGAAGGTTTTTCTGGGTCTAATTAGGGTGATTAGGAATAAACAACAGACTTAACATGGCGTCATTTCTTCTTAACCTGTATTTTCCATTAAAGTTCAGTTCACTTCGTTAAAAATATGCTGAGATTTATAGTCATGCTAGTTTGCGTGTTATCGTTTTAACACTGTTGAAGTTGATTTTTTTTGAAATTTTATTACAAAGCATTATTCTTTTTCAAATTTACGCTGTTCCCGGAATCTTTTTTTTTTTTTGTTAAGACTGCAGGAGTCGGTGCAACACGGCCCCCCTATAAACTGCAGTGCACCTGGTAAACTTTTTAACGTGACCGGTAGTGCTGGCGCGACACGCCCACTGGTACCATGAGGACGGTGGAGACTAGAACCCGTGACCAACCCCCTGCAACAGGGAAGATTTAGCCAACCGAGCTAGGGCCCCCGCCCTCTCTGTTCCCGGAATCTTGGTATCCTCAGTTTATCACATTTATTAGCCAACGTCTCCCTACTGCATTTGGGTAGCCTGGTCCTCAAGCAGGCATTTGGTATGGTTGTCTTGTTACCCATACAGTTTACCGCATATATTAGCCAGCATCTCTCCACTGCAATAAGGCAGCCTGTCCTCCACCACGCATTTGGCAAGATTGCGTTCTTACGATTATGGCGTTCATTCGAGTGTGATAAAGGTTTACGGTTTTAAGAATGTGGTTGAAGCAAATCGCATATTGCATCATAGGCAGTCTGTAAACACACTCAAGATGTAACAGTAAAAAAACACTTTGTAGCATTCCAGTGTTAACATTATGAGAGATATGGGGATAACTCTAGGAAGAATAAGGTCATTTGGTGGGCTATGGGCACGACCCAGGGTACACTTGGGATTGTACTGCCTAGGGTGGTTGTGAAGCATGTATGTGGGTTCTGAATAATAGCTGGTTGCTCTTGGATGTGCAATAGCTATGAGGGCCAGGACTATTGAAATCTTTGTGGGGTGAGAATGAACATTGCATTCTTTAAGATAAGATTTGTAAACAACTTGATCTTAGAAGAAATTGGGAATATTATGTCTGAGCATTTAATGAGAATATGAATGAATTGTGTGGTTGTGTTGTTCAATTTACTACATTAATTTTTTACTTAGGAATTTTTATTATGTTAATCTTGGGAAGGCCTGATGATCACTTTTTGCCTTATTGTTCTTCATGAATGCAGCGGTTTCCCTTGGCCCAGACATGTTCTTGACCCTTGAGAAACTTGTGCCCCAGCAAACCTTTCACTAAAATTGAACTCCTTATTTAGGCCCCGTTCGTTATGATCATCTTAAGGCACTTCATATTAAGTTTCAGTTTGACCAAGAATTTATGTGTTAATTGGTAGTAATTTCTATTATATTACTGATTGAAGCAAAATATAATAGTCTTTCTTTATTTAATGAATTCTGTGAATGGAACTTTAGATATTTCTTCTAGCAGCACAAACTATCTTTTAGGCTGACTTGACATCAGTGCCTATCAGAAATCTATGGTAAGCAGCAGGTACACCAGAATTTTCTATGAGAAATTTATTTTTAATGATCAAAATCAATTGACTTTTAATTTGGTTTAGTTTGAACCTCAAACTAATTCTATGATATGCAGTTCGCAGACCATAATGTTTTCTATATCATTTAAATAATCAGAGTTGAGTGACCTTTAAATTGATTTAAGGTTTTATACAATGCTGTAGTGATAGGAAGCATAAAATGGTCTTAATATAGATCACATTTGTCATAAATAGACCAACATCCTTGCAGCGCTTTTCCAGATTTACAAATGGTGTGCCCTGACCATTCAGCACAGAAAAGAGTGGGCACATGTTGTTAACTGAATTGATGAATAAAGGGAAGTAACTATGAGCCTAACAAGCTTTCGTTTTAAATTTTCAGCTTTGCTGCTTCTCTCCTACAGTCAGGGGCGACCAGTGTTGGATTTGGAGGTTATGTTGGAAGTTCTCGTGTTGACACGACCTTAACCAAGGAGTCAAATGCTCTGCTGGTAAGCACGTGCTGCATTAGTTTTGACGTGTCAGCTTTCTTTTTCTTATGTGATGCTTTAGTGCAGTAACTTTAGCAATTTGGAAATCTGATTAGTTATTTTTTATTCAATTCCTGTTGAAAAGCCCAAAGTTTGGATTTTCCTACGAAAGATATAAAATAATTACTGAACTTTTGTTATGTTTGTGCCAGGCTTAATGTTTTATTTATTTGTTTATTAAAGACAGACTTAAAGATCAGGGCTGGTAACTTTTTGCATTGTCAATAACTAAGCAGGGTTCAATTGAATTGTTTTGTGAATAAATAGTGTTTACCATTAGAGTTGCTCCAGTGAGGCTCTTTATGTTGTTGTGAGACCTTTTACAGTTCAATTCTGCTGATCTCCTTTGCCACCAGGCTCTAAGGCCCTGCGTGTAAACATGGATCTTTATTTTTGTTGGGAGTGATCTCTCTCTTGGGAAATTCTTGCGTGTATAAACTTGAATCTGCAGGGTAATAAAACATCTTACTAAAATTTAAAAATTCTCTACTGGTTTTGCATGCTAGTGAATATGTAAAGCACGAAATTTTAAAATGATAAGGTGGACAATACTATTGGTAAATGAATGCTTTTGATTTGATACTAGACCTATTGGAGTGGTGTGGCAGGGTATACTATGGTTTTTTTACTTAAAAAGTCTGAAGTTATAGGGACAATATATGGTTAATAGTTTTAGTTGCAATCTAACATTATTTATAAATATCTACCTCTTAGATGTACAATCAATTACAAGGAAAGGATCCTAGAAAGACAAAAATTGTGCCACGCCCATATAACTTAATGGCAAACATTATAATCCATAGCCACCTACACATATCATTTGTTTCTACTAAGTTAACCTGTCATGTTTTTTTGATAATTTATGGAGGGATTCTGTTGGGGTTCTCACCCATGGAAAAACTGAACCAAATATACTAGATGATAATAGAAAATGGAGCCAAATTCAACAACCAAAAACTAGGCTGAAATAGAATCCAAAATTAGGCAGGAGAATAAGCAACCAGAAACAGTCTGAGGAAGAAGGGTCAACTAGATATTCATCACCTAAAAGATCTAGGGTAGGTTTGATATGCTACAGTCATCTAGTCAACCACTGCCTCAAGGGGAGGAAGCCGATTGAGGAAGCAATGCCACCCAAATGTTTTTGCCTGTAGAAGTCAGAGAACCATAATCAGCTAGTTGTGGAAAGCTTACACCATGATACACCAACTTATGATGAATGGAGTAATGGGGGATGCCATATCCCATTTGCTAGACAGTAAGAGCAGTAGTAACCTCTACAATGCCATAGGAGTGGGTAGCCAAGAGGTACTGCAGAGTAAGGTGTAACATTAAAGTGAAACATCTCAAATCCATAAGATTATGATAATCTGCCGAGATTACCTTGTTTAGCTCACAAATATCACCCTTGAAAGCTAATGGTGAAAGAGATTCCTTTGGGAGTAGGAACTGCGCATAGCCTTGCTTATTGTCGGAATCTCTAGCTCCATCTGTCGAAGAAGGCATTTCATTAAATTCAAAGAGTTTGGAGCCAAACAAATAAAAGTAGGTCAAGGGATGTTACAAAACAATGCTGTGGAGGAATAGATCATGGGGTTTTGAACTTTCCTCTTATGGGCCATTAGGACTGGAGCCCAGATTAAACCACAGAAGACAACTGCAAAGCTTGAATGAATCAACAACCTTGCATGATGGCAAAGAGGAAACGACCTCGAAGTGAAGTTCCACATACCAATATTTTACCTCTTGGAGATATCTGCCTCACAACAATTATGGCACAAGGCAACCTGCAATTCATGAAAACCATATTATTGAAAATTTGCGGGTGATGAGCACACTGTTTGTGAAGGATAAGTGGAAGATATCATAGCTTGGCTATACTGGTTGTGGCTCACCTAAGCATCTTATCCCCACAAAGGGGAAAGACTCAAAGGGACTCGTCCAAAATTATCTTTTCTTTTGAAATCTTCCCAAACTTCAATAAACCACCAAACATGAAAAGGAGCTAGGTCAACATGATAAAAAAATCTGCCATTTGGTTACATTCATGGAAGCAGTCAATGAAAAAAATAACTCCTTAAAACCATCACAAATAACAACAGCTACGTCCAGATATGATTTCACATTCCATTTGGAACAATCTCTATTGGTCAACCTTAGAATAACAACTGAAGAATCACCTTTTACAGTTACTTTCTTACAACCTAGCTCTTGAGCTATGTTGAGACCACCTACAACAATCAACCATTCTGCCTCATTGTTTGACACACATTAAAAACGAATCTCCTTTGACAAAAATTCCTTGATCATGCCTAAAACGTATCCTTGTCCCTGCCGAGCTAGGGTCCCCCTTTGTACCACCATCGCAGTTAATTTTAAGGAATACACTAGGTGGCTTTGTCTAATGATCTTTTTCCTGAACTTTTTTTATAAGCACCTAACCCATAAATGGGGAAAAGTAAACTTAAAATGCAAATAGTTCATTACAGTTAAAATTTGGGATCATTCATAAAATTCTTTTAACATACCAATCGTATGTGCTGTGTAGTTTTCCAATTTTCTATATTATTAAGGTCTACCTGTTGGACTAACCACCAACATTCCCGTTTGAGATTCGTGACGTGGATTAATTGCCTCCTGTGTTCTATAAGTCTAGTGGCTGTATCGAGCATTGACAGGTTGATCTTTTGGTACAATGACAACTCTAGCTTGTAACAAGTGGTATCAGAGCTTGGTCACAGTTTCAAATCTCCTCGGGTAATGCTGAGGGGGGATTGTTGCACTAACCGCCAACGTTCCCCTTCGAGATTTGTAACATGGCTTAACTGCCTCCTGTGTTCTATAAGTCTAGTGGTTGTATTGAGCATTGACATGTGGATCTTTGTGCAACGACAACTCTAGGTTGTAACACTAGCTGTCATAGTATGTCAATACATGAAACAAGATGAATTGGTTACCATGATTAAGTTTGAAGCTTGAATAGTTCAAAGCTGGGAAGGATTTGTTCAGTTGTATTTTACTTAAGAAAACTTACAGTAACCTGCTTGGCATGCTTCTGTAACAGTTTCAGTTTGGGTTATCAGAAAGAAGAATAAAAATGTGCCGCACATCTTCATAGAACATGTTTCTTCCATCACAAATGTGCTAAAAAGAGTAACCATTTAAGTGGAGCTACATGTCATTGTTTTATTTCCAGCTGTATTTTAGAAAGGGCAATGAAACTAGTATGCTTCAAAACAATGACAAATGATTGGTTGTTTGGATGTATGCATGTGAGAACTTGGCTTGATAAGCTATACGTGTTTCTTTTATAAATTACCATATCAAATTTAGCGGAGAGGACCTTTTTCTTGAGTAACTAGGATCGCTTCTGCAAATGTAATAACACTGCCATGGTATTGATGTGTTCCAATTGCAAATTAGACTGACTTATAAATATGAGAGGAGACATGTCTTTATGGTTAACCATCATTAATTAACAATTATATATATATATATATATACTATATATATTATACATATATATTATGTTATATATAATATATATATTATATATGTATTATGTTATATAAGTTGATGTAAGAGTATTTGTCTAATTGATGATTTACCAACAACAATTTATTTCATGATCGAATCAATCTAACTGAAGCTACAATCTTAACACTTCCTCTTAGCTAGGGAGGACTGTTATAGAACACATTATGCTCTCAAGCATATGAAGAGATACCATCTCAATAAGATATTCTTGGAATGACATATTTAAGGATATCAACATATATCTATCAACTTAGATGTTATCTTTCAATATAATCCGAAGTATGTTTCAACAAGAAATATCAATCATATGATATCCATCATACCTGTATTCTTATGTGCACTAACATTAAATCCTTGATGCCTACCAATCAATATCTTAGAAAGATGTGTTATTTGATCTCTGACACCCCGGGACAACAACTGAATGTAGTCTATTAGATAACAGCGATGATATCAAGAATAACAACTTAATGTAGTCCATCATGATGAGTACCATGATCTTGAGGTAGGATTTGATCATCTCATAAACATAATAAACACTAGCATCAACATCATGATACCTACCAACAATTATATTATTATATATTCAAAAGGATATGAGTTATTTGATCTCTGACACACTGCGGGACAACAACTAAATGTTGTCAATCAGATAACAACATGATCTTTGTGACATCACCTTAATAAGTCTCCATTATGACAAGTATAATGACCTTTGACACACTCCGGGACATCAACTTAATGTATTCTGTCATGATACGTTTGTTATCATGATAATGGAGCAAGAACACAAGAGCAACAAATATAGTGAAGAACTGGGTATGATCATAAAGTATCAAATAGCTTGTGATATCAGTATGTGGAGAAAATCAAACCTATGCATATATGTATGTAAATGTATATACATATACATATACATAAATGTATGTGTAAACCTGTTCCATATATTGATATCAATTTTATCATATCCAACTGAAGCCATTACTTTAACACTCCCTCTTAGCGAGGGAGGATATGATCAACTTCTTAATCTCATATTCGAGTTTGCATAAAAAACACTTATACACGATTATATACCTTTGAGAATATATACTATCTGATTTCTAGCAAATTCTGGGACACAACATAGTCGATCGGATAGTCAATCTTGGTCTCATGATTTCCGACTAGATTATCATGATTTAATTATTGTCATGCCTTCTGACATAGTCTGGGACAACAAGTTTAATGTAGTCTATATCATGACAATGGATCAAGAATACAACATAGCAACCACAATATCATGATTTCTGGCTCATTTTGGGACAACAATTTAATGTAGTTGATCATGTACATTTTGTTAACATGATTACTGGCACATTTGAGGACAACAACTTAATGAAGTCTATCATGATAACATGGTCAAGCTATTGGTAATATTGACACCTTACCATAACGACCTCACACATATATCAAATGAAAGATCGTCACCTTTCATGACATAACCACTCAATTCACTTCCTGTAGAATCATAACCACTTATATCCCTTGCATCAACACCACCTCAGCCTTAGCAATTTCCTAATGGAATGAGCAGCAATTGTTTCATAACCTGACCACCCGGACGAACTTTCTTTTTTGCCTTCGCCTCCGCCTCTAAAGATAGGGGCCTAGAATTGTAGGGGACTACCTAGTAATCTACCTTTGCATGCATGCATGCACTGGTGCCCCTGATCCATAGCAATAATCTGTTTAGGGAGAATTTTAGGGTAGGGGCCTAGAACATAGCAACATAATTCCCAACCTCCTTGTTCATTGGGATCTACCCTGGTTAAATCATCATTCATCTTGCCTCTGCTGGCTGAGAAATAGAATCACAACAATATCATGTAGTAACTCAAGTGATATCCACCATGAACCAAGTCAGAGGGTGGATCCACCATGGCTGTTCCTAGAGGGTGGAGCATGGATTTTCACCTCAAACTTCTCTCATAGAGGAGATTACATTACAAAGAATTTCACTTCAAACTTCTCTTTTATAGAAAAGAGATCATTAACAAGGGATTACATCGCAAAAATCTCCCTCTGAACAACTATCCTAGGAAGTCAGGTCCTCTAGTTACTCCCTTAGAGGCTCTCTTCGCCCAAGGATGCTTGTCGGACTCCCTTTGAATTTGATAGTTGTTCATAGCCTAGTTGGTAGAACAAACATTAAACCAACTGTGACTTTTTGGTGATAAGTCGTTATTTCCTCATGATGTACATAGGAGTAGGCCCATCAAAATCATATAGTCATACACATGTATTTTTAAACTTCCTCTAATTATCAATCTTCTGAGCTCCTACGTTGCCTTTGAAGAAGTGTCAGATTCCCTCTTAATACAGAAGGGTACTTATAATCTCAATCATCACGAATATTTGCTTCAAGAACCTCACTTTATCCAGCCTGATCATCAAATGACTAATGAATTCTAAATCAAAAATTTCTTTGGATCTACTGTCATACGATTGAGTCCGCACAATATTTGGTAGCATGTGTAAAGAACCAACCTTCTTTTCCTGCAAGAACATCCTAAGACATAAAGGAAAAGATCAAGGCAAATAACTCTTATATTATGCTTAGAATTACAATTAAGAGAGAGACTACAATGAGTAGATAAATTAAAAACTCAAGGATAATAAATACTGATCTGCACATCGACATCCTTGATACAAATTTCTCTTATGAGGGTCCATGTGCAACAAATCAGAGAATGTCTCCATATAAGCATTTGTCAAACAATGGGAATAAAACATTGACTAATATTCCCCCCCACAAAGTAAAATTCCCACTCATTCCATTTGACTATCATTCATGAATTATATCTACCTCTAACTTTGTTATTCATCAACCTCTATGTATGAAGTGACCATCAAATTCCTCAATTACCCAATCAGTCTAAAGTATTTGCAGATATAAATTCTTTTCTCTCAGCAAGATATATCACATCTAATTATCCTATTCCAAATTTAATTCCATTGTCTTCTTGTACGTTCTTGACATCTATTTCCTTCCATCTCTTGTAGTCAAAAGATAATGTGCTTCAAACAGTATTTCATCCCCTTTAGCAACAGACCCTTCAATTGGATTTTGCCTGGTCCTCATAAGAATTAGTGTAGAGAGTCTTCCTTGACAACTTTGTATTTGAACAAGTATCTCACAAGAATTTAAGATTTGCCAGCTTCTCAGGTTAATATACCCTCAAAGATGTCAAATCTCCATGGTCAATAGGACGATTAAACCTTTACATGAAACTTAGCCTAAAGATCACCCATCCTCAAGTTATTGTAATTTCCCTCCACTAAATGAACCTTTATTTTGGTTTTCGGCATTATATTATAACACAACATTTATCAAAAGTTATCTTCACTTATATCAGTGCCATGTTCCAAGCACTCTATTTGAATAGCCAAGTCTAGATCCACATTTTGTGTCTTTATTAGTCAGGGCAATTTCAAATAAGGATAGACATATCTGACCTTGTATTCATTGCTCGCAGATCATATATTCATCATATCTAATTTAATTCTAATTCCTTTGGCATGTTTGTTTATATCCTTTCACCTTTATTATTATTTGCATCTTCTTTTTATCCATATTCTCAAATTGAAGAGTGTTTCCATATGGGAGACATCCTTTGTCCCTTCATAATCATTGCATCCATTTAGTAGTTCGATGTTTCTTGCTCGACAATTGTGGTAACACTAAGAATTGAGTGATTTTAATCATATCATTTATCATTGTAGACTAAAACGTCTTCACGGTACTGACCCTATCTTTAGCCGTCAAGGTCATTCTCACCAACTTGTCTTGCCTAGGCCATACCCAACGTTACATGATGTTTGATCAAAGGTGAAATGTTTCTCTTGATATCTTCTTTAGAATATTAGTGAACTCTACTCCATTTAAGGCATCCAATCAGATGCCGTACTATCATTTTGGTGCAATTCTTAAATATAGGTTGCAATAGAAGCAATGGTCATTTCCATTTTGCTCGATTTGCATATGATATTTGTCATTTCCAATTTGCACAAGAGCTCTGATACCATGTTGAGTAACTAGGATCACTTCTGCAAATGTAATAAATTATGGATTGTCTCCTTTATAAGGTCTTATCTTCCTTTCGTAATGAGTTGCCTAAAAATTCTTCTTGCTTCAGATTGGTAATACTTGTCTATTCAATTAAATATCTAAGTTGTATTCTATTGAATGGCATGTACCCCTTAACACATATCATATAAGATATAGGAATTATCGAGCTTAATCATAGATGGCTTTATTCACTTCCGATATTGGAAAATTGACTCCATATCCGAACATGACTTCTTTTCGGCCTCTCTTTATCTCAAAAACCCATCTTCCCCAGCTTTGTGTTTCACGCCTCTTTACATGGGTGTCCTTTGCATATCACCATCACAATCTTAATTTGTACTGTGGCCTGAAGTTCAATCACACTTCTTCACCATTTCAATTTCGCTTGCCAATAGTCCACTCTTTAACGTCTGCTGTTCTCTAATTTTGTTAATGATTGATTGGTTACATTCTTTAGTGCTTGAAAGATTGATTCAGTGAAATATTGATTTGATTCGATTCCTCTTAATACAAAGTGAGTTAATCTCTCCTCCATTGTTCTGTTATTTAATACATCATCTTTTCTACTCCTTCGTAATTCCCTTCCCTTACATTGGATTGCTCTCCATTGCATTTGCTTATTATATTCTTATATATATTGAATCAAGATGTTTGTATTTGTATGCGGAAGTTACAAAATGCTAACAGCCCTCCCTGCCTTTTCACTCATTGATGCAGGAGCATCACCTCCACCATCAAATTTCATATAGTGAAATCGGGTCAAGACATGGTGATTTATTATTTTTATTGTAATGTATTCGACAAGGAATGGTATGATATTTGTAATTGAAATCATGAATAGACATAAGATAGGGGAACAGTTTGTAACCGCTAAGATAGACTTTAAATAGGCATCTTTTGTAATCAAAGGGGAGGTCGATTAGAAGCAATTGCGGAGTATAGTGAAAGTTAGGAAAATATTTGGGCTCTCTGGTTTCGAACCAGAGAGCCATTCTTAGTTGCAGTCATTTGAATCACGTGTATTCAGATTTGAATTTAATAGAAATGTATTTTTTTGAAGTTTTATGTGTTCCCTTTTGTTTTCTCTGTCATGAAGAGTAGAACGGTGATAAATGAATATATCGGGTTTGATGGATGATTCAGTTGTTATTGTGGTGGAAATATGTCCAAGGTTTGAGTGTTTTACATCATATTGGTATCAGAGCTCAGAAGATTCTGAGCGTGTAGATGGATAGAATCTACACTAGGCAGTGTTGGGTTGTTTTGGATTCTTGTTTTGAGGTTTGTGGTTGCAGAATGGTTCTGGTTCGCTCAGCTGCAATGGGTGGACAGGAGAGGTCTACCAAAGGATCGTAGGAGATGATCCAGGGCCAGAGAGGATGGTCCTTTGTGTGTCGCCAACAGATGGGAGAGAGGCACGATGGGACTCCTAGGTGAGGGACAAGAGGTTGTCATGCGGCATGGACGAGTGGATTGTGCAATGGCTAAGGCACCATTGGAGGCGACTAGCATAACTCCATTGATAGGAGTCAGTTAGAAGAGATAAAGAAAGCGAAGGAGGCATTAAAGCATTGATGGTGAAGAGGTGCAGATTTTCATCAATGCATTTCCATAAGAACATGGAAAGGTTTGAAGCTCGGGAGTATGATGCAGGAGCATCACCTCCACCATCAAATTTCATATAGTGAAATCGGGTCATGACATGGTGATTTATTATTTTTATTGTAATGTATTCGACAAGGAATGGTATGATATTTGTAACTGAAATCATGAATAGACATAAGATAGGGGAACGGTTTGTAACCGCCAAGATAGTCTTTAAATAGGCATCTTTTGTAATCAAAGGGGAGGTCGATTAGAAGCAGTTGTGAAATATAGTGAAAGTTAGGAAAATATTTGGGCTCTCTGGTTTCGAACCAGAGAGCCATTCTTAGTTGCAGTCATTTGAATCACATGTGTATTCAGATTTGAATTTAATGGAAATGTATTTTTCTGAAGTTTTATGTGTTCCCTTTTGTTTTCTCTGTCATGAAGAGTAGAAGGTGATAACTGAATATATCGGGTTTGATGGATGATTTAGTTGTTATTGTGGTGGAAATATGTCCAAGGTTTGAGTATTTTACATCACTCATCTAGTCAGTATGCCATTTTATTCTTATTTTTCTACATTTGCAGTTTGGCTTTGATACCATGTTGAGTAACTAGGATCGCTTCTGCAAATGTAATAACACTGCCATGGTATTGGTGTGTTCCAAATGCAGATTAGAATGACTTATAAATATGAGAGGAGGAGACATGTCCCATGAAGAGACATGTCTCTATGGTTAATCATCATTAGATAATAATAATATATTAACAATTATATATATATATATATATATATATATATATATATATATATATATATATATATATATATATATATATATATATATATAACCACATATATATTTATAAGTTGATGTAAGAGTATTTGTCTAAATGATGATTTACCAACAACAATGTATCTAATGATCGAATCAATCTGATTGAAGCTACAACATTAACACTTTTTGAATCTCATAGGTTTATCTACATTGGTCCATTACCACTAGTATGGAAACATTACATTTTGGTGTACAAGAAGACTTAGCTTATGCGAATTAGCAGTTCCATCTGATAAAAAAAGTTTAAAGCTCTTTTGTCCAGCCCAAATAGGGACAACTTGCAGGATGCAAATTTTCAATACACTGCTCACATATATATGGGCTAAGTCACAAGGTTCGAATTCAAATTCAAGTTCGTCGATCATAAAATTTAAATGAAATCTGGCAAGGGTAAAAGTTCGGAAAAAAAATTGGACATTAAATTTTAGTTATATATATTTATAATTTTTAAATATTATTAATATGTCCACAAAATTGTTAAAATAGTTTAACTAAATAACTCAATATTAGTTTAAAATTAAATAATATTATATTAAATTACAGTATTATATTAAAATTCATAAAATTTGGATGACATTTGGAAAGAGTTAAAATTTGCTGAAATTCGAATCAAAAGGATGAAATTCGGCGAATCCTGTGACTTGGTATATGGGCACATCCTAGAATACTGGTTTAGTTGGTCATGCATGTCCAGATGGTTGGAGAAATTGGTTTCCTTTCCAGTGATTACCCTAATGTTTGGTTAGATGCAATGGGAAAATTACTACAAGAACCAAGATACTGAAGGTAGCTTGCTTATTGTACATCCTGAGAGTTTTTCAAAAGCTTTATGTCTTGAAACATAGGTATATAAGAAAGTGTTTTTGTTGCTTTTGAGTGATGTAGGTGGATTAAATTTTACTGCACTTCTTTTTCTGATGGATTTCCTCCCTTGTGAATGCTTAGGATGTTGATGGTGAAGTTGCCCAGCATTTGCGCAGGCTCAGTAAGAAGGACCCTGTTACAAAGGTATGCTTTTTGTTTGTATTGATGAATGAAAATATATATTAATTACAGTCATAAGTGCCATGTGGATATTTATTTAACATGAATTTTTAACTACTGAGCGGACCTCTGTCATACAACATCATGATGGGTATCATCGTACATTTTGAGCCATTTTACGAACTATTAGTTGAAAGTTCGAGATAGGTTTAGTACAGAACTCATATGCTTGATGCACACTGAGTAATTTTGATTGGATATTCAGCTATTTCAGCAATGTTTTAGAAGTTGATCTCAGTTTTGTAATCCATGCTTAAGCTAGGGCTTATTATTTATGAGATGTTATGAATAAAAAATTGTTAGCCAGAAGTGTAATAAGCACAAGTTTGTTTTCACTTATCATTTGCTAATGAGTGATGCAAACTGAAAAGTAATTATTTTTGAAGATATATCATATAACATGGGCTCTGTTTGGATTTTGGTGTTCCAACACTATTTTTGACAGCTCTATGTGGTGGCCAAAATAGTAAGATAGCTACTATACCATTGCCACTGTGTTGCCACCTATTGTGTTTAAATAAAATAATGATCGAGATTCAACAACATGACATGACATCACATATACACCCAAAACCATAAATACACGACAGGTTATGAACTTCCACAATATGACCCAAATAGTAAAAGGTATATTCAAATCATAAATACTTTTAATTCTCAAGACTAAAATCCCACCCAGGGCATTACGTAATCAAATTAAAACCCCAATACAGACGAATACATTAACGTAGATGTTTGTTGTTAATGGTAAAATTCCCATTAAAAGTAGTTCTAACTAATTTAGACAACTAGCTTATATATATTTTATATATATAAAATAAGCCGAGAGATATCTTTCTCGAGGTGCCTATTTTCATAATCCCATAATTTTCACCATAATTTTCATCATCGCATATATATGTGAGTCTAAGAGGCATGAGGAAATGATTCGAGACTCTTGATCTGCCTCATTTTTCCTTCCGTTTCCTCTCTCTAATTTTCACAATTTTAATTATAATTATATTTAGTCTATTTTTATTTTATTTTTCTGATATGTAAATGAACGTCAACTTTTTTTCAAAATGGAAAATGTTTACATTGAAGATTGCTGCCACTGTAGAAAGCCTCTCGGCTTAATTAATGAAGTCAAATATAACTTTAAGTCAACCTTATAATTTTTTTAGTCTTTATATTATAAATTAATTAGAATTAGTTCTATCTCAAGATATCAATTTAAATACTAAATTATAACATCATATTAAAAATAATTTAATATTAATTAGTTTTCATATATATATTCAACTTTTTAATAAACTAATATTAAATTAAACTAATTTTGAATAAGCTAAATAAATTAATTTCATAAATTAAATAACTTAATTTATAAATTTAATATCAACAATAAATAAAATTAATTAAAAAACATTTAATTTAAATAAGTTTTAATTCAAAATAAAAACAAATAATTACTAATGTTTAATGGGGGTACGTAATTAAGAGGAAAATCCTCTTCTTTCTGGCGGTGCCCATGAGGTGTGACACCCAACATTATATGTTACTTTATATATATATATATATATAATTGTTTTTATTTATAGTATTCTTTTTGAAATAAATAATAATAATAATTTTTTACTCACATTTAAAAAATAATAATTCTTAATTCAGTAAATAAATAACTTTTCAAATATATAAATGATATTTATTTAATTTTGCAATTAATTACATATAGAATGATTTTTTCATTAATAATTTCGTTCCCTTTTTTTAAAATTAAGTATATATAAATATATAATTTCTTTTCTATATTTGTATATATAAAATTTCTTTTCTTCTATGTACATATATTTATGCAAAGAGAGCATGCACATTTATTATATATATATGTGGTAACTTATCCTCTCCAAATATTGAATTTCAATTTCTAATTTGTATAGTATTATTCAATTAATTTGTGATTTTCAATTTGGTTTATCTCAAAGACTTTTTAACCTAGATTTTTATGCAAACCGTAGCTCGTTGAATTTTCACAACTCCTAATTGTTTGTTTGTAATTTTTTTTTGAAGAGCAACATAGGGTTATAATAGCTCTTATTTAAACATAATTTTACCTAAAATGAATTCTAAGGTTTCAAGATCTAGGTTTTTACTAGAATTTTTAACACAAGTTATCTAACAATTTCTTATTATGAAGTAATTGGTAAATACTTGCTTGTTATTAACAGCGACCGAAAGGTCATTATATACAAAAGAATAAAACGATGTTTCTTTAGGAAATGATCGTAAAGAATAGAAACATTCTATTCTAGCTGAAAAAGCTAAAAAAGCTACAACTAACTAAAGCTAACTAGATATTTATAATAGATTACCATTAACTAATAATAGACGATTATCTATTATCGTAATACCCTCCCTTAATGGTTAATCTATCTAGAACACCAAGAGGCTTGGTGAGAATGTCTGCAGTCTGATCCGTGGTAGAAACATACAGCAAGGCTATTGTCCCGTCTTCAACTAGCTAGCATATGTAGTGACAATGATCATCCACATGCATGGTTCGTTCATGGATGACTGGATTTTGGGCTAACTTGATAACGCCTTTGTTATCAACAAACAGAGTAGTCGGTCTTGCTGGTGACATTTGCATATCCACGAGCATCTGGCGAAGCCAAACATCTTCACATCTTGCCTTAATAGTCCCTCTATATTTAGCCTCTGTAGAGGAGAGAGAAAATGTTTGTTGCTTCTTACGAGTCCATGTGACTGCACCAGATCCCAAAATGAACACATATCCAAAAGTTGATTTTTTATCATCAACAAAGCCTACCCAATTTGAATCGGTGAACCCACTGAGTTTAGGATTAGAACTTCGAGAGTACAGAAGTCCATAATCAGAAGTGCCTTTCACATAACAAAGCACACGCTTTACTGTCATCCAATGATCAACCTTTGGAGCTGTCATAAAGCGTGAGATATAGTTGACTGCGAAGCTGATATTTGGCCTAGTAGCAGAGAGGTAGATGAGGCTGCCTACTAGTTGCCTGTATGTATTATCATTAACAGAAGGAGAATTAGACTTTGCGGATAACTTGAGACCTTTCTGCATAGGTGTAGATGCAGGTTTGCAATCCTGCATACGAAATTTGTCTAACAAGGCTCTGACATATTTGGACTAAGAGATGAATATACTAGAAGACTGTTGCCAAACCTCAACACCTAGGCAATAATGCATGAGCTCAAAGTCAATTATATCAAAAGACTGGCATAAATTCTATTTGATGTTGAATTGCCAGTGATGATCAAATCATCCACATAAATAACCAGAAGGATGATTTCATTGTCAGTAGTCTTCATGTACAGATTTGAGTGTGAAAAACTCTTCTTGAAGCCTTGATCATTGAGGTACTTATCAATTTTTATGTACCATGCTCGAGGGGCCTGCTTCAAGCCATAGAGAGCTTTTACCAATCTAAGAACTTGATGGTCTTTGCCAGCAACCTTGAAACCAGGAGGTTGCGTCATGTAGACCTCTTTATGGAGATCACCATTCAGGAAAGCACTCTTGATGTCCATCTAATGGACTTCCCAGCCAAATTGTGCTGCCATGGCTAGGACTAATCTGATGGTACTCATCTTTGCAGTAGGAGCAAAGGTCTCCTCATAATCAATGCCTTGACATTGACAAAAGCCCTTTGCAACTAAACGAACTTTTTACTTATCAAAGTACCATCCGATTTGTATTTGATTTTGTAAACCCATTTGTGGCCAATGGGTTTCTTACTTGGTGGAAGATCAGAAAGGACCCATGTGTTATTCTTCAGCAGGCTCTAGTGTTCAGATGTCATGGCTTGTTCCCACTTTGGAATTCCTTTAGCCTCGGAATATGTTTGATGTTCAAACACACTGTGAATGTTGGCCATAAGAGAAAAGTTAACAGACTCTGTAGGTTTGCTCTTTTTTCGAGCAGTTCTCCCATCAATGAGCTTAGTATCACGAAGATCAGCAAGTATCTTAGCCCACCACTTAGGCCGGAGAGGAGAATGACCAACATTAGTATTAGGAAATGCTTGGTGATTAGGTCCCTCATCAGAAGAATCTGAATCAAACTTAGGCGAAGCATCTACCAATCGAGGTGATCCTGCAAGAGAAGCTGGAGGTGTATGCACTGGTATAATTGAAGCTGCAGGAGCTATTGGAACCCTCCCATCAGGTGGACCTATGGAAGCCGAACTCCCAAATCATGAGCCTTCATAGGCTGGTCTGCTGGATTGGGAACATGAGAAACAGGCATGAATGGTCCTCTTTGCTCATCAAAAACTACATTATGACTGTAGATGAGACGAGATGTCTCAACATTGATCAGGTGGTAGGCTTTGTGAAGACTGCTATATCTACCAAGCATGAGTTTCTGACTCTTGGCATCCAACTTGGTGTGTGATGCATTAGGGATCCAAACAAAAGCAAGGAAGCCAAAGACCTTCAGGTGACTAACTTGACTAGGCCTCTTCCAGAGTTTTACCTTTGCGTGCTATCGTGGGTGACCGGTTTAACGGAAAAATTGCAATTTTAACTGCTTCTGCCCAAAACTTCTTCGGAACATGTCTGTGTTCGAACATGGATTGAACCATCTCGGTGATTGTCCAGTTTCAACGTTCAACTACACTGTTCTATTGTGGCGTGTGGTTAACTGGCGTTTGATGCCATGTGTATCCAAGAAGCTAGAGAAAACATTAGAACAAAATTCCCCCTATTGTCTGATCTAATAGTAATAATAGATATCCCAAACTCTTTTTCAACTAAAGGTTTAAACTTCTAAAATACAGGAAATGCATCTGATTTCTTTTTAATGAAATACACCCACATTTTTCTAATGAAATCATCAACAACAGAAAATACCTGGACCCAAGAACAGAAGCAATGGCCATAGGGCCGTAGATATCGGCATGAACAAACTGAAGTACTTGAGAAGTGTGCCATGAATCGCCACTAGTGAAAGGTGTGCGATGTTGCTTCCTAGCCTGACATGCATCACAAACTCCAAGCTGTTGAGTCCGAATCTTTGGCAATCCAATAACAAGCTCATCCCGAGCAAGCTGTGAGAAATAATGCACATTTAAGTGCCCATATCGTTGATGCCAAAGTGTGCTAACAGAAGACTGTCGAGCAGCCATAGCTAAGTTCCGAGAATCACCAGAATCAGTAAGTCTGAAAAGACTATGATCCTCAAGACCCACTGCAACTGTAGATTGAGTCGCCCAATTAGTGATGGTGCATTGATGTGAATTGAAGGTGACATCCAAGTGTGGAAAATGTCACAGTAGCTGACTGACTGAGAGTAGATTTAGTTCCATCCCTGGAACCTAGTACACATCGAGGAAAATGAGATTCCTCCTAGCAAATTGAATCTGAATGTTTCCTTTTTCGACAATCGTGTACTCTTCTCCGCTACCAAAAATAATAGTTTGAATAAGGCCAGTAGTCAGTAAATTAGTCTCTGCGGTGAGTGAAATGACAAGAGACACCTGAATCAATGTACCAGGTAGACGACTTCACATGATTTGTAGGTCTTTTAGCCATGAAGGCGTAAAAGGAAGACTTCGTATGTGCAGAGTGCTCTGCACTGTTTGCTTTGGGCTGCGAACTTGATTGCTTAGATTGTGCACCTAAGCGTTTCTGACATTCAACCTTCATATTTCCAAACTTGTGGCAATAGTTGCATTGAATGTTCTTCTTTCGGGAACCATCTGATGCTAGAGTAGAAGACTTTTGCTAAGATGGCTGCTGAAACTTGCCTTTATCTTTTTGAAAGGATTTTGCATCAAAGGCTTGCTCTGTGGAGGTGGAGGTGGAGGTGCTACTAAACTGTTGTTTCCACCGATCTTGCTGAAGCAAAAGTGTGCAAAGATCAGTGAACTTCAAATCAACACCAAAAGACGTGATGTTGAGAGTTTCGATAAAATGCTCTTAGGACTTTGGTAAACTCTGAAGAGTGATAACCATAATATTGTCTTCCTCCATCTTGCGACCGATGGCAAGCAACTGATTAGGGATTTCCTGAATCCTATTCAGGTGTGCTCGGAGTGAGGTTCGCTCATCCATGATAGTAGAAAATAGGGTGATCTTCAGAAAGAAAGCTCTTCTTTTGTCAAAAGTCTCATGAAGACCTTTGAGATGTGTCCAGATCTTGACAGTTGTCTTGCCAGATGGAATCTGAGAAAGTTGATCATCAGCCACGGATAATTTGAGAAGCATCACCGCCTCTCGATTATTCAGATCCCATGTATCTTGATTAGGTCCAGGAGTAGTCGGACGCTTCGTAACTCCCATAACAAGTTGATCGGTGTTCCGATATTCAAAAATTGCGATGATCCGCTACTTCCAAGTGCTGTAATTTCGACCATTAAATTTGGACTTGTGCTTGAGTAGAATGTTTGTTAGAGATGCCATGGCATGTTATTCGAGGCAAAAAACTGGAAGACCCACAAAATTTGGAGAGTGACCTAGAAGAGAGCTTGAAAAACCAAGGAATATGTTGTCGTTTTCTGAATCTTCTAGTTCAAAAATTGAGACAAAAATTGAGGCACCCAGAAAAAACGAATGACAACCCAATTGAGCTCTTGAAAAACCCATCAAGAATCTGTTATTAGAAAAAATTTTTGAGGCCAAAATCTAGGGTTTCAAGCAAAAAAGCAGGGTGGCAACCATGGGGGAAAATAGCAGAAAAATGGTGTTTGCAGGCCAAAAAAATGACAATATTTGGTAAATAGCAGATTGTCTCTGGTTGTTTTTGGCTTTGGTGTTTGAAAACGGCAGCCAAACCAAAAATTGATTTGCAGATGTTTGTTTGTTCCAAACACAGAAAAAACACCCAAATCCGAGCTGCTCTAGAAGTGGGGATTTGAACAAAAACACGGCTGTGAAAAACGGTGAGCAGAGACGAGAAAAAGTGGTTTGAAAACACTAGCAGGAAAAACGACCAGTAGTTGATGGAAATCGCGATTTTTCTAGTGGATTGGCAGAGAACAAAACACATGATTTTTCATAGAGGGTTCAAACCTTAGCTCCAGATTGAGGTTTGATTTTCATTCGAATTTCTCAAGGTACAAACCCTAGGTGGGTTGTAGAGAAATTGATTGAAAATGATTTTGAAAAAATTTAAACAAATAATTTCAAAAAAGAAATTATAAATTTTGTCGATTTTTTTTAAAGTATTGGCTCTAATACCATATTACGAAGTAATTGGTAAATACTTGTTATTAACAGAGACCGAAAGGTCATTATATACAAAAGAATAAAACAATGTTTCCTTAGGAAACGATCGTAAAGAATAGAAACATTCTATTCGAACTGAGAAAGCTAACTAGATATTTACAATAGATTACCATTAACTAATAATGGAGGATTATCTATTATTGTAATATTTCTTCTCCTCAATTTCTCGAAACACGTGGAAAAATACCAAATGTATTCTTTTTTTCCTACAATTTACAATAGGACCAATTTATAATCCAATAGGACCAATTCATGCACAACCTAGTAGACACGAGGAAGACAATCTTTTGAAAAGGAAAGATTACTAGAGGTTTCAAACCCTACCTCAATTCCATTGGCTGATATGAGACAACAAAGGCTAAATTGGAGATTTCCAAAATACTCTAGCTTTAAACTAATTCTTTAACTTCAACAATCTAGACAAAACCTGTAACTTGTCTCCCAAATTTAGAGAAATCCTTCCAACCTAAAGGTGACCAACCCCTAAACTGACAATCTCAACTAATTAAAAAAGAATCCAAAACCTAAGATTTGGATCAGACAAAACCCTAAAAATATAATTAAACTCAACTTTAAAATCAATAGAATTTAAGATTTATGATTGGTTAAATTATAGAAAGATATTGCTCATTCTATTATTAATTTCCAACTCAACTTTAGTTACTCAATTGAACATTTAACTAAAGTTCAATTTTGATTTATAAATATTTGTGCATGAATTCAAACATGCAACTTTTGAAAATAAAAACAATGTTAAAGTAATTAATTACTAATTTGCACAGTTAATATCTTTATTTATTTATTTATATTAACTAGATCTTCAATTAATATTTTCATATTTTATGATTAAATTAACTAATAAATATAGCTACTCAATTAATATCTATTAAATAAATAACCATATATTAATATTATGACATTATAGAAGGTTTAATTATTTAATCTTTATAATTAACCTTCAATTAATATTTTACTCATTACAAAAAAATGCAACATTGACTCACATGCATGCATACTGAAAACTGACTAAATCAAAATACAAAAAAGATTAAACAAACATAAGCATGCTCAATCTAGGATTTACGAATTCACATTGCCTTTATGAATCCAAAGAAAGTAGTCAATCGGATGCTTTAAACCAATGCATCCAAGAGGTTCAGTGCATCTATTTTATTAGGAAAACATCCATCAAACATGCCACCTTTGCCTAATGTATCCACACTGTTTTAGAAATTTAACTTCATAGAAAAGATGAAGTCCTCATACTACTACTTGGCCACACATTTAGCATAATAGAGGTTAAAGCAGGGTGTATAGTCGGGAATTAAATAGAACATCTACATTAATATAGAGGCCTGCTTATGAAAAATTTCTAAAACAAAATGAAGGGTTCACAACGTACTCCTTCACTCACTCTTCTCTCCTCTTCACCTAACTGTGGAAAAATCAAAACACTAAATTTGAGTAAAAGAGAGGATTTTTTAGTGCTTTGTAATGGCAATAGAATATTTTTGGGGCCTAGTGCTTTTTGGGTTTGTTCTAAGATAGTAAAATCAAGAAAAACGATAAAAATGAACTTTTTGATACCCTTAAGACGAGAGACTTCCCAATGTCCCTGAGAAACTTGAGGAACTGCTAGGCATCTCCAAAGACGTCCCAACGTCTCTGACATCTTGAAAACATGGGATTTGGGGGGTGCGTCCAAGTGGTTCACTACATTTACTTTATTACGAAAACACCTCAGTAGGCATGCCACCTTTGCCTAATTTATCCACCCTGTTTTAAGAATTAAACTTGATAGAAAATATGAAGTCCTCATTCTACCATGTGGCCCAACATTTAGCATAATAGAGGTTAAAGTTGAGTGTATCCCAGGCAACCTAATAAAACATCTATTGCGATATAGAGCCCTGCTTATGAAAAATTACTAAAGCACATAAAAGAACAAGTAGAATGTCCAAGTTAGAGTGGAAGAAATCTAAAACCTTCTAAAAGGTGTTGGACACAATTGATGTTGATGAAAGGAAAAGTGAGTTGGATAGAAGTGATGCTAATGAAGAACAAGGTCAGAACCGAGCTACAAAGTGTATGTAGAAGAGTTAGATCAGTTGTTATATTGTCATTGATGTCAAACTAATTAACTGCACTAATTCATGTAAGTTGCAATCATCTAAAGGATGTGATGTTGGATAGAGAAGTGGAAGACAAAGTATGAAGATGAGATGAAGAAGTGATGTTAAGTATGTGAATGTAATTGGGCAACTGATGAATCAATCTATGATATAATAATGTTGGTTTGATTATTTTACATGATTTCGTGAAGTGTTAAGATGATGTTCAAGCAAATTGGTTTGGTTGATAATTGAAGAAGATGAAAAGTCTAGTGTTAACCGAGTGCAGTATTAACCGAGTGATAGAGGTGTTCGGGAAGGAAGATCACAATTCGATAAAGATAAAATAGTTTGTGAAAAATTGAGTAAGGGACCACATAAAGTGAAGATCTGGACTATTCTAGAAGATTAGAAGATAAGGACGAAGACAAGTACCAAGATCAATGAATGGAATAATTAAGTTCATAACTGATGGTGAAGATTTGAGATGTGTTTTGAGATCCAAGAAAAGTTCAAGTTCCAAGGTGGAGTTATAGTTGGCAAGATCCAAAAATTGTTTTACCTAGTGCCAAATTCATTGAACCTGAGATAGTGTGGATGAGAGGATTTCATGGAAATTCTAATCCATGATATGAAGCGGCAAAATTCTATCTATTTAAGGAAGAGACAAGAAGGTAAATGCTGCTGGTCCAATTGATAGTCAAGTTGATGTGAAGTTGAAGGAGATCCTATTGAGCATATCAAAGTGCGGAGTCGAAGTGAGTGTTGCTGTGATGGCCAGTCGAAGTAGAGATATTGAGCAAAATGGAGATCTGAACAAGCAAAGTGAGTTGCATATTTATCAGATCATTTAGTGTTACTCTCTAATCATTGTAGCAGAAAAATCGCTCAACCTAGTGGACTTAACAGTCTTTTTATTTGTAAATCCTTATAGTAAGGTGACATTCCATCGAATGTTTGTAAATCCTTTAGAGAGGCCACTCATTGAAGGGTGACAAGGTCTAGATGATCTTTGGTGAAAATCCCCTAATAGGGTAACACCTAACAAGTGTGTTTTTAACCTTAAATTGGGTTGACTTTTAATCGAGCTTACTTCAGAAGAGTGAAATTATTTTGGGTGACTAGTCTCAAGTGATTTTTTCCCTCATCGGGTTTCCATGTTAAAAAATCATGGTGTTAATATGTTCATGGACGTTTTGCATGCTATTTTCTTTTACATGTTAAAGCCATTATTTTTATAAGTCGGTTAATGAAGCTAATACTCAATATAGGAAGTGAAATCTGTTTACTGCATAAGGCTGATTAAGTTTACTGTTTTTACCGAGTGGATTACTGATAAGTTAAGGCTGGTATAAGAGTGGTGATTTGTTTAAAAGGGCACGTGGATAACTGATTCACCCCCCTCTCAGTTATCTAACAAAAGGAGCACTCAAACTTGAGAATCAAATGATCATCAAAGAATGAAAAATACTCTTGTAGTATGAATTGACCAGGTATATAAAAGGTCATGTTTCAGAATGACTATGTTAAATTTAGGTGCTTGTTCACCACTGGCAATGATTTGCCCTCCCAACCATAGAAAATCTTAAATTGTCCCTCTCGAGCATTGCATCTCCTTGATAAAGCGGACCATATATTTAACATGCTACGCTGCATGCAAAATAGACGAAGGTTGATCTTCGTTTATTTCAAACAAATAGGATCCAAGAAGGGACACACCCCTTCCAAAGTTTGGGCCCATAATTGACATTATATTATAATTTAATATAATAGCATGGCCCACAATAATATAATAAAGTCGGGTCCTCTCAAAACATATAATTATTATATAATAATAATATTATAAAGTAATTATCACATCATCTTACAATAATATAATAATTATATTACTGATATGATTATTATTTTGTTATTAATCATTGAATATGATCATATTATACTATCTCACAATATGATAATTATATTATTGATATAACTATTATATTATCAATCACAATATTTAATATAATTATTGTATCGCAAAGTTATATTATCACCATCATTATTATATCTAAGTCAACCAAGAAGGGATCCAACCTAGCTACCAAAATCAACACTCCCTCTTAGCTAGTGGGGATTCGTTGTGAACAATCGAGTCACATGGTGTTAACTTAAGTCATAGGGTTCGCCGAATTTTTGGCTTTGGGTTTGAAATTCGGCGAACCCATAAAAACTAAAATAAATTCGTAAATTTTCACCTAAAATTTGTTTGCGAATCTTCAACATTTTTGGGCTTTTGAAATTGCAGACTCTGCAAATCGTGGACGACGACTATTGGGCTTCTGAAATCGTGGACTCTCTACAAATAGTGGATGACGATTGTCTCTGCAATCTTGCTCTTGTCTGATGTTTCTATGACTTTTGCAACTCTTGTCCATTATTTTTGTGTTTACAATGTCGACTCTGTTTGTTGTTTCTGTGTTTTCATAAGAGACATGTCCATCTCTTTGCAATTCCCCATCGACGTTGTTCAGATCGTGTTCCGCTGACGACCACCAGGTTATAAACAAACAAGATTTTTGTTGTGCTTTTAGGGTTGAGCTTATATTAATAAGATTTTCATTAATTTATCTTAATTTTATGTTAGTGTAATTTCAAATTTGTTATTACATTTACAATATTAAAATTTAATACAATTAAAATATTCTCATTGATGTTACAATATTTTATTAATTAATGTTTACTATTATTAACTTAAATTTACAATTAAAATATTAGTAACTTATTTCTTTATCTATATCAAAATATTACAATTTGTTTGTAAAATATTAATAATTTATTTCGTTATCAATATTAACATTTTATATTTATTTTGATATAATGAAACTCAAACATATAATAATTAATAACATATATTTATATTTTTTTGAAAATTACATAAAGCAAATTTAATGTCGATTTTTTTTCGAGTTTTTTGACTCAAATTTCGTTTGAATTTTATAGTTGTCGAACTTGAACTCGAACTCAATCTTGAACTCGAACTCGAACTCGAACCTTGTGACTTAGGTGTCAACCATTATAGTTGTTGGTCCATCATGATTTATTACCATTGATGGAAATCAAATAAACCATAAACATAGCTACTTCCAGAGGAAGAATAAGCACAAACATGTAAAGACATCCACCATACCTACTTAGAGATCTTACACATCAGACTTATCCCTCTCAGAGAAGAATTCATAAAGTACCTAGAGATTACCTAAATGCTAAGACTTCCTCTTAGCCGAGCCTCCCTCTAGAACTGAAATCAACCTTCTGACCTCCTCATATAAGGTTGAATAGTCAAACTCCTTCTAAATGGAGTCTCCCTCTCAACAAGGACAACATTCTCCCAACATTAGAATTTAATATGCTAGAATTTCTTCTAATTTCAACATTCCCTTTTAGCTAGGGAGGATTAAAAAATATACACATCATCACCATGACACTCTCAGAGGGTGATCAAGAACATCATGGACTCTTTTTATGATATCCATCTTGCATACCCGCTGAGGATGGAGAGGTCTTGCACCTCAAATCTTCTCCTCGAGAAGACTACAACATCACCTTGCATTGCCCGCAGAGGGTGGAAGGGGTCGTACATCTCAAATCTTCTCCTAGAGAACACACCATCACTTTGCATTGCTCGTAGAGGGTGTTTCCACCTTGCATTGCTCGCAAAGGGTGGAAGAGATCTTACACCCCAAATCTGAAGAAAACACTACTACCTTGCATTGGCCGCAAAGGGTGGGAGATACATCTAAGTGTATCATACAGTCTACATAATCTCTTATCTTCTCATTGCATCCTATAACCAAGAGAGATTAAAAGTCAGATTATCATAAAGATCAAATGGAAAAGGCATGCGCTTATAAAAAGTACATAGACATGGAATACTTATCTCTTATGAAAGGAAATTGCTTCCTAGGTGATCAGATTTGACATAGGTCCAACAGTGACAAGCCTCTATGCTCTGGTCTTATGCCAGCATTTTCGAACCATGTCCACCAATGTGTAAGTATGAACTTGCAGAAACATGACCTTTAAGCCCCTGCGATTCTATTACTTCTTTAAGAATACAACTCACAATCCAACTACTATAGTAGTAAGAGCTCATGCACACAACAAATGCTAATATCCTAGTCCAAAGAATATTCACACACCTAAAAATCAGAGAACCCCATGACTGATCATACGGTACAACCACAAGATACGAGTATCTGAATCTGAATGCTGATGGAAACCAGATAATAAAGATCGAACCTGCTGAACTTGACACACATGAACCAAGCATGATATTTCCAGCCTTACAAGCAAATATAAGTATATGCATACATTAATAAGATTGAATATGCGACTCTATAGATGAAAACTTCTGACTGTTATCACACAGTTCGATGATAACTGAATTCCCTGCAATTCTCTTGGTGCCATCCTCGGCTCTTGATGGTGAGGATATTCTATCGTTGACTTGAGTAGCTGCGATGCAACAATAACCGGTTTGTTTAACTGTCTGCATAACTGAACTACTTGCTGTTGAACAAAGGGAACCTTATCAAAAGAAATTTGTGGACCAAGATCCCCTCATGCAACCATGGTTCCATCTGAAGCCCAAATGATTGCATCAAGACACTTCAGAGAGTCAACACTTTCAAATTTGGCAATGACACCAATATCACCATCACCAGATTGAGCTCTCTTACACAGCTTTTCAAATGTTGGATCACTTCAGCTCATTTGACAAAAGAAATTGCAATAAAATCCACACCTTCGAAAATTCTAAAATATTTATCAAGCCAATCCTTGAAAGATATTGGGGGCAGCATGGTGTTCCTCACTCGCAATGATCTACCCTGCCTTCTAAATGTTTGGCATGTGGTAACAGCAACCCAGGATCAGTACAACAACACTTCACATTGGGTCCAAATTTTTCAATCACCTCAAATCTCACCATGCCACCATTCACAGGCAGTTCATCCCCAACTTCAACATCCTTTGCAAAGCCATCATAATTGACTTGAGTAGTGTGGTCTAGCATAGGCCAACTAAAAAAAAGGATGCATGGTGAATGCCCAAATTTCTCCATCCTTGGCTTCAAGTAAAGGAGCATCTCCAAGATTGCCCATATGAATCTCACTCCCCTCAATATCCATCAAAATGGCAACGGCGTAGCCTTTCTCCTCATTCATTTTACTCACATTCCTAATCACATTGCAATGCCAATCCCTGGTGCTGTAGCATATATTAAGTCTGCAAACATCTATTCCACACGTAGCAATGACTTCGAGTTGCTCAAATTCACAAGCAGCAGGTCTGATGGTACACATAAGCTTAGTTCTCCTGGTGCTATGGAAACTGCATTCCTTCAGTTCGGTTTCAGTCACTGTAACTGCCTCAATCAAACCAGACTCCACACTCGGAAATTGAATGGAGACAGAAAGTCCATTACCTGCTACAGAGTGTCCAATAAATGCTGCAAATTCGGAGTGATTAACCATTACTAGAGAATTATCCATCTCAGACACAACGGAAACCCTGTTCCACTGTCGTTTTTGCTTCACGTCCAACTGAAACGGTCTACTAAGCCCGAATTTCGAATGAAAACTTGTTGTTGATGATCATTGTGGACTGCGAGGGAACAAAAACCAAACCTCGAATTGCCTGTGCCATTTTTGATGTTTGAAAGTTGCAAAGGCAAATAATTCAAATTTCTTAGTAAATAACAAAACCAGAACTCACCTCCCGTTTTTAATTCTATAACCTTAAGTCTCTGAATTCATATATCTTGACCTACTTTCAAACAATTTGAACCTTGCTTGCTTTTAGATTGCAAAGGTAAAGTAACTGAAATAGGGCTAGTTTCTTTTCCAGAGCCTTAACTATACATCCTTTAAACTCTCAAATTCTTCACAGAGCATTGGAAAACCTTGCTTGTTTTCTGGCTTGCAATGACATTTGACGATGAAAAAACAACAAAGAAAACCCCACTAGTTTACACTTCAACCCAGCCCCGAGCCTTTGAATTCAAACCTTTCCACTTATTGTCAAGGAATTTGAAGCTCACGAGAAAAGTCTTAGCATTTTCTCCTTTCAGGCTCAAATCCAAACCTTCATGAGTTGATTTGAGGGCCACGGAGACAAAGTAAGATTCGCACCATTAATGACAACAAATTCAACAAATGCTTACTTTAATCACCCATCCTTTCCGACACAGCTTCAAAACCCTAGTCTGACATGTTTTAGTCAAGACATGTCATAAATGTCTGGAGGTTTGATCGAGACAAATTGGTAACCTACCATAGGCCGACATAGATGGTTGCCTCCCAAAGCTCAGATTGTTTGTCACTCTCTTTAAAATACATTAAATTGAATCACTCACTCCAAAAGCAAGTTTCGTGTATCATCAAACTCCAGCAGGGTGGAGAAAGTCGTGCATATCCTCCATTTGTAGATCGTCCATTCAACTCTCTCTCTCCATTCATTAGAAGCAACTGTTGCACAGTGAACACGGATACTCAATGCAAGTTTATCAAAAGTCACAACAACATTAAAGTGGAAGAGCATGGCTTCTTGAATCTCAATGGCTTTCTTGTTGTCTCAGCTGCTAGGCATAGCAGATCGGAGCCACTCCCTGTAGGCACAGTGCAATCTGGCCAACTCTACTAATAACCCCATTACTGTGAATCTGCTGGACATATTCAACCATTGGTTGAAATTATAAGCCCGAAATTTTACCATTAAGCTAAAATTGCCAAGCATAGGTTGCGGATTCCCTAGACATTCAAGCTAGGCTCTGATACCATGTTAAATTTAGGTGCTTGTTTACCATGGGAAACGATTTGCCCTCCCTACCATAGACAATCTTTGATTGTCTCCCTGGAGCACTGCATCTCCTTGATAAAGAAGACCATATATTTTCCATGCTATGCTGCATGCAAAGTAGAGGAAGGTTGATCTTTCTTTATACCAAACAAATAGTATCCAAGAAGGGACACACCCCTTCCAAAATTCGGGTCCCTAATTAATATTGTATTATATAGCAATGGCCTACAATAATATAATAAAGTTGGGTCCTCTCAAAACATATTATAATTATTACATAATAATATATTAATTATATTATAAAGTAATTATCACATCAGCTCACAATAATATAATAATAATATTATTTGATATGATTATTATATTATTGTTAATCACTGAATATAATCACATTATACTATCTCACAATATAATAATTATATTACTGATATAACTATTATATTATCAATCACAATAATCAATATTATTATTGTATCGCAATAATTATATTATCACAACTGTTATTATATCTAAGTCGGCCAAGAAGGGATCCAACCTAGCTACCAAAATCAACAGACTGGGTTTGCTAAATCATGCTAGCGAAATATGTGTTGAATTTGGGTGGTTAACAGGAAGATAGTTTGCCGACAGATCATAGTTGCCTTAAGATTTTGGAGATGTTGGGCACACCATGCTTTCTATGAAGGTTCTGAACTTGATTGAATGTAATGAGAACTGTATCTTGTGGTTGATGGAGAATGAGGGTTTTCTCAGGGAAAGGATGAGCATACATTGAAGGATTTTGATTGTATATTTAAAATAGACGTGCTGGAGGGGGTACAGGGTTGAAACTTTTTCACCTGGTGAGCTTTAGCAGTACCTGCAGTGGCTGCTATCTCGTGTGGATGAAGCTTATTTGAATTAGGAGGTTATTGTTAATTGATTTTAAGTTAACAAGATGTACGAGATTAACCAGAAAACTAGTCTGTTGACATTAGCACAAGTAGATACCTTTCATATTTATTGTTATTTAATGTTTCTTTAGATTTAGTGCACATTGTATGTCTCATGCATTCATGCACAGCTCTTTGAATGAATTCGTTTATAAATTCCATTGTTCTGATTTTCAGTCTTTTTGTGATTGAGACTTCTACATTTATAATGGCAAAGGATATTGATTCATGCATCTTTTATACTGGCTTTGCCAAATGTGTTACTAGATATGAATAACTCTATTACTAATTAGTTCATGTTTGATGCAGGTTAAAGCGTTGACATCATTGAGTAATCTTTTCAGACAGTGTTCTGCTAGTGATCTGTGTCATATAGTACCACAGTGGGTATGGTTTTGCATAAGTTGTAGTTTTTTTGGTTTTGTCATATTCATTAACTGTTTAGTGTTTACCTTTTTCAATCCCTGCTTGTGCTTATTATCATCTGAAATTTGACATATCTTATACTCTTTGCGTTGTAGGTGTTTGAATATAAAAAACTCGTACAGGATAATAACAGGCAGGTCCGTCAGACAGCACATGACGCAATGGCCAATCTTTCTATTACTATTGGGTTTGTGTAAATACACTTGCAATATTAAAGTTTCGTTTAGATTTGTTGTGAGAATCCATTGTTATACTTGTGGATAATAACTTTTTGTTTGCATATTGCTTTCAGTTTCTGAATTTAAATAATTAGAGATGTTCTAGATGATTCTTCTAAGTTGTTTTCTCAATCTACCTATTAGGAGTTTAATTTTTAATCTTTTTTGATTATTCAGGAGAAGTCTTGCCCCACACTTGAGGTCTCTAATGGGTGCATGGTGGTTAGGTCAGTTTGATCCATATTCAGAAGTAGCTGAAGCTGCAAGGCGTTCTTTCCAGGTTATTTGTAATCTTAATAGATACCCAATTTATTTTTGTAACATAGGTCTCAACTATGGTATTTGTGCTGGCAAACAAAAGTAAATAAGAGAGGTTTTAAAACATTTGACATACATTTGTTTTGTTTTCTTAGGATCGCTGCAAATGTAATAGCACTGCCATAATGTTTTGTATGTGCTTTTCAAATGGAAGCCATCTCTCTAATATAGGATGAAGTATGGATAGACATGTCCCTTCACGGGACATGTCTATTCATTAGAATTTAATTAATATAATGACAAATAAATATCTCATATATTTAATACATCAATATATATATATATATCTGACACTTATATATATAATATATATAATTGAACTATAGTTTATCCAACTAAAGCTACCAATTGTTAATGATTTGAGCAAAGAGATTTAGGGAAAACAAAAAAAAAAAATATTTTAGCTTAGTTGCCGATTCATGACATGAATCCGATACGGGCACATGAATAGGATCCGTGGATTCGGGATTTTTTTTTTCTCCAATTATGATTCGTGGAGGATTTGTGCATATATATATAAAATACATATATGCATTATATATACTAAAAAAAAGAGAAATATACATAATTCTAAAACTAAATCATTTCATAGTATGAATCTATGATTTTAGTATGCATCTATGAATCTAGTATACTTGATCAATGACTATAAAGAAAATCAACACATTCACATTGAATTGCTGAAAGTGAAAGTTTGTAACATTCAAAACATAGATCATTAAACTTAAAGTTTGTAACATGATTTACTTATAAAAGAGTCAAGAGTCGAGACTAAAGTTTTTGTTTTAATCATCAAATGGATTTTCAAGAAAATCCGCATTAGAGGGGGTACTGATGAGCTGCATCTGTATCAATAGAGGAACCCAAACCACTAGTAGTAGAGGGGATTGTTAACTCATAATCCTCCTCCTCATCATCCACATCAATCAAAGTGGATCTAGCAAGATCCTGGATGGTCATATCTAAATCAGGAGTCTCGGGTGCTACATCCCAAAGCTTTTCGGGCACCTTCTTGTACTTAGGATGCTTTCGTGACAACAAGCGCAAATTGTTGTGAATGAACACAAGGTCTTCTGATTTTTTTTGGAGCCAACCGATTGTATTTGACTGAGTGGATAAAGGAGTAAGTACTCCAATTCCGCTCAGTTGTAGAAGAGCTGGCAACCTAAAGAGAAATTAAAAATTATCAATACAACAATCAAGATAAATAAATTAAATAATGAATTCAAGGAATTGAGAGTGTTAACCTTAAGCTTAATTTTACAAACTTACTTGGGATAGGACCTTTATGGCAAGAGGTTGGAGGTACATGAAGGTACCACCATTTGATGGCACCCATCCTACTTCAGTCTGCTATGGCAATAGGGTGGAAATCCTCACCTGAGTTGAAGGCAGCAAATTCACTCCTCACAATTGCCCCAATCTCTGGATCTTGGAATATCTTAGCTAGTGCCCTCTTATACCCATTTGTAACTTCTGCATTTCTAAATTGTGGCATTCTACTTGGAAGGCGAAGTACATCTGCACTATAGTACCTAGGGATAACAAAAGACAATTGAACACTATCAAATATCAATAGCACAAACATTGGATAAAATAAGCACAAGCATTTGATAAGAACTACAATACCTTGGGGATAGAGCATATGCAAGGAGGTGCAAAGGTGTGGTCATCTTGTTCCATCGATGATGAACAATTTTTTCCACCTTCTTATAAAGGGTGTCCTCAGGATCATTCTCCCTCCTCTGTATGACCGATGATATGAAATATGAATAATAATTATAATTAGTGAATATGTCAATTTAAACTTTAGAATCTAGATATCTCTCAAATAAAAAATTGTTGTAAAAGAGCGTAAAACTTACCATTTTAATTTTTTCCAGCATACTATCCATGGAATTATAAATATCCCCAAGGCATGGCTCATCACTGTCTACGAAGTGAAGCATTGCCATTATTGGATCTGTGATTTCCAACACATAACTTATAAGACCCCACCAATCCTCATCTAATATCATTCTTCTCACATTTAAGGCCCTTGCTGTATTGGAATTCTTCCAAATGCCCCATTGGGGGCTAATGACCATATGTTTCAATGCTTCTTTTACCTTCACAAGTCGTCTCAAGACGATTGTGTGAGAGGCAAAGCGGGTTTCAGCAACCTAAGAACATGTTAAACTCAAGTTAGTAATACATTTAAAAATTAAAACATGTTAATATCAACAACAACAAAAATTAATAATTATGGAATCCAATAATATTCAATTATATATTAAATATACAAATTTACCTTCAATAATTCCAAGTCCGAGAAACTTCTAAAAATTGCTTGTGACATGTGGTGATTTGTCACAAACATTTGAATCTCTTCAGCTTCCTCATATATCCTTTTCACCCAATCTATTTTGGTGCCAATTGCTTTCATCACTAAATTGAGAGAGTGGATGGTGCATGGTGTCCAAAAGATATGGTCATATCTAGACTCTACAATTATTCCTGCAGCCCTGCAAACTTTTGCATTGTCCGTGACCACTTGGACAACATTATCAGGACCCACTGACTCTATGGCATCAATGAGAATGCGTGAAATAAATTATGCATCTTTCACTTGCCCTTCACAATCAACTGCCTTAAAAAACATTGCCCCCTTAGGGCATACAACAATAACATTGATCAATGAACAGTTTCTACAATCTTTCCACCCATCGGAAATAATAGACACACCCGATTGAACCCAAAAATCTCTTATTGGTTGAAGTTGAGCCTCTACATATTTGCTCTCATCATGTAATATGGTAGTGCGCAACTTCTCATAACTAGGCAGTTTGTAACCATGGGGTGCATCATTTATTGCTTCCACCATCTCTCTAAAATAAGGTGATCTCACAAAATTAAATGAAACACCATTTGCAATTAAACAACGTCCAATTTTGTGATCAGCAATGTCTCTCTTTTCATTTTGGAATGCCCTATCTAATGGGCCTCTCTTGCAGGTGAGTGGAGATGGGTCTTCATCTTCATCATTTGTAGTTGGCATAGGCAAAAAAGGATGTGTTCATGTGTTTGTTTGATCGGATGATGGTGTTGGTGTATTTGTTCTTCTGGAAGCACCACGTTTTGCTTTTGCAACTGTTCTATCAGCATCCTCTTGCTCTTTTGCTAATGCTGCTATTTGTGCAGCTGGTAAACCCTTCTTATCACTACCTTGACACATGTTAATTCCTTCACCCGCAGGGCCCAAAAAATGTAGTTTCACTCGGGAATAGGAGCTTCTATGTTGTATGTTGCAATAATTACATTTCCATATGTATGCCCAAGCCCCAGGACATTGTGCGACTCTTGTGTGTCTCCATAAAGGACACCTCTTATCAATTTTGAAGCTTGGTGATGCAGCCCCAGCCCCACCCACTGAGCCTTGACTACTCATTGTTCTATTTTTGCAATCTAGAAAAATAAAATGAAAGAAAACCATGCTTCACACTTACACAAAACCTTGAAAATTTGGAAAACTAAAAATAAATCAATAATCTATGAAAGAACTCAAGAATATGGTTGAAATGCATACCTTAAACACTTCTTTCAAGGTATTTGGAGCTCCACAACCAATCTCCTTCGAATCCAAGCACTTTACTTCAAACTAGCAAGTATGAGAGAGCAAAATAGAGAGTAAATGAACTTGCATTGTGACTTAGAGGGTCTTTTTTAGGGTTTACGACCTTTAGGAAAAAATAAAAATAAAAAAACCAAGTTGGGCCCACTTTTTTTCATGTTTTATTGGGCCCTGCTGCGGATTCGCGCGTGGATCCTCGAGGATCCGCGGGCCGCGGATCCTGACGGATCCACAGGCAGGATTACGGATCCAGCTTGGATTCTCATGGATCCATGTGCGGATTTGGACCCAAATCGGACCCGAATCCGGATCCGAGGGTATATGGACGAATCCAATAACTATGAATTTTAGTAAAGGAAACACCCCAAAACATGTAGTTCATAATTAATTTTTTCGTTAAATGGAAATTTTAGATTTTGGTATTACATATAACAGAATGAGTCTGATCAAGTTAACAGAGAGATTGGGTGAACATAGAGTGCACATAATAGACTCAATTTTTTCTGAGTGCCTCCAACAAAAGTTTACTTGCAACAACATAACTTGCTGCTTTGTCCATCACCACCTGAATCACATTTTCTTCTCCTACCTCACTTATGGCTTTCTCAATAGCCTTAGATAAGTATATGACATTTTTGACATGTGAGGAAGCATGAATGAACATTAGAAACATGGTGGATCTTGAAATTAAAGTAAAATAATAATCAATCAATACATCATAAATAAAAAAATTTAAATATTAATCACTAAATCAAATTCAAATTATTCAATGCATTTAGAGAAATAGAATGATCAATCACCTCCATAGGAAATAGGAAAATTTTGGAGTGTCCTATTCCTCTTATTAGTTCAACTGTTCGTCATGATGGCGCAACACTTTTTTCTCCCAACACTTGGCTGTCCTCTAATTCAACTTTGATATCTTAACCATTTCTAACAAGAGAGGGCCACTTAACTCGGACCAATAGGGGCTTAATGTAATGTCCCCACTATTAGGGTTAGTTTGTGACACGTAATACCTGCAAAATGAATGTTAGAACTTAAACAACAATAAATCTAACTACACTATTCTACCCTCTATTTTAAACCCCAACCTTAAAGGTGTCTCCAGATCAGGTCTCATAACCCTTAGTTATTCCACCGTCTTCTTTGAAGCTCAACCCTTAAGATTCTTCTTGGACAAGACATCCTCAATTCAAGGCCAATCACATATGCATATGTTGACATCATTAGAATATTCTGGCACATGGAGATCATCCATTGGTCCTATTCATGGTGGTTAGATGGAGACCTTAATGCCTCACATACCCATGCTATGGATTCCCTTTGATCTCCATGTTGTCAGTCCCATGGACTAACACAACATTATCCAAAATCATATATAGAAATTATATTCATTAGTCCAAATATAAATCATTCATATTACTCAAATAAGAGATATAAATATATTTTCATCTATATTCAAAATAATAATTCAATATAAATATAATTTCTTATATTATAACAATAATATTTGCTACATTTAATCAGACCTTGTACTTATTGTGTGGGTCCATGCTTCATCACTCTTCGTTCCAATCCAATGCTCAAACCACGTCACCATTGTGCCTCATACCATTGACTTTGGCGTATCCTTTCAATTGGTGTGAACTACCATTTCTTTGGTTTTGCCCGACACCATTTATTTGGTCTTTCCCCCCATTTTGTGATTGCTGACATGAATAGTTATATTCTGATAATTCCCATATTGACGGTGGGTCCCTTCGTGCTTGTGTGGGACATAAGTCTTTTATTGCTTCATTCTTTTGCCTATGTAAGAGTGGTGTCCTTTAAGCTATGGGTTCCGCTCCATCTCATATCAAATCGGTTGCCACGTGTATATATGGGTTTGATTTTGCTACGATATGGTGATTCACCCTTTCTTCTTTTCCTTCCTGATATGATAGGCGGTAGATATATTTCGTTTGCTAGCCAAGGTGGCAAGGTGTTATTAATGGTAATATGTTCATGTTTAAATACTTCACATCCACTATGCAATATGATTCATCTTTTCTTGTTTGACCCGATCGGTGGATGTGTGCAGAGTCTTGTGTGTTGACGTGTCATTGCTGGCATTTGTTTCAAATAATTGTAATGCATATTCAATGCCTCGGTTTCCCTTTCCTTATATCGCCCATTTAATAGAATCCATGTGGGAGCTCTGGTTGCTTCCTTTTCGGTACGTGTATTTTCTAAGGTGGATCCTATATCCCTCTCTCTTTTATTTGTTTGGGTATTTATTTTATATACGCACTCTCTCAAGGGTCACGGTGTTTGATTTGTTTCTATGCCAATGCTTACTTCAGTTAGTAGGAATAGATTAACTAGTTGAAGTTATTAGGTGTTAGTATATGGTTTGGGATATATATAGTTTAGGAGTATATATTATTATATTTATTGACAAATGTAATAATTATAAATAATATTTCAGCCATTAATATAATTTATAATGAAGTATTACATAATTATAAATCGTAAATATCATAATCTAGTAATAATTACATTCTTTTAATTAATTATTTATTTATTTCAAATAGAGATTTTGATTATTTAATTTGAATTTTACTATTAGAGGGGGATATGACACTTAAAACCCCACCCCATGATGGTTATGCCATCTATCACGCCTTCCCAATAAGGAGACCTCACAAATTGATAAAATGGGTATGTGTAATAAAATTATAACTATTCATTAGACAAAGCAAAGTTGAAATTAAAAGCAATCAAATAAAAAAGAATTATTGGACTGCAACAAATGGAATATTGCCAAAGTACCAGAACTTGCAAATTGATTTATTTGCAGCATCATGGACCTCCTTGTTCCAAGCCATGCTCTCAAGCAAGGGCTGTGAACCAATAGTAGTGTGGCCCAAAAATGTTGTACAACCCAAATTTCTGAATTCTAGGAGCAAAGCTAGCAGTACCACTAGAAGGAGCAAAAGTAGAAGCACTAGCACTAGCAGAAGCATGAGGATGAAATGGAGGCATGAAAGAACCCTCTCCAACACAACCTACGGATCTGGACAAACGAGAAGATATAACTCCTGTTTTTGCCTTATTTGTTTCTATTAGTTCTTCAAATGTTTCTGGTCGCACATTTCATGCATGGACAACCTTGGGAGGTGTAATGCCCCTTGGGAAGCTTAGACTAGTTAATCATAGATTTGTCTAACTTTCAATAGGATGCATTCAAATTTATGTGAGGTAGTAAACTATTTATATATGTTTATTAAAAGAATAGGGATCTTATCACCCATGATTACTAAGTTTATGCTAATCTTATTATTATTTTGGTTTAAGAAGGACTCTTTGGATGTAATCAGGTTGCTTAGATGCCTATCCTCAATAGGCTTTCCCTCAAAATTTGCAGATCCGAGCCCTTAAGCCTTTCTTGGTACAATACTCTCAAGGCTCTCAGGGTCGTTGATCCGCATTCTATTTTGGGAATAACCGATTGGTTGGAATATACACTAGCCTCTCCCAGAAGGCATCCTTGATTTCCCTCCTTACATAAAATTATAATAAGTCTTAAACATGCATATCCTACTGTATTCATTAATTAGTGTTAACTATTAAATAGTAGTCTCTAGTCTGTGTACATATCTTGAACAAACTTATACAATTTTTAGATGTAATATCCCGAGACTTGTTCTTATAGCTCAGAATGCTTTTTGATTAAAATATCTATAGTAATGGTGCTGACTTAAGACTGACCATATGAGTCTTATGTCTCCCTTTGAGTCTTCCTCTGCCAATGTAATTCAATACTTCTGTTGTTGATATATATATATGTGTGTGTGTGTGTGTGTGTGTGTATTATACACACATACAGATTATGTATGATCTCTAACGTATATAAATATGAAATACAATAACTTGTTTATGTATATATTTTCCAATATTGTATTGCACATAATATTCCTTCATGCCTAATATCCTAAAATACCGATTCGTCTCTAAATCAGGTGGATTCAAAGGCGGATACGTTCGTATTACGGATACCGGCCAGAAGCCAGCCTTCTACTTTGCTTATTGATTCAAAGAGATTTTATCAGTGCTTCTCCTTTTCTCTTTCCTTTCCATCTCCATGTATGTCTTCTTTTGTATTTGTTTGGTAGATGGGGCATTAATTGGTGGGATTGTTGGAATATGTAATTTGTTTGAAACGGTGCATATACTAATCACTGATAATGAAGGGATACAATTATCGATGGAGAGACGTGTCTATCCACCAATATGTCTTGCCAAAACATATAAATATTCCAATGCAGATTGAATCATGACAAGTACCGAAATCCTTGAGTGTAAGTCATAAGTTTTCAATTTATATATCCAGGAACTTGTTCCATAGTCTGAAATAAATGAAGCATTAGTAGGTCAACAACATGTGTATCATTACATCTCCATTCTTATTATAATCTGCAAAGAATCATTAGTCAATAAGGATATTGTGCAAGAAATAGAAAATTAAAAGACATATATATTCTAATCTGCAATAGATCTGATTCACATTAACATGGTATTAGAGCCTTGCTAAGGAAGATCCTATTGGATTTTAGAGTACATATTACTTAGAATATACATTTTCTCTTGAGAATGTAATCACATTCCATTCTTCATAATGTCAAGTGTAATGAGATTTGAGGATCATCTTGAAGGACCATCAAACTTTGTATCTTGGAAGTTCAGAGTTATGCTAATATTCAAAGAAAATAAACCAGATTCATTTGTGAAAGGAAACATATCTGAATCGGAGAATTATCTTGAGAAAACTCAATGGATCAAGAACAATGAAAAGGTTATGAAAATAATTGTGGATGCAGTTAGGGACCATGTAGTTCCAATTATATCAAAATGTGATACTGCATACCAAATCACTTGAAACTACATATAAAATAAACAACACCAGCAAAGCCCTCACATTGAAAAGACAACTCCATCACGTGAAGATGAGTAAGGCAGAAACTGTCACAACATACTTTATGAGGATCACTGAATTAAGAGATCAACTTTCGACTATTGGTCATCAGATTGACAATAATGAGTTAACATTGGTGGCTCTAGGTGGCCTCCCACCATCAAGGGAATCATTTATTCAGGGAATAAGTAAGTGCACAGTCAAAAATCCCTAAACTTGATAGGTTAAAAACGGTTTTCTTAAAAGAAGAATCCAGAATGATCACCAGAGGGAACAACCAAAATGCCATAAATGAAGATATTCATGTATTAAACACTAACTCATACGAAAGGAAAGAAGACGAATTTCAAAGGGAAGAAAAATTCCTATGGAAAAGGCTCTTCCAAGATAGGGAAAGGCATATATCTCAAATACAATGTTTTAGATGTGATCAATACAGACATTATGCCATAAAGTGTCCTGATAGAGCAAAATAACAAATCTCTTTTGCTGAAGTTGGAAAAGCTAACATAGAAAATGATTCTTTGAAACTTGTCTTCAATTCAGCCTTGTCAAGTTTCAAATAAACTCAATACCTGAGTGATTGATAGTGGATCCTCACGTCATATTACAGGATTCAAAGAACATTTGGACACTCTGATGGGAAATTCTGACGAGGAAGTAACTATTGGGAATGATTCTAACTACCAAGTAAGAGGGGTTGGAACTTGCACCTTAAATTTGAAATGAGGCATATCTGTTCAACTCATTGTAGTATTATTTCTAATAACCTTCATAGATGGAAAAGTTGTGTCATGGGCAAAGAATTCCACAATCAAGAAAGCACATACTATAGGAATAAGATACAAATGTCTTTACAAACTTTACACGAGTTCAAATCAAGTCGCGATTCATGAAACTTCTAACTCAAATGAGATTTGGCACAAAAGACTACGGTATCTTCATTTTCGTGCCCTATCTTCTATAGAGAAAATGGTGACTGAGTTTCCTAAACTAAATCAAACTCATAAAGGAGCATGCAAAGGTTGTGCTCTAGGAAAGAGTACAAAAGGAACTTTTCAAAATAGTATTAGTAAAACCAAAATTGTACTTGAACTAGTTCATTTTGGCTTATGTGGACCCATGTCTATAGCCTCCATGGGAGGATTCTTATACTATACAGTTTTTGTAGATGATTTCTCTAGGAAAACTTTGATATGCTTTCTTAAATGTAAAGAGTCTAAAGAAATCCTTAAGAGGCTCAAGGAATTCAAAGCTCTTGCAGAAAACATGTTTCAGAAGACAATCAAAACATTAAGAACAAATAATGAGATGGAATACACTTCAGACATCTTAAAAGAATATTGTGTGAATGCTGGGATTAAGAGAGAGTTTACTGTACCTTATGATCCACAACATGGAGTAGTTGAAAGGAAGACTATGACCATTATAGAAGCTACTAGATCTATGTTGTATGATCAAAACATAGAAACTTTATTTGGGCTGAAGCCTCTAGAACAACTGTCTATGTCCAAAATAGATGTCCTTTTTCACTCCTAGACAACAAAACTCCTAAAGAAGCATTCACTGGCATCAAACCTGATATAAGTCATCTAAGAATCTTTGGGTGTCCTGTCTACATTCATGTGCCTAAAGAAAAGAGGTCTAAGTTAGAACCATCAAGCAGGAAAGGAATATTTGTGGGCTATAGTGAAACATCTAAAGCCTACATGATATACATATATAGACACAAATTTATTAAACTTAGCAGAGGTGTCATCTTTGAGGAAGACATTGCTTTCAGGAGCTCCAAGAGCTCCCACGAGATAGAAGATCAAGGTCCTCCTAAAGATATGGAAGAGGATCATGTTCGTGAGGTTCAGAGGTGTTGTCGTTAAAAACTATATTATAGCCAACATGATTAGTTAGTGTCTGAAAGGTTGCGTGGTAGTTGAGCCACTCCTTCGGGAAGTATATGTACATCGTCCAAATGGATCTATGAATCATCGTTGTAATTGGAGTTGCATATCTGCTTATATGAATAAAGTATCTTGTTCTGTGTTACATTGTAATCTCTTAATGCAATAAATATCCATTTACCTTGTACGGTAAACATTCTAAAAGAATCATTCCAAGACAAAATTTTTGATGATTTTAAAAGATCAAGGTTTTGTCATACATAATGTTGAATCCTATATATGCAGATTAAAGAAGGCTTAATATAGACTTAAATAGGCCCCATAGCTTGGTATGAAAGGATTGATCACTATCTTGTGGGACTAGGGTTTCGAAGAATGATGTTGATCCAAACCTTTATTTTAAGGTAATTAATCGTGATAGGTTAATACTTATTTTATATGTTGATGACCTACTAATCATAGGAGAAGATCACCTGATCTCTCAATGTAAGAGGGATCTAGCTCCAATATTTGACATGAAGGACTTGGGCATTTTACATTACTTTCTTGGATTGGAAGTCTGGCAGTAGTCAGATGGCATCACTCTTAATCAATGGAAGTATACGATTGACATTCTAAAGAGGTTTGGAATGTTGGAATATAGACCCATGTCTACACCCATGGAAACTAATTTGCACAAATTGAAGGAAGCATAACCAAACTCAGAATTTGCAAATCCCACTCTTTATAGACAGATAATTGGATCCCTGATGTATTTGGTCAATACAAGACTGAATTAGCCAATTTATGTGATCCAAAGGAGATACATCTTGTTTCTGCAAAACATATTTTGAGATATCTTTGAGGTACAATTGGATATAGACTTAAATACAAAAACATAGACCTAGATCTACATGAATACTATGACTCAGATTGTGCTGAAAGTGTAACTGATCGAAAAAGCACATCAAGATGTTGCTATAGTTTAGGATCGAAAATGATCTCATGTATCAACCATAACCAAGCCTCAATTGCACAAAGCTCTACAGACGCTGAGTACATTGCAACCTCTACAAGAGCAAGAGAAGTAGTACGGCTTAGGAAATTGCTTGTGGGGTTATTTGGTGAGCCCCTAAATCCTACTATTATCCACTGTGATAATTAGAGTTGCATCAAGCTTATAGTGAATCTAGTGTTCCACGATAGATCAAAACAAATCGAGATTCCTTGTCATTATGTTAGAGACATGGTAGAAAGGAATGTGATTCAGTTGGAGTATAATAGTAAAATTGATTAGGTAATAGACATTCTCACCAAAACCCTCTCCAGGGTAAAAGTTGAACACTTTTAGAATAAACTTGGTAGAGTTGAAAATGTAAGTCAAACTTGAGATTGAGCCTCAGTTATTCTTTATTTGTACTGATTTATAAAATATGTTTTATGTGTAAACTCTTTTGTTGTAATGTGTGTGACTCCACAAGTTTATGGGCCCTTTTGAACATTATTGAAAAGTGAGGACTTTTCAAATAATGAACACTTGTATTTGACATTGTAATGTGACGACTTTACAATGATTCGCCTCACTATCATGATGGATATCATGTGACTTGATATCCATGGACATGTCATGATAGTTAATATCTCTTAGACATTTTGATAGATATCATGAGACTTGATATCATTTGGTAGATCATAATGATCTTTAAGAGATAATCATGGTCGATATTTTATTCATGGATATACCATGATTTATCATTCACAATGATCTTTAAGAGATAATCATGGTCGGTATTTTATTCATGGATATACCATGATTTATCGTTCATATGGTAGACATCACAAGACTTGATGTCAATGCACATACCATAATTTGGATTTTTGAGTTATGAAGAATGTCACGTGACTTGATGTTCTTAAGTATATCATATCTCTTGATTTAATGAGTAAGGTGATATCTCTTCTGATGAGAAATGGATTTCTTGAGATATATACTTGGATAGATTTTTTAAACTTCCCTAGCTAAGAGGGAGTGTTGAGTTGATAGCTTTGGATGGATGATAATTATCAATAGAATGATATATAATTATATGCATGCATATATATCAATATACATTGTGTATATCGATATATATACTTACATATTATATATATCAATATATTGATCATATTTGTAAAACTAATTATCATCCATAATGATCTGATTATCATTTATATTATTCCAAGTATAATCCAGATTTTCGATCTGCATTTTGATTCATATTGATTAAGTATTGTCATTTCCATTTATAAGTATTGATACCAAATCAACAAAGAGAAAAATAGCATTGATTAAGAATCAGATTCGAATCTGATTAAGCCTTGTAATTCTGCCGATAACTATCTAGCCAATAGATCTTATCTACATTAACAATAGACGATCGATTGCACCATTAGTTCATCCCATACCGTCTCTTTAGGGACCTCTCTCTCGAGCTTCCCTCTGCACATACTGGTCAACTGAAACATCCCACACACACAAGTCCTCTATTAGTTGATCCTCTTGGGTTTCTTCCCTATTGTCTTCAATGTCACTTTCACTTACCAATATTTGTTGGTTGAACATGTGGCCCATTAGTCTGCCATCCTGCCTGTAAGCCTTCCTTCAGATCTCCAGGTTCGATCAAACAACGCCAAAATGTTTTCTCCTTTCAAGGTACGTATTACTCAGAGCAAACCAAAGCATAAATATAATATGATAACATAAAATTCAGATGACACACATAACAAAGTAAATTGGTAGAAAGATATATCATTGCATTTCAAGTGTAAAGTTTTTATCTAAGACACCTGAACTTATTCCGAGTCAGATACAAATATTGCTTGACGGTTGGTTAAGGCTGCCAATTATCAGCAATTGACAACTTTTTGGAAAAATTTACACTGCCAGTTGTTCCTTAACTAACAAATTCTTATTTAGTTACTTGTGGCACATTTGCTGTCTACAGTCTCTAGATTAGACTAAAAGTCTGTTGTCTTTGTTGCTTTCTCCTAGAAGTTCCAAAATACAAACCTGGTGCAGTCTGCAGTTCTATAAATTGATCCATGGTTCTGTATGTGAATAGATTATCTTCAATTAGTTTATTATGAAAAAAGCTATTTTATGGTGGTCATGAAGTCAGAAGTAGAATCTAATTCTACTTGTTTGTTTTATAATTTTCTATATCAAGTAGAATCTTGAATTGGTTGCATTCTTAATTTGAGTTCGCTCAATGGTTTTTAACTTGTTTACTTTCACACTCATGTGCTATTTTTCATTTTGATAATGTTAACTATTCATCTTGACAGATATTTGTGCTTGAGGTTATACTTCTTCACAAGACATCCTCAATCAGGAACATACTGAAACTGTATTTGAAAAGGAAATAATTTTGGAATTTACTTTCTATTTCAAATTATATTATTTCATTTCAGTTGACTTAGGCTAGAGTAGCGTCTGTAATGGAAATGAAACCTTGCCAATGGGAGTGATACTGTTGTTGCCATGAATTATTATTTAATTTTTCAGGAATAGGCATAAATGAATCGTTGATCATAATGTGGAATATGTGATTTTCTCCCTTAATATGCCAATCAGTTCTGATTTGTACAAAATGTTTATCAGGTAGCTTTCCCAGTGCAGGAGAAAAGATTAGAAGCTCTTGTTTTTTGCGAAAATGAAATTTTTATCTACCTGGATGAGAATTTGAAACTGACTCCTCAAACAATTTCGGACAAAACAGCTCCAACAGAAGAATTAGAAGAAATGCACCAGCGTGTAAGCATCTTCACTAATTTTTTTGGCACCAGCAACTAAAAATAGTAGTGATCTATGTGATTAAGATTTGTTGTCTTATAATCCTGGTTCATGTTTTATGTCTAGCACTGTATGCATTTTTTAACGAAAACTCTTGAAATTTAAATTTGACAGACACCAGTTTTTTTAAGATCGCTACAATGAAACATGATGTGCACCCCTTTCCCTGTAATGTAAATACCTTGTTCAGAATCACACTAAGAATCACCAATCCTCCACTCTTTTCTCCAAGTGCATTTAATCAAACAGTTGTGCACTGCTATGCAAATGAAACAACTGTGTTCTGGTTTGATGTTGCTGATTTGAATATGCCGAGTGTTCTGAAATTTAATACTTTCAGATAGAATATACGTAATGATTACAACACTCTGCCCAAGGAACTATAGAGATTAAGCATACTTTACCATAAATATTCCAGTAATAAAGATATTAATTGGAGTAATCAAAAGTTAATGACAGGAGGGAAGGTTTGTTTCAGACCCCTTTTAGATATGATTCTTTATACAAAGTTAAATCTGTACACTTAATACCCTGTCACAACATCTGAAATATAGGAAGGAAGATGCATGCTTTACAAATTATAAAATTCTGATCTTGTAAAGGCTGGTAATAGTAATGCCTATCCAATATATTATGTTCTGAGAACTTCAGTTTACGATTTGTTCAGGACCACAGGTTATACAACATCGGCTTACTCCAGAAGAGCTGATACAATACAGAAGACATGAGAACTATCAGAGCCTCAAGAAATTAAAACCACATAGTAATTAGGAAGATGAATTTGTTTCACTTGACTATGTACCCAATATCAGGGCTGTTTTCTCCCAGCAGTTTACACATTGCCAACCATAAAGACCTTGTCACATGAGCCCTCAGAGGTTACTACCTTTGACTGCTCCCAGGTAACTGTGAATGAATAGAAAAGTGACCTCAACACCTGAGAACAGGCATCCAAAATATTGTAGAGTATCCCAATGATAAACTGCTGGGTGAGAAATAACATTACCTTAAATCTCATGGGCACTGTGTGTAATAACATTTGATTCTGGTGAAGGATGAAATAGTCAATGCAGCATAGACTGATAAGCCCGATGCAAATAAGTCTGAGAGTGTGTATTAAAACTCAATAATTTGATTGCTTCTGTATGGTCAATGTTGAATTTGTCTTCCAAAACTCTTGGGTGATTATAGAGAATTTTGGTAACAATGTGGGCCTTTTGCTATACCTCCTTGACCCATTCAAGTTTTCTAGTGTCCTTTAGAGTTAGATCAAGACAATATGCTGCACATGGGGTAAAAAACATGGCGGTATACTTGTCCATTAAGAGTCTCCTGACAACAAAACAAGCAAGAACATTGTTTGTAATAAACTGAACCACGTTTTGTGGTTCCACTTCCATGGTCGCTAGGTCAAATATCTCAAACAATGCAACTGCAGATTTGATCATATTTGATGCATCCTTGGATTTAAAAAATATCATGCCAATATCATGAGAGCCAAGGAAGTTAATGACTCATGAGGGTTCAGTTCCTTCTATTTGTCCATCCATTTAAAATAATGGGGAACCACTATTAGTCCTCTCTAATTGGTGTTTTTAAATAATATTTTTAACATCTTGTATTTCATCATTGAGCATACCAACTCTCAACGTCCTGCGGTTTGAAACCTATAACTTGCAGCTGCAATATCATTCGCCATACCTTGTGAATATGGAGACCTAGCAATGCAATGAAAAGGTAGAGTATTACCAAACATTTGCAATCGCCTTGTTTTCTTGTTCATGGACATTCTTGCTCCATCTTGTGTTCTCCAAAGTGGTTCATAATCTTGGTGTAGTATGATGTGTAAAGAGAGCATAAATGTTGCCTCCACCTTTGTGTGAGCATAAATTAAAAATAATGTAAAACTTATAATGCATATATTTATTATTAATATGTTCAATTTTTAATATATTATATGTAAGATGTTTAGTTCTATCATTAACATTTATCTTCACCTAAAATTTTAGTTGCCAAAACCAGTGTCTTACAAACCTTTGACTTCAACTAAACACGTGTCTTTTATTGAATCCCACCCCACTATGGAATATAAAGCATTGCAAATTGTGGAATATGATTTGATAAAGCTTTCTCAAATATTTAATCACCCGTTCAAAACTCTTTGCCTCAATCACAATGAAACTTTTGCATCGCTTCAAAATGGTTTCCCTTTAAATAAATTCCACTTTTGATAATTTCTAATGGTTGTAGGATTGACGTTTGATAGATTTTGGTCTTGGTTATTGTTTGACACAAAAGTCTGCACCCATGCTCGACGTGTTATCTCCGAGCAACCTTGTGTAACATGGAAACAAACTCCAATTGTGGGACTTGCACTTTGAGGTTGAATCTTTGGAGAAGGCCGGCTTCCTTTTGATCAAGATGCACCTAAACTATTGCTTTTGAGGAAAAGAGAGAAGGATTGCATGAAATTAAAATGCTGAAAGGTAAAGTGGTGACGCACTAGCTTGAAACATGGTTACACTCTTCCTATAGCTGCACTGCACATCAATGAAACACCCAAATATACACTAGTCTCAATTCTAATCTATTTCCCATGAACGTTATGCAGATTAGAACTGATCAAATGCTGAAAGGAAAGAGAATTTTCACTATGCAGCAACTGCCAGCAGGTTAAACACGACACATTGATTTGAGAAAATGGAAATGGAACATTCAAAGCAAGGCAATAAACATGCGCAAATTAGTGAATAACAAGAAGAGATAAGAATAAAGATATTTCATTAATGGAAGACAAAGAATACACTTGTAGAGTATACTGCTGCTGCAAAATGCTAATAGAGAAGAACCCAAAAAATGTCTACAAGACAATCTTTTAAAGAGTTTAAGCATAACTCAAATGTAACTTTGAAGTTCAAATTCCAACAACTTGGTTTTAAGTTACATGAGGAAGCAATAATATCTGAAAGAAATATGATCTTGTATGCAACTCAATCTTGGAACTAACAAGGAAGACACGTGGAAAGATAAATCTGACAGCTCAAATCTCCTCAAGTAATAAATAGTCATGATACATTGGCATCATGAGGACAAAGCCCAAAAAGTTGCTCAACATTGAGTAAACAGTCCTCGTAATGTTTTGTGGCCGCAACAAAACAAAAGCTGCCTGTTAGAAAAACTATCGGGTTGGGATAACATGAAGTGTTAGCCCACTTGCGTACACCTGTAGATAACTAGTTGAACTTTGTTGTTTTGCAAACATGTCTATCAAGCTTTTGCGAAACGACAAAAGAAACCTGTGGTCGTTGATCCTTGGAAAGATGCATGCCTGAAAACCTTGAGAAACATGACACAAGCATGGGGCCACAACATCTGTCTATAGAGAAGCCTTAAAGTCACGGTTGACACAAATCCCCATGACAAATGGCATGAGAAAACGCAGGAAGGAATAACATGAAATGTTAACGCCCTGCCACGTGCCACAACCTTTAGTTCCAACAAAAGGAGAACACGTTGAGCATTCAAATTGAATTGGTTTCACTATTTCACAAAGGGCCAAGAAGAAACCCTGCGAAATAGCGAAAAGGCAGTTATAACAGGAAGGTTTGCTGTTTCGCAGAGGGCAAAAAAGTGGTACTGTGAAATAGAGAAACATCGATAACAAAAAGGTTAGCCATAGTTTTGACGTGTTAACCCACTGTGAAAAAAATCCAGCCCATTGAAGTTCTCTCAAATTGGTTATCTATGATGAGCTGAATGGGGGAAAAAATAGCCACCAATTACCTCATAAACTTAGCTAATATTTGATCTCAAACTTAAAAAACTATTTGGCTACTGGGCTTTTCAAAAGTTTGATAAGTTTTGATCTTAGTTACTTTGTCATACCCCGTCAAGGAAACTGGAAGGATTTAGCTTTAAGTTTCTAATTTTTTTTGGAACATTCCTTTATACATATGTATATTTGTCCTAACAGGTTCCCTAACATTAGAGATCCTAAATTCATTTCCTTTAGATGTTTTCATGGATTTTATCAATCCATATACTAAGATTATCATATAACTTCCTTATTGCATTTACAAAAGTGAATTCCACATTAACCTTGCATAAAGGAAGTAATAGAATACAATTGAATAATTTACTTTCTCTTATTCATAGCTTGAAACATCTTTTCTAAATTGATTCATTGCACATACACTTTTCATTAAAGAAATGACTAATAGCATTTGCTTCCATTAAATTTTATAAGAGAGAGAAGATAAACATCAATAATATTTACGTAATCATTTCCCATAAATCCCTTTTTCCTAAACTGCCCTCCCTTTTACATAGCTTTCATTAGTTACAGTAATACATTTCCCTTATAGCCTTACAGGGTTATCATTTTTTTCACATGAATAAGGTGCATCTAGGGAATACATCGAGTATTGCATCCATTTACATCATCTTCAAAATGTCTTGAAAGCATCAATTAATCTTCAAAGCAATCCAACTTGAACCACGAACAAGCCTCAAAAAGTTTTGCCACCCAACCACATGCAACCATAAGGAACCACTCCCCCGAGCTAGGAGAGCTCACTTATTACCAAACTCACATGGAGAGCTAGTCTGTATAGGGCTCTGGTCTCTAACACATAGGATCCTCTAACGGCCACTTCCGAGCCCTAGCACCTATGGTGAGCCACTCACCTATGACCTCTACCCTATTAGAATACTATAATGTTTCTTTAATGGTCATCTTAGTTAGTCTTTAGCTTATTAGGTAGTTTCAATTTTCGTCTTTAGTTCATGATTGTTTCTTTTAGAAATATTGTCTTTGTAAATTGCAACCCTGGTTGAGGGTTTTCATTGCACGATTTCTTGGTTTGGGCAAAAGTCTCTGATTTTCAAAGCTTGCATGTGAGTTGCGTGTTCTTGCATGCCCTTGCATGTTGCTTGCATGTATTGTTTTACCATGTGAAGTCTCGTGTTTAGCCGCATGAAGATTTTTCTAATGGGTTTTCATAATTTTTTCCCTCTAAAAAAAATAATAATAATTTTCTCCCCAAAATTTATTTAGTGGGGTTTATAATTTTTCCCCAAAAATTATCTATTGGGTTTTACCGTTTTTTCTCAAAACCAAATTTTTGTATTCTTTTATCCACGTCTCGGATTCTGTTTGGTTTGATTAATTTTTCACCTTAGAGATCATGCTGGGTTTTGATCAAATTTTCACCTCAAAATTGTGTTGGGTTTTTGTTGATTTTTCTCCTAAAAAATCGTGGCTTTTTGTAGTCTATTTTGGGGTATCATGCTCACCTACAAAGTTTGGAGGGTTTGACTATTTTTCCTTAAAATTGTGCTAAATGTTCTTAGTATTTGTCTTTGTCTCTAGACGAGCAACTTTGTTATCCGACATTAGGTTGGATGTTTTTGTAAGGATTTCTAGTCAGATGTTTTGTTGATTTTGAGAGGGTTAGTGGTAGAGTTATCTCGATGGCAGAGTCTGTGGCAGGTTGTTGTCTCTTGTTGCAAAGCATTTTGAAGAAGGGGACACCCTTCTTTGTTCTTCTATGGATGAAATTTATCTTCTTGGTTATTAACATTTTGCAGATCCAGGGAGGGTTTCAGCAGCAGCAAAACATTTTGAAGAATTTGAGACCAAAAGACAACAGTTAGACAATGGCCATTTTGGGAGGGTATTAGAATATTATAACATTTCTTTAATGATCATCTTCGTTACTCTTTGGTTTATTGTGTAGTTTCTATTTTCGTCTTTAGTTCACGATTGTTTCTTCTAGAAACACCATCCTTTTTAATCCATATAAGGAGCTTCCATCTCCTTTGTTGAATACAACTACAACATCGATTTACCATAACATACCCTACTCACAAACAACATCACAACAAGAGTTTAGGGCACAAATACCTAGGGTCCCACATAAACAAATGGAAATTCCTATATAGCATTTAATATTTGAATACAAAAAGAGACTAACATTCATTCCAATAAGCCACAAAAGTCCGAAAGCTTCTGGTGATCAAAAGATACAAATTGCAAGTTCAACCAAATCAATCAGGAAGGAAAAACTGATATGAACCCTAAAGCTGCACATTTATACAATACACTTGCGCATACATAATGCAGAAGTGCACATTAGTGCACTTCTATCAAGCAGATCTGCGCATGTGCTCAGTACAATTGTGCTTATGTGCAAACTGGACAACGACAAGGTTAGCATAACATTTCTGCGCATGTGCAAGAAAACTAGCATTACAATAAAACTGCGCATTTATGGCCTAAAGCTGCGCTTTTGTGCAAGAGTGATTGTCAGACAACCTACTGGATGAATGTGCAGAACTGCGCATATGTGATGCATTCGTGCACATGTCTAGTATTCCTGCACATCTATTCCAGAGAATTCAAAAAAACATGATAGAATGTGAGGAATTGGGCTTCTAGATTGGATCTGGGCAAGTAGGTGGCTTGGTTCATTCCTGAAAACAATCTCTAGACAGCAACCTACTTTTACCCATTTCCTGAGGGAGTCCTATTCCATAACATTCCATTTAAACTAAATGTGACACCTATAAAAAAATCAACTTCATACAAAAGAAGGATAACAAATATAATGTTGCACTTGCAGACGATATGGACGAAAACAGATAACACATTTCATTATGCTCATAATTCTTTTATTATTTCCCAAAGGAAATGTGTGTGTGTGTGTGTGTGTGTGAGAGAGAGAGAGAGAGAGAGAGAGAGAGAGAGAGAGAGAGAGAGAATGGCCTTCTTGTTTATCCTTGAGAATTGAAGTTGCAGAAGTTTAAGATGCCCTGTGCATGCCCAACTTTTCCTTGGAATCTTCCTTCTTCCTGCCTTCTACTCAGATCCTTGAATGTTTCTCCTAGATTTCCAAATTGTGAGAGAATTTTCTCTATAGTTTTCCCCCCGTAGCCTTCTCCCTCAAAACTCCTAGAAATGCCCCGGATTTATAGGATGCAAAAATAGTTAAAATGGTTGCAGCTGTTGCAACCGGCACCCTTATGGTTTGATTAATTAAATCAAATCATTTTTTTAACATTTATTATGTCACGAAGTTTCCATCCCAAAGAGATGACATGGTCCAACGTTCAAGTCACTCCTCCATCCATAAGGTCAAGGGTTGAAATCCCACAATCTTTTGTTATCCTAATTTATCCTTTCATTATAATTTAAAACCCATTTTCCCTTCTAAGGTCTTCGAAGATCATGTGTGGAAGGATGGTAGGTAGTGGGTTTGCAAAGGGAAAGATCATGGGTTTGAGTTCTCAAGAGCGCCTAGTTTAGTTCTTATTTGATGTTACTTTTTTTTTTGGTTTTATTCTTATTTTTTTATTTAATTCATTTATTCGCAAAGAAATTACCTACTTAACCAAGACTCAATCATTGCATTTGAACTAGTATCACACATAAAGGTATATTTATTTGGGCATATATACTTAGATAAATATACCCGATTGACCAAATCAGAACACCGTGAAATCTAAATCACAACCATACATAAATCATAAATGAAAATACCAACTATAAAATCAAAGATAGAAATCCCAAAAGTTCCCCAATCGGGTAGCTGACTCCCTACTAGGATCTCTAGGCTTAGGGTGCCTACATGGATCACGACATCATCTCCTAATCAATGGAATATTTAGAGGCATAATAGTACCTGTTTCTGCACACACCTGCATCACCGACTGACAAGATACATACATACATATATTATATATATACACACAAACAGTAACAGTAATAAAAGCACATGGTGGGTTAGCAAGGTTAGTCCAGTATCATAATATATAATCCAATAATCACCTTGGGAAATAACAATCATCTCCATATTAAGAACATTTGAAATGATATAAAATGAATCTCAGAAAATATCTCCATAAACATAAATTGTGAAATGCCATCTATCTCCTATCTACTCGATAAGCAGAACATGTAGTCATGATTCTAAAGATCTCAAAAGTGAATCCATATTATGTCTCAAAATATGTCACTAGGTTGGGCATTACATACTTTATAGACTTGGCTAATATTTGATCTCAGACTCTGACAGCGATTTGGCGACTGACCTCTTAAAAAGTTTACTGAACATTATGCATATGTAATCAGCTATATGGATATGAACAAAAGAATCTATTTTCTACAATTCATTTTGATCTCAGGTACTTTATAGATCTGGCTAATATTTGATCTCACACTTAGGCAACTATTTGGTGACTGCCCTCTTAAAAGTTAACTGAATATTTACCTCTGCAATCAACAATATGAATATAAATGACAAAATCCATTTTCTACAATTCATGAGTTCAATTCTATTTTATTTGCTCTCTATATCTCTATGCTATGGAAATGCCCATAAGTTTTAACGAAAAAACAATTGTCTCCTTTCCACATTTTCTTAATGTCACCTACCACTTAGCACCTCCATTTTGAATGCAGTGGGAGTTCCTATGCATTTTTGTTGGCTCCAAACTACCTTATAAACTCAAGCAATTTTTCTCTGAATACTGCACAGAAGGCAAGTATAAGATAAAGGAAAGGTAGCAACAACCCTGGCAACTGAGCTGAGTGGACAAAAATAAAAAAAATTAAAACAATAAAAAATCCTCAACAAAAGATCACCATATCAAACACAATGCGTAACACCAGAGATCACAAAACACACTAAGAATGCCCAAGAACACAAAAGAAATGAACAAGGAGCAGGAAGGAGGAGAGCAGAAGATTACTTTTTGGCATCCACACTAGAGCTCCTCTGTAAAATTCTCTCCAATACATTGGTTTTTGGATTAAAGGGATCTACAATTAAGCCCAAGTTGTTGTCTAGCTTCATTTGTTGTTTATCACAGCAACAAGGTTAATTATTCAGCTTTTTAATGATTCTTATAATGTTTAATTTGGTATTTCATGTAGCGGGTATCATATCGCTGATACCCTGATTCTACTATATTAGACAATGGGCAAATGTAATATATCATAGAAGCACACAACTCTTGTGCCAGATCAACATGTTTAAGTTATCCCTGTACCTGTCTATTGGTTCGATGTTGGCTAGCTTTTTTGGTCTTCACAAGTAATCATATCAGAAAGATATATGCTGACATCTTTGTCTGGTTATAACATATATGAAGACACGCCTTTCAGTGATTATGTTTGTTCACATGTAAATGCTTAGAATGCAAATTTTCATTCTTTCGATTTGTTCACATCTTTCTTTCTGCAGTATCTGGCCTGATCGTGCTGACATGGCAGGTTGTGTCATCCTCAATCCTTGCATTGGCATCTCTTCTTGATGTATTGCTTGGGCTTCCTTTGCAAAAGTCGACATCTGAAAATGAAAATCTTATTGGTCTTGATTCAAAGAATGGTGCAAAGGTGAGATCTGTAGCTATTTCAGCAACAGATAAGATTTGTCATGCACACAATTTCTTTCAGGAATTCCTGAAGTCTCACAATTCTAGAGTTCGTTCTGCTGTTTATCAAGTTTTTGCAAGTTTGCTGAAATATATACCAGAAGTTGTCAGTGAAGGGAACATGAAGATTTTAGCAGGCATTGTCCTTGGGTCATTTCATGAGAAGGATCCAAATTGTCATTCTTCCATGTGGGATATGCTTCTGTTATTCATGAGAAGGTTTCCTGAAGCTTGGAAAATTGCTCCTGTTCACAAAGTGATACTGCCTCGATTCTGGTGTTTTCTTAGACATGGCTGTTATGCGTCACACCAAACATCATATCCTTGTCTACTGCCCATGATAGTTTCTATCCCTCCGACAATAATTTCAGCAGAACAATTTTTTATCGAGTTCTTCCAAAATCTCTGGGCTGGGAGATCTACATTGTCAACTTCACCTGCTGATCGTGCTGCTCTTTTTGCAGCCATAAAAGAATGCCTTTTGTGGCTTTTAAACAATGCGTCAAGGTCTGTCCATCTTTTTGACCATTGATGTTCTTCCTTTGGTACATTAAATAAGCTTATTTATTATATCTAAGCTTGCTTGTCATCTTTAATATATTGCTGTTATTCACTTGTATTGAAGGGATTTTCTGTGGACATGAATAATTATTTCTGTGATAATACAGGTTTGTGGAAGGGTCTGGTTGCGTTGAACAATTTTGTGTCAAACTTGTTGAACGTATTATTTTTAGGCTGTTGTGGTGTGATTACATCACGTTGGGAAAGTCAAATACTGATAGCAAAGCGACAAAAGATACAGATGATAACTTAGCTACAAAGAAGATTCATAATCCTAAACAAGATGTCCAGAGTAATCTAAACCTCAAACATCTGGAGGATTTCAAGCTGGATTTAGGGAATTCTATTATAGATATATTATCAAATATTTCCATTAAATACCCTAGCTTGCTTAATGTATTTTGTACTCAATTCCAAATAGAGTGCCTAAAGATGATAGAACAAGTGGGAAACAGTGTATTACCTGAGGGTGATCAGAAAATGAACAATCTTTCTGATTTTTTTCGTTTATTGGGAACACATTCAATGAACAAGGGAGAAAAATGGCCATTGGTTCATCTTGCAAGACCATTTGCTGGAAAGTCATTTACAGTGATAAAATCAATGGTATGGATATGAATTTACCTATTCTTTATGACTTATTTGGTATTCATCAGATTGCAAATTAACTACCATTTTTTTAAATTACTGCAGGCCTTACCAGAATCTATCAAGCTCTTGTCGGTAATTATTTCAGTATTTGGAACAAGCGTATTGCCTGTTGAATCTTTTGTTGATGAAGAAGGTGAATCCCATTTGCAAATGTCTACTTCGTATGATCACGAACCAAAGCCAGAAATGCTGCTTCAATTTTTCAAGGCTGATATTGCTACATGGTGTTTACATGGGAACAATTTCTCAACCATTTCTAGGATAGATCTCTTACTTTCTTTCTTGGAGGATGCATACTTTCAAAATGAGTGGGATTGGGTGGTTGGTTGTGCAGCAGGAATGGAGAATGGGTTGGTGCCGAAGGATGATAGATATTTAAATAATGATCACATTGCTGTGTTGGCTGCTCTCATGGAGAAAGTGAGATACAGATTCATTTACAGAAATGTATCAAATAAGTCAAGTTGTAAACCAGAATTTGAAGATAAGAAATGGCATTCAACAAGATTAGATACTGTAGCTATTAGGATTGCTTGCGATAAATCACTGAAAAGGCCTTCACATGTTTTTCTTTTGAGGTAGGATTTGCCTGAATCTTTTTTGAAATTGTAATTGTTCTCTTTTCACGCCCCACACAAAAGTTCAAGAATTTGTCTGCCAAAAGATTTTGTTTCATTGAAGTTGATGTCAGAGAAAAATGCTTTTCTCCAATAATTAACTAATTTCTTTGGTTTTAGGATTCGAACATTTTTGGATGCTACAGATGTTCTTTATTTAATTAAAATTTGTTGAATTCATTTTGAATATTTAACAGGTATATCCTTGGAGGAACAGAACCAGAGGATACAGTGTCCCTTGTTTCCATAGAAGCCTTGAATCTTATTATGGAGGAAATTTTGAGGCAACTTGTGGGAGTGCTTATAGGATCTCCCAGTGCTTGGGCAAAGCATGCAGCTTTGTTATTCTTGTGTGATGGAATGGAAGGTCAATTAAAAACGGATATATCAACATCAGAGGAAGCATTGCAGTTAGCTAGCTTTGCTATACAAGTACTTGGGGGGAGTTTTTTCTCTCTTAAAATTTTAAATGGCAATTTTCAAGTTGTTCCACATATTCTAGCTGCTTCTATTTGTCTAGATTGGGAAACAAAAATGTCCAGAAAAATTGGTCAAAAGAGCAATTATTTGACTCCATGGGAACTAGATGAAGATACCAGGATTTTTGATGAGGGAGATACAGGTTCATATTCTGAAGGGGAGAGCATAGATGAATTCGTTACTGAACAGGCTGATGAAGGGACCATTCTTGATGTTGCACATGAACTGGAGGTTGCTTTTGCAAAATCAATGCAGGATCTTTTGAGAAAAATTGCATTCTTTTCCAAATCTTTCAGCTCGGCAAGTTGTAAACGTTTGAGATCATTGTTAGTTGAATCCATAAGTTGTTGCATTTTTGAGGAAAATACATGTGAAGTTGAAAGTGTTATTGCATTGTGCACAAAGTGGATGGTAGAAATAATGGGCTATACTTGCAAAGATCAAAATGAAGAACAGCAGTTATTAGACCATTTACTGTTATCTCATGAAGCTTGGCCCTTCTGGGCCAAAACATCTGTTGTTGGAGAATCAAAACCTGTTGTCCTGAAGACTGGAATTGCATTCAATGATACTGAAGTAAGTCTGAATTGCAAATTATCTTGAGTACAGCAATACTATATTTTTTATTTTAAAGTTGTTTCTACTGTATTTCAATTTGAAGAATACTAATAATAATGAAGCAGTCGCCTGCATGATGATCAGTACTGCATGTTGATGGTTACCCTACAAGTGTATAACTATGCATAATGCCTAGAATCCAATCGAGGTTTAGATGTAGTGAAAAACTAGAGAAGGCTTGTAGTGATAAATATTTTAGCAGTCATTGACAAGGTTGATGATGGAATATATCTGGCATATACACAATAGTTCTCTTGCTCATTAATTACATTTAATGCAGGTCTTTACTTTAATCTGAATAGTAACATCTCCCATAGTTTGCATTAATTCTTATATTGTTCACACATTGTTGATTGGACTTTTAAATTATCCTAGTAAGGAATTCAATGAATGGGACTTAAAGGCTGCAATAGACTTTTAGATGATTTTCTTGAGTGCACGTTGGTCAACATTAAGGTTCATTTTGGAAATACTGATTCCAAAATCCTGTGTAGAAAGACCACATGTAAATCAGTTATTTAGACAAATTTCTAGTTTATCTGCATAGTTTTGCGCTTTTCTGAAATGACAACGGAGAGCTGAATTGACTGAAATTCAACATAAGTTAATACAGTGTCTTTACTTGATTCTTGGAATGGCAACTATATGCACGAGCTTGAGGTATTTTCATATAGTCCTATTATCATAAAGAGTTGGTTTTATTTTAGACTCACTTGGACCTGCTACTAGTTCTGTTCTGCACAGGTACTGAAAAGTAAACTTTAAACATGGTTAAGAATTCAAAAATACCACAGCTTGATACATGTAGAAAAATAATAGATATTTAGAATTTGACCAAAAAGGAATAGAGATTTTTCCAAATATCTAAATCCACGGCAGAGATGAAAAAATAGCCTCACGGTCTTTTAGATAGATGAAAGAAGCTACATGTACCTAAAAGTCAGGCATGCTGCGTGAATAAAATTAATATATAAAAATGATTCATGAATAAATTTCTTGGTGGAGGCACTTGCTGTTTTCTATGAACTAATTAATGCTGGCTACCCATTCTCACAAAATGACTTTAATGATCTACCAAACTATACTATTCTCTTGATCTGGTTTCCCATGAGGATTTTATTGATATTTCTAGAGAGTAGAAGTTGTCCCAACTTCAAACCTAACCAGTTACAACTGCAGGATGCAGTTCTGCTTTGCTACAATTATTAAAAAGATCTAATTGAATCAAAGATATCTTTAACGGATCTATCTAAGCAACGCTAAGAGACATTAATCTCAAGTTATATTATTTGCTTAAGCGTGATTTAGTTTTAATTTTATTTGCTACATACATGTATAGATACGTTAGTAATAATTTTTGAATAAGATTTATTCTATTTGATTTGATATTGTTTACTTGTTTTAATTTTGTATGTAATGATGTATAATTTCAGTTTTGAAAAAGCCATTTTCATGACATCATTTGCTTCTCCCATGCTGCCATTGTAGATTACAAATTCTTGGCATAGTAATTGTTTAAATTCTTTTCTGAAGCTGAAGTCTAAACTGCATGGTTTTCAATTAGGCTTGAACATGGAGATATTTTACTTATAACACAAGGAGATTTGTCTCTCTATAATTGATCAAATTTTTATTTCCTTCCTTATCTGTCATCTACTTTTTTCAAGACCCTCGAAGGGATTACAATCGACAGGTTTGTTTTTAAGGGAATACTTGATTAGTTTGTGTACCATTAGATGAGCAGGAAAGGATGCTTCTAGCAGTATACATTTTTTGTGTGGGTGAAGAATACATGCTTCAATTTCATTCCAAAAATCTGTGTTTTTCTTGTAAGTTTGTAACCATTAATTGATGATAAGTTCTAACAATAATATTCAACTTGATGCACATATGTGATTGATTTTTCATTACTGGAATAATCTTTTTTGCCATAGGGGTCCATGAAAGATGTTATAGCTTTAGTAGCTCTATGGTTAACTTGCATGGAAATAATAGTACTCTCTACAATGATCAGCTTAGGTGGTTTAGTTGAACTTTATTTACTATAAGTTTATTAGTGTCTTGTAAAACATTTGCTATCTATTGAGGAGTTATGTACTCAATAAACCACAATTTGAGATTTGCAAATTGTAGAACGAGATAATTGTTACTGCTTCTCAGTTTCAGTCGGGATTATCCACTGATAGATTTTTGTGAACATTATTGCAGAAAGCTTTGCATATAAGGTTTGTAATGTTCGTAGAGAGGATTGGTTCCATTGTTGGTAAAGATAAATTGTTTATTGGTTCGCTAACAAAATCCTCTCAGATCACAGTGGAGCACGTGAGCAATCAGATTTGTAACAAAAAACCTTCTTGTAGAATTTGGTTGGCATTAGAGGTCTTGTGCACTTGGAGGTGGCCTGGAGGTAGTGCCACAGAATTTCTTTTGCCATTCTTATGTGAATGTGCTAAAAGGGGACCTGGATATCCTGAATGGATGATGGTGAATTCTATCATTGATGTTTTGTTTTTAGGTGCATTGAAAAACAATATTTCAAGTATATTCTACCCACCAAATGTTTGGGTTACCTGTGAAGACGAAGTAGATAAAATTGAGGAGCCATTCTTGCGTGCTTTAATAATGTTGTTGATAGTGCTGTTCAAGGATTGTAGCATCTGGAACAGTGGAGATGCTTCAAGAATATTACAAGATCATATCTTGAAGGAGGAGTTTTTGAGCACATATACAAATACTTATGTAAAACTTTTACCTCATATTCTAAATGTCCTTGCTCCGGTAGTGTGGAAGAGAACTGTGGAGTTGGAGGATTGCAACAGTGTTCTTCCCATGGCTGGAAAGGATGAAAGCAACATTGAAAAGGCTGTATGCCAGTGGTTAGAGAGAGCTAATTCTGGACCACCTCTCATTTTATGCCAGAAGGGTCAGTCAGGTAAATAGAAACATCTCCATATAAATAAACTGTGGATTTTTTGTGGTTCCATTTATGAAATCAGGGTCTGTTAGTGATGTTTCACAATTGCACCTGTAACTAGTTTGCATAATGGTACCAAGCTTCTATTTTGTATCAGCTTAACTGTCAATGTGTTTGTCTTGTAGATGTGGAAGATTGGGTAAACGTGGCAGTGTCTTGTTTTCCACTTCATCGTGTGGGAGGAGTGTGTGCACTAACCACAGCATCTTTGGCTGACATAAGTACTGAGAAAAGAAAATTGCTTTTAGGTTTGTTCCAGAAGCAAGCTCAGAAAGCTATATCTGAATATCGTGCACGTGCAGCTGAGCATCGAGCTTCATTGGAAACATCATCAGATGCAGTTACTTACTGGGAACCAACCACAGAATTGTGCCTGACTAAATTAATGGCAGTTGCTGTTGTGTATTGTTGGCAAGAATTTAGAGATGATGATTGGACATTTGTGCTTTCTCAGCTGCGAAAGTGGCTAGATGTAGCTGTTAGCTCAATGGAAGATTTGGCAGAGGGCATTAACGATGTCGTGAAGACAACTGATCCTCATACAAGTTTAGAAATTGATGGTACACTAAAAAATATAGAAAATGTGGTTCAAAGTTCAAAGATCAGTTCCGTGGAACTTACTGAAATGGCTGTCTTCATTTTCTCTCTGCTTCGTGGACTTCACAATTTAGATGGAGATGGATTGAACTCCTCAAAGCTTGTGAATTGGGGAAAAGCAGAACCACGAGCATTTGAAAATATACTTCGGCTGTTCTTCGCAACAGGCATAGCTGAGTCAATTGCATCAAGTTCTTGTGCAGGAAAGAAAGCTGGAGCCATTGTAGCGCTATCACGTCAATGTAATGCTCATTTTTGGGAATGTGTAGCCAACGTTGTGGTTGATGCTCCATCTCGAGCAAAGGAAGCAGCAGTGCATGCAACTGAGTTGTGGGGGCTAAGTAAAGGAGCGATAAGTGCTTTATATGAGATTCTTTTTTCAGTTGATCCTATTCCAGCTTTGCAATTGGCAGCATATCATTTTCTTTCGAGTGATTCAATTCAGCCGCTTGCAGTGACAAAAGGAGTTCTTAGTGTCCGGTTAGGTAAAAGCATCATTGAAAATGAAGAGGCTGGTCAAACTACACACATGCATTCATCATCAGATGAATCGTCTTCCATTAGGGAGGAGCTTTCTTGTGTCCTCCAGACATCTTCAACTGATCTTCTTGGCAGTAATTTTACTGAGCTTATTCGGGTAATAAGACACTGTTTTTGCGCCAAATTCTGAAACTTCAACTACAGGGATGGTTTTATCCACTTTGAGACTCCTACTTTGTTTTCTGAATGGAAATAGAGTTGTAGTCCATGTATCTTATGTGTATTATATTTATGCAGGTACAATACCTATTGGCATGGTCATTATTCTTGACTCGTCTTCAGGCTGTACCTTCGTTATCAGCAGCAAGAGAATGTATGGTACAATATGCACAAGATTCAGGAAGTACTTCAACATTGTTAGATTGTCTGTTTCAGCACATACCAATTAAGCAAAGCGCACCATCTAGCTCAAAGAAATATAATGCAACAGCAATTGAGGCAAATGGCCCTGCATCTGCAGCAAAACGCTCTGTTGCTACAAGTTCTTTATATTTTGCTGTGGAGGCATTATGGCCAATTGATATAGATAAGATGGCTGATCTTGCTGGTGCAGTTTATGGATTGATGCTTCGTGTTCTACCTGCATATGTCCGTGATTGGATTATCAATTTACGGGATCGCCCTGCAGCAAGTTTTATTGAAGCTTTCACTACAACATGGTGCAGTCATCAACTACTTGACGACGAGTTCTCCAAGGTGTGCTTATTTACTTGGATGGTTAAATAATCTAGATAAAATATGTAGAGGCATCTAAATTCGAAATCTGAGTATTTTTGTCTAGACATCTTGATATGAGAACATGGTTTTGGCAAAAGCTTTCCTATACTGTTTCTTCTACAAGATTTTTAATTATGACAGTGCTCTATTTAAAAATAATATTTAATAATAAACAATCAAATCATCAATAGTTTTTAGCCTGTACAAAGGCATTCTTTTTCTTCAATGTTTCATAGACTGCTTTGGGAAATGTTACTTCCAGATTGGTCCAAGTGACTTACAGTTTTTGCTCTCTTCATCGTACAGATCCAAGCTGCTGGGATAACAGATGAGAGCTTATCTATAAGAGCGAATCGATCAGCTAGAGAAGTGACTGCAATCTATACAAAAGAGGAAGCAGTAATGGATGTTGTTATTCGATTGCCTTCTTGTTACCCTCTACGGCCCGTTGATATGGAATGCACCAGAAAGATTGGTGTTAATGAAACAAACCTGCGAAAATGGATGCTCTCCATGACATCTTTTGTTCGTAATCAGGTAAAGGGGCACTTTTCTTCCTACTTTTTTTTTCCTCTTTTGGGTAAGGGAATGCTTAAGGAGTGGAATGAGTTTTAGTGATAGGAGAGAAACAACTGAAGGGAACTAGTCACTCACTCCTAATACATTCAAATGCCTATTAGGCTGTTTGTGCACAAGAACAGAGTCCCAGATGCTTTTTTATAGTTATAAGAGACAATTAAATTTTAATATATAGAAACTATATGCAAATGAGGATTTTCTAAAAGAGCTTGTTTGTGGAGTCATTTTGATTAGTTTTAGGTCACAACAATACAAATTAAATTCTTTGTGAAGTCTTGAAGAATTTTTCTATCAAATTGAATAAAAAAATTTGCTGAGAAAATGGAGCAGGTTAACTTATGTTATTTAATGGTACATGATTCTTCTTTGAAAATGAACTCAGAAAAATAATAATGACGAAATTAGATTAGGTTCTAAGTGAAAATACCGTTCAGAAATTTCTTCGTAATTGCCATAAGCTCCTATTACTTAATTATGACATTAACATATTATAAAGTACTTGTAACATTAATAAAGTACTTATTTTGATGTAACAAGTTTTCATGCAGTTGTAATACCTCTGAAATGATTTTAGTGCATACCTTCCAAAAAGTAGCAAGAAAAATAGTAAACTAAATGAACTGAAGTCCCTGGTGTTGTGTTCAGTGGTATAAATCGGTCATGAATTCAATATTCTATGTACACTAAAGCACATATGCAGTAGTCAGCATTACATATGTAAAAGTGAGTGCAAAGAAAGGAAGTGGAGTTCATCTTCCCCACAACATAAGGAAACAAAGCCTATGCTTTTACAAAACAATGTACAGTGTACTGATCTACATGTCAATGATAAAAAATCATTTAGGAAGTAATAGAAATGCACGGCAACTTGCTACATGATAATAAATGCTTTATTAATGTTACGTGTACTTTATGATATGCTAATGTTGTAATTAAGTAGTAGTAGTTTATGGCAATTAAAAACAAAGTTCTGAAAGAAAGTTTCATTTAGAACCTAAACAAAGAACTTCCTAGAATGTTTCTGAGCCACGCAATTGACTTGTGCATAAATGATGTTCAACATTTGACTTCTGCTGAACAATGCCATCATTACTTGCTTCTGCATGATTTTGAACCCAAATCAGAATCAAAGATAAAACCAGAAGCTAATGTGGCTATCTTCCAGTAAGTAGCTGAATAAATTGTAAGCTAAATGAACTGAAATCATCCTCAATGACAAACGACTTTAAGTCTTTAATTCAACATTCCAATGTTCAATCTTGCTGATAATAATGGCATAAAGTGAGAAATGGTGATTGCCAGAAAACATCTTCACTTCTGGTGGTGTCTTTTAATCTTGAATGATACTTGAGCATAGTTTATCAGCAACCAAAAACTGAGTTGTGTTTCTTCCAAACTTTTAACCATAGACAACGCAGTAATTGAATATTTTTTAATGAAAATCCAACACACTATTAATTGAATCATCTCCCTTATTGGTAGTAACTTAAGTCCGAACATAACTAATAGAAGTGTATATTTTTAATAACTTCCTTGTAGTGTACAAACTAGGATCAGTTGAACTGCACTTATATTGTCAATAGATGCTAACCTATCACGGTGGGCTTCAATTATGTCTGATTATATTTCTTCTATCGATGAAAGCATAGTTGTCCTTTTCAAAATAGATGGATATTACTACTGTTTGGTTGACTTACCACATAGAAGTCGCCTTTGATTTTATAGTTTCCCAATTGTATACTTATTTGTATTAAACCCATCAGCTATTCAAACATTTAATCAACAACTCCATGAATAGAGAGATATATATTCACTGCCCACATAAGACTACACAAATCCTCAAAAGATTCATCATTCTAGAAGCTAGAAAGTTGGTTCTAGGGTACCTTAACTTTCTTTCACTTCTTCAGACTCTTCTGATGTCTGTTTTTTCTTATTTTGTTCCAAATCAGTGTCTTGTGATATTTTTTTTTTGTAATTCAGATTCTTCAGCCGAATACACATCTAAATCATGAACTGTTGCTTTCTTGAAACACTTATGGCACGGTGCCCATCGTTCCTTGTATGTGGAGCACAATTCTTCCTCAACTCGTTTCAGAGGTCATCATCCATTTTTAATGAAAACTTTTTGGATTGATTTTATTCCTTGTGAAAATGTTGCTTGTCCTTCTTGTTTGGAAAGTCTTGGTTGGAATTTGCTTCTCGGAGAAGCAAGATCCATGCTCCCTGCCTTTTTGATAGTCTCTTGGAAAGTTGGAGGGTCAAAATCTTTTACCCACCCTCTAAGTGGTATAGTTATCCCTTCATTCAAAAGGACTACAAGTCTTCTTATCTGAATGTTAGGCATCATCACTGATAGTCTCTAGAAATCAACAATGGTGGATAATCCTACGCTGTCTCAGTTGTGCCAATTCTCTAAACTGCAGTTCAGGGTCCTTTTTGTCAGGCCTCGCAATGAGATTATTGTCCTCATAGGTGGTGATGGGGCTATGACCTTGGATTACCAAGCCATGGTATCACCATTTGTGGGTTACTCTGTGTAATGTGGATAATTTGACTACCTCTTCTTTCCGCATTTTGTACAACTTTTGGACTCGAAACTTGATCAATACACTTATCAGTCCTGTCAAAATGAACAAGAGTCACCTTCTCAAGACCTTGCCAATAATCCCTTTGCAATACATGACCTTTATTTTCTATTCTTACACCAACTCTTCTAATTGATTGATTGATCAAATGTTTAAATATCTTGGATGTACAATAGAAGTGTCACATATTCAGCATTACAGCCCCTTCATCTGCCATAGGAACTTGAGCTTGTGGCAAATTGAATGTCCTCACTATGAGTGAAATTAGGGTGGAGATCTCTCAAAACAAACCTAACAGCAGAACCAACAGTGTGGCCATTATTGTTTTGTCGATATCTGGTGTAGGAAGAATTTTCCTCGTCTGAATTGGAGTTGTATTTGGTACATTCCTATTCATTTTCAAAGCAGTTTTGACATCATGTCAGGTATGATGTTAAACTTTCTTTCTACTCCAGTGTTCAAAGTACTTGGTAGAGCCATTCCCTTGTTTTTTTCGGCATGTTCCCGATGAAACTTAAATGCCCTTGTTGATGTGTTGTAGCTTTAGTTGGATAAATACTGAGTCAAAACTAGTGAAGGTGTGCATATATGTTAAGCATATATGAGATATATATGTATACTTAACTCATATATATATATATATATATATATATATTATGAAAATATTAGAGAAATTAATATAATAGTGACTCGAGATATTATGTATATACCAAAGTAACGAGAATCGGAATTGGCAAGGCCGAATCGAATTGAGAATTGGCCATGAATTACTCATGAATCAGCGATGAATCAACAAATTTGAAAAAACCCTTTAAATTTAGAAATTTTAACAATTTAAAACTTATTTCATGCACCTTTTATTGAATATAACTTAAACACACTATAACATCATCAAATAGAATTGTAGAAGTTAAAACTTAACATACATAAACATGGAACATAAAATCCATCACATACGTAAGTATGTTATGTAAAATGTAAATTGTAGGCTAGCTGAAGTAAATAGAAATCATATGATCATAATGATTCAAATCATAGAATGTATGTAAGATGAAGATCCACAAGACATCAAATCATAAATGTATGTAAGAATCTAAGATGAAGATCTATGAAACGTATGTCTATCAGTATCAATATCTGTAAACAAAATGAAAAAACAAGGCTCTAGCTCAAGCCTCATCATCATCCTCAAGCTCGACCGCAGCCTCAGCCTCAACCTTTGAGTATCCAGTCTGCCTGCTAGAAAGGCGCCTAAGGTAGGTCATAGAGGACCACTAAGCCATATCCCCTGCATGTAAGATGGGCTCATGAACAACATTGCTACAGCCTGTGTCTGTGTGTGCGTGTGTGCATCTACCAGTGCCTGAACATGCTCTAGTTGCCTCCTCTGCCATGGCCACAACCTCAGCCTCTATATCCACTTGGTCAACCCACACACGGTCTTCCTTAGTGAAGACTGGATCTACAGCCTCTGTGAGCCACTCTGATTTTGGATCAATCTCCTCTAGAATGATCGGAGAGGAGTCAGTGCCCAAAATCTGTCTGATCCTAAGACGAAGGTTGTAATGAACAAAGACAAGATCATTCAACCTCTGCACAGTCAGCCTATTTCTCCTCTTCGAGTGGATGTGCTCGAATATGGACCAACTGTGTTCACATCCAGAAACGTTGCTTGGCTGACTCAGAATACGGATGGCAATTTTTTGAAGTTTTGGGGTTGTGGGCCTAAACATTTGCCACCATCTATCTGAAATAAGGGAAAACAAAAACAATTAGTCTCATTTACAACTTAAGAATTACATAATCAACAATTAAAATTTAAAATGCACAACTTATATAAGTCATAAACTTTAGATTCATGAATATATTATTTAATTTTTACCTGGCTGTATTGTTGCCCAAGCATCTATGGCCATCTTGTTAGAGAAAATTGGCCCTTCTTTATTATTGAACTTGTCGAGTTCAATGATTGTAGTTGTGCTATCCTCATCACTACTCAACCTCTGTATCACTGTATACAAGCCGGTGAGAACCTCCTCATCCGCCTTGAAGTCAGGACGGAAACGAAATGCCGGATTCAAAAAGTAAGTTGTTGCATGGATGGGTCAGTGGAGTTGATTTTGCCATCTCCTATCAATGATATCCCAAATAGGGGCATACTTCTTCTGCACTCCTACATATGGGCTCTAATTGTCTCCTTGGCCCTATCCATGCCCTCATATAGGTAGCCCGTAGAGGGCTTCTCCCCATTAGCAGTTCGTAGGAGAGATACAAGGGGCTCAGTGACCTACATATAAAGTAAAACGAAAATTTGAGTCAGAACTTAAATATAAAATAATATAGCTTAAAGTAAAACTAAATCATTAAACAATTAAATATTAAATATTAAATACTAAATAGTAAATTGTAAAATACTAAATGTTAAATTGCAATAAATTTATCTTAAGGATTTCTCGAGTAGGTTTCCAAAAACCATCATCATCAAATATGCAATTCACCACATTTACCCTTGCAGTGGTCGTAGCATAGGAAGATGAAATCCACTCCCGCCCAACAAACATGCTCCTCAAATCGTCCCTTGATGTCAACAAGGATTGCAGTGTCATGAAATTCGAGGCAAACCTCATGATGCTTGGACAAGTTAACTCCTTGCCTCCTGTGTACTTCCTTATTGTGCTAAGGACAAATGAATGATTATAAATAAACTTGCATATATTTTTTACCCTTTCAACACATGACTTGACCCACTCAAGCTTGCCAATTTCTTCCAACATGAGGTCAATGTAGTGTGCCACACAAGGGGACCAAAATATGGTGGGGTGCCTCTCCATCAAAAGTTTACCTACAATTTTAAGTTAATTAGAAATTCAAACATGTTAGGAATTAGGAAACTTAGAATTAGAAAAAGTTCAAAATTCAAATAAATTTATTTTCAAAACTTGAAAAGTTAAAAGTTTACCTGCAGCAACATAACTTGCTGCATTATTCGTCACCACTTGCATCACATGTTGTTCCCCAACCTCTGCTATGACTTCCTCGATAGCCTCACATAAGTATGTGGTGTTTTTTATATGAGCAGAAGCACCAATGGATTTGGAAAACATGGTATATCCTACAAAACAACAAATTATAACGGATCATCAACAAATTAGCAATCAACAAATCGAAATTTGAAATTTTCAATCACGATTCACAATTATGTATGTAGGAAGGTAGAATGATCAATCACTTCCACAGGATACAAGAAAATTGAGAAGTGTTCTATTCCTCCTATCTGTCCAACCATCAGTCACGATGGTGCAACCCTTTTCGATCCACTCTTTTTGGTTCTCCTCAAGCTCAACCCTCATATCCTCTACCATATCATCCAAGAGGTATCCACTCAACTCAACCTTAGTTGGGGCTTTAAACCTCGGACCACAAATAGCAACTGCATCTATCATGTTTTGCCAATAAGGAGCCCTGTCACAAATAGATAATGATTAGAAATTTAGATGTCAAATCATTATGTAAGCTTGTAAAGTGAATCTATGATTAGTCAATGAATCATCAAACAAGTAGATATAATTAAAGTTTTACTTTTAAGTTTAACCTTAAAGAAAACAAAGAAAAAAGAATCAATTACCTGGCTGCAACAAATGGAATGTTGCAAAAGTACCAAAATTTGCAAATCTCTTTTTTGGCAGCATCATGAATCTCCTTATTCAAACCCATGCCCTCAAGCGTGGGTTGTGAGCTAGGAGTAGTGCGGGGCACAAAGTAACTATCCATTTTGTTTTTCCGCACTCTAGGCTGCAATTTGTTGGAGTTGGACTCAGTGTCAGTATAAGATTGACTAGCACTAGCACTCGCATGAGCACTAGAACTAGGACAAAAACGAGGCCTGGAAGAACCCTCTCCAACACAACCTACAGATACATAAGCTGATGCAGATGTAGATGCGGCTATGAGAGCATGGGAGCCAATAGCCCTTAACCCTTCAAGTTGCATTTTCTTATTCAATTTCTCTTGTTCATATTTTTCTAATGCCACTAAACGAGTGCGTTTTGCCTTAGCAGTTTGTTGAGTGCAAATTGTAAAATCATGTCCAGGTATAGCGACAATGTGGTATTTCAATCTATAAATACCTCTAGAATTTTATTCTTTACAAAACATACATTTCGTTTGAAATTTGCTTCTTCCAAGAAACTCTTTGCTATATTTCCAACATTCATCTTTTTTACCCATTGCGGAAAATGAAAGCAAAGGGCTGCTGCAATAAGAAAATTTATGTAAAATATCAAAGTTTGAAACTAATAAACAAAAGCTACAAAACAACAAACCCTAGTTTGCAATTTAGTAAAACTAGAAAACATTCAAGATTTGCAAATAAAAGCTAAAAAAATTTAAGAAAAAATTGCATAATACACTAACATGCAAAAAAATAAAATCAGCACTTACCTCTTGCAAATGAGTTGAGGAGTGTTGATATTGACTCCTTAATGCTCCCAATGCAATTTATGGCCTCCCTAGATGGACTTCTGATCTCTTTGGTGCTCTTCCTTCTTGTCAGTTGGAAACCTGTGGTTTTTCTTTTCTCTTCTTCTCTCTCACTTTTCCTCTCGTCTACTCATGCTTAACAATTAGAAGGCACTTTAGGGTTAAAACAAAGAGGAAAGGCCAAAAATAAAAGAAAAAAAAACATGCTTTTTAAAAAAAAAATTCAATCCGACTTTATTGCTGCCGCGGTTGATTTTTAGTACCAATTCAAGCGATTTTTGGCATGAATCGCCTGAATTGGCCATTTAGGCGATTCATGCCAAAAAATCGGGAAAGTCGATTCACGATTCAAAAAAAATCGCCTGGGTTGAATCGAATCGCGATTCGTGTGATTGAGGTGGTTTTCAGGTGATTCTCGGAACTATGGTATATACATATAGACACACACATATATACATAGTTATATTAATGAATAGACATGTCCCATGAAGGAACATGTCTCTCCTTGATTCATTCTCAATATAAATTCAAGAGATCTATGCCTCTGGAAAATACATACATCATAGGCAATGCTTTTACATTTGCAGTGATTTTAAAATCAACATGGTACCAGAGCTGGGCTACAAATGTAAGAAAACAAGAGATGCAACAGAAATACATACCTTAAGAATGGGATAAAACATATGGAACAATACATGCGAGAAGAGAACATAAACTCCTTTACGTTGATCTATGACAACTTATATTTTTAGCATTCAAAGCAGGCCATGTGAATAAACACTCTCCGTAGCACGCCATGTGAATAAGTGGGAGCTTTGGATCAACTATGAAATCAGAGGATTATACAATACCATCAAACAGGGATTAATTAGGGAGTGGTTTAGTTGAGCGAATACCAAAGCACTCCATGTAAATAAGGTAAGACCGAAACTAAAGGCCCTCGGTCATACAATCAAGATATACCCAAAAACAAGCACTTGTGGAAATCGGGACTCCCGACTATAACATAGAGTTAAAATGTGACATTTGACATGGAACCCCATAATACAAAAAATGACATATATAGCCATCCAAAAAGTGAGGATTAGGTGGTAGAACACTTACCATGTCAACAATATGGGAACCAAAGAAAAGCAAGTTTGAAACATGAACTCCTTGTAAGTGTAGACATTCACATGCCATGAGGAAATGGTGGACCCACCACCATTGCAAGTAGAATATTAAATGGACGATTATCAAAAGGAAAGATAAATGAATAAAAGTAAAAGGGAAAACATGGAAATCCATGAGCATGTTTAAAAGAGTGACACCTTATTGGTGCAACCCATAAATACATTGAGAAGACAATGAATGACATGGGGCACGAGGAAAAGTGTGTGTTCAAACTGTATAGCAGCGACAAAATAAAGAACTACAAACAAAAGAGAAATGTATGAAAGAGCGAATCAAATATATGAGAAGAGCGAATAATAGACATGGAAAATATTAAAAACGGTGAACATTTCGATGATTTGACCCATGCACAAAATGGAAGACGATTTGACACATGTTATAAAGTGATACAATCAGGTAAGGTGGAAATGAACTATTAATTATCCACCTTACCATCAAGAAGACAGCGAATGACATGGGGCATGAGAAAAAGTGTGGTTGGACTGTAGCAGCGACAAAATAAAGCACAACAAACAAAAGAGAAATTTATGAAAGAGCGAATCAAATATATGAGAAGAGCGAATAATAGACATGAAAAATATTAAAAAAGGTGAACGTTAGAGTGATTTGACCCATGCACGAAATGGAAGACGATTTGACACATGCTATAAAGTTATTCAATCACATAAGGTGGAAATGAACTATTAACTATCCACCTTACCTTCCAACGAATGTCTCACGTGGACACTCCCAATCTGCGATCAGACTCCCATAGATTTATGGGGGCTAAGGTCAAAATACCTTAGTATTATCAACACCTGGTAAAAGTGATTGAATCAATCTTATGCAAAACTAAGTTAGCGTTGATTGAGACAAGACTGGTTAGATACAAAATCATGAGGGGAGATATCAAGAGACACTACCATTGTTCCAAATTTGAACCATCCTTAGTAGGGAAATGATTCAAAAGAGATGTCTCTCAAGTAATCTCAAAAGGCATTATTTCCAATTTGTTGTATACGGACCTTCATTGAAGCAACTTGTATCAAAGATGTGCAGATAAGTATTTATTATCCTTAAGTATTTCATTTATCTACTTACTGTAGTCTTTGTCTTAATTGTATTTCTATACATGTTATAAGAGCTACTTGCCTTGATTTTTTCCTTTCTCATCGGGGATGTTCTTACAGGAAAAGGAAGATTGATATCAAATTCAGAGGGAGTTTGACAAGGAGCTCAAAAGATTGATATTTAGAGGGAGTCTGAAAATCCATGTGTGTTACTGCATGATTTTAGTGGGCTTGCCCCCTGTGTATATCACGAGGAAGCGATGACTTCCAAATGACTATCAATTGTATTTGTAGAAGTTATTGAAAGGTGACTATCTTATAATAACTTAATCTTCTATTATGATGGATATCTTATGTTGTCTAAGTAGATCATGATAGATTATATCTTGCATGGTGGATTAATTTCCTTAAACAAATCGGGAATATAATGTTCCTATGGTAAGTATTATTGAGGATGTGTGCACGTACTTTTGGAAACTACAATTGAAGCAATTGTTATGTTGTCATTGATGTCAAATCTACTGATGAGACATGTTTCTATTTGATCTAAATGTCATATCTATTTGATTGATGAAGAGGATTTGAGAAGTTGCTCATAATAGAAGCACCTAGAAGAAAGGTTGAGTTATGAAAAGGAAGCTACAATGGATGTTTGATTAGTTAGACTTTGACAAGATAATTTGATTGTTTACATTATGAAGATGTGAGAAACGACTAATAGATTGCATAAGCCTAATCGAGGAATACGATAGAAGATCAAAGAACTTGAAGTTTATGCCGAGTGATGCCAGTGTCAACCGAGCCACAGTAAGTGCCGAGAAAATTCAGTGTTAATGCCGAGCTAGAAGCTCTATAACGGCCGAGCACATCAGTGACGACCAAGTATTAGAACCTAGTGAAGGCCGAGTGACAATATTTAGATTGCGTATGAGAAATCGTGATTTCTAGTTGACTCAGTTGATTTCTTGGGATATGGAAAGCATGTTGAAGATAAGATTGATGAGTTGGATCATTTAATTCAAGGTGAGGATTAGGTAAGATATCTAATGAACGAATTCGATGAGAAGCTTCTAAAAAAGAAGGGAGATGAACAGATATAATGAATTTGTTGGATTGAATCACAAACCCTAAGATCTACGGTGATCGTGAAAATGGAAAAGGACTAGATTTACCTATTTAAGGAGGCACAAAGACAAACTTAAGAAGAGAGAAGGGTCAGTGTGAATGAGATATGTGAAGAAGAGAACAAAATAGAGAAGTTGTGTGTGTGAGAGATTTCTAGTAAGATGGAACAAATTTGCTGATTATTAACTTGTAATCATACAGAGCAAACCCTAGTGTTTTCTTTCTAATCATTGTAAACAATTTGTATCGAAATCCTTTTAATCAAAGGTTGACCTAACAATCATTAAGGACTTAATAGTTTGTGCAAATCCTGTAACTGGGTGACATTCTAATGGAATGCTCTAAAGTCCTTTGACAAGGCCACTCCTAATAAGGTGATTAAATCCTTTAACCAAGTCACAGTTAACAATGTATATTGTAACCTTTAATAGGGTTGGCTCCTAATAGGGCTCACTTTAGAAGAGTGAAAAAGTGGTGACATGTTGCTGGTGGTTTTTCCCAAATTGGGTTTCCACGTTAAATCCTAGTGTCAAACTTGTGTTGAATGTTTTTATGGTGTTTTATATTTGAAATGTTTACATTCAGCAAGTTTGTTATATTAGGACAGTGAACTACTAGTTAATATTGTTATTGAGATTTCAGTAGAGACTGAGTTACAACAGGATAAGCAGAACAGATAGTGTTTAATTGTTTATTTGTTCAATTGGTATGTATGGACCTTGAGTAATTGATTCACACCCCCCTCCCCCCCCGTCAATTATTCTAAATAATCTAACACATACCTTATGGTCATTTTGAGTATTTGGTGAATATCATGTGACTTGATATTCAAGAGGCCATTACTCAAAGTACTTTGTGAATATCATATGACTTGATATTCTGAGACCATTACTCTTGATATACTTAATCATGCCAACTTGATATTACATTGAGGTAATATCTAACCATGTGTCTATTGATTATTCTCCCTTCTAAGAGGGAGTGTTGATGTGTTGTAGCTTCAGTCGGATAAATACAGAGTCAAAACTAGTGAAGATATGTATATATATTTAGTATATATGAGATGTATAATCAGTATATATATATATATACACACACACAATAATCACATAATAATGAATAGACATGTCTCGCTTTGACTCATTCTCGATATAAATGCAAGAGACTACTGCCTTTAGAAAATACATACATCATAGGCAGTGCTTTTACATTTGCAGCGATCTTAAAATCAACAGTCTTCTGCCAGATTTTGATGATATGCCAGAACACCTAAAAAGTGTCTTCAATTACGGGTTTTGGTAACTGATAAAGTTGTCCTCTTTGTCCTCTATTATAGCATCACCTCTCCTCCACTCATTCAAAGAGAGCAAGCTGCATGAAAGGGTTAAAAGTTCCAACTGTAATAAATACCCCTAATGGAAGGGTTATAGTATCACCAGCTTTGATACCACTGTAATAAATACCCCTAATTGTTTTTCAGAAAATAAGTTCCAACTGAAAGTAAGATGCAATGCAAGTTCCTTTCCACTTTCTGATCACCCGATTCTCAATATGGGCATGGTGTGAGCATACAATGTTCAATATTATACAATTGAACTAAAATTTGGAACCAAAAGAAAATGCACCAAGGGGCAAGTTAGTTAATGCCACCTATTCAACTTGAGTGCTTATGCAATGCTGAAAGAAAACACACAACAACTTGTTTCTAAGTGCAATTCTAAACATCCATTTATTTGGTGTACATATAAAGGGCACTTCCACTTATGCAATGGGAAAGCAAAAGGGAACTTCCACTTGTTCGGTGGTAATCAATTTAAAGGTACCACTTTCCAAATGGTGTGTGTACAAGAAAACAAGAGCTATGGCATAACATGCTTGTTGTATTATTAATATTATTCATTGTTTGCAACATTTGCTCACATACAACAATAAGAAAACAGAAGTGTACCCGCTATTACAATATCACAAAGGGCACTATTTGCAGGGGTGGCTATCCTTGGAATGGCCCTGCATTGCAAAATATGCCCACCTCTACACCAGGTAACTATCCCCTACCAATTCCAAGGCAATTGGAGACACATGCATGGGCCCCCCAAGAAAGAAAAAAAAAACATTTTAAAAATCAAGTGAAACTCTATTAATTTTCAGTGTTACATGGGGACTCGCACCCCCCTCCCAAACCTTGAAGTACCCGTCCTTGAGATGTCCGCGCACCAGGTGCTTGAGTACCCAAGTATCCCCACCTCCGCCATTCCGCAACCGTACCGCCGCTGGGATGGGTACTTGAATTTCTATTTGAATTTTGATTTTTGAATGTTACTATTGGGTATGTAATATCTTACTACGTTGAATGTTCAATAGTTCTAGCTCATGTTGCAATTTTGCTATGTTCAATTATTTTAATTTGCTATGTTCTATTGAAACATCATGTCATAACTAGCATTTCAAGTTCAATGTGTATACTATACAACACCCCTCCCTGCCCCGTCCTGCCTTTGCCGCCATCCCCCTGGCGCCCCCCAGACGTCCCGAAAATGAGGCCCATTTTTCCCACGTCCCGGAAACTTGTCCTGCCACCTCGTCGTATGGTAACACTTTATTTTCAAATTATTTTCTTTTCAAAAATGTTTGAATTTCTGAATCCTCATTACTCTTTTCTCAGAAGCACAGAAAATGAAAACAGAAAAAATCTAAGTTACCGGATTCGCACCCTGGAGCTCGGGTCCGGGTCCGGATTCATTCGGGTCCGGATCCGAGCCCGGGTCCGCGACCGGTCCGGGCAGGGTCCGCATTTTGGCCTGCGGGTCCTCCCGGGTCCGTGCAAGCACGGACCCGGGAGGACCCGCAGGCCAAAATGCGGACCCTGCCCGGACCGGTCGCGGACCCGGGCGAATCCGGGCGGACCCGCGGCAGGTGGGGCCAAAAAGTGGCCCAAAAAAGCAATAAAATAATGTTTTTTTCATTATTTTTTTTGCCAAACCCTAAAGTAAGGCCTATTAGATGCATTTCATTCATCTAATCTCTCATTTGCTTTGTCATTTTGCTCTCTCATTTTGGTGTGGCCATTTTGCAAGTTTGAAGAGAAGGTTGTAGAGATTATTTGTGGAGTTTCAAATCCTTCAAATAATCAGTGTTGAGTGTTCCAGGTATGCATTTGATCCTTCCTTTTGCTTCTTTCATAGTTTGTTTTTAGTTTTTTAAATTTTTTATATTTATTGTTCTAAATTTTTATCAAGTTTTGTATAAGTTTTGAAATATTTTTTTAAATTTGTTTTTATAGATTGCAAGAATCCAAGAATGAGTAGTCAGGGTTCAGTGGGTGGGGTGGGATCCCAAAGATTTAAAATTGATAAAGGCTCTCCTTTGTGGAAGTATACAACAAGAATTGAGCAATGTGCTGGTGGGGGAGGGTATATATGGAAATGCAATTTTTGCCAAAACCAATATAGAAGCTCCTATTTCCGGGTTAAACATCATTTGATAGGTCCACCAGGTCAAGGGATTTCCATGTGTGAGGGGCCCCCAGAGGGAGGTAAAAAAGGGTTGTCAGCTCCTCAAATAGCAGGCATGTTAAAAGAACAAGAAGAGGCTGATAGGTTAGTGTCAAAGGTAAAAAAAGATAAGTCAAAGCAAATACCACCAACACCACCCTCTCAAACAATTAGTAAACCACATCCCTTCCTACCTACCCCATCTATGGATGAAGATGAAATAGAAACACCCGCATCCCGCAAGAGAGGCCCATTAGATACGGCATTTGAAAATGACAAGAGAGAAATTGCTGATATAAAGGTTGGGCGTTGCCTCATTACAAATGGTGTTTCATTCAATCTAGTGAGATCCCCTTATTGGAGAGAGATGGTGAAAGCAATAAATGATGCACCTCATGGTTACCAATCCCCTGGATATGAAAAGTTGAGAACCACCATATTGCATAAGGAGAGAAAGAATGTAGAAAACCTCCTCAAACCAATAAGAGATTCTTGGATCCAAACGGGGGTGAGCATTGTCTCTGATGGATGGAAAGATTGCAAAAACCGTCCTTTAATAAATGTGATTGCTGTTTGCCCCAAGGGGGCAATGTTTTTGAAGGCGGTTGATTGTGAAGGGCAAGTAAAGGATGCAAATTTTATTGCCCAACTTCTCATTGAATCCATAGAGTCCGTGGGAGTTGACAATGTTGTCCAAGTAATAACGGACAATGCTAAAGTTTGTAAGGCTGCAGGTGCTTTGGTAGAAGCACGATATGAGCATATCTTTTGGACACCATGCACTGTCCACACCTTGAACTTGGTGATGAAAACAATGGGCAGCCAAATTGAATGGATGAAAAATGTGTATGAGGAGGGTGAGCAGATCCAAATGTTTGTGACAAACCACCATATGTCACAAGCAATTTTCAGAACTTTCTCCCGCTTGGAATTATTGAAGGTAAATTTTAAACTTTATTTAGCTTCATTTATCATATTAATTTTTGTGTCATACTTTACAAAATTTAATACATATTCTTAAATTTTTGTGTTATCAACTTATCATATTAACTTACAATTTGAATTAACATGGTAATAGGTTGCTGAAACAAGGTTTGCTTCACACACAATCGTCCTTAGACGACTTGTGAGGGTGAAAGAGGCATTGGGTCAAATGGTTATTAGCAACAAATGGGGTGGATGGAAGCAAGCTGATACAGAAAAGGCCAAAACTGTAAAGGATTTGATCTTGAGTGATAATTTTTGGAATAGGGTGGAATATGCATTAGAACTCACCGAGCCCATCATGTCTATGCTTCGGTATGCCGACACGGATGAGCCTTGTTTGGGAAACATATATGATGCCATGGACTCTATGCTAGAAAGAATGAAATCAGTAAGTTTAAATTTTTATACAATACTTTATCCTTGTTTATTGAGAGATTTTGATTTTTGATTTTAATTAAGTTATTAACACTACATCAAGATAACTTACATGTACATCATTTGACATCCCAGGTCATTCAGAGGAGAGAGCAGGATCCTGATACCTTGTACACTAAGGTGGAGAAAATTGTTCTACATCGTTGGAACAAGATGACTACACCTTTGCACCTCTTGGCATATGCACTTTCTCCTAGATATTATAGCAGTGAGATACTTGCGATTCCTGGTAGAGTGGCACCATATAGAGATCCTGAAGTTGCTGCTGGGTATAAGAGGGCACTTAACAGGCTCTTTAGTGATCCTGATGTGGCATCAAATGTTAGGAGAGAGTTTGTTGATTTTGTCTCAAGCAAAAATGCAGAGCCTGATGCAATCAATGACCAAAGTAAATTGGATGCCATTGGATGGTGGTACTTACATGGGGAAAGTTACATGTACCTCCAACCTCTTGCCATTAAGATCTTGTCACAAGTATGTATTTAAGTTTTTTTTCCTTTTCTTATGGCTACTTAGCTTGTCGAATTAGCACTCTTAAATTCCTATTGTATTGTAAAATTACTTAGCTAATTTTTTAAAATTTGTTGGTTGTCTCTCTAGGTTGCAAGCTCTTCTGCTGCTGAGCGGAATTGGAGTACATACTCCTTTATCCACTCAGTGAAGCGTAACCGGTTGGGTTCAAAGAAAGCAGAGGACTTGGTATTTATTCACAACAACTGGCGCCTCTTATCACGCAAGGATCCAGGATATAAGAAGGGACCAGAGAAGTTGTGGGATGTACTACCTGAGACTTCTAACTTGGATATGACTGTCCAAGATATATCTAGAATTGCCTTGCTAGATGTTGAGGAGGACGAGGAGGAGGATGTGGCTGCATCTGGGGCTAGTGGAACCGGTTTGGGTTCCAATGATGTGGAAAATGTCAATGATATAGATGAGGATGAAGCCATTGATCCCTCATATTTTGATGACCCATTTGACCCTTGAAGGGCATTTGCATCTTTGATAAACTATGTTTAAACATTTGTCATTGACTCATTGAGTCATTTATGATTTATCACTATGTTTCACAGTTTCAAACTTTATTAAGTCATAATTTATTATCTATCAATCTGATGAAGTAGTCTATGTTTTGAAATTCCATTTTGCATTTTAGTAATTCAATGTATGATTTTATTTACAACATTAGCATAGATTAATGAGTGAGTATTTAATGTTTATCTTTGACATTTGGCATTGATCAATAATCAAGTAACATTGATATATTCATACTATGGAATGACTCAGTTTTACTTTTACAACTATATGAGTTTATATTTTTTTTGCATATATATATATATATATATATATATATATATACACACTAACGAACCCACCCACGAACCCAAATGGGGAAAAAAAAATTGCCCGAACCCACGAACCGAACCCCGAACCCGAACCCGTCCCCGAACCCGAATCGGCAACTTAGGAAAAAATATAAATAAAGAGAATGATGGTATACGAGTCTATATTTCTTTTAAGCAATTTTGTAAGAGTAAATTTTGTACAGATTTCACATGCTTCCACCATCATCATCGTTCAAAAAATAAAAAAATCTAATTTTTTTTCATAAAATAATAAATAATATTAACTAATAAAGTATATAATATCTTAATTGTTAATATATTTAGGTTCATTTATTTATTATCAATTGATAAATTGCAAATTTTTAAAATTATTTTTTCAAATACTATATTATATACTATTTCTCTGCTGTCCGCAAAACTTGAGAAAGAATTTGCTATTATAAAATCCCTCACCACATCACCTCATTCAGAAACTCTGAAATACTCATGGTTAGAGAAAACATACTTATATTAGTTGTTTGTTAGCTAATGTTTGATGTGTAACAAATTGTACTCCGGTATGAATTTTTATAGCCATTGTATTTTCTTCGCTGCTTGAGTTCAATTTTAATGTTTAGTTCTCTTTTAAATGCATATAATGTAACCATGAGTTTTAAATGATTTGCAGAATGGAGCTGTTTCAGAAGCAATACAAATATGGAAACGACATATTAACCGTGAATTTGAAGGTGTGGAAGAGTGCCCAATCTGTTACAGCATTGTCCATTCAGCGAATCATAGTCTTCCTCGTCTTGCATGTAAAACCTGCAAACACAAGTACCATGCTGCCTGTCTTTACAAATGGTTCTCAACATCACTTAAGTCAACTTGTCCGTTGTGCCAAAGTCCATTCTAAGTTCTTCAATGATAGAGAAGTCATGTATTCAATCAATAATATCTCAACTTCAATAAAAGTTGACATTCTTATAGCTAAGAATGAATACTAATCCTCCTGGTTCATGAAGATGGATAGTTCAGCTGCTTGTATGGCTGAATGGTGAACATTTTTGGTTCACGATTCTCGTTCAGAAAGAAAATTGATAGTGAAATTAGCCATCCAAATATACACCCACAAGAAAACATCATTCTGATTGTAAAGAATCTGTGGTGGCAAATTTGTCTGTTAAATAATCTTTTGTAAATTATTATCAGCATCATGCCATGTTAATATCAAGTATCTACGTGCAAAATGAATTTCTGAATTTGAATTGTATAATAAATTTAACTTTAAAATTTGTAAGTTAACTAAGTTCTATCTTTTATGTCTACCACAATACAATCAACTAGTGATAAGTCTCTTATGCTCTGTATAATTCTTATACAAACGCAAAATCTGACTTGTTTTCAAAAGCCTTGTTTGTGAGTGGTTAATCCTGTAGAATTCTATATTTGAATTAGTTCATTATAACCTACTCCACAGTGATGTTATCCCATTGCAAAGAGGGTTATCCTCTTCTTACCGGACATTATAACTGCTTAATTAAGCATCCAATTAGCATAAGAGAGATATAGAAAAATCGCATTTGAAGTCAAAACTATGGAATGATTTTTAATAAGCTACTTCTGGCAGTGTTTTCATGGTAACCTCAAATATGGTTGTCTCAGAAATTTAAAAAAACTATTCAACTAGAAGCATGGCCCCAAATTAAGGGTTCAAATCAGAGAGATTAATTCAACCTTGCAACCATCATGCATAAGAGCTTGTTAGGATCCAAAGTCACTGGTAGAAACAACTATATTTCTATAAGTCACCCGTTCTTGAAGTTGTGGCTACGCGTACAAGAAGTTTATTGTAAGGAGAAATAGCTGGAGGACTATGCCTATGTAAGAGATGCGCATTCTATTCATAGCAAGAACAATGTTGAAATGTGTAAATAAAGGATACTCTAATATGTCTAGTCGTAGCAATAGGTTGGTGGAAAGATGAAAATTGTAATATCTATGCCATTCCCATTTGGTCTCGTGTCAAATTCCAGAGTGCCTTTCAACATTTACATAACGATATATGAAATAATTTTTTGCAGAGTTTCACCATATCATTCGCCTTTCCATTCTCACACATTACAATAGAGTAGATATGCTCTCTTGCCTCATCTGGGTATAGATGTCTGGATATATTCATTCTTGTCGACACATTAATTGCATCTATATCCATAATCTTTGTGTATATGTTAACAAGCTTAATATGACAGTTTCTATTTCTTGGGTAATTTTGAGTTGACATTTAAGAGGAGCCATTCTAATCAGATACGTTTAATAAAACCATTCTAAGGGAGGGTACCCCTTAGACAAGTCAACTCATATAAATAACGCATAAATTGATAGGAAATCACAAGACTGTTGCTTTCTGTTGATTTTCTATATAATGAAATCTGAGTCAGCAGCACTTGCAAGTGAGGACTTAAAACCATACAAAATGCTCAAATTTGATTTCTTCTCAAAACTATTTCTCTACCTTAGACATGCTGAAGTGGTGAGTAACCTCTGTAGTTGAACAACTAGAGGCTGGTAGCCCGACAAAATCCCACACCAAGCATGAAGGGTAGCGCAAAATGAGAAAACCATGAGTATGCACATTTGTAATATCCCCTTTTTAAATTTAATTACAAATTAGGTACAATTAACTTGCACAATCAATTGGAAGACACTTCTCTTTTAAGTCTCAATTAATACTAAAAATGATAATCGTTGATACTACTTATAATTTTTTATTTTATAAAAATGATATAATCTTCAAATGACAATATCATTGTTTTTATTAAAATCAATAGTCTAATGAGGGTGTTGACCCTTACACAACTATAATTGGAAGACATTAAAGAAAACAATAACACATTAGTAGGGGTGTTGACATTTACAAGTAGAGCCCACCAACGACTCACTAACAACACATTGACAATAAAGGTGCAACACATTGACAATAAAGGTGCTGGGTCAAACAAAATACAAAACATAAATATCACACTAGCATAAAGGGTAGTTGCTCTCCTCAAGAGTCGATGGCAACTCAATCCCCACTTGTGGAGAAGGATGTGAGTTCAAAGAACTATTCTTCCTATGTTGTCAAGCAATTGTTTAGGTCATGTTGTCCTTAGGATCCCAACCACATGAAGCAACTAATGAAAGTCTATTCGAACAATTGTTAGTGTAGAGATTACAATGTTGAGAAAGTTGTACATTGTTAGTTGGAGATTGGAGTAGAGTGATCACAATAGGTGAAGAAGGTTCATCAAGGCCGGAAGGGATGCACCAATACACACAAGAGAAGTATTCTCATGGATGACCTAATTTTTAGTAGAAGCATCACATAGATTTGTGACACAAGCTTCCTCAATGCAAGTTTCCATTAGAAGAAGAATCAAAAGCTAGGATAATCAAATGCTCTTCACAAACATCTTTCCATCAAGTGCCAACACCTTTACGCCGTCGGAGAGAATAATCGACTGTCAATTGACCATTAGAGAACACTGGTAACATCAAGAAAGGATGCCTTCTAAATCTACCACTTGAATCCATGGCCTATCCCCACCATGAGAACCACATCTCCAGGGAGAGGCATGTAGATATTGATGTCAACAAAAATTCATGAAAAGGTAAAGAGACCCATAGTTGTAGTCTCATTCACCTTTATGAAATGACCAATAGTGTTGTCAATGGCCTCATTACTATTATCTCTAATTTGAAAAATTGGATATATGTCAGGTGACCATGTCTAAATATAAATAATGATAAGATTATCGTGATAATATGTAAATAACAATAAGTGGATTGGATGGTAGATCACTATTGTATTTGATATTAATTTAAGGATTATGCAAGATTAAGATGTTCCAAATTGTAGATATAGTAGACATCTTTGCTCTTCTTGATGTATCGATGTGAGTTATGAAATAAACCTCCTTTTGATCATACCAATAATGCTACATAGTGTTGTATCTGATACGGTGATATTACTACACAATTATGAATATGCTGCTATGTTTCACTTGGGGGGTATCACTTATGAGTTGTTTCTCATATGCATATATAATCTTGCAACAATAATGGTGTTCTCTCTAATTTTGATCTCTAGATGTACTCAAGTGTCTTTGACACTCGAGCTAAATTGTATAAAAGAGAAATCCAAATATGATTAATAAGAGAAAATATTTTGTAAATTGATGATGAAAGGAATGGATTTAATTACCATCTTAATATGTTGCAAATCGAAGGGATTGTACCTCTTTCATTTTTTTATGAGACACATCTCTTACCAATTGACCTTCTTCATAACAAATAGGTTTATACCATAGTTACACTGCCTCGGGGGACGACAGAATGGGGGGACAGAGGAGCCTTAATTTGGGGATGGTGGGGGACAAGAGGGATTGTATATACTAAACATACGGTACTTAAAATGCTAGTTATGAAAAGATGAATTGCAATATAAGATATAAATATGTAAAAGAGTAAATACTTGAGCAATTGCATTGAATTGGAACATCAAACATTCAACATGATTAATCGAATCAACAAATAGTCAACACCGGGATGTCCCCCCATCCTCAGTGGAGGTGGCAGAATCTGGTGGCACTATTGGGGATGGGGGAATAGAGTCCCCAAGACCCTAGTGCGTCCCCATCTCCAAAACATGGGGCAAAAATGGGGGGGTGGGGAGGTGGGCCAAGACGCGTCCCCATGTTACTAGGGTTTATACAAAAGATACCAATTACTTTACTTACATAGTTGTTATCTTTGTGACTAGGATAATTATTGTCATTAGTGGTGCTTAACATTAATCTTAATCATGTCTCTTCATGTTTTGTTTAGAGACATTGCTTGCTATAATTATTGCTTCGTTACTAATGTCAATGTGTTGTTAATTTCTATAGCTCGGATAGGTATCTCCATTCCCACGAATAGAAAGTGGTTTGAATTTCTCTAGTGACTTTAAGTAATCAGAAACTTTCAAAATGTACTTGATGAAGTCAAGATAATCTTAGCCATTAAGATTAGATGTTGCCATTGATTATTCAACAAGGAATTATAAGAGGGGATCGATGGTCATTTGAAGAAGTGAGATTCAAAGAAAATTTTGCAGTATTAGCAAGAGCACAAAGATAGAGTTAACAAAAACACTAGTGGAATTTCAGCAATATAAATGGGAAGAATCTCTTGATTTTCTTTTTTGAAGTTTAGTAAAAGTTCCTCATCTACTAAACTAGCTTTCTTCAAGATTTTTCTAAAGGTAATTTGTTCAAAAATATTATGGTTATTACTTAACATATGTTCTTCTCTATTCGTATGATTTTATTTGTGAAAAAGCAATTATGATCTTTGTAATATTTAGAGTGAATTAATTTTCTAATGTAATCTTTTTAGATATAAGCTAAATAATCAGTAACTGCAATAGAAATTTTACGGCAATGTCTTTGCCGATATCAAAACAGTAATTTTTAAATAAATTTAAATTCAAGACACAGTTTTAAAATGATTTTTAATTTAATTTTTAAAATCAATAAATTTCCGATTTGATGCCGACAGACAATTTTTACATGATATTAGAACAGATCTGAGGGCAAAAGAGGTTCATCCGAATTATTTTGGATGTTAACTTTTTTTTTGAAATGATCTCAATAGATTTAAGAAATCACGATAGATTGAATCGTAACCTCAAATGTTGATGTCTAAAAAGCCAGAATTTCCTTATTGCTAAAAGAGAATGGTAGAATTTCCTTCTTGCTAAAAGAGAATGGTATCAGTGTTCGCCTAAAATTTTGTTGGCCTAAAAGAGAATGCTAGAATTTCGTTATTGCTAAAAGAGGTTTGAAAATACTGGATACAATTTTGTGGTCTTCAAATTAAGATGTAGTGTTCAATCCAAATTTAAAATACTTGATGAAGTTTCCAAGATGACTATTTCATCAGTCAGAGTTGCTGCATTAGAAACTCTGATCAAGCTGTACTCGAGATTTTTTTTGGGACTTATATAAGTTATATTCCCTTTTAAAATTTTATTGTAACGATTAAGTGTCCACATACAAATTCTTAATTATTTATATGATTATGTGAAGTGTAAGATTTTGATATATTAAAATTCAATATATTATAAATTGGCAAGAATTATTTATTGTATTATATGATTTAACATTTTGATATGAATAATTGAAAAAAAAAAAATTTAATATGATAATTGTATGTAAATATTAAAATTTTAATAAAATTTAAAATCTATACACTAACTAATTATTTAATTAAAAGTAAAATATAGAAATAAAAGTTGATTTTAAAATACATATTTAAATTTATACAATATATTAATATTTAGGTTGAGTTAATAACTATTCAACTATTAGCTTTTTTTTATAATTTGCATGATTTTTTTCATTTGATTTATATAAAATTATGAAAGATTCTTATACTTTCAAATTATCATCAAATAAAAATTCTTTTGACGATTACATGGTTCTATTTTTAAATTATCTATATATCTTTTTATAAATATTTGCAAAGCATCCAAGGTTGTAAGCATCTATAATAGTGTACATAGAGAATGGAAATATCTTATTAAATATTTTAGAAAAATATTTTGTTATATCTCTATTTCATCTATTTGTTCATTACTTCTCTTTACTAAGTAAATGAATTATATTTTAATAACAATTATGTGTATATATAGGTTAAAAATATGTTAAACAACTCGTATGATCATATTTTAACAAGTGTCACATAGTAACATAAGTTATAATTAAATTATAACTTTTATATAATAATGGTAATATTTAATATAGTTTTTTAAAGATAAAGGAGGGGTGAAAATTTATTCACACTGAAAGAGAAACAAGTACAATCAGAGAAGGGCATCAGACAACCCTATCAAGATCAACCAAGTGATCAAGTTGATTGGACAAGCCCATCGGAAGTTGAGTCTTATCAACAATGTTCCAATTACATGTCAGAAGCCCACTTCGCCAAACAATCAACAACACTATTCCATTCCATGGGAATATGAGTGAAAGTAACAAACTCTAAAGAAGTAGACAAATTATGAATCTGGTCTGCAATCAAAGCTAACTTCCAACTAACAACTTCAGAATGTTGCTGATTCAATAGACATATCACCACTTGTGAATTAGATTCACAGATAAGCCTTCTCCAACCAAGGTCACACACAATCTTTACAACATACAAAATAGCCATGGCCTTCATCAGGTTGGTAGTGTGAAGACCTTTATAAATAGAAAACATAATCTGGATATCTTCCTTACTATCTCTACCAACACCACCAATGCCAATAGAGCCTGGATTTCCCTTGGAAGACCCATCCGTGTTGATTTTAAGAATACCTTGCGGGGGGGCACTCCACTTCCCACCCTATTTATCTTTCGCAAGGGATGTGTACACATCTTTCTTAGTAGATTTCCATGTGAGGGGGGTATATTCAAACAATTTTTGAAAATATCCTCCCCTGTTTCCATGGCCTCATAAGTGTCACATTTTGCAGAAATAGTTTCCCCCAAAGAATGGAGAATTTTCCACCATAAGTGAGGAACCTCTAAAAACTCATCCTTAAAGATACGATGGTTCCTTTCCAACTAGATATGCCAAATAATAAAGGAGGGTCCAAGAGTTCGGGCAACTTGAAGAAATGAAGTCTTGACAGGAGCCTTACCCCAGCGAGCAAAGAATTTTGCCAATGAGGAAACATGCCAATAGGATTGGTTCCACACATTCCACCAAGAGTGCCAAATATGTCTAGTGAAAGAGCATTGGAAAAAGATATGAGAGATATTTTCTTCACTATTCCGACATAGAACACACATTGAGTGTCCTTGGAAGCTACACTTGCATAAATTATCCCATGTAAGACATCGCTTATGGACCACCAAGCACATTAAAAAATTACATTTGGGCCTAGAAAACTTGTACATAGTTTAATTAAGTAGAGTAATGATAATATTTAACATAGTTTAATTAGTATTTTAATATTTATCAAAAAATTCTAGTTTTGAATTTAGAAAGATTAAAAAAGTTATTGCTATGTTTTAAAATTATTTCATATTTATATATTTTAAAAATAATATATTTTTAATATTAAAAATATATACCATTAAATATAATTTCTAATTTACTATATAAATTTAATGCTACTATAGCTTAATTGTATTTATTGTATTAATGTTTAGTTTTATTATATTTAAATTGAAAAATTCTTATTTTTTTTAATATGTTCCATATATTTTCACAATAATGGTAGTGCTTCCTAGAAATCCACCTCTATAACACCCCAAATATAAATATTTGAGCCAATGAAATTGAAGTAAAATAGTTTTTATTAATTTTAAAAATTAAAATTTTCATATATATACATTAGAAAAATAAAAAATCAACTAGTCTATGGAAAATACAATGAGTATTTTATCAACTATATTATAAATTTACTAAATATTTGCCCATAATATTTTTAAAAAGTAACTTTTAATAGATTTTAAAGTTGCTCATTTTTAAATACATTTGACTATATTGAAATTATCATTGGATCTTATGGTAAACTCTTTAAATATTTTTTTACTTTACAAGGGTAAAAACAATTTATAATAGTATTTTATCAGTTTATTCGTTTGATTTTGTATTCCTCAAATAAAATAAGTTTTGTTTGTCTTGAATATAGGATACTAGGTGGCATAATATGTAAAGATTATGTTATATTTGTCTTTAGTACACTTTTCTTAAATGCTAAGACATTTTCATATAGAAGGAGGATATGAAGAACATGATAGATTATTTGTTCAATTGTTGAAGAAGGGGAAGGAGAAGCAAGACACCAAGAAGAAAAGGATGAGGAGAAAGAGAAGAAAGGGAAGAAGAAGGAGAAGGATGAGGTGAAGTAGAATGCCAAGAAAAAGAAGGAATGTGAAGGAGAAGAAGGGGGGAATATGGAAAATGGGGAGGTTGAAAGAGCAATGAAGAAGGAGGAGAGGAAGAAGATGAAGAAAAGAAAGAAGAATAATTAGAAGAAGGAAAAGGAAAAATAGAAGGAGAAGAAAGAAAAAAAGGAAAATGAGACAACAAAAAGGTGAAGGAGAGGAAGAAAAATAAGAAACTGAAGGCGAAGGAAGAGAGAGAAAAAGAAATGAAAGGGAAAGGGAAGGACGAGGAGCAGAAGAAGGAGAAGAAGTAAATGGAGAGGGAGAGAGATGAAAAGAGGGGGAACGAGAAATAGAAGAAATAGGATGTAGATACATAGGAGTGAAAGGTATAGAGAGGTAAGATAAGATAGAGATGGGGAGGGAGACATGAATGTCTATGTGTGTGAATAAGAGACATATAAAGATGGGGGTAGGGAAGTAGACAATGCAATTATATGAATAGTTACAAAATGATAATTAGAGGGGTGGGGTCATATAGGGATGGATAAGGAGAGATAGGCTAGGGGAAGTGAATAAGATGAATGATACGAAGAGAATAGACAAATAGAAAGGTGATAAGTTTGGTATTGATTAAAATCAGGGAGGGAAATACAGTGAGAGACTATGTGTGTATGAGGGAGATGAATATGATGGGAAAGACAAATAAAAAGGAAGGAAGATGGAGAGGAATGGGACGAGGAGAGAGGAGAGTAAGGAGATGAAGAGATAGAATCAAGATATTTGAGGTGATAGATACTACAATGTTGATATACGTAAATCGTTAAATCATAATTAAATAGTAGAAAATTAAATAGTTTACTACCGAATTGGCCAAATTTGCTATAACTCTCTTGCATAGTTCTTTTAATGGTGGCATCTATCTCATTTTGACGTCAATAATGGTAGTAGGGTCAGGTAGAATATTGTCAGGTTAATTTTATTTATGATTATGTTTTAAAAAAAAACATTCTTATAAAAAATTTTTAGTATTCTTAAATAAAAAAATATTTTAATAATTTGTGATATATTCATTAAAGAAAAAATATTTTAAAAATCTTAATTATACAAAAATATTACAAATTATACTTCGCTCATTAGTCTTTATTAATATTACATCTTCAACATCCTATTCAATTGATACTTGTAGGAGATTTTTTTACAAGAAGTTAAATATTGATATTGGTATTATGATTCACCTATGTAATTTTGTTGATTCAGAATCATTGACCAATATTTCATGAGTAGTGGTTCACAAGATCCAATCTCTAAGGGCCCGTTTGGTTGTTGGAATATAAATTAAGCATTGGCATTCATAATGCTAGCTTTAGGATTCTGGAATTTGGAATCCAGATTATGATTAGGGAATTCAATTTGGGATAGTTTGGTTGACCAAGAATTCATTGTGAGAATACAGATTTCCTCCATTTGGTTTTACATTGTGGAATTGGAATACTAGACAAAATAACATGCAAAATAACACAATTAAATGATTCTTGCATCTTGGAATTACACGATAATCTGTATCCTCTAATGATTTATAAATCTAAAAAATTATCGTCTGTCATTGCAATTGGAAAAAAATATTTTTAATTTCCATTGTAGATCAAAAGACAAATTATCCCCATTTTAAACCGTAAAAATGAAATAAATCATTTTTTGTTTCTATTGTGACTAAATGTGATTCTCACCAGTGCTATCATTATCACAACTAAAGCTTTAATTGTGTTTCAACTAGTCTCCCGTTGAATCATTAATGTACACCCAAATGATTTCCAAAACACACCTCAAAAGCTTCTCCTTCACAATGAATGTAGGTGGACATATACAAAATCCTCTACCATGAAAATAGAGAGCAGAAGGACAAATTGAAGGTAGATTCTCAACCAAATGCCAAGTTCCTCATTTTTGCAACATCCTTGCTTCACCTTTTCAGACAGAGAAACATTGATTACCAGATTGTGGATCTAGTGGAGAATGATGCTAATAAATAGTCAAATTTGAAATATACTATGAGTCTCCTATACATTGATGGAATGAATCAACAACCAAACACAACAAATAGATTGGCAAGTAATAGCGGAAATTTTCCCCTCCATTTAAAAAAATTAAATTTAAAAAAATTTGTGCAAAAATAGGTGCCCCCAAATGGGCATCCGGATGTCAAACCTAATTAAATTTTACTTTAGTTACAAATCCTCATTTTCAAAAGATGGGAATTAAAACGAGAATTCCAAATAATAAGTATTTTTGAAGGAATTTGGAATACTTGTTTTGGGGATCAAATGTGGATACCAGATTCTACTTTTTCCCAATTCAAATTTTGATTGTGCGGACCCAAAGAATGGATTAAGTTTTTCTTTAGAATTTTGATTGCTAATTCCATTTTAATTCCAACTACCAAATAGGCCCTAATGGGAACATGAAACACTTAATGCTCATTCCATCCATGTGATTTTTATAGAGGTGAAGTGCATAGATTTTGTTTTGATGCATTCACAATTGGATTATTGAAGATTTTGTATTAATTTCCATGATGTGTCATGTTTTTATCCATGAAAGTATTTTTAGAAAAAAACAAAATGGACAGAAAATAATTTAATAAATACAATGAGATATATGTAAGAGGAAATATGGATAAATAGAGATAGAGATGCAAATAAATATATACATACAAGTCTAGGGAGACACAGAGGCCAAGATATAATAAAGAGAGGTAGAGGGATAGGTCAAACTAGGAGGTATGGAGTGGAGGTAAAGAGATAAAATTATAAAGATCTATAGGATGATAGATGGATAGTAGATAAGTGGATACATTTATAACATTAAAGAGAAATAATAGAAATAGGATATAGATAAAGAGAGGTGAAAAATCAAATTGATTGTTGTCTTAGCCATAAATAGAAACAAAACATCATTCATGCAAAGTTAATCCCCATGGAAGAAAGGGTTTCATCTACCACTACCTAGTGTTTAATGTTAATTTTTCTAACCAAAATTTAAAAAATGGCCCTACTATGGTTTTTTTAAAATATATCATTTCATATTGATCCCTAACCCCTGTGCTCTCCAATCATCACTAAATTTTGACAAATTAGATAGAAAGAGGAAAAAATGATGATGACCAATCAGAGAATAAAAATTATGACCAATCTTTTCACATAAAGAATAAATGAAATCATTTAATATATATAAAACTATCGGCACCCTTGCACCCTTTAAAGGTGCAAGTGCTAGTATACTTACGGGTCAACCAACTCACAACATGAACACAATCTTAAGAAAAATGGTAGCAAAAGTGTGTGGTGGATGCACAATTAATAAAAAACAAGAGTGAATGAATAAGCGATACACAACTTTCTTTTGTAATAAATTCCACATCTTGCAACTTTCTTCTTATTTATTTCGAGTGCATCTTAATTTTTATTCATTAAGAGCCATAAATCAAGTCTCTCACATGTTCAACAATCTTTCATTGTGGAAGATTAAGTTGGTACATGGAAAATGACTCAGAGATTACTTTGGTAATTCAAGATATTCTCAATAGCCTCGCTTCAAATCCAGGGGAAAACAATGTGGGAGAGAAACCCCCAATTTCCCCTATTTTGGCCATTGATTTAATCTTTTGTTTATGTAATTCAATGTTATTTACAATTGGTTAACTATTAAGTTTGAGTAATAGGAACAAAGATAGTCCAAAATTTGTCACCTTTTTAAATTACTAATAATGTTAATACAAGAAGGCACTTTGCATGTATTTTACATTATATATTCCTTTGTTAGTATTTTTGCAAAGTCTTATTATTTTAGAGGTCGCTTTAAAATCTAACAAGATATCCTAGTTCCTAAGTTAGTATGAGTTGTTTGAATGCATATTTCAAGGTAAATAGTGAGAAGATATAGACCATGAGAAAAGCATGAGAATACTTAATTAAATAGTTCTCATTCTTCTTTTTATAGTTGGAGGTTGATTGGGATAAATGACGGTTTATTTCATATTGTAAGCAAAAGAAACTCTCCAATTAAGGGAGATCACTTTGGAATCTTCTTCATATAATCAGAGGTCCTTGATCATTTACTTATAAATGAAAAGCAATACACAGAGCAAGAGTAAAAACATAGTATATAAGGAACAAACAAAGTCAATCAAAAAATATACAGAACCCACTCAAGAAACTAATTACATTTTTATTGTTCATTCAACATCATCACTCTATAACGTGCCTTTCAACATCATCACTCTATAACATTCCTTTCATTGCATATTTAAAAAAGACATATTGCATGCATAAATTTCAAGAGTAATAAAAAAAAGGGTGCCAAAAACCAATTTGAGAGTCTAAAATGGACACCAACGTCTAGAAAATTCATAAAATTAAATTTTGTAATAAATTCTTCAACTCCTCACAATCAACTCTCATGTGTGTGGTTAACACATTTAGAACCAGTCTAACATGATGTTAGCAGATTGAATGTACAAATTATGATTTCATTTTCTTCACACACATGTAACATTCTCCCACTTGAAGCGAATGAAGTGATTTTTAACCAGAACTATAGACATCAAATCATCCCAAACCTGCTAAATCTATACATAGTTCATGTTTTTCTCTTGGAAAAAATTCCATGAATATATCAATAGGGTTTTCATCTATAAGAATATTTTCTAAGTGTGATAGTCCTTCCTCCAACACCTGCCTAATTCAATGGTCCCTCAGGTCAATATGCTTGGTTCATGAATGGAATTTTGGTTTTCTGGCCAAATGATTGGCACTCTTTGACGTTCCCTTTACTAATTTTCCAACTACTTTTTTCAAAACGTGTGGAGTACCTTTCATCATCCAAACATCCCATAGATATTAGAATCGTATGCATCTTTGGAACATGCCTAACCGGTCTTAGTAAAATAATTTATCCATCCTTTGATTTAATTAGGAAATCTTCAACTTCAACAATATTATGAAAATGATCATCTCCCAAATGCACTCGATCGTGATTACTACGATTATACACAATCAAGTTATCATTATTTGGGGTTAAAGTACTATATCTAAAAAATTTAGTGTTAAAAATTTGTTCAGTGCTCCCCTCGGGATTTGTAACAAGGGCTTAACAGCCTCCTGTGTACTATAAGTTGAGTGGTTGTATCAAGCATTGAAAGATCAGTCTTTTGATGAAAAGACAACCTTGCTCTAACAAGTGGTATTAGAGTTTGGTCACAGGTTCGAATCCTCAAACCCTTGGGTAACACCGAGGGGGAAATTGTTAGAAATTTGTTCAGCACTCCCCTTGGGATTCATGACAAGGGCTTAATTGCCTCTTGTGTACTATAAGTTGAGTGTTGTATTGAACATTGATAGATTAGTCTTTTGGTGCAATGACAACCCACTCTAACATTTAGTTCTTGTTCATGCGTTGGCCATAACTTGCATCAAAATATTTGAAATTAGAATCTTATTTATTTTTTAAGTGTGTAGATTCAAGGTGGAACAAAAATATGTAAAGTTTTTGGAATTGGTCAAGTAGATCAAAAGTTATTAAAGAAATGATAGACATGTGTCTGTGAGGCTTGTCAAGACACTGGTAAAGAAAAATAAATTTCGCTATGTTAATGTTGTCCAAAAATTGGAAAACTTTATGGTTAGAGAAATAAGAAGACATGTGAGATTATGGTGGTAACTTTAGAGATACCTACTTGATCAATTGTAAACCTAATGAGGATGAAGTCAAGAACTAATGTTGGAAGATGAAAAAATGTGTAAAGAAACTAAAATGGAGAGGAAATGGGCTTTCAAGCCTTAGGGTCTTTTACCAATAGTTTTTCGAAGCCTAAACTATGATCGGATTTTGATGTCCATCATAACACACTTAGGTTCTGAAAAGCACAACTTGCATTTGTAGTTCTCCATAATGTAATCACATTTTGGAGATGTAAAGACATCTCTCTCTCTCTCTCTCTCTCTCTCTCTCTCTCTCTCCATCATTAACTAAATTTATCTCTATCTTATCTCTCTACCTCTCCCTCTTCTCTTTTCCTCATATATCTCACACTCTTCTCATTCTCATGGCTCCCCCTCTCTCTCTCCCCCCCTACCTCCTCCCCTCACTCTTCCCCTTTCCTCTCTCTCCTCCTCCCTCCTCGACCCTCTCCCCCCTCCCTCCATTCTTGCCTTCCTATTTCTATAGAATGTATATGCATTCTGGGGAAAATGTTAATGTTGGTTTTAGGTTTCCATAATGCAAAAGCAATGAGAGAAAATATATACGATATCCTCTTAATAACCTAGAAACCAACAATACAATTTGTTTTAAGTTACCATTGTTGTTTGACAGGGACTGTAGCAATTAGGTTTGCAAATTTATTTTGTTACTTTTGCTTTGAATTGATTAATTTGTGTTGTTTTTTAGTTAGTTATTTTATATTATAATAAAATGGTGCTCGTTTTTATTTTTCATTTTATTTGATTGTGGATTTTCATGATCCAAAGTAATTAAATGAATGTATGTCACTTCATCTAGATTGTTGTACACTTACATGATCAAGTGACATGCATTCATTTAGAAGTTTAAATGCAACATCATTAGCTATTTATACTAGACAAATTGCATGCCTTTTCTCTTTTTGGGTTGACTAATGTTCTTGTAAACATTTGTAAATCCTAGATACATACTAACTTCCCAAAGAACTACAAATCAACCAGAGTAAAGCATCAATGGATTTTGACCATATAGTGACCTTAGTTGAACAAATTAATTTCTCTATTACGTAGGTTAAATCAATTTAAAGCTCAATTTATTAGTTCATTAAATGTTGACTTTGGTATTAACTTATCATTCTATTTAATACAGGTCATGCATATGTAGTAATTGTAGATGAGAAGAATGAAGAATTAACAAATTACTTTTTGTGTCATTGTATTAAAACCAAAAAGGAATTGACAACTACAATAATTGATGGAGAGGAATACCTACTAGGATTTTTGTTGTCATAGGGGCATGGCTTAGATGATACTTAGTAGCTAGTGTTAGGATAAAACCAATGACATAAATAACAATTGCATGCAAATATAAAAAATATCAGAAAATAATAGATCGCACAAAAGAGAACACAAGACACCAAGATTTAACATGGTTCACCCAACCCCCGGGCTACCCACCAAAAAACAAGTCCAATATTCTTATGATCTAGTGACTACAACCTGATTACAATTTGTAATCCCTTACAGCTCAATACTGTTGCAAGAAGCAATTTTTGCATCACACTCTATGAAAAACCCCTAACCCTAAGCTCTTTTATACAAGTATTTTTACCGCTTTAGGATTATAATTAATTATTACATGTCAACCCAAAATTCTGATAAAATAGGACCCAAATTTTTTTTGCCCCAAAGAATTATGAAGTATGTACAATACTTCCTTGATCAATCACCACAAACTAATAGCTGGATCCATTGTATGTGTACCTCTTAAACTATTTTTATCACAAGTCTTGCATTAATTTGGGTATTAAACTCATTTTATTATTCTATAAAATGCAGGTATCCTGTCAAGAATTATAATGCCTTATTGTTTGAGGACTTTGAGATACATAGACATATTCTTTATTACTGTAACCTTATGTTGTAACAAATATTCAATTGATTAAGTCTCATGGTAGTCCTCTTAACAAGAATTTGTGAAAAGTTCATGAATCTGACCATGAGGAAATACTTGTCAAAATAAGGGTTAGAGATGATCCAAAAGGTTATCTTGATTAATTTTGGAAATCTAGAAGAATGATTATGCAATACGGTGCAATGATTTTGAAAATTCTATGTATATCTTCGAGGTTCTCTATGTACAGATTTAGAGGCCAAATTTTGTATATATAAATGACAATGAGATGCAATGTGCATATTTAAATGTCAAATTTTGTATATATAAATGGTAATGAGCTACCATATGCCCATTAGATGCAAAATTTTCTATAAAAGGGCAATGAGTTGCCTTGTGCATATTAGCCAAATTTTATGTAAAAGGGGCAATGAGTTGTCATGTGCATGTTATATGCCAAATTTTGTAATAAAAGGTGAAATTGACCTAATTAAAAAATATACTATTGAAATGCATGTATTAAAACCTCTCAATCCCTATCTTTGAAGAATATGGCATTTAGTTTTGATCATTTTGTCTTATAAGTTCATTTGGTGATGCGAAGGGAAAATTTCCACACTAATGTTTCAATGATTTGATCATAGCAATAGTTCAACTCTTTGAGACTCGATCCTTTACCCTCTTTACAAGGTCCCTCAAACCACTCAAACTCATCTAGCAACTTTAATTGTTCTTCTTGAAACCTTCTAAAGTATTCTCACACCTTATTCAACATGTTTCAAGGGTTCTTGAACTCACATTTACCAAAATTGGCATCAAAACCCTTTACCTAATTACAACTAGGCCTTATTCCCTATTAGCCCTTTATGATTTCTTTTCCCCACTTTTCTCAAATATTTTCCACAAAACTTCAAAAAAATACATATTCAAATATCTTTTTGGAATTGACATGACATATGCTAATGGTTCCTACCACTCTTTTTTATAGTATGATCCAACATGATATGTCCCAAAAATCGGCCTAATTAGGCCACTTTTACAAAGAAACTATGAACAGACATTCAAGACAAACCCCTAAACCTTGAAACAATCTCAAGATCCCAAACAAAGGATTTTCACACTTTTAGGACCAACCACTATTCGGTTGACCACAAAACCCTCCTATTCAGGGCCTAAAAAGTATGGCTTTTCTTCAAACTATGATCTCCCAACACTTCTAGAACCAAACCAAGGTGGATCCATTGAATGTTCAATGTATCCAAACATATACTAACATAAAAAGTTTCCATTATGTGGATAGTTCCTCCAATCCAATACTTTTAACCTCATTCTGTGTACCCTTTTTGAGCAATTTGACTCACAACCTTGATAATAACCATCCAATATTTCTATTCTTGCATGAATTATGATAGTACAAGTTTATGACAATGTCTCACATTCATCCCACAATGTAATGTCCCCTTTCTAGCATTCATAGCATGATGTTGTCATTAGCCTATTTCCCCACAGTCCCGTAGGCTAACTAGGACATTAAAGGGGCTTAGAGGCCATTTGGCCTAGACAGTTTCAGTTGCAGGTCTTTTTGAGGGGTTCTGGGGCAACTTTGGGCATACTTACTATTTATAGTAAGTCATCTTGGACATGGCCGGACATTCAGTCACAGTGGTATGTCGATGGTAATTGTTTAAAATCGACAGGAAAACTTATTTATCATTGATAAGATTTGTTATGCATTGATAAAGCCATTTTATAAAGTTAAATTTAAATATTTAACTTTATTAATGCATAGACTATAGTTTGTGGGAAATATTTAAATTAAAAGAGTTCCCTTTATTTTTATAACACATTGGAGACATAAGGTACATAAAGGGAGTTATGTTTTATCCCACATTGAGAAAACGAAGGATTGAGCTCTTGTGAGAACACTATAAAAGAAATGGAAGAGCTTTTTTTTTGTATGCTTGGATGAAGATTAATGTTATGTTGCTGGATATCTGATTATCGGGCTTGGAGGACTGAATCCCTCTTTGCTAGCATTCTCTTCACTATTGGAAGACACAGTCAGGAGGATCAAGGGTGTTTTCACTTCAGGAAACACACTGGGTTTCATTTGGGGCATTCGCATAAAGAAATTTACAAGGGTTTGAGGTGCAGATCTGAAGTTAGTTATTGCTATAGTGCCGCATGAACAGTATTTTGCTACAGTCGGCATGAACAGTATTTTGCTACAGTACGGCTTGAACAGTGTTGGTATCAAGTTTACTTGTTTTTCTGGCTGATTAGAAGTTTGGAGGGCTGCCGACTACATCTGCAAAATACTAGGGCAACTAATTCCAGGTTTCTTCTATCAAATTTTGATACTTTGCATAATAATTGTTGAATACAAGTCGGAATAGTTGTTGCAGCCTTTAAGGTAGCTATAAGTGCACATCTACATTTAAAAATCACCCTTTTATCAGCAGATTGAAAGAGTTTCTAGATTTTTCATATATTGTTGAATGTGTGCCAAGTGTTTGTGAAAATGTTATGATGTGTATTATGCATTTTAATGTCACTTCATAGTTGTTCGTAAATCTACTCATTGGAAAGCAATTTATTGAGGAAATCAGATTTATGAGTTTGCATACAAAGTGTTTGACAATATTCCTTAAGTTAAATTTCTACAAGTCAAAGTTCAAATCAGGGGAGGATATTACAGTGGTATCAGAGCTATAAGTCCTGCCATCCTGTGGAGGTCTTATAGGAAATTTGGAACTGGTGGATAGAGGGGAAAGTGTTTGATGAAATGTCAAAACACTAAAATCAGAGCATTTATGTTTGAGCATGCGACAGGGGCCTTATAATTTTCGCAATACCAGAGCAAGACAAAGTAGGAGTTCAGACTTGCAAAGCAAACAGTCTAGTTCATCCGTACAGGGGGGTATAGAATCTAGCCATACAGACACAACGGAGGTATTCTTTGATCAAGACAACAATATGGGTGATCGAGATGACAGGAATACAAGATTAGGTGGAGGCGAGAATGCCGGTCCAGAGCCTGGAGAGGAAATATTCTTACAGTTATTAGAGACCTTGGTATAGGGTCAGCGAGTAGCAGAACAAAGGGCACAGGAACAGAATCAGAGATTGGATCTTATGATGCAGATGATGGCTCGTCAAATGGGGTTGAATGCTAACATGGGTGGAGGAAATAATCAGAATGGTAACAATCAAAATGGAAATGATCAGGATGGGACACATAATGGAGATGAACAAGTTGGGAACAATTTTGGTCATGCACCCCAGCGAGCTAGGACAGTGAGTTCAAGGCCCATGATTCCTACATTTCCTCCTAGAGCTCCAGAGCAGCTCATACCAGAGCCCCAAATTACTGATATACAAGACCAGTTGAGGAGAGATTGGGAAGCCGGAGGGCCAGATTTTACTGCTGCAATTACCTTTAGGGAGTATATGGATGTGCGGATGAAACATATGCCACGTGGACATGACAGGAACCAGAGCTATGAGCTATGGAAGAAAGTAGAGAGACTTGAGTTACCATATTATGATGGCTCAAGAAATTCTACAGCAAGAGCTTGGGTTCAAAAGCTTGACACATACTTCCAATTGAACCCTATGCTTGAGGAAGAAGCTATTAAGTATGCAGCAATTCATCTGGATGGGTTAGCACACGAGTGGTGGCATCATGGTATGGTCACTATGGGACATGCACACATTACCTCATATGTGGAGTTTACAGAGAGGCTGATTGAACGTTTTGATAGGAAGGATCCAGAACTCCATTTCAAGGAGTTAGCTCAACTTAAACAGTGGGGATCATTGGAAACATACATTTTAGAGTTTCAGAAACTTGTCGTGTTAGTAACAGATGTATCTGAATGGAGGATACTAGTTCTATTTATGGATGGGTTAGCTGATCCGTTGAGAGGGTGGATTAAAGCTCTCAACCCTCCCACTTTGCAGGAAGCCATTAAGAAAGCTCGTGACATGGATTCCTCTTCATCTTCAAAAAATAAATTCCAGGCAAAGAGTTTCCCTTCAAGGAAAGATAAGGACAGGAAACCTTTTCATAAAGAGGTTCAACCAGCTAAGGATGAAAGTAAGAGGTTGGACAATGAGACACTTAATGATCTTAGGAAGAAGAAGCTTTGTTTTCATTGCAGGGAGCCTTGGGATTTGTCACATAAGTGTCCATTGAAAGAAAAAGCTAAGCAGATGGAGTACTTTTCAGCCGAAGAGTCAGTAGACGGAGATTCAAAGCAGTCATCCGAATTAGATGGAGATGATGATAGTTCTTCACAGGAGGAAGCACGCGGTGATAGCACGATAGCTCAGTTGTCAAGTATACAGGAGGCCGTCACTTTTAGAGTTAGGGGAACCTTGGATGGACAGAGAGTTGTGGCACTCATTGATACAGGGGCGACACATAACTTCATTGATGAGAAGTTTGTGACATGCAGAGGGCTACATACAAAGGAGCATAGGGGATTTAAGGTGATGGTTGCCGATGGCTTCAAAATTGAATGTACCAAGAAAATCTCCAACTTGCAGCTTCGTTTGGGAGATTATGACATGATAGGAGATTTCTTTGTGGTCAACATTGGTGATCAGGATATGGTGCTTGGGATGAACTGGATGAAGTCTTTGGTAGAGTTTACATTTAACCTTGAGAAAATGGAAATGAGGTTTGAGGCAAATGGTAAGAAGATAGTGCTCAGAGGTTTGTCAGATGGGAGACTTCGAGTGGTGTCACTCAAGCGGATGCAGAGTTTCTTTAGACATGATCAGGTGTAGTGGGCAGCAGAGTTTAGAGTAATGCCTGAGATGACATAGCATCATAAACAAGAGTATCCACCTGATGTACAAAAAATAATAACCAAACATACTAAGGTGTTTGGTGAGATACCTCCAGGGAGACCCCCGGATAGGGGAATCGAGCATGTTATTGAATTAGAGGAAGGGGCTAAGCCAGTTATCATCACACCTTACCGCCATCCGAAGAGATGTAAGGATGAAATAGAAAAGGCAATTAAGGAGTTGATTGACATGGGGCACATACGGCCAAGAAAAAGTCCTTTCGCTTCTTCAGTAGTATTGGTGAAGAAGAAGGATGGTACAATGAGGATGTGCATTGATTATAGGGAGCTAAACAAGAAGACAATCAAGAACCGATACCCTGTCCCACGCATTGATGAGCTTATTGATGAATTGCATGGTGCATGCTACTTCTCCAAGATTGATTTGAGATCCGGCTACCATCAGATACGGGTTAGAGAGGTGGATGTGGAGAAGACAACTTTTAGATGCCACTATGGACATTTTGAGTTCTTAGTCATGCTCTTTGGGTTGACAAATGCCCCTGCCACTTTCCAATCCTGTATGAATAGAGTGTTCAGAGATCAGTTGAGGAAGTTTGTGTTGATATTTTTTGATGATATACTGATATACAACCGTACTTGGGAGGAACATTTGAAGCATATTGATACAGTGCTCAGTATTCTAGAGATGGAGTCATTATATGCCAAGATGAGTAAATGTGAGTTTGGGATGACAGAGTTGCTCTATCTAGGGCATATTATTAGTGCAGGAAGTGTTCGGGTTGACCTAGACAAGATCAGGGCCATTCTAGATTGGCCACCATCGAGGAACACTTCACAACTCAAGGGATTTCTCAAGCTTTGTGGGTTCTACCATAGATTTGTGAAGGGATTTTACAGATAGCAGCACCACTTACAGATTTGACGCGGAAAGATAGTTTCAAGTGGTCAGAGAGGGCTCAAGATTGTTTTGACAGGTTTAAGGAGCTGATGAGTACATGTCCTATTTTAGCCATTCCAGATTTCACCAAGCCCTTTGAGCTGCAGTGTGATGCCTTGGGAGAGGGCATAGGAGCTGTTCTCATGCAAGACAAACATCCCATCGCATATGAGAGTAGAAAATTACGAGGTGTGGAGAGAACCTACAACATCTATGAGAAAGAGATGCTAGCAATCATGCACACGCTAGCTAAGTTCAGGCAATACTTAGTGGGAAGCCGATTCACAGTAAAAATAGATCATAATAGCTTGAAACATTTCCTTGGACAGAAGGACCTTAATGACAGGCAACCGAAATGGGTGAGTAAATTACAGGCCTATGATTTTGACATAGCCTATGTCAAAGGGAAGAAAAATATTGTTGTAGATGCTTTATCTAGAAGGCCTCATTTGGTTGCTGTTGGGATAGTCATGGATGATTGGAGAGAGATGATCTTGGTAGAATATGCTAAGGATAGTTGGGCATCTAGCATTATTGAGGGAGCTATTCAAGATAGTCGATACACTGTCGTAAATGATCTGATCATCTACAAGGAAAGGATTTATTTAGTACCCGGGTCTGCTATGAAGCAGAAGATTTTGAGGGCATTTCATGATTCACCAATGGCAGGACATCCCGAATTCTTTAAGACATATCGACAGGTGAGAGAGCGCTTCACTTGGAAAGGACTCAAATCAGAGGTGCTTCAGTTTGTGAGGGAATGCCCTGTGTGTTAGCAGAACAAACAGGAACATTCTTTTTCGGGTGGTTTACTATAGCCCCTACCCATACCAGAGAAGAAGTGGGATAGCATTTCCATGGATTTTATCATAGGCCTCCCCAAGGCACAGGGTCAGGATTGTATCTTTGTTGTGGTAGACAGATTGACGAAATTTGCACATTTCTTTGCAATTTCGTCTACATATTCAGCAACACAAACAGTAGAACTATTTTTTCAAGAGGTATTCAGACTATATGGGATACCACGGAGCATAGTCAGTAACAGAGACAACAGATTTATGAGCCACTTTTGGCAGGAGTTGTTCAGGTTATGTGGAACAGAGCTCACTCTGAGTACCAGCTACCACCCCCAAACTGATGGGCAGACATAGATAGTGAACAAATGGGTTGAGGGGTACCTTCGAAACTACATTGCACGAGAGCAGAAGGCTTGGGTGAAGTGGCTACATCTAGGGGAGTACTACTATAATACCTCTTTCCATATGTCTATTCAAATGTCCCCTTTTATGGCACTATACGGGTATGATGCTCCTAATTTTTTGGATTTGTTATTTGGGGACAGCAAGGTGCCTAAGGCAAAGGATACTTTGCAGGAGTGCCAGGACATTATGCGATCCTTGAAGGAAAATTTGCAAAAAGCACAAAATCAGCAGAAGCAATATGCTGATCAGCACAGGGTTGAGAGGTCTTTTGAGGTGGGAGATATGGTGTACCTCATGTTATAGCCATATAGACAGTCCTCTCTCAAGAAGAGTGGAGCAGAGAAATTGAAACCATGCTACTATGGACCGTTCAAAGTAATCAGGAGAGTGGGCAAAGTAGCTTATGAATTGGAGTTGCTTGCAGACAGTAAAGTGCATAATGTGTTCCATGTGTCACGCCTTAAGAAGGCATTGGGTCACAATGTGGTGCCTTCAGTAGTATTTCCACCTCTTGATGATGAGGGAAAGCTTATCTTGGTTCCCGAGGCCATACTTGACTCCATGGAGAGGGTGCTTCGTAGGAGGACTATCAGGGAGTATCTAGTGAAGTGGAGGAACCTACCTGTCGAGGATGCTACGTGGGAAAATGAGCAGATATTGCAGCATCTAGAGCTGAAATTGATTGAGGACAAGCAATTTTGGGAAGGGCAGACTGTAATGTCGTCTTTCTAGTATTCATAGCATGATTTTGTCTTTAGCCTATTTCTCCACAGTCCTGTAGGCTAACTAGGACATTAAAGGGGCTTAGAGGCCATTTGGCCTAGACAGTTTCAGTTGCAGGTCTTTCTGAGGGGTTCTGGGGCAACTTTGGGCATACTTACTATTTATAGTAAGTCATCTTGGACATGGCCGAACATTCAGTCATAGTGGTATGTCAATGGTAATTGTTTAAAATTGATAGAAAAACTTATTTATCATTGATAAGATTTGTTATGCATTGATAAAGCCATTTTATAAAGTTAAATTTAAATATTTAACTTTATTAATGCATAGACTATAGTTTGTGGGAAATATTTAAATTAAAAGAGTTCCCTTTATTTTTATAACACATTGGAGACATAAGGTACATAAAGGGAGTTATGTTTTATCCCACATTGAGAAAACGAAGGATTGAGCTCTTGTGAGAACACTATAAAAGAAATGGAAGAGCTTTTTTTTTGTATGCTTGGATGTAGATTAATGTTATGTTGCTGGATATCTGATTATCGGGCTTGGAGGACTGAATCCCTCTTTGCTAGCATTCTCTTCGCTGTTGGAAGACACAATCAGGAGGATCAAGGGTGTTTTCACTTCAGGAAACACACTGGGTTTCATTTGGGGCGTTCGCATAAAGAAATTTACAAGGGTTTGAGGTGCAGATCTGAAGTTAGTTATTGCTATAGTGCCGCATGAACAATATTTTGCTACAGTCGGCATGAACAATATTTTGCTACAGTACGGCATGAACAATGTTGGTATCAAGTTTACTTGTTTTTCCGGCTGATTAGAAGTTTGGAGGGCTGCCGACTACATCTGCAAAATACTAATTCCAGGTTTCTTCTGTCAAATTTTGATACTTTGCATAATAATTGTTGAATACAAGTCTGAATAGTTGTTGCAGCCTTTAAGGCAGCTGTAAGTGCACATCTACATTTAAAAATCACCCTTTTATCAGCAGATTGAAAGAGTTTCCAGATTTTTCATATACTGTTGAATGTGTGCCAAGTGTTTGTGAAAATGTTATGATGTGTATTATGCATTTTAATGTCACTTCATAGTTGTTCGTAAATCTACTCATTGGAAAGAAATTTATTGAGGAAATCAGCTTTATGAGTTTGCATACAAAGTGTTTGACAATATTCCTTAAGTTAAATTTCTACAAGTCAAAGTTCAAATCAGGGGAGGATATTACACACAAGAAACAAAAGATACAAAATATAATAGAGATTTCATTCCATTAGGATTTCACTAAATAAACAAAAAACTGTCAACACTATATATGACCAATCAACAAATGGAATAGAAGAATGGATTGAAAAGTCATTGTACCAATGTTTTTGAATGAAGGAAACACTATATAATTATATGCAACAAATACCAATGGGTTCTTACTTCAATAAAACCAATAATAATTCAAAGATTAGTAGAATCACTTCATTTCTTAAAAACTCTTGTTATAGTCCGTATAGTAACATTGGATGATGCCTTACTTCATTATTCTCCCCTTTTTCAAGGTATTAAATATGTTATTATAACTGATATTCAACCTCCCAAACTAACTACAACTACCCAAGGTTAACAAAAAGCCTCCAACTTCTTGCTTTTTCTAAGTAGTCATTATTTAAATTCCTTGAATTGCCTTGAATCTCGCAATAATGATTAGAATCACCTAATTCCCCTTGCTAGACCCATCAAATACCATGTTTTTATTTGGGCAATTTGACAATATTTTTCAATAATGGCATTTTTTGCAATATTTGATACTTGATCCTAATTATGATTTTACATATCATATTTCTTAATTTTAAATTTTAGTTGACATTATATGCATCATTTATCCCTATTAAGACCTACTCCATTCCTTGAAATCCCTTTTATGGAAAATTATGTCATTTGATCATATGGTCCTTATTAGGACTATTATGATTTACATTTACTTTAATTACATCAAATTCCATGATTAGCTTCAAGACATAATAGTTAGGTCCTTTAGACCCATTTTTCCATTGATCAAGCCTTAATGGCTTATGGGATCTAATTTCTTGGTTGGGTGCTCTCACATCATTTGGTCTATGTGTAATGGAATACATTATGATGTTCACTTGGTATTTTGATAGATCATGAATGTAAAATGTTAAAGTATTTTCTTAATAATTCAATCATATTGATTTAATTATTAAGTCACTTATTATCTCTAGTTTACTTAAGCTAACTTTGGGCATATAATAATAATTTTTTATTAATTATTATCATGCAACTAGGTTTTATCTTTTATGATTTTGATCTCCTTTATAAGGATTGATCTCTTTGTAATAATTATTTCATTCAATACAATTTTCAATTCTTTTTTGCACATCAATAATGTCTTATTTGTGGATCTCTAAATTCTAGCCTCCATAACTTTTTCTTCTCTCTTTCTGTAACTAGTGTTTGCATGTAGATGATTCTTGGGAGTTGTGGGGTTGATCTTTCATCAAATTCAACATGGTATTAGAGCTTCAAATATTCATGTCCTTGTTTGATTCTTGAGAGCCGCAAGTCATGATGTCAGTATTTGCTGAACCAAAATTTGAGTGCCATTCGCCCATCATTGTTTGACTTATTTTATCCTAAAGACCTATTGGTGGTTTTTTTTCATGTCTTGGGCATACAAAATTAGTTTTTGAAAAATATTATATCATCCAAAATCTCTTTCCAAGGCCATCATGATGGTGCAGGACAGTTAGATTTTTGATGTTGTTTGGTTTCTTATTTATGCAGTAAAAGCCAAAAGTTCTATTTTGCACTCTGGGAGACATATCTTGAGCATTTGATCTTTGATTTCAAAATTATTTATATTGTTGGAAAGGTATTTATGTACTTTTTCTAGTGATGCTAGTTGTTTTTCCAGATTCTATTGTAGGCACATTTTATTCAATTTTTTGCTTTTTTACACTTTGATGGATATCTTGGTTGTTTCAAGTCCAGGGATTTGATTTCATTGCTTCAGATGATTCATCATGAGTTGTACTATCTATTATACCATCCTTATGTATCTTCTTGTCTATTTAGACATTATTTGTATGCATTTTTTATAAATGCATTGAGATAAAGTACCACTCTATTGCATTTAGGGATCTTGCACATCTTTGTGTTTTGTTGTACTCATACTACATTATAAGTGCCTTGGGGGGTTTCATGTTGGCCATATTCACCATCTTCCTTTGTAAAGTGAGTGTTCCTTCCATGAAATTAGCCTCCTGATGTGTCAATGACACATGCCATTATAGGTGTTTAAACTTCTTTTGCACTCTCGATGTTCCTAGTACTTTTTTCTGTAGGAGATATTGCATTGTGTTTTAGTGTCCATGTCTTGTTGGAATATTCAAATAGGAATAATGCTTCTGAGAGGGGGGGTGAATCAGAAGTATTGCACTTTGACCATTAAAACCTTTTAACTAAAAATAGATTGCATGCATATAAACATATCAAACAACCATGAAAAACTAACATGTACCACCACATAACACTTGAGATTTTGGTAACCTAGAAACCCTCCAGGAATAAGAAGGTAAAATTGGGGTGGGGATGATACCCACACAATTATTGCAGCAATAATGTTTGACCACTTTTGATGGTCTGCCCTGTTAAAGGCCTGCCCTATTAAAGGCTTTACACTGTGTCAATAGTGACCTGGTTAAAGGATTTACAAACACTTTACATGGAGTGTTACCTTGTTAAAGGATTTAATCACCTATTTAAAGGATCTACAAAATAGCTGTTAAGCTAACCTATCAACATAGGATTTCCTTTCTAATACAATGGCTAGAGAGTATTAGACATAATAAACCTGATAGCTTACAATCCTTTGATTGCTGAATACAGGCACTTGTTCTGCTTACTCTGATCTTGATCCTTTGAAATCTGATACTCATTTGTATCCCTTGCTTTTTTCTTGATCAACCAAATATTTTACTCCTGCTCTGTTCCTCTAAGCCTTTTTACTCTTCCATTCCGAAATCCAATATAATTTCTTCATACACTCCTTCATTTGTCATCCTGATTCTATGAGATTTCGTCTTCCTTATAAAGACATTCAAAAACTTAGGGTTAGATATGGATCTATGATCCATATTATATCTATGTTTCCCTTCTTATTCCTTGCACTTTTCTTATTGGTTGCATGCCTTCTCCATTTTTCTTATTAGCTGCATGTAGATTGCATAGGAAATACAAAAGATTTGATCTTATAATTTTAATCTTTCAAGATTCATCATATGTCAGCCATGAAAATGATTTACATCTAAATTAGTGAAGTTACAGATTTATATGTGCATTCTATGTTACTCGACACTTACTGATTCCTGATGCTCGGTACATATAACAAATTGGCTTACTCGGCTCCTGTTGTATTTCTGTTTTGCTTAGCATCATTTGTGACTCAAAACTTAAATATTACTCGGCTCCTATATCATGCTCAACACCTAAAGGTTGCTCGGCACTAGAAGATCACTTGGCACCTATTAGATTTCCTAACTTGACATACATAGTGTGCTCGAATCTAATGTAGAAAGTGGTTAAGTGTGTTGGCACTCAAATGTCAAAACCATTCTAAGACTAACATGTCATACCTCTCAAAATTATAGGGGATTATGTTGGTTATATTAATTTCTTGGTTCGATGGAGTGATCTATGTATTTAGTATTTGATCCTATGTACTAGGCGATTGCAGTAGCTAGAAACCTATGCATTTCGATGAGATGGATCATTTTCCATATAGACATTCCTTCATTCCTATTTCTAGAGACCATAAATATACCTTCCATCTTTGATTGATCATCTTTTAAGACATAGTCTTCTCTACCTAGTCATGTTCTATACAATGGAGGTTCTTCATATCAACAATTTGGCAGTGTTTGCAACTTCATGCTTCAGTGGTGTTCTTTGTAATTATCTTTTGTTCCTATCTTCTGAGACATTCCCTAGTTTGGAGACTTCTTCAGTCCTTCACTAGTTCTTTTCAACATTATTTCCATCTCTTTTTGGAGTAGGGTTCTTTCCATGTGGTTTCTCTATTTCTCCTCTTTTCAGATATTTGGTTGTGCTTGGGTTCCAGAAACAAATCTTGATGAGGAACCCAAGAAAAACCTATCAAGCTTTGTTTCCAAAACCCAAATTTACTTTTAGTACTAGTTTCTAGGTTTTTAGCTACTCCCTAAGTTTATCTTAAGAGGGGTGTTAGAGTAATAATGTTTTTTTCTTATTAATTAAATCATATTGATTTAATTATTAAGTCACTTGTGATCTCTAGTTTACTTAAGCTAAACTTTGGGCATATAATAACTAATTCTTCTATTAATTATTATCATGCAACCTAGGTTTTACCTTTTAGGGTTTTTATCTCCTTTATAAGGATTGTTCTCTTTGTAATAATTAATTCATTCAATATGATTTGCAATTCTTTTTCACATATCGAGAATGTCTCATTTTGGATCTCTGAATTCCAGCCTCTACAAATTTTGTTTCTCTTTCTATGATAGGTGTTTATGTTGACAATTGGTTAATGAGGGTATGTAATTGTTGTCATTTATGGTAACACATGATGTACATGTTCATAGGAAACCTCAAAAATAAAGATCCTTAGCTTTTGGCACTCTGAAAATTGTCTAAGTATAGAATTTGGTATACAATAATGTATTGTTTTGTTTATAACTTGTTTTTGATGTCATATTATGACTAGAAAAGTTATATGGAGATAGTATACATGTTGATAATGATGTGTATAACCTAAAAAATTAGTATAGACTCTACAAAAAAAAAAAAAAAAGTTTTTGAAGCGAAATAGGACAGCGAAATTAAAGGAAAGGATTATTTTGTTTATAAAATAATTACTTGTCCAATTAGGGCCAACATCCTAGATGTTTTCTCTAAGTTGAAAAAGTGTATTGTGGTCTTAGCCAACCTAGCAACAATTTGTGTAAAGGCATGCTATTTATGCGAAGGACATCTTGGAATGAAAAGTGTAATTGTGATGTAAGTTATGCGAGTATTGAGATATGCAAACTTATTGTGAAAGCAATAAATGCAAAGTTTTGTGAAGCTATTTTGTGATATGAGATCGAGCTAAATATCAGAGATCAATCGAGAAGGAAGTTGCAATATCTATATTATAGAAGTCTGATTACTTGTTTGGATAGTGAGCTCTTCTTGTAATTGGAAGTGCATGTTTGGGCAGTGGGCTCATCTTGCATACATTATACCACAACTCCTAACAGGGTCAGAATCTCCTAACAGGGATTCAAAGTCTCCTAACAGGGACTCCTTATACTAAATTTTCTCAGTGACTCCTAACAAGGTCCATCCTCTAACAAGGAACTTATATATTAGTATATTATCTAATGGGTATCATCCTCACCGAGGTTTTTTCTTCTCTAGGGTTTCCCTAGTTAACAAAATATGGTGTTGTGAGTTATTTTTGTGCATGGTTGTTGTTACTATTTAACATTTCTTTATTACTTTGTTATGTATGGTTTAAAGTAAGAAATAATATCCAGTTGGCAACTAAAGTTTGTAGATTACTGATTTACCCACCACCCCCTCTCAATAATCCCTATTTCTAACAATTGGTATCAAAGCATAGATACTAAAAAGAGGCTTAATAACTTGAGTAAGATCCCTATGGATATGGAACAGTTGATGAAGAACCTTGAAGAGGCACTTGAACAAATTGATCTCCTTACTGAAGAAAGAGATAAGTTGAAGGACAGATATGAAGACTCCAAAGTATATATTGGATAATTGGAGGAAAAGATTGAACATCTCAAATTCAAACCTGAATCTACTGAATCTGAAACTAGTGATGATTTTTTGAAGCTAAAATAGAATACAAATTCTTGAAGCATGAATCAAAGATTACAAATCTGAAGTTAACTTTGAGGAGTGATTCTAGCAAAGTTGAAACTGATTTGAAGACTGAAAATGTCGATCTTAGAGAAATTCTGGCAAAGGAGACATGTGAGATTGAAAAAAGATCATGAAGAACTTCAGAAATACAATACTATTGTGAAAGGTGAATTAACTTAGAGCAAGAAACAAATTGAGAAGCTTTATTCTAGCAAAGAAAATATCGATAACAATACAAAGACCTACTTATGATAAGACTGGACCTCTTGGTTATCTAGTTAACATATATGCAAAGAAACTTGAGATTAGATTAGATCTGAAAGAAAAAGATAAATATGATGATAAGATTGAATCGAATCAATCTTCTGATAAACCTAAAAAAGTTGGACAAGACAGGGAAGTTGAAATATCAGATGAACCAAAGCAAGTGAAATTTCCTAAGGGAACCAGGTATGATTTTAGAGGTAAGTGTTTTTCATTTAATGAAATAGGTCATATGAAAAGAGATTGTACAAATAAGTCATTTAATCATGTTAAGGAATTTTATTGTCATAATTGTCATGGTATGGTTCCTAAAGCAATTGATTGTACAAAATCTAAATATGATAATGATAGAAGGAATAGTAGATTGTCTAGAAATACTAACCCTGTAGATAGAAGAAGATCTAATGAAAGGACATCGAGAGAAGGAAGACCTTATGAAGAAAAAAGATAGATCATCTATTATAAGTGTAACAACTTTGGACACATTACTTGGAACTGCCATGCACCTGATGATCAATAGAATCCTAGAAGGAGAACATCAGTATGTTAGTTATGCAATAGTTTCAGACATACAACAAAGTATTGCAGAATGGATAGAAACTTCGGAGAGAGAAGGAATAATGAAAGAAACTTTGAAAATAGAAAGAATGATGGAAGAAACATAAAAAAAAGATAGAAGGAAACATGAAAGCAACTCTGGAACTAATAAAGACAATGAGGAACAATAGAAATGTAATTAGTGAACTTTGAGAGGAACTCAATGAGGCATTTGTAAAAGGATTGGACATCTCAAAGGATAAATTAGATGATGGTGACATAGGAAGATCAAAGTTAGTTATCGAGTTTGATTCAATTAAGTTGAATTAAGCTTGTTCACAACACCAAAATTTGAAAATTTTATTCAGAGATTTAATTAGAAGTAGTGAAGTTAGGAAAAGTTGTATCAAAATAAGTTTAGACAATACCTAAGCTTACTTGTAATTTGGAACTTATTTAAACTAGTTATGAAGGAATTAAGAGTTACTATTATTATAGAGAAAGTTAATTCTATGGTAGAAGGTGAAAACTATGTTTTTGCATAGAATTTTGTGAAGCAAAGTCTTGTGGAGATTTTTTATGATGGAAGAAAGATATGAAAAACTTTGGGTGGCATCTGAAGATCGGATAGATGATCTTGAGTAGTTATTTTATTTTAGAAACAATTGATAACTTTTTCATGTTTGCAAAGTATGCAATTAATGCAAGATCAAGTTGATGGAATAAATGGAGTATAGACTTGATTTCCACTTCATTGAGAATACATTTGAAGTAGAGAGCACTTAGAAGTGACTTGTTAAGGCAATTTTGAAGCAAACCCTATTTTTAGAAAGAGGTGTTTTATCATTTTTCTACAAATTTATTTGGTAAAAGTTTATATTTGATAGAGTCATGGATATGTTAGTTGTTCATAATGTTGAGAACAAAGAAAGACTTAAGTTGAAGGTTGTTTGCATGAAACCCATAGAAGGAAACCCTAACCCAACATTATCCATTACTTCAAACAATGTAGTATATTTGGAAGATATAGGAAGTTATCTTACCAACAAGTTTGAATCTATTGGGAGTGAATATATGAACAAGGATATGGAATTAGTTTCCAATCATGATATGACCATGAAATCCAGATTTGAATATTTGAAGGAACTAGACCTATTAAAATATCATTTCTACTCTGATTTGGATACAGATGAGTGGACATAGATCATACTAAGAAGAATACATGATGGGAAACTATGGTTGCAAGATAGTGTAATTGATATCTTAGCCAACCTTATTCATGAGGTAACTAGTCTTTGTAAAAAAGGTAGTGTACCTCTAGGTGAGAAAATGGTTAAGAATAAAGTTGAGAGTTATAAAAGTAGTGTATAATGGAAAGGCCATGGTGATCAGCACCATCAAGAAAGATGATGTAAGATTCTTGAGTAGAATCATCGCCTACTTAGTATGTGCGAGTTCAAAGATTGATGAATTGTCAACCAAATTCATCTATGCAACACATAAGATATGTATTGAGAAGGAACAAGTAAATCTTAGTGAAATTATGAGAATGCAACTACTTGAGAACCTAGAAAAGATCAAAATGACTAAGAATGGTGTGTTTAGATTTCAGTCACTGATTAATCACATATTCTTTCATGTACTTAAAATATTTCCATATTTATCAGTCACAGAGATAATGAGCAGTGATAGATGTACAATGGAGAAGATCACAGAAGTATGTAGAAGACATCCAACAAATAAGATATTGGATAGTGAGAACTGGATTATGAAGACATTTCAGAATGAAATAAGATAGAGATTCAAAATTGCACTTACAATTGTAAACAAATTTAAAGAAGACATTTGTGTTATGGTTGATACAAATTATACTTATATTCAAGCAGTAGAACCTTGGGATAATTCTTGATCCCTTAGGTTATGAATTGAGTGATGATATAGTAGTTGGATATATTAACTTACTATTGAAATTAGAGAAGGACAAAGTTGAATACAGATTTGGAGCTTATGATGAGATTACCCAGTCAGCTCTTCAGACATCCTTAGAGAAGACATCTCACAAGAAGATAGAAACTATAATGAAAAAAGATTTATCAGAGGTTGGTATGACTAAGAATGAGTCACAAGAAGTCAAAAAAACCATAAATCAAGGTATACTGAATGTGCAACCTTTGTCAGTATCTATTGTAGAGACATCTTCAGAATAGAGCATTCTATATGCAACTGTATCAGATGTGCAATCAAGTGAACCATAGATAAAATATGAGAGATTAAATGAAGTTGTGATCACAAAGACTAAAAGGGTAAAACAACAAGCCACTGGACAAGGCAATAGAAAAAATACATTTTTGACAATTGTTGAGTCTAGTGAAGAAGAAGAAGAAGAAGCCAGATAGACAGAGAAGGTAATAACTTCAAAGTAGTTAGCAGGAAAAGCTCAACAACCTTGGAAGCCTAAGATAGAGAAGATAAACTTAGCTATTATTAATGAGGGAAACTTTTTTCAGATGAACAAATTCTATGATTTTTCTAATAACTTTGAGAAAGATTAGATTGATATCTCTACTATGAGATATATTATAGAAAATAATCTGAAACTAAATGATATTGAAGGCATAGTGAACCAAAAGGTCTATGACATACTTATTGAGAAGAATGCTTCAGAAAGAGATGAAGATTTAGAACTTCAAAAGTCTATGCTAAGGACTATTTGCAAGATTGATGACGAAGAAGAAATTAAGAGATTGTTGAATAATCTTGCACTATATTTGACGAATAAAGTGAGACCATTTTTGTTTATGGTGGGTGAGAAAGACAAGTTACAAAGTGACACTATGATAGCAATAAGTTAGATGTTGAAAGAGTCTAAGGCAACATCTTCATCAGCACCCAGAACCTCAGAAGTGTTAGTGAGTGGTAACATAGTGTAGATAGATCATACCAATGTTACCATCAATATCGATGATACAAATCCATTTGAAGATCTCAAATAGAATGAACCTCATACCAAAGATATTGAAGACAAACTAAGGCAAATTGAAGAGGAGAAAAACTTACTAGAAGAGGAGAAAAATAAAATAGAAGAGGCCAAGAAAAAATTGCTTGATGATGAAATGAAAAGAAAAGAAGAGGACGAAAAGAAAAGAGTTGCCAAAGAAGAATTAAGAAGGAAAATAGACGAAGACAAGAAGAAAATGTTGGAAGAGGAAGAAAAGAAAGAAAATGAAAGGAAGGAAAGAGAAAAGAAAGAGTAAGAAGAGAGAAGAGTCAAAGAGGAAATTGAGAAGAAGCAAAGGGAGGATGACACTAAACCTTCTAGTTGATCTACTCTGCTTTCACTTGCCATCGTAGCAACTGATGATGATGATGATCAAACTAACTTGATCTCATCCTTATCAAAATTCATTTAGAAGAACATAACAGTGAGGAGCCTGCAGAAAACCTTGACGGAGGTTACTAACAAACTACATAGTACTCTGGCAGTGCAACGCACAAAAGTAGATCCAAAACATAGGGCATAGGCAGTGCTAAAGTCATTTGATGGAGAAATAACTAATTTGTGGAATGTTACAGAATCTAAGGCACAAATCTCACATGTTGCTAACTTGTTTAGCACCATTTGTTAGAATATTAAGAATGAATTGTTAAGTTGTGATACTTGTATCAAGGAACTTTGAAAGTGTCAACAAGATGGGAAGATATTATACATTATGTGTACTCTATCTTACAAGATGACTAAGGACATTGATACTCAGATTGGAGGTAAAATGAGTGAGCTAGAAGCTCTATCTAGCCAGATACAACATCCATCTAGTAAAATTGATGATTTTGGAGGACAAGTGACCAGTATTCAGAATGATATCAAAAAATTGGAACTTCGAAAGAAATAAATTTTGAAAAGAGTATCAGGTTTTAGAGAGTCCATTGCTTTGAAAATATCTTTTGTTGAGAAACAATAGGAGGAATGTGTCAAGGCCAAGGACACTTATTCTAAATTTTTGTATTCAAACCTTAATGTAGTTGAGATGCCTTATGTGCAATTCTCACCTTTGCTAAAGTAGCCAAAGATACATGGACTAAAGGTATGGATAGTTTGAAAGAAAATTTTGATGATTCAATGAAGATTCTATCAACTTAAGGTAGAAGGACAACAATTTTGACAACAGAAAGATAGTTTTTTGAACATTTTTTGACATTTAACCTTTGTCATTGATGTCAAAGGGGGAGGATACAATGGAAAATTGTAAATTAAGTAAATATGTTGGAACTGATTGAAAAGATCATGAGGGAGATTGTTGGAAATGACTGAAGAGATCATATATAAAAAGTAATGGAACTGGTAAAGAATGTTCTCAATCATTGTTTTGTCATTGATGTCAAACTTGCTACTTGCAGGAATGACAATTGCTTTAGTGATCAAAATACTATCAATTGGTTGATTGACAAGGAGGAGGCAATCAATAAGATGTAACTAGAACACCTAGAGAAAGGTTGAAGTTATGATATTTTAATGAAGTACAAGGATCATCTAAGCCATTGATTAAAAAGTGTATTGATGACATACTCTAAGACATAGAGAATGGGCACATTGAAACATATCAACAATGTAAGGTTTTAGCTAAGTCATTTGTAAAGCCTAACTAAGTTCATTAGAGAGAGAGAGCCGAGCAAGCTAGTTAGTGCCGAACAAATTCCTAGTTGAAGCCAAGCAAGTTCAACTTCAGATGCCGAGTGATCTTCAAGTGCTGAGTCAAGACAAAAAGTGCCGAGTAAATATCATAGGCCGAGTGATCTCCAGATGTCGAGTAAAGATCAGATGCCAATTAAAGATTAGATGGTGAGTGAAGATCAAGTGCCAAACAAATACAAATGCTGAGTAACACATAGATTCTGAGCATCAGTAAACCAATAGTGTCGAGTTGCTGCATTATTTCAAAGATTGAAGATTCAAGTCGACAAGGTTGTTATCTTGAATTCTGTGAATCAAATAGAAGATAAGAGTGATGAGCTGGTGGCATAGAACACCATGTAGAACATTTTTTGAAGAATACAACTGGACTCTAGATGAAGTTTCTAGATAAGAGCAAGATATGGGGTAGATACATTGTATCTTACCTAATCCATTTGAAACCCTAAAGTTGGAGAGGGAGAATCGAGCGGAAAAGGCAATCCAAATTTCTATTTAAGGAGTCATAAGGCTACAAAGCAAAAAGAGAGAGGAGGTCAAGCATGAAAGCATAAAGTGCTGAAGGAGGTGCTAAGGAGTAAGAAAGCATAGTTTCTCTGCTTCAACAGATGACCATAGATATGGTTGCATTGGTATGATGAGTAAGAAGACTTAAAGAGACGAAGCTTGAGATGACAAGCTGTCAGAGCTGAAGTGATTAAAGCCAAGCAAAAGGATTGAACTGAAGTGTGATCTAAAATCTGCAAGATATGTTGTAAGTTGTATCAGATCAAAAAGTCATTATTGTTACTCTCTAGCAATTGTAACAGATAGTTTAAATCCTATGGACTTAGGTTGGTTTAATAGCCATGTTGTAAATCCTTTAATAGGGTGACATTCCAAGTGAATGTTCTAAAGTCCTTTGACCAGGCCCATTCCTAACAGTATGGTGAAATCATCTAGTGAAATCATCTAACAAGGTCACATTTAACAGTGTGTTGTAAGCCTTTAACAGGGCATTACTTTAGAAGAGTGAAAATCAAGTAGCATGTTACTGGTGGTTTTTTCCAAATTGGGTTTCCACGTAAATCACTGTGTCATGTGTTGATCTTGCATGTTTTATCTCTGCATATTGATTTACTATAATTTGCTAAGGATGATTGATTTAAGCTTAGATGGATGAAAAGTTTATGGATTCACTATAATTTGTGAAAAAGTATTATTAGGGCATTTGGACCTTGAATAACTGATTCACTCCCCCCCCCCTCTCTCAGTTATTCTAAAGAATTCTAACAAAATAAAAGCCAATATTATAATGTATGAAATCATATTTTTAGGGGGAGCTTATGTAAGATGAACAAGTTGTAATAGATGTAATGTTACTATATTTTTGTTAAGTTTTTGTCACTTACCTAATTTTCCCTATTTTGTTGCCATCAATGCCAAAGGGGGAGATTTTTGAAAATTTGCTACTGAGGATATACAATTGTTGTCATTTATGGAAACACATGATGTACATGCTCACAAGAAACCTCAAAAATAAAGATACTAAGCTTTTGGTACTCAGAAAATTGTCTAAGTATGGAATTTGGTATACAATAGTGCATTGTTTTGTTTATAATTTGTTTCTGATGTCATATTATGACTAGTGAAGTTAGATGGAGATAGTATACATGTTGATAATGACATGTATAACCTCAAAATTTAGTACAGATGAAGCGAAGTAGGACAACATAATTAAAGGAAAGGATTATTTTATTTATAAAATAATTACTTGTCCAATTAGGGCCAACATCCTAGATGTTTTCTCTAAGATAGAAAAGTTTATTATGGTCTTAGATGACCTAGCAACAATTTTTGTAAAGGTATGGTATTTATGTGAAGGACATTTTGTGATGAGAAGTGTAATTGTGATGTAAGTTATGCAAGTATTGAGATATGCAAACTTACTATGAAAGCGATATATGAAAAGTTTTGTGAAGCTATTTTGTGATCTGAGATTGAGCTAAAGATCAGAGATCAGTCGAGAAGGAAGTTGCAGTATCTATATTATAGAAGTATGATTACTTGTTTGGGCAGTGATCTCTACTTGTAATTGGAAATGCATGTTTGGGTAGTGGACTCATCTTGCATACATTGTACTACAACTCTTAATAGGGTTGGAATATGCTAACAGGGATTCAAAGTCTCTTAACAGTGACTCCTTATACTAAATTTTCTCTTTGACTCCTAACAGGGTCCATCCTCTAACGAGGAACTTATATATCAATATATTATCTAGTTGATATCATCCCCACCGAGGTTTTCCCTTGGCCGAGGTTTCCCTAGTTAGAAAAAAATGGTTTTATGAGTTATCTTTGTGCATGGTTACTGTTACTATTCATCATTACTTTATTAATTTGATATGTATGGTTTAAAGTAAGAAATAATATCTAGTTGGCGACTAAATTTTTTAGATTACTGATTCAACTCCCACTCTTAGTAATCCCTATTTCTAATAGTTTGCATGTAGGTAATTATTGGGAACTATGGGGTTGATCTTTCATCAACTTCAATGTAAAATATAAAGATGAAATATGATGTAATAATACTATCAAAATCTAAATAGTAAGTTTTTAGGGTCATTTAGTTCATAGGTTGCCAAAAGTTATCAAAATGGGTCAAAATGGTCAAAAATATAATACCAAAGGTTGCAATAAGCATTTTTAATCATGTTTGTTTTTAAACATATAACACGATTATTTATTTTCTCTTAAACACTCATCTAAATAAATAAATCTTAGATATTTAAAATTTTATACGTTCAAATCTTAAATTTTAATTATTCTTTAGATTTTAATAATACTTATATACTATAATCTAATATATAATTTATAATATTTGTTATTATTAATTTATATAACAAATTTAATTTTTCACACATCTTAAAAAATCTGCACTATAATATAAAAGAATAATATTAACACATAAATAAAAATAATATTGAAGTATAAAAAATTTAAAAATAATTAAAATTGTTCATTGTATAATTATTTTATAGTTTTAAAAGTTAAATCAAAGTATTGAAATGTTTATTATTCAATAATAAAAATTAAAAATTGATAAAAAAATAATCTTATTTTAATATAATTTTTTATTTTGAATATATAATTGTAATTTATATAATAAGAAAATGTTGAGCGGGAATGGTGACCCTGGTGATCAGGGCAATGTGTGCAGAAATGGTTATGGAGATCGACATCAAGATTGGAAAAACCCAAGGAATGTCAGAATAGGTCCAAGAAGATCTCAAGTGCGATGGGATAATCCCTATTTTTAGTCTCAGAGAATTTTTTTATCACAACAGATGATAAATACGATGCAAGGAAAACCCCTAATAGAAGAGGTACAGGTTTTTCTAGAAAGAAAAGATTGGAGAATTTTGATATTGGCTCTAGATTACTAGGAAGGGCGAGCAAAAATATTCCAAACGATAGATTCACAAGTTTTACATGGTTTGGTTGGAATGGTAGGGAAGGGAAGCCTGGTCAGTATATTGGGAATCAAAGTCATTACATCTATCCAGTGCCCAATAATTTCAAATTCAAAAACATCAAACAAAAGTTCTAGAGAAAGAAGGAGCAAGTGAGATTCACTCATAGAGATGAGAGTAATGCTTCAATGGAGAAGGTATGTAATGAGTTGAATCTTAAAGATATTCAAAGAGGTACTACACTTTTTATTAATAATCATGCATGAGAGGAATTGGTTAGTAGATATAGAAATCTAGCTTTCATTGTAAAATGGTTGGGGTTGTGGCCTGCTATAGCAAAAATATAAGCTTGGATTGATCAAAATTGGGGACAAAATATGACTTTGAAACTGCTCTCTAATGAGTTTATGATGATCATATGCCCCTCAAAAGCAGAAAAGGAAGACATTTTGAAGGGAGGGCCTTACATGATAGATGGGAAAGGTGTGTATATCTATGATTGGCACCTCAATTTCAACCCTAATTTAGAAGAGGTAAAGGATGTGATGCTATGGATAAACCTAAAAAAATTACCTTGGGAGTTTAAGGATGAGGAAACCTTATAAGCAATAGGGGATTGTTTTAGACTTTATCATTTATATGAGGAGGTGTTAAACTTGAATAATTTTTCTTAGTACACAAGAATCTTGATAAGAATGCAGGATTGCTTCATGGTTCGAGACTTTGTTATGCTGAGCACCTCTCAAGGGGAAAATATGCTAAAATTGGAAGTGGATTGTGTTGAAGAGGAGATTAGGAAAGGTAAATATAATCTTAAAGAAAAAGTTTTAGATGGGAACTTATGTGTTGATGTTATTAAAAGAATTGAAGAACAAAGGGAAATTATCCCCCCTTGGTCAATCTCCTTTGAAGAAGAAATGATTTTGGACAAAACCAATCCTATAGGAAAAGCTGATGGTGTGACTATGGAAATAAGAACCAGTAAGATTCCTCACCATATATGACTATGGAGATAACTAATCTTCAAGGATCAACTCAAGTGGTAAAGGAGACACCCTACACCATTATGAGGACCCACGTCTTCAAAGCTAGTTCTCCAGCCACAAACCTGGATTTCAATCATTTATCTTGTATCATTCCTGACACTATGCAAGAGTCTAATCAGAGCCTTCCAAGTTTAGAAGGTAATTTAGAGGATAGAGGACAAAAACCAGATCTTAAATCAGGAATAGATCCTATAGACACCCAAAAAATGGCAAAGACCTAAATCACACAATTCTGATCAATCAATACAAATTAAAGAGAAAATAAGAAGAAACACAATAGGCTTTCAAATCAAAAATCACATCAGGTCATTAATTATCTATCAAATCAACAAGACCTAAATCAACTTTAAAAGAGGAGAAAAACAATTCAAATTCAAAACATGAAATTCAAAAAAATGAGGAAGAAAAAGATGAAGTGTTGAGAATAAATAAGATATTTTTTAAATCAACAAAATCATTTATTGTCGCAAAATTGAAAATCTCCCTTTTTCATTTTAAAAGAATTAAAAATATCCTCAATTATGCTCAAAACCAAGTCTATTGGACTCTTCCTCCTAGTATCTTATGACATATTTTTAGTTTCACTTTCACCCATTAGTCAAAGGTGAAAATTCTAATTCTTACCCCAACCCCTTCTGAAATCCTTGTAATTCTAGCAAGTTCATAGCAATTTAGCATTGATTTTATGTTATTTAGCATCATTCATTTTTTGTTAGTTTATTGCACGATCATTTTAAGAGAATTCTAAGAGTTGTGTTCTACATATAATCTTCATTTTTTCTTGTAGATCTGTATTCTAAGCATACTCCCATTCTAGAATTGTCACTAAGATGATGGTCTGAGAGCTATTTTAGCAGTTGTATTTAGGGAAACATGAGACGCTCATAGAGATTACATTTCGATGATGATATCTTGGGTTTAGTCTAGTTCATCATCAATCTACTTGCATTCTACATTAAGGTTTCATGAATATGCAATTACACCGTGTATAGATCCCACAATAAGTAATGCCTCTACCCCAAAAGGAAACATGGATGGGTTTGCAAAAGTTTTCAAAGAGATACAAATTTCACCTATTAGAGATTTGGAAATGGCCTTGCAAAGAGCTAGAGATAATGGAGGAGACAACTTAGTCTTAGATTTAGACTAGTATTCTCATTAAGAGGATAATGAATAGGATGAATGTGGAATGGTGGATCAAGTAGACATGGAGAAAAATAGAACAATCTCTCAAACACCATCTCAAATTCAAAAACCTAATGTATAACTAGAAAACCTTCTCTTTCGGGATCAAACAATAAAATGTTAGTAGCATGTGCATTAAACAATATCAAAATCAAGAAACCACTAAATAATATTGTGTTTTAATACTAATGCAACCGATAAACAAGAGTACCCATGCAACCTCAAAGCAACTCAACAAGGGCACCCATAAGAGGCCTTGTTGGTGTGCTTTAATTGGAGGGATGTAGATGTGCTCTCCCAAACACAATTATTGAATGAATCCCTTTAACAATTGAAGTATGTAAATGATATGAAGCTAAGCTAGATGAGTGATGTATGCTTCAAGAGGAGGCTATGGAAAAATCCATTCTCAAAACATCCTAAGAAGTGGAGGTGAATACAAGAAATCAAACTAAACTATCTATGCAAGAATGGAATCTAACATCGACCAAGGGTTAGTAACTATGCATAAAAGAACTAAAAAAATCTAGAACTATACTAACATGATAACAATGCAAATGAGGGAGATGTTAAATGCTTGAGATAATAGCTCTATTTGTAGGTTTGAGAGAGGCCTTGAGGAGGTGGCATCTATGTGGCATCCATATAGGTGCCACAAGGGAGACACATGGACTAAGGGGACAAGCCATGCAAAGGTTAACATAAGCCTTTTGGATGAAAGTGATGGCTGAAGGTTTTCTCACACATGTGTTGGAAACCTTAGAGAATGGAAAGGGGGACAAGTTTGTAAGAGATGTAAGAAGTCTGAATAAAATAATAGAATGGAAGCTTTATCAGATCTTGAGTTTCTCACACATGTGTGAGCAAACACTTAGGAGCTAAAAGGTGTTTAGGATAATTAAGTGGGATTAATTAATAGGCAAGCTTAGAAGGATGAGAGTGATGAGTGTAGACTAGGTTTTAGGATGGGATTAGGAATAAATTAAATATGATTTAACTTAATAATAGGATTAAAGAATTTTAAATAGGGAATTAAATAAATTGAGATTTATTTAAAAGGGGATTTTATGGAGCACTATGTACTAAATAAATTTAATACATTAGGATGGATATATTTAGATTAAATTTAAATCCATTAGGGAAATGAACCTATTTAATTAAATACATTTAATTAAATAAGTAGAAAAATATGATAAATTTAATAAATAAATAAATAGTTAATTATAATGTCAAAGGAAATATTAAATAAACTAATATAGTGTATGAGACAATTTTAAGTGTCTACATGTAATTGTAAGGAGAAGAAGAAGAGAGGTCCAAAATTGACAAAAGTTAAACTTGCCATAGATGGTAAAGTAGTAGACCAGTCAAAATTGCTGAGATTGGGAAGAGAATATACCTCTTCTTGGAACAGATGAAGACCCTTTCGTGGAATGTCAGAGGCTGCAATTCCTCTGACAAAAGATGTTTGATCAAACAAGGTCTTGATCAAACCCAGCTAGATTTTATTGTCCTTCAAGAGATAAAGTTAAGTGGGGTTAGTATACAATCTTTTGCTAAAAAAATTAGGATGTGGGGGAGTTTATTTGTAGAGGTGGATATAACTTCTGCAGGATTGTGTATCCTGTGGAAGGAAGCATTAGTAAGTGTAGAGTTGATAGATTCTGATACAAACTGGCAGTTGATTAAAGTGCACTCCTTTCAGTTGAGGATTGGTTTCTTTGCTTTCAATGTTTATGGAACATGTAATCAAGTTTTAAAATCTTAGGTATGGGAAGCTTTGATAGATAATTTTAATAATGAGAAACAAAATTTGTTTTTGTTAGGTGGGGATTTCAATGCCATTTTGTCCCCAACTGAAAGATTAGGAGGTAAAAGTTGCCTCAGCCAAAGCCATGTGGATTTTATAGATTTTGTATTAGCTAATAGATTGTAGGACGTAGATTTAAATAGTGGTAAATTCACATGGACAAACTACCGTAAAGATTTTACAAGTAATATTGAAAGGATAGCCAAATTTCTTCTTGGGGGTCTTGGAATGATACTAAATGGTTGTGCCAAGATGAAGTGATGCCATTAAGTGGATCTGATCACTTTCCTACATGTCTATGGGTTTCAAATGATAAAACTATGGAGAGGGCCCCCTTTTAGTTTGGAAAAATGTGGTTAAGGGAAGAGGGGTTTTTGGATTTAATCCAAAAATGGTGAAGCTCAGTGCCAAAAAGATCAGGGAACCTAGTCTTTATTTTCTTTAAGAAACTTCAATTTGTGAAGGATCAATTAAAGATTTGGAATATAGTTAAAAAAAATACATTTGGTGAAAAGGTGAAAATTGAAAAAGAGTTGGCAGATGTAAATGAAACAGTTATGAAAGGTGGAATGGATGAAACCTTGTATAATCAAGAAGTGATTTTGAAAAAGAAGTATAACAAGGTTTTACATACAAAGGAATCTTTTTGGTGACAAAAATCACAGGAGCTATGGCTTAGAGAGGGAGATAGAAACACACATTTTTTTCACAACTCATTCAAAGGAAGAAGAGCAATCAATAAGATCTATACTATCAAGGACAGACAAGGTCGAATATTGGAGGAGGATGCTATAAATAAGGAAACCATAAGTTTCTACTCAGATATTTTTGTAAAAAATGTTCAGGATCAGAATGATACTATTGAGTTGTTGGTTGAAATTCCCAAACTAATTAATGAGGATCAAAATGCCATGCTAATGAAACCTATTTCAGAGGGGGAGGTTAAAAATGTTATTTTCAGCTTGGGAACTGATAAATCCCTAGGGCCGGATGGATTCCTTGCATTATTTTTTCAAAAGGCATGGAATATAATTGGAAAAGACTTATGGGATGTGGTGGAAGAATCTCGAAAAGGGGGTTTTGTGTTTAAAGACTTTAATACCACCTTTTTAACATTGATGCCAAAAAAAGGTGCCAAGGACTCATTTGAGGAATTTTGATCAATGGCCGTCTGCAATACTACTTACAAAGTTATAGCCAAGGTTATTACAAATAGACTAAAAATAGTCTTGTCAACTATCATTTTAGCGGAGAAAAGTGGGTTTTCTCCAAGTAGATCTATCTATGAAGGGATTATTGTTCTGCACAAAGCTATTAACTCTCTAAAATTGGCTAGAGAAATGGGAATGATGATTAAATTGGATATCAAAAAAGTGTATGATAATGTAAATAGAGCCTTCTTTCTTCAAGTTCTTAATTAGTTTGGTTTTACTACTGATTGGTGTAATTGGATTTGTAGTTGTATTTCTACACCTAGGCTCTCCATCGTGATCAATTGTAGCCCATGGGTTTTATTGAGACTACCACATGTATTAGACAAGGGGACCCTATTTCCCCTTTTCTATTTATTATCATGGAAAAGGTATTGTGGTGGTCCATAAAAAATGCTAATATGAACAAGGTTTGGAAAGGCTTAACAATTGCTAGAGGTATTGATCTGGTCACTCACTTGTACCTTGTTTATGATACATTTTTGATGGGGAAAGCATCTATTCTTGAAGCTAGTAATATTAAATCAATTCTAGAGAAATATAGCAATGCTTCAGGATAGTTCGTTAATTGGACTAAATCTGAAATCTTTTTCTTTAATACCCATATCCCCACCCAAGAGCATATCCATAGAATTTTGGGTATGAAACAAGGCACCCTACCTAATAAGTATCTTGGGATCCCTCTTTTCAATGGAGCTAATAGAGCCAATCTATCAAATGATCTAATAGATGCTTGTATTAAAAGATTGGATAGCTAGAAAGGGAAATGGTTTACTTATGGTGGCATAATTTTACTGTTACAATCGGTTATCTCAGCTATTCAAATCTTTTCAATGAGCTGCCTATTGGCCAATTTTGCCCCCAATTCAGCCTATCATTGATAACCGATCTAATAGATCTTCAATGGGCTAGATTCTTTGATGTGGGTTAACACACTTTTTGGTCGGGTTAACATCTCATGCTAACACAGTTCCTTCATGTGCTAAGCTAGTTCATTTCCTTCATGTGCTAAGCTAGTTCAACTTCTTCATGTAATGAGTTGGACCATTTTTTCTTCATGTGCCAAGTTGTGGGTTAACATGCATTTTCTGTTAGTGTTAATATTTTGCGTTAACCATTTTCACTATTTCGAGAAGTGACTTTTCTTGCTTCCATAAAATTGTGAAATTGTATGCTGCATCTTCTACCACGTATTGGGAAATGAGCTGACAAATGAATTAGTGCCAGGTGGTGGGCCAATTCTTTGAGTGCACCTTACTTGCCGTTAGATCACGGATCATCAACGAATGCCATTATGTCGCTATGTAGAGATGTGAGGGAATCATTTCATACAAAATAGAGACATTGCGCCATGTGTCTATGTGGGTCTCAGTTTCTTTGGTGGATCATCTTTTGACTTGTGAGGGAATCATTTCATACAACATAGAGACATTGCACCATGTGTCTATGTGGGTCTCAGTTTCTTCGGTGGATCATCTTTTGACTGTGCTAACATGTCGAGGTTGTGGGCCAAATGTTCCATGTTCTACCTTCTACCATTTGATGCAAATAGATCAAGGGTGGTCATTTTTTCACTTTGGGGAGCTACTTGATCTTTAGTTATAGTGATAAAGTGACGAGTTGACACATGGTAGGTGGGATTTTCCCTTTTATGGGTCACAGCATGGAAGATCCTTATCGTGTTAAGTCACTTTTTATTGATGGTGGTCATATTTTTGTGTTGTTTCCCTTTGCTCTTGCAAAGATACAGTGACTGTCAGATCTTGGTGAATCTTTGAAGATTCCTTACGTCATCCCAACCATCTATGGTTATAAAGGAAGATCTTAATCTACAGTTGAAGTTTTATGCATCAATTGGGGATATTTTTGTAGCATCTAAGACATTCATTTCAAATGATCTACATCAACGGTTCACATCTTTTTCAAGAAAATCAATTTTATTCTATGCAAGTCAACTCTGTATTTTTGCGGTGGGTTAACTTGTGTGTTATCCCATCCCGTGTTTTCTTTGATAATAGTGAAAAACTATTCATTGCGACCATGAAATGTTACAAAGATTGTTTCTCCAATGCTAACCAACATTTTGGGCCTTGTTCCACATTGTTAATGCAACTTTGTGCCTCTTAATTATTGTAGTGATCAAATCTTTTGGATTTGATTTTCTTACAGTGGATGCATTGATTTTGGCTTCTTCTTGTTATTGTTCCATGTAGAGTTGTTCCATGATCATATTTCTTCCAGATTTGTAGGATTGTCGTCCGTAATCTTAAATGGTAGTGGTTGGGTTTAGGTTTAGGGTAGAAAATATCCTAGTTATGCCTGATCTATAAAGGTATATTTTATAAATTTTGTTAAGGGTCAGACCCTCTCTATTTCTATAGCATTTCTCTGGATTGCTACTGTAAATCCCCTTTACCTCTAAACTCTATGACATTCTACCCTATCTCCTTTAGCCATTGATATATTGTGCAAGAACCATTTTCCTCTCATTGGTGTATTGTGGATATCTGCAATCTTGCATGATTGTATCTCTTTTTGGCCTATGAATGATATATAAGTGAATCCTCTTCTCCCTTGTTCATTTATTTGGGTTCTCTAATTTGCATGTGATTGTTAGGTTACAAAAAGTCTGGATGTGTATATCTTTTGGTGTTATGATGGTTCAATAGTGCATATATGGGAAAAGATTGGTTTGAACACTCTATTTTGGTGCATCACCTCCTTAGAATAGATTAGGTAGGTTTTTTTTCTTGCATCTCCTTCTCCCTTTTCCTCTCAAGAGTAGTTAGGTGCATCCTGATAGCAAAGGAAGCTGACCTTCTCTGAAGACTCAACCTCACAGTTCAAGTTCCATAGCTTGGAGGTTGTTTCCATGTTTCACAGGGTTCTCCTTAGGTAAAAACTTTGGACAAAGGTGCAAACTTTTGTGACAACATTGCCTAAAGATTCCCCTAAAAGTTTTGAGATATATAGAACAAAGGATGAGGAAATTTTTTTGGAATGGTGCACAAGAGGAGGAGAAGATTCCCCTTATAGCATGGGAATGAATATGTAAATCAAAGAAGCAAGAAGGAGTGGGCTTGAGAAAATGGCATTTAGTAAACAAAGCACTTGGATCCAAATTGTTGTGGGATATGTATGTTAACCCTTCTTAGTTGTGGGTGAAGATACTACAAGCCAAATATCTTGATTCTAGCGAGGCCTCTAGAATATTAATGGTTAAAAATAGACCAAAAGATTCTACTATTTGGAATTTTATTCTTGAATGTAGACAGGTCATAATAGATCATATATCTTGGCAAATAGGGAATGGCAAAAAGGCCTCCTTTTGGGATGACTCTTGGAATGGAGAACCAATTCTAGTTGATTCTAATGAGGTCCAAGGGGTGAAACATATTTTAGTAAGAGCATGGGCGGATAAAGTAGCTGATTACATGGAAAGGAATCTCATGCAAGCCCTTAATGGGGATTGGAAGATTGAACTCCCTTGGGACTAACAGAGGATCAAAATAGAGTGATTCAGATGATATTTTGAGATAGGAGTGTGATCTATAGGGAGAAAGATGATAAGATTATATGGTGTGTTGTAAAAAGTGCGAAATACTCAACAAAAGTGGGATAGTAAATGTTAGGTAGAGCACAATTTATAAAAGAGTGGCCATCAAAATTATGTTGGGATAAAGATTGTTTGCAGAAGGTAGGGACCTTTGCTTGGTTAGCAATACAAGGAAAAATATTAACTTGTGAAAGAAGGAAGAAATATGGATTCATAGGGCCAACCCATTTCATTTTATGCTAGAAGGAGGAGGAATATGTAGATCATTTACTAGTTCAATGTGAATTTGCACAGACTTGTTGGCAAAAACTGAGGCATCATCTAAATTGGTCCAGTCCATTTCCAAATAAGTTATGGTCATTGTTCCAAGGCTGACCAAGAGACTTCAAGAATTCTACTTTTTCAAAATTATGGATTATTAGTCCCTCAATAGTTATATGAGAGGTGTGGAAGGAGAGAAACAAATAGATTCTTCAAGACAAGACAAAATTTATGGATAGAGTTTGGGACAAAATTTACAGAACAATAGGTGAAACATTGCAGGTAATCACCTCTCGGGGGTAGGCTAATAGGATTTTTTCCTCATGGGACTAGTTGATTGAAATAAATTGGCTAGAGATTAGAATAAATTGGTTTAATGATGGATATAGGAAAGTGGATAAAACAAAAAGAAGGGAGAATGTGATTTGGAAACCACCAAATGAAGATTAGATAAAAATTAATTTTGATGGAGCCTCTAAAGGGAACCAAGGAGTTTCAAGAGTAGGGGAAATTGAAAAAAAGGATAATGGGGAAACCTTAGCCATAGCAATAGTAAGGTTGTTGGATGGAATTAACAATGTAGCGGAAGCACATGTAGCTCTCCTAGTTGTTCAATTAGGAGCCAAGTTGAAGAATACTCAGAGATCATTGTTAAAATGTTGAAAAGAAGAAAATCACATGCTTGGTTTTTATAGAGCCAAATAGAGGAAATAATTGTAGTGTTGGATAAGTCTACCAACTTTAAATTAGTCACACTTTTAGAGAGGCAAACTAGGAAGCTGATAAATTAGAAAATTATGCAATATCTTTACCCAAATTTGGAGATATGATGATGGATAATTTTAGTGATTGTCCCGAAGATGAGTTATGATAGAATGATAACAAAATCCTTTTAAGAGGGTGGAAGATGTGCCGACAATATGTAATTAAGGGACACATTTAATGTTAATGCCTAGAAGGACATGAAGAAATTTTTAGTAGCATTGCAACCTAAAAAAGAATTAATAATGAGGTGATGAATGAAGTGTGTAAAAGGAAGAGTGAAGAACAAGTTCTATTGAGAATATTTAACACTGGGAAAGATAAAGTGGGTAAGAAAGTAAGGATTTTTTGAAGCAAGAAGATAGAAAGAAGATGGAAGCCACATTCTCAGTCAATTCAAATAGACAAATGAAGTCATTCAAAGGACCTGTAGGATGGTAGCATGTGAAAGGGTTACTAAAAATCAAGACAGAGGAGATAACCTCGATAGTGTTGGGGGTGATTGGCAACCAGTTTCAAGAAAGAGAAATAAAAAGGCACACAAACCTGGACATGATTTCAATATTCAATGCATGGGGTTTGGAGTTAAATATGAGCACATATGAAGTGGAATTTATTGTGTGAGCTCTGTTTGTAGAAGATATGCTTGATGGGCTAGGATCAATCATGGAGTGGTCAATTCCAAGAATTAGGCAAAACCTAAGTGAATTTTTTTTGATGAAGATGATGCTCCATGCTTTGGATATGTTCCCTTTTTGCACTAGAAATAATGGGTTGACAAACCATTGATATATAAGAAAGCTGAGGAGGCATGGCTAAGAGCGGTAAGGGAACTAAGGCATGTGGAAAAGTCAAAGCATGTAGCAGGTGTTGGGCCTTGGAGAAATGTCCTCGATGCCAAAAAAGTAGCGGTGACACATGATCAGGATTGGGTGGTGACTGAGCAAGGTGGCTCTAGGGAAGATGGAAAAACAATTTTGTGGGCGATGACTTGGTGGTGGTGTGAGACGAGTTGATTTTTTATGCTTGAAGCTAAAGAGATGAAGATCAAAGAAAGGGTTAGGTAGGTTTGAAAATGTTAATGGAAGCTAGGTTTGAAAATGTTAAGATAGAATGGTAGGCAGATAATAGCTACATAGGAAGCAATAGAGCTCAAATTTTGAGAAAACATAAGAGCTCATAGTGTATTTAATTTTATGAATTTATGGGTATTGTGAAGACTATAAAACTTGAAATAGAAAATGTGTAGAATAGAGGAATAGCTTATAGGTTGTAATGCCTAAAATTTACAAGGCAAAACACAACTAGCAATTTTTTGGAAGGATAAACTTAGGAAACCACATATTGACTTATGCATGTTACAAAAAGGTTATCGATTGGTTAGTTGTTCTAATCACATCTACTATGGGTATTCAAGTAAAAATTATACTTCAAACGCTAAAATAAAGTGATCTCTCTCAATTTCGTTGGTTTAGCATAGATTGTACGCTTATAGTATCTAGTGACCATTAACTTTTACAACTAGTTCTTAGGTATCACAGGTTAACTAATTATATACCTATAAGATGTAGTTTGATTGACTATAATTCTAGTTAGGTGACAATGATAGATGGTTTGTTATACTCAATATTCTAGTATCACAACAATGGACTATTAAATGAGAAGATATGTTCTGCAGGATTCCTTGATGTTAGCATTTAATAGGGTTCAAGTTAGGTCATAAGGACTAGGTGATGATTTTTAGATAAGTACATTCTCCTATGAGCATTTTTGTGTAATTATTGATTTAGGGCATCAATTGAATGTAGCAACTTGAATATTACTGTCATGCCAAAAATACAGGGCAAAAAGCACGCTAACAATTTTTTATTTATTTTAAAAACGTGATAATAGGATAAAACGTAATACATAAGTATTCAAATAGAATTACTTAACTTCCTCATACTCAGGTATCATTACAAAATTAAAATATAAATCAAATGCAACTTTCTTACATATTTGAACTTGAAATTTGCATAACTAAACATCACCATTTTATCTACTTTTCAATACACATATGCAAGATCTGAACTAACATAAGATACAATGCAAGAAAGTTTCTCAATCTTTTCTCTTTTATTAATCAACCTGGTTCAAGGCTCCATCGGGAAAGAACCAGTAAGAAAACCTGACATCCTTGCCACTTTAACAAGAGTTTAAATACATTTTTACATTGTATTGCAACACCAATTTGAATTCTCTTCTTGGTCCTTAATAAGGTATCCTTTTCAATATCTTCAATACATCACGGTGATCATGGAGAAGACAAAAACTGACTCAGAGAAAAATCAAACATATCATGAAGAATAAGTCAAGCATGCATTCCCATCTTGGTTTGCACAATTGGTTCACTTTGAACTAGACTAGGGAGAAGGTGGATTTTCCCAATAGGAGATGTCGACCACAATACCATAACATAGCCCTTTTGAGGCTAAAATTTTAAGAACTTTCGTTCTTCCACAAATGCCCTTTTGAGGCCAATAATACAAGGATTTTCATTCCTTCACTTCATCAAATTTTACAATTTCAAAACATGGTATGTGATGACAAGTAGGGGCCCATAACACCCTACACTCTTTCCCTCTTCTCGTCATTAGAAGAGACTCTACACTATTAGGGTCCAACTAAAGCCCTTCCCCCTTACATAGCCACTTCTTCCCTATCCAAGGGTGAGTAATGCCAAAATAAGCCACAAAATCTCTTTGAAAATCAAACAAAAACATGAAGGAAAACCATTCGAGAAAGCATGATTCAAACCCTCCTAAACATACCCAACATACATACAAGCATACCAATGAAAAACACAATAATGTAAGCATGAACCAAGCATGAACAACATGAGCAACATGAACACAATGAACAAAGGAGATGAAGAACTCCTACCTCCAAAATATGGTTATGGTAAAATGAACAAGTTGAGAAGAGCTTTTCCTTCCTTGCCTTCAATCTTCCAAGACTTCTCTCTAAAACTAGAGATTGGGTAACAACCAAACTACTCCCAAAAGGGCCTCTAAAAGATCCAAACTCAACCACCAAAAAAGGGCAATAAATTCTCCCACTTGCCTAAAATCTAGAAGTTTCTAATTCAACCAAACCTAAGGTTAACCTCTAAGTGGAGTTGAGGTTATTCAACTCATGGTAACAAGTTTCAATTTTCGCACTAAGACAAAAATAGACTTTTTGAATGACCTCAAAAGTCAAAAAAAGGGGCTTAGGGGGTGGAAAATGCCCCCAAACCACACCCACACCCCTTAGGTATTACGATTTCATGATTTAAGGCCTTAGGAATGATTTGGGAACCAAGCTAATGCTAGGAATATGTAGGACTATCTAACAACTCCAAACTACAAATTATGCACTAATCTGGATTAGGGGTATCTAAACTCGATTAAAAATAGATTAGCGAGAAAGGGCACTAACTTAGTCTGACTTAGGTCCATAGGTTACACAGTTAACCCCAACTAGCATGCTGGAATGCATATACAATTCACGAGTGTCAAGCGACACTATAAAAATATTGTTACAAACATTAACATTTACTGAATATAGAACAATACATTCATACATCTCTTGATACGATTAAAATACAAACAATAGGGTTTTCACAATGACACATAGGGTTTAGTTTCATTTCTCTATTTGATTTCTCGACTATTAAATATCCTACACACTCATTGCGCACATCAGTAGCTCAAGAAAATCAAATACATATATTCAAAACTTATCTGAATAGTTACGTAAATCAAAACATGAATCTTTCATATAATTAACATTTTAATTCATTTTTACTCATAGTTATCATCAGAAATCACATAATCAAAATAACATAACTTATTCATTAATTTAGATTAAAATACTAGAATAATCATTGTTAGGCATGCATTATATACCTAACTTCATAACATCACCAACAATGAATACTAAACTATCTAAATGCATATAATCCTAATCATTGAGGTACCATAATCAATAACATCATCATCAAGTGAAACACCTTGTATCATTGTTAGTGCAAAATAATGTTTAAACAGTCGAGATAACATAGTAGTTCTCCAATCTTTAAGTATTAAAACATGGATGTATCGACTGATCTCAATTTTCATTAGGACATCTACAACATACAACATTACTCCATATCCATTCTAATCTCCTACAACAGATTTAATAGACACATTCATATTTAATAAGTACGTGCAAGAAGGGACCTTACAATTACACCCATAGCGTATCACAAAAATTATTCCAAGGCATAGGTTCATAATTGAGTATAATTTCTTTAAATTCTATATACTATGTCCATCGATTCAATTTATCCATTTAGGGTTTAGTATGTGATAATCCTTTGCAAGGTGCTTAGATTGTTAAATTGATGTATGTTTGCCTCTCTTTTTTACATATCGCAACTACATATGTATAAATTTTGTCCTCTAGTGCTCATTGAACAATGCATGTTTTAATTATTATAAATGTGCATCATAGTTTAAAATGACAATTAAGCTATGGTATTTATAAATGCCCATTCCATCTTCCAATGGTTCCCGCTACCCATTGCCTATCTCTCTCATGCGCAGAGCCCAATACATGCGCCTTTTTAGGAGCCTCATTCGAACAAATCGTAGAAATCTTCCTTTCTCATGGCCCACCAACTTGCGTTGCCATGGATCATGCTTAGGACAGTGCATAGGTGATGTGGGAAGGAAGATGTGGAGGGAATTGCATGACTCCCAGTCCCTCCCAGCCAATTTGCACATCCCTGAAGGTGGCATAATATAGTTTGAGGGTTCATTTCTCTTGGAACTTGGTTGAATGTGTGGTACTAGTAATTTAAATGATTGTCACCACCCCCCCTCCCTACCCCTTCCAAGGCATGGTTGCCTAACTTCAGATGGGTTGGGGAATGTGATACATTATTAAATGCAGATTACTTTTGGTTTGAGGGTATAGAAGTGGTTTATGTGTAAATGTAATTATTATTATTATTTTTTTCCAGGTTTCTTGATAGTACATTTACACACAAGTCCTAGTCATAGGTACCTTATGGATTAGCCTTTGTACTTGATTTATAGGTTGATGTATAATTTAGACTACAACCCTTACTTTTATTATTTTACGAACACAATTATCCTCCCTACAAATTGCATCACTGACTAAATTTCAAAAAAAAGAAAACATAATGATTTTTTTTTGAAATTTTCAGCATTTAATCTTCACGATCCTATATATTTTGTGATTGAAAACAACAAATTTTTTGAAAATTTTTTGCTGTGTTTTTGTGAATCTGAAAAAGAATCATGTTTGACCTTTTTTTGTTTTTTTTTTTTTGTCTTTGGTGCATTTTGTATGGAGATTAGCTAGTGCCTTATTTTACTAACTAGAAGATTCTTAGGAATATTCTTTAATTATTTAATTAGTCTATAATTGGGGAGTGGATTATTTCTCCCTCTGCATACATTTCCTAAAGAGTGTAACACTAACTCCCAGCCCATAGTTTTAACTTGACATGTGTTTCCTTTAGACTATTTTTTCTCTAGAATCTATTCAAATATAGTATTGTGAATCTTGGTTTGACATAACTATGATGTAATTTTAATGTCTCAATGCAATTAAATAGATTAATGAATCTATTTAAAATATCTGAAATAATAAACTTAACACATGGAATGCAATGAAAACAAGATCAACATGGAACTATCAGATTAATCATTTCTATGAATAGTAACTCTAAATGACATTTATTGAAAATCTAATACTTGGTAAAATTTCTTTACATAAAAAATCTAATTGAAAGACATTTTCTTTGTGTTGCCTCATATTTCAATTGAGCACGATTCCAACAATGCATATTTCTTACATGAGTATCAAAACAATGGGCTATCATTTGAGATGAATCTATTCCATATTCCACCTATGACCACTATGATGCATTAATCCTTCCATTTCATTACATCTAAAGCATGACATTGAACCTTACAAAAAATATATTTATGACGATATTCGAATTTCTTCATTCACTTCATGGATCCATCCTTCACAACAATGTACATAAAATGAAGATCTCATTTTTACAATTCAATATACAAATGACATAATAGAAGGGTTAAAATCTTATAATGCAATATACAATAACATGGAGAAGGATTTCATCCCTTCAAATACATTACAAAATTACACATCCCTTCCTTGCTACTATGCTATCACTCATTGCAACAACATGAATAAGATGGAGAGAGATTCTCCAATACATGTACAATGCACAATGACAAGTTTTCTCCTTCAAGCCACATCTACAATATGCTATTTCTAATATTTTTTCCATTTCTCTCTTAAGAAATTTTTTTTCAAATAAATTACAACAAAACAACAAGGACCATGGGTACTCTTCACACAACTATAGGCCTCCAAAAAGGCTACCACCGAGCTAGGGGAGAAAGACTGAAACTGGGTTTCATTTGAATCTTACAAATGCATATACATCACCATACAACACTTGAACAATTTCATCCCAAGGATATTTCACAATGGTTCACCAATGAAACCATGAACATAGCGTGAAGGTGTGCTTTTCAAATAGGAGACTTGCCATATCAACAATATCTGCAATAATCAATTTCCATGCCCTTTTGGGGCTTTCATAATCAAAAATTTCCATATCCTTTTGAGGCTTTCACAATCCTCCTCCTATTCTCCATAAACTTCCTCTCTCCACCATTCTTACCTTATCATCCAACAAGATATGAATGAATATGGCATGCAATGGAGCCCATACTCCAAGGTTCTGAACTGCATTGTCAATCCAAACTAAGCCTTTCACCCTGGACTTGTCTTCCCTTCCCAAAGGGTGAGTGAAGTCCTCACACCCATAAACAACATACATAAAAAAATGGAGAAACAAAGAGAAAATAAAATGCAACAAAACATTTCATCTTGATATAACAATATCACAATCTTCCCACAACATGAATCACCATTCAAACATTTCCATGAATACTACATCACAATACAACACCATGCAATCTACTTACAATATGAACTCACACTCCGTCATGTTCATGAATGAAACACCATTATGAAAGTTTCAAGAAAAATACTACATGGGAAAGAAAAAAAACCAACCTTGAATCCTTTTGCAAAATGGTAATGAAGGGTTGTAGAAGAGCTCCATCCAAGCTTCAAAACCCTAAGAATATCTAAAGTTAGAGAGTGAGTAGACAACCCACTAATTCTCCCCAAGCCCCCAAAAAAACCTCTAACTTCCCACTAGCTAAAAAAGGCCCTAACAAGAAGCCTCCCTTTTCTAGCACCCTTGCCCCTTTCTAAAAATTGCAACCTGGACCAAGTGGGGGAACATGTGAACTCTTCAATATCTAAATTCTATGAAAGCGACTAGTTAGGAAGGTCTCCAAGGTCACCTAGGTCTACTCAAGGTTAAATTTAAACGCCCAACCCATACTACTATCATGAGGGCACTTATTTTTCACAAAAAATGACCCCCCTTGAACCACCTTTTGATCCCTAAAATTTAATGGAAAGTTGGAATTCGAATTTCAAATGGATAGGGATTTATCCTAACATCTTTTAACATGAGGTTAGCTTGGGTTCTATAATGGGGTTAGGTTTAGGTTGGGTTGCTTTGCCCAAAAACCCTAAATGCCAAGTCATTTTCACATGGACAACACAAGTGTCAAGTAACACCAAAAAAAACACATTACATTTAAAGTGACTTGTCTCCAATAATACAAGAATTCAACTATTACACACATACCATTCACATTACAAAATTAAACACATTACAATGAGGTCCAAATCTTTCCACAGATCCAACCTTGACTATGTTCACATGGGTTCAAGCCTTGATTCCCTAGTAAATTCCATCGTTAAATTCTTGCATACTAAACTTGAGCATTAGTAGTCCAAGAAAATCATATACGAAATATTTAAATATGTGCAATACATCATTATCACATTTAACATTAGGGTTTCATACTTGATCATTTCCAATTAACTTACTTTTTTATAATCATTTTCACATAAAACATTCAAAACATTAAAATATCAAATTATGCTTATCAACATTAAACTTTACTTAACATGATCAAATTAAAATTTTTAATAACCTCATAACCTATTTTCTATCTAGTGATGAAATATAGAATCCACAACTATTGAGTCCATCAACATGTGAATTACATCCTAGTACATATTACAATCTATCCTTTAACTCTAATTTCCACTTACACATTATAATTTGACATTTCAAGCATTTCTAAAATTTAGTTTCTATCAAAGCAATTGCAATAGATTAGAACATGAATGGAATCATTAAATATACCATTTAGGTCCTAATGTGCAGACATAAGTGCTGATCATCAAAATGAAGATATTAAAATAACATAACTCGATAGTCTCAAAAGTGTATCAAAACATAGAATTAGAAGTATCATAATGCAAATATGTCATCTATGCTATGATAGATTAGGTGATGCCTCACATAGGTGAATATAAGCAAAAATGGGGAAGATAAAAATGTAAGGCTGAAGAGAAGCAAAGATAGATGATAGATGGATTTTTACTTGATGTAATGCTCTTAATTTTTAAATTAATATAAAATACCTATTACCGATCCAAAAAAAATGTTTAAAAAAATATTTTAATTTTAAAAATTAGAATAATATTAAATTACAACTTAAAAGAATTTTTTAATTTAAAATAATTATATATATTTAAAGACATACTACATGATTTTTAAATTTATATCATACATTCTAAAATTATTAAATCACATATTATAAAATGATATCCAAACTGAACTAAGAGCACTTTTTCTTCTTCTTTTTTTCCTTGAAAGAAAATATTATTGTTGGAATTAGAATAGGAAAGGTAAACTTCTGGGGGGTGGGGGGTTAATCAGTAGTTTAAACTTTGACCCTTAAAACATTCACCACACATCCATCTCATACATTCAATAAGTAAACTAAAATACTATGTAAAGCATGTACATCTAAAACATGTAAACAAGTAAACATTCACACATATATGACACCAGATATGATTACCTAGAAACCTTCCAATGACAAGGTAAAACTGGGGTGAGGATGACACCAAAAATCTTCACTATTGCAGTAATAAAGTGTATCCAATGAAGGTTACAATGTTTTGATTAGACATGATCTACCCTGTGAAAGGTCTTCCCTATTAAAGGCTTACAAATACTGTTAGTTCTCACCCTGCTAAAGGATTTCAACACCTTTTTAGAAGTGTGCCTTATTAAAGGACTTCAACTCACAATTAAGTAAGCACCCTATTAGAGGATTTCAATATAGCCTATTAGGACTACTGTGTTAAGAGATTTAACTGATTCACCTATTAGAATGACTCAACATTGATCTTGTGATTAGCACCTTGTTGCTTGATGATAGATCACCTCTATATTGATGTACTCTTTATCCTTCTTGATCAAATGTCTTACTGTTGTATACTTTTCCTTTCCTCTATTCTCCTTTAACTAATTCTGCAATGTAATCTCAGATCATAACTCCTTAGCCACCATGAATGCTCCATTTTTCACATGAAAACTTCTCTCTTCACTCCTTCATGCATCTTAGAAAGTTTTGGGTTTTTCCTCCTTAAGAAGACTTAGGTCACTTAGGGTTAGATATGAATCAGTGACTGTGATTCATTCATTTTTCACTTAATCCTTCCCTTTTTTTGATTGGCTGCATACAATTCATAAGGATTCCAAATTAAGATTCATCCTTATCTCTAAAATATCGTAATTCAATATTTAAGTTGGCTCAAAAATGGTTTACATAGTTGTTTGTACCATTACAAACAACTATGACAAAAATGTCTTACTTGGCATTTGAAGTCTCTGATGCTTGGCATCTATTGTTCTCTATACTATGACTCGACATCTGTATCACTCGACATACTCTGCTTACTCATCTCTTAAATCTCTTGGCATACACTATTTGCTCGATACTTGAGTGACTCAACACATGAGTGGCTTGACACTCACTATGGACTCGACAGGCACTATTATATACATGTTGTGCTTGGCATGTACTACTTGTTCAACATGAACAAAGAAAATGACTTAAGTGTGTAGATACTCATTAGTCAAAACTAATCTGAGATCAACAATCTCCCCCTTTGACATGAGTATCAAAAATAATTGTTCATGCATCGATGTCCTTATTCTTACAAGCATAACATATCTCTTATTTGGCTTATGTACAAAACTTCAAAATTTCAAAATTTTGTAACAACTTATACTTCAAAATTTGATAACTCCCCCTGAGTTGATTGTTCTATTATATACTCAAAATTTTGTACTCCTACTGAGTAAATGTGTCTCAACTGATACTCTTTGAATTGCTTGTTGTTCTTTGCTAATTGATACATTTTCCTTTCATCTCCACCTTTGCTCTTATTCTCCTTCTTTGCTCTCTATCTCTCCAAAATTCTATATCTCCCCCTTTTTGACACTGATGTCAATGGGCTATACACTGATAGTGTGTTTTTCCAAAAAAGATTTATGGAACTCTAGTATAATCTTGAGAGTTGCATCCCAATTTTCAGATGCCACATCCAAAGACTTAATTTGGATGGTCAGCTCGATAGCAAGGTGGACTAGGTCATCTAATGTTGAAAGATTGGGGTCTTTCTTCATAAGTGTTTTAGTGTAGCCTAACTCCTTGTGAAAAATTTCCATATGTGGGTTCAATTTTGTTTGGATGATAATTAGTTTTTCCCTTATATTGGCTTCATTTGCTAATAATGTAGTTGACTAACTCTAGGTTTGTAGCAAAGTTCTGAAGTTCTTCTCACTTTGAGCTAGTGTCATATGCAGTTTTGTACCTGATGAATTAATCTAACTTTCCAAATTCAAAATGTGACTTCTTGTCTCTTGTGTGAAGAGTTTTGGATTGCACAATGTACAATAAGAAAAAGTTCTCAAGTACCTTCTTCACACTCTCAACCTTAGTTGCCAATGCAACTTATGTAAGTGCTATATCACTTGATATTTTCTCATTCACTTTGCTCTGAAATTTCTTTCAGACCATTCTAGTAATTTAGAATTTGTATCAAGGTCTGTATCACTAACCTTTTCCACTACATTTTTTAGTTGTTCAATGAGTGGCTTGGTTTCATCTGGAGTAGGCAGACTAAATGCACCTAGAAAGGTGTCTTTGATATCCAACAATGCTTTCTTTTGTTTATGCTCACTTCTGAGCAATTCTTGTCTTTACTTTCTTGCTAGGGCTTCTTGCAATATGCCCATCTACTCCATGGTCATTGTAGCATATTCATACTTTGGTAAAATAATTTCTTCATCAAGGCTTACATCTCCATATTGTATCACTTATTTAGCCTTCAATGAACTTGGACTCGACATTGAGATTTGTAATGGTGTTTCATCTATGCTCAAATTCTAAAGAGTGTGACTAGAAGGAGTGTCAGATTCTAATAAAGTTACTAGGGCTTGAATTGCTACTTGCCCCTTCACCTTTGGTGTCAACTCAGTCTCTTTAGGCTTGTCCTTTGCTTCCAAAATGCTTTGACTTCCACCTTGTGCTTGTGTTATAGGTGCAGACAAGTCTATTTGACCTATGTCACTTTGTGTTTCTTTAGTGGCTTGGGTTTCCACTATGTCCTTTCCAACTATATCAACCTTTTATGATATAGCTTTAGGTACTTTATCTAAAGGTTGTACATAAGTGACTTGAGGGGCGATAGTAGGTGGTTCTTGTGTATTCACCTCTTCCCTTGTAGTATTAGTCACTATTTTCTATATCTCATCTACACTCACCAATACAAGATTATCACATAATTTGGCCTATAGTGTAGACTGAGCAAGTATCCTTTTTAGATCCTCCTTTGTAAGGGGATTGATGTTCTAATCCATGTGATCAAAAACATCCTTCACTGTTACTATTTTAGTATTTACACTTATTACATGTTGAGGGATGACATTTGGCAGTTGTGTATCTTGTACACTCTATTCTTCTTGTTGCTCTGCCTCAATTGTTGCTTGGTTATCTACTTTCATTTCTATATCTCCCTCAATAGTGTCTTTATTTTCATCATCTTCTTCGTCATCTTTTACCTCAATGGGTTCCTCTTCTCCTGCCTTTACTATTGCTATTCCATATGTCACTGTACACATTTGTGTGGACTTCTTCACAACATCTTCAATATTGTTTTGGAGTATGTTGAAAGCTTTATATTTTGGAACAAAACTAACTACATATTTCTTCATAGCCTGAGCACTTTTTTCCTTACTGAGTTTAGGGATAACTTGTGCAAGTGATGTCTCCCTTATTTGTCTTTCTAGGTTTAAACAATAATGCCATTTTTGTTCAACTCTTTCATATAAAATTTGGGGCATAGAGTTAGTAATTTCTAATGGGGCTTTCTTAAAATTTTCCCTCATCGCATATATAGCCTCCTCCACTTGATTCTTTTCAATTTTACCAAGGTTATCAAAATCAACATGAGAAAATCCTAACAAATTTGCATTATTCTTATCATTTTCACATAGATTTTCTAAATCAGATAATGGGTCATGACTCACCACTTTGAATTGGGTATTGTCATCTGATTTAGTTCTTTCTTCATCAAATTCATCTTGTGCAATGTATTTCCTCCTCATTATTTTCTGAACTTCTCCTTCCTACTCTGTTGGTTTGGCTTTCTCCTTTCTTTTTGTGTAGTGACACATATGCTAGCCCTTGTAGTAGGTGTAGTTGGTTTGGGTTGGCTTGGTTTTACAATTTTCTTGGATTTTGTCATTGGTTGAGCCTTAGCCTTTCTCTTCTTTTGATTAGTAGGAGTAGGTACTTCCTTAACTTCTTCTCCCTCAACACCTTCAACAAATTATATCTCTTCCTCTGGCTGATCTTCTCCCATTCCTTGAGTTAGTGCAAGTGGTGCTTGTGTTTGAGAGTCTACTTCCTCTTCATCCTATTCCCACTTGACACCTTCACCAAATTTATCTTTCAATTTATTCACCAACTTCTCCTTCTTCTTTATGATAGAGGCATTCTTGAGTTCCATGGTAATTTTAGATTTATCCATCTCATAGTTTCTAAATGCAGTAGCATTTTTATCTATTTTTTTCTGCAAGTAAAGTTGTAATAGTTGTAGAGGCCTCATCTACATTGACTTCATATCATAATGGCCTTAGCCATCTTACCCTTGGAGTTGCTGCTTGAACAAAAGTGTAATCAACATCCACTAAGAAACAAACATCATCATAATGTTTTTCCACTAGTCACACTAGAATTCTAAATTTTTTTTCATAGACTACTTAAAGTCCTCAAAGTAGCTTGTCATTATAGAATCAAAGTTCTCACTCAATTGTTCAATGAACTCACCTATTTGTATTGTTACTGACCTGTTTGTCTTCCATGCAACTGTGCCAAATGTAGGAAAAGTGTTTTGAACATAAAAGAAAGTACATAACAAATAGAACCAAATTTTCATTGAGCACTCTTTATCTTTCTTATTGCTCCTAGGTTTTTAACAGTTGTTGTAATTGTAGTTCTGCAAGATCATATGTGTGATCTTTTTTTACAATCTTATAACCAACATCTACTACAATACAAGGCACACTATTTAATTTGTTGGATTGGTAAAAATTATGTGCAATAACCCTTATTGCAAAGTCTATTAATGAATCTGTCATGGTATCAATAGTCATTCCTCTCTTATTCCACACAGCTCCTTTATTCTTCTCAATAACCTCTTTTGAATCACTCCTAAAAGTCTTAGGCCAATCTAGGGTTGGATATCCTATTACCCTATGGATTATCCTTTTGGTGATTTTGATAGGTCCATTTTCTAACCATAGAGAATTATCATGAATTCTACTTAACACAATCCTAATCCATTTGGTTTTGAAAACATTTGAAAAATCTAGGGCACGAGTTAACCCTTTCTTTTCTACAATTTTATATTCTTCCTTTTACACACCATGCTCACAAAGTCTATCATATGCTTGGCTAATCTCCATATCACCTATAATCCCAATTTTGCAATTGCAACATTTCCTGACATCTTGAACCATTAAAATTTTTAGTGGTATCATGGATAATGCATCAAAGGGGTCTTGTTTATAAGTAATATTAGGTATGTCCTTGCAAGATCTAATGAAATGGTGTTGATTCACTGCTCAAATCTTGTGCAATCACTTTGGATGAATTTTCTGATCGCCTCTTGCTCTCATTGCTCTTTCTTGATTTCAAAATGATGTAAAATGAGTTGAAAAATGATCAAATACCCTTTTGAAATCCTGCAATAAATGTTGAGTACTTACACAAATGTAAGCTTGGTATCAACCAATTTTAGGTTGACACAACATCCATTAGTATTTTATTTGTTTGGTAACCATTATGATCTAAGCATCAACTATCCAATCTGTTAGCTCAACATCCTCTATCACTTCACTCGGTAGTCATAGGAAAATTTTCATGCTCGACAATAACATGAAAAACTTAAAGATTTTTCTTTGATTCCTAATAACGTCTTGCATCTTTATTCATGCTTATGGAGAATTTTCCGTACTAAATTCTTTTGGAACTAATGTATGATATAACTTATGAATATCAGTCCCACATACCTCTTGATTACTTAGTTTGATGAGGTGTGATCACCTGACCCATTGGGTGAAGTGATCACTTCTCCATTTGATGTGTTGTAATCCTTCTTTTTCCATGTCTTGTTCATTTCATCTCTGACATTTTCAACATCTATCTTGCCTTTTCCTTTATCAAACTCACAACTTGGTGCCTTTGACTTTGTTGGACAATATCGACTGATGTGACCAATCTTTAAACAACTAAAACTGTTAGAGTAATTAGATATTTCCTAATTAACTCTAGTTGCTTAAGCTAAACTTTAGGCATCTAATAATTAATTTCTTTTATTAATTATTATGATGCAACCTAGGTTAGACCTTTTTTAGGGTTTTGATCTCCTTTATAAGGACAATCTATCTTTGTAAATCTTATTCATTCATTATTGATATTATCAATCTCTTTTTTGCTCATCAAGAATGTCTCGTCTATGGATCTGGTAATTTTTGCCTCCATAGCTTTTTGCTTCTCTTCTCTAATAGGTGTTTGCATGCAAGTGATTCTTGGGAGTTGTGGGGTTGATCATTTATCAACTTCAACATGGCATCAGAGCTTCAAATCTTCATGTCCTTGTTATGTTTGTGAGAGATTTGGCATCAGTTTTTAGATCTGAGCTTTCAACATTTTTTATTGGATCTAGGGGGTCACTAATTTTTGAGGCACTTTGAGAAAAAATGGACATCGTCATTGAGCTTAAAGTACTCAAAACCCCCATTTCCATATAAAAGACATCCAGTTTGGATGCTGTTGAAATTTGAAGCAAATTTTTTTTGCACCCAGATCATTTTGACTAGGACACAAAAATTGAGGTAGAGCTAGTTTATTTATTTTTACAAAATAAATTTAAAAGTTGTAGCAATTCTTTTTCCTTGGAACACTTTATTTTAATGAGTGCATGGTAGGAAATCTTTAAAGAAGGTTGGTACCCTAGGAGATCTTTACAGAAGAATGTGCATGAGGTAGTACACTTTCTGGATATGTGCTTCAAACACTCCCCTTTGATTTGACATTCGATGTACCTTGGGTACTTTCTACAATGAATTGTGTGCTGCAAGATTATGGAAAATCACATGAGATCATGCTTTCGAAGCGGTGAGGTTTCTTCTTGGACAGTTTCTCCTTTGGGTGACCTTCCTTTCTGGAGTGGTTTTTGGTTGGCTTTGATGGTTTGTCCAGCCATCTAATCTCTTTCTCACATCGTGTTGCACCATTTTTTTGTTGGTATTTGTATGCATTTTTTTTAATTGGTGGAGTTATTTTGAGGGTTGAAAACAATTTTGGGCTTCACCTTGGCACGTCTCTCCTTGGAATTCATCGTGGTTTTTAACGCATGGTTTAGTTTTGTGCTTGCTCTTCTTTTTCAGGATTGACCCTTATGATCACATTTTTTTGTTGCTCAAGTTTTGGAGGATATTTTCTCCTTCATAAGTGTGCAAGTCATTGGCTCATGGGATAGTCCCACACATTCTAAGGAAAGCCAATCAGGCACCTTTCACAGGCTCTCCACTATCAAACTTTAACATGCTATAGTTTGAAACCAACCGCGAGAGTCTAGGCATGTCAATGAATGCATTTTATGGAGTGCTTTTTCTAGTGTGGATTCAATGGACTTGATTGGCTTTTTTTTGTTAAAACCATCAATTTTAATGGTGGGGCAGATTTTTTAGAGGAACCTGCAGCAAGGTTGGTCTATTTTTTCCTTCATAGGCCTCACCTTGGGCTTTCTAAGCACATCCGAAGAAAGCCATCAGAAAACTAGTCATTCCCATCAATCCACTGTCATCTGATCTTCTTGATACATTTTTTGGTGTACATATTTGGCTATCAACTCAACTTCAAGACTACAGATTTGATGCTTCTCACATGTGTGATTATTGGAGTTTTTTTGGCTTTTATTAGTGAAGCTCTCTGTTTATTCTTAAGTCAGCACCGTATGGTCCTTTTACCTACGTATTCAGGTCCTATTTTTGGCATTGTGGTTCATGCTCTAAGCCACATCAACATTCCATCTTTTTGTGTGCTTTCTCAACACATTTTTGGTTAGTGGTTTGGTGGATTCAGGTTTTTGCGAGTATTGGATTGAAGATTGCCACATCCCCCTTTTTGTTTTGTGGCTTCTTTCTTAAGGTAGATCATTGGAAATTTGGTGGTTTGGGAGTGCTTCATTCTTGGCCATTAATTTCATCCATAGTTTCCAAGGTTTTATCAAAAAATTGATGAGGAAAAGAATGCCTGGGCCCTCCGCTCTCCTCTAGTTTTCAAGACATTGGCACCACGACTGTGAATGGAAGAGGTTAGCGTTGCTATTTTTGGGCTTGGAGATCCATGTTTTTTGGCACGACAGACTGGTTGGTAATGTAACCTTGGGCTACACATGCACCATCGCCATAGTTTTTGGGAGGCCCACACTTTTCCAGTATTGGTGTTTTGGCCCTCTTAGCTCTTCATTTGCACCCCCACATGGCTTTGTCAATGTTTTGTCAATTAGTTGTGTACCATAATTTTCCCAAAAATATAATGGACTGTGGAACTATTTCTTTTCCACATGCCATTTTATTGGCCATCAGATTTTTCTTCTGGCACCGGCCCTTTGTCTGACATTCTATTTTCGATGGTTGGATATTTTTCCAATAGGCGTCATTTTCAGGCATTGTTTTGCCTTGACGGTCATTTGACCGTCAAATTTGGGCTCATCAGTTGTTGACGTCAATGCCACATCAACACTGCATCACCACTTCTTGTCACCTCCTTGACCTCTATTTGGACCTACCTTCACTTTTTTTCTCATATCTTGCACATACAAACTCTGCTTTTTGTAAACAAGCTATTGTCCGAAAGTTGGTTCCGAGCTCATCATAGTGGTACAATTAGTTTTAAGTTTTGATGTTATTTTAATGGCTTTTTTTTGCTATCAAAGTCTAGAATTTAGTTTTGCACTCCAAGGGACATATCTTGAGCATTTAATATCTGATTTGGGAATTCTTTATATCGTTGGAAATGTTTTTCTGAGCTCTTTCCATTGATACTAGTTGTTTTTCTAGATTCTTCTCTAGGCACATTCTATCTAGTCTTCTACATTATTGCATTCTAGTGGAAATCTTGGTTGTTTCAGGTATAGGGATCAATTTTGTTGCTTCAGATGATTTTTCATGACTTGTACTATCTACTGTATTAGTCTTATGTCTCTTTTGGTCTATTTAGACACCATTTGTATGCATTCTTGCAAATGCACTAAGATAAGGTGCCATATTGCATCTATATTTTCATTTTAGTGTTTGCCTTGTTTTGCCTTCTGATTTGAGCAGTGTCATCTGAGGACACTCATGTAGATTATTGTATTCTTGGGATTCATTATGTCTTGTGCCTTATTGTACATGCACTACTTTGATAAAGTGTCATGGGGGTTGATGTTTTTCCTTTGTTTTCCATCTTCCTTTTTCTAGTGAGTTCCCTTCCATGACATTATCCTCATAATGTGTTTGATATTGATCACCTCAATAGACACATAAGTACTCTTTTGTGTATCTTGATCATGGTTCCTTGACATGTAGTTCTTTTGGCCCACTTTTCCAGTTGCCTATCACCTCACCCTTGTTTGCATTAAGGGGGGTTTATTTGTTGTTTCTCATGCTTCCTTGGTTAGATTTATTAGCTCTTTAGGTTTTGGTGTTTCATGCCATCTATATTTTTGAGTTCATTTGTTTTCCTCTATGTGCCTCCTGATTCAATGCAGATTACAGTCTTTTGTACTTGATCAAGTTCTATTTTCGTGGAGGTTCTTCAGATCAACATTTACTTTTCGACAAAGCTTTGAAACTTCTACATGCTTTAGTGATGTTCTTCATGATAATATTTTGTTCCTATCTTTTGGAACATTCCCTAGTTTGAAGGCTTTTTTAGTCCTTCACTAGTTTCTTTCAGCATGTCTTCCATCTCTTTTTGGAGAGGGTTTTTCCCATGTCGTTTTCTCTATTTCGTCTCTTTTTAGAGATTTGGTTGTGCTTGGGTAACTCATCAAGCCTTGTTTGTTAGGATCCATTTCTACTTTTAGCAATAGTTTCTAGATTTTTAGCTACTACCTATGTTTATCTTAAGGGAGGTTGTTAGATTAATTAGATATTTCCTAATTAACTGTAGTTGGTTAAGCTAAACTTTAGGCATCTAATAATTAATTTCTTTTATTAATTATTATGATGCAACCTAGGTTAGACCTTTTTAGGGTTACAATCTCCTTTATAAGGGTGATCTCTCTTTGTAAATTTTATTCATTCCTTTTTGATATTAGCAATCTCTTTTTTTCTCATAAAGAATGTCTCGTCTATGGATCTAGAAATTTTTTCCTCCATAGCTTTTTGTTTCTCTTATGTAATGGGTGTTTGCATGTAGGTGATTCTTGGGAGCTGTGGGGTTGATCATTTATCAAATTCAATAAAAACATGTGGTTTGGCTCAACCACCTTTTGTAGTCACCTCTGAAGTGTGTTCTAATATAATTCTCAAGAACATGTACATATTCTTGACAATAATGACAACTATATCTTGTATTATAATACCAATTATAAGAGTTGCCATTGTTCCTTACCTTTGTTTGCCTATTTTTTGACCACATGGGTTTCAATTTATACTCAAAAGCTCTATGTCCATAATTCTGATAGTTGTAACAATATCCTTCAAATCTTTGTGTGTGCATGGTCATAGTTCTGAATTCATGTGCCTAATGACCTTGTTTGTTACACTTATGAAAGTGAATCATATTTTTATGCTTGACATTCTGATTTAGAATCCTACTCCTACACATATTAGCAGTATGTCCTTTTTTACCATAATTATGACAAGTAGGTTTAGAGTTCTTACCTATTTTGTTCCTTTCTTTAGCACTTTTAGATGACTCTCCTTCTTCAGTGATTGTGTATCCCAGTCTAGATGTATCATTATTGGATCTTGGGGATCTCAATAATTGCTCAAAGTATTTGATGGCTTCATTAGGTTTATTTAAAATTTCAACAAATTTCTTTTGACTTTTTAGGTCATTCTTCAATTTCTCATTTTGCAGTTTCAATGTTGTTATCTCAATGTCCTTGACATTCAATTCATAGTTGGCATTCATTATTTGACTTAGAGTATCCAATTGCATGTTAGAAACCATGATTAGCTCTCTTGATTTCTGTTCCAGTCTGTTGATCAAAACTCTTTTGTCATCTTCAATCATGGCTTTATCTGCCATAGCTTTCTTCTTCTATGTAGTCACTTCACATAGTAGTATGGCTTGTGATTCTTGCTCCAACTTGAGATTCCTAATTTCTTCGGCTTGGAATCTATTATTTTCCATTAGATCTACAACTACTACATAAAATTCATTGGAGTCTCCATTAGTAAATAGCTTGGTGGTATCCATCTCTCTATATTGTGTGTCATTCCCCTCAATATCAATTTCCTTCCTTCTCTTCAAATTTTTCTTTAGTTCTTCTATTGCTTCATCTAGTTGATATAGAATGAGTTGTGTTTCAATTCCCTGATTCTTAATGATCTTTCCCAACTTGTAGACTTCCATTTTCAAGATCTTTCCTCAAAGATACAAAGCTTCTCTTTCAAGGAACAAGGCTCTGATACCAATTTTTGGAATTACAATAGGAAAGGTAAACTTTTGGGGGGCGAGGGGGGGGGGCATCAATCAATAGTTTAAGCTTTGACCCTTAAAACATTCACCACACATCCATCTCATACAATCAATAGGTAAACTGAAATATCATGTAAACATGTACATCTAAAACATGTAAACAAGTAAACATTCACACATATATGACACCATATATGACTACCCAGAAACCATCCAATGAGAAGGTAAAACTGGGGTGGGGATGACACCCACAAATCTTCACTACTGTAGTAATAAACTATATCCAATTAAGGTTAATGTTTTGATCATGAGACATGATCTACCCTATGAAAAGTCTACCCTATTAAAGGCTTACAAAGACTATTAGGTCTCACCCTGCTAAAGGATTTCAACACCTTGATAGAAGTGCGCCTTGTTAAAGGACTTCAACTTACAATTAAGTAAGTACCCGACTAGAGGATTTCAATATAGCCTATTAGGACTACTCTGTTATGAGATTTAACTGATTCACCTACTAGAATGACTTAGCATTGATCCTATGGTTAGCACCATGTTGCTTGATGAGAGATCACCTTTATACTGATGTACTCTTGATCCTTCTTAATTAGATGTCTCGTTGTTGTATGCTTTTTCTTTCCTCTATTCTCCTTTAACTGATTCTGCAATATAATCTCAGATCATAACTCCTTAGCCACCATGAATGCTCTATTTTTTGCATGAAAATTTCTCTCTTCTCTACTTCATACATCTTAGAAAGTTTTGTGTTTTTCCTCCCTAAGAAGACTTAGGTGACTTAGGGTTAGATATGAATCAACGGTTGTGATTCATTCATTTTTCCACTTAATCCTTCCTTTTTTCTGATTTTCTACATGCAATTCATAGGGATTCTAAATTAAGATTCGTCCTTATCTCCAAAATATCACAATTCAATCTTTAAGTCAGCTCAAAAATGGTTTATATAGTTGTTTGTGCCATTAAAAAAAACTATGAAAAAACTATCTTACTCAACATCTGAAGCCTCTAATGCTTGACATATACTATTCTCTATACTATGACTCGGCATCTGTATCACTCGACATGCTCTTCTTACTTGGCTCTTGAATCACTCGGAATACACTGTCTACTTGACACTTGAGTGACTTAGCACATGTGGCTTGGCACTCACTATGGACTCGGCATGCACTATTACATACATGTTGTGATTGACATGTACCACTTGTTCGGCATGAACTAAGTAAATGACTTAAATGTGTAGACACTCATTAGTCAAAACCAATATGAGATCAACAATTATTTTCATGTTTCATTGAATTAAATAACTCACTCAACCTTTTAGTTTTTTATGGAAGATTTAGGATTAAAAAATGGTAGGGATGACAAGATTTGAACATGTGACATTTTGCACCCAAAAAAAATGCACTACCAAGCTGCACTACATCCCTTTTAATCGTGAGTATTTTTTATTCAATATTTTATATTAAAAATTTTGAATTTTATTTTCCACATTTATCTACCTTCACATGTAAATAGACTGTATATACAAAAGATATAATTTAGAATATGTTTATTTATTGACAGTACTTGATTACTTACTATTACATAGTTATTACTATCATATCATATTGTTAAAAAAGAGGAATTTGTGCCAAAAACAAATATTTGTTTGCAGATAGTTTTAAACTATAGGTGTACTTAACCATAAGGTATATCTATCATTCTTGAGAAGGAGAACTTATGAACAATGCAAGATATACAAATTATCTTTCCATAGTGGCTATGTTAGCTACCTTATGCTTGGTATTTTTATCTGGCTTATTAATTGAGATAAATTATTTTTTGCTAGATGCTTTGACTTTTCCCTTTCTTTGAATTTCATTTTCTTTTCTTTTGTGTGAACCAAAAATAAATATTATCATCTATGATTAGCCTTTTCCGTAGCCGTGATCCAACCATTGTAGAAGCCCGTGCCCTAGCCGTGGTCCAGCCATGTGTGCAACCATTACAATTATAGTTTGTGCCCTAGCTGTGGTCCAACCATGTGCATGACCATTGCAGAGAGTCATTGATGGAAGGATTCTATTTTACTCTACTATAGGTGTTTTTTTATACTCGGCTTGATTGCTTCCCCTTTGTTCGGCTGCATTCGTCAATGCTTGGCTAGGGTTCTTGCACATTTGAGCTCTAGTGTATGATTTGCAGGTAGTGTCTTTAATAGGGATGCCCTTCACCTAGTTTAGTTTTAGCTTCTTCTTGTTTTGGTTAACTACTTGTTTGATCTTCTCAAGGTTTGAGTGTTAAGGTGCATGACACTAAGGTGAGTCTACCCCTCTGCTACCATACCCTAGTTGTCTGTCGTTCATCCCTAATTCAGAGGGGCATAGAACCATCGGTGTGCTAGTGTCTACAAGTTGTTTTTAGTTTGTTTACAAATTGTTTAATAGATTTCCAGTTTAAAGTTGTGTAACAACAACATCCAATGGAGGGCACATTTTTTGGACGAGTGCAAGTTTATGCTATGGATCCCCAATCTGACCCAGTCACATTCCAACAAATAGTTGCTCGCTTGAAAAAAATGGAAACTAATCACAAGGCCCTGCAAGATGCAACTCTTTCATCATCCTCACTCTCTCTTAGTCTCGATGATAGGTTGATTAAGGTTGAAGCTGAGAATCAATCTCTCTAGTGTACTGTGCAGTCCCTACGTGAGACACTTTTAGAAACACTGACTAATTTGAAGAGTCAACTTAACTATCATATGCAAAAGAACCTAGATGTACCTACAATGCTAAGTATAACTAATATAGATATTGCTCAACTATAACTTCAAATGATCAATTTTCAATTGTTTGATATCAACCAACTGAGGAAGAAATAGTCTAAACTCGACAATAAACAATCCTCCATGAAAATTGAAACAAAACAATAGTTGAAATTATTAGCATCTATTTGTAACAACCCCATCTCCACTTCCACTTCTCTCCCTAGGGTAGAGAGGCTAGTCCAAATTAAGATAGTAGATGAAAGGGTCAAGCACACCTGTGAGCTCAACTTGCAAGTCCGTGGTCTCCCTCTTCCTTCTTCTTCTTCTTTTTCAAAGCCTCTTGAGGTGGGTTACTCTTTCCTCAAGGACCAATTGGATATCACTGACATCACACTAGACTGTGCCTAGGTTAAGCATGATAGCACCCTCTTTATCCAGTTCCTCTCTCTTGTTGACTTCCTTAAGGTTCTTAGGGAAAAGAGGAAGCTTTTCCCTCTCTCTGCCAAGATTTATCTTGATGAGGACAGAACTTAAGTAGGCTCAGGTTCTTGTTATGGCTGCCTGATATGAGGGTAAGTGGGTAGTGATCAGAAACCTCAAGGCGATGATTCGAGACACTTTTCTTGTAGGTCAAGATTTGAGGTGAGCCTCTAAGGCTAATTGATGTGCATAGTTTGTAAAGCTTCGCCACACACATAGATCCTCACTCCCTCGTTCTCTCTCTCTCTCTCTCTCTCTCTCTCTCTCTCTCTCTCTCTCTCTCTCTCTCTCTCCTTCTTCGCCGGTTGCTTGATTTTGTTCTTGTTCTTTTGCAAATACCATTTGGTGTTCTTTTATTGGCACTATTTTGTGTTCTATCTAGTGTGATCTTATTGATTGTAAGCTTTCAGTCCCATAGATCCATGTTGTGGTTTTTCGTTGGACATTAATATATTTATCTTATCTTCTTGGATAAATACAATTTTAGAAGGGGAGGGTGAAGTTAGAACTAAGATAAAAGTAAAAACCTAGATCCAAAAGTTCTTCAAATAGTAAACTATTTGAAAATCTTAATTAAATATTTTATTACGAGAATGAATTAAATAATAAAATCTTTAATCATTTTAAAGAAAACTTCTATTCCTTTCTGTTTCTTCTTTTTTCCAAATTGAAAAGAAAAGAAGTAGATACAATACCAAAAGTAAGTTATATGGCCAAGGGTGGAAATGTAAGAATAATGATTACTTTAGAATGTACTAGTTGGCCACAAGATAGTGTTGAAAAAAATCAACGAGTATTTCCAAATATACAACTTGAAAGAATCGCCACAATACTCCTCATTTATTGGAATTAAATACATTTTCTCCTTCTTGTCCCTAAGGTTATCTTAAGGGAGGGTGTTAGAGTAATTAGATATTCCCTAATTAACTCTAGTTTCCAAGCTAAACTTTATGCATGTAATAATTAATTTCTTTTATTAATTATTATGATGCGACCTAGGTTAGACCTTTTTAGGGTTTCGATCTCCTTTATAAGGACAATCTCTCTTTGTAAATATTATTCATTCATTATTGATATTAGCAATGTCTTTTTTGCTCATTAAGAATGTCTCGTCTATGGATTTGACAATTTCTACCTCAATAACTTTTTGCTTCTCTTTTGTAATAGGTGTTTGCATGTAGGTGATTGTTGGGAGCAGTGGGGTTGATCATTTATCAACTTCAAAAAAAACATGTGGTTTGGCTCAACCACCTTTTGTAGTCACCTCTGAAGTGTGTTCTAATACAATTCTTAGGAACATGTACATATTGTTGACAATAATGACAGTTATATCTTGTATTATAATCTCAGTTATAAGAGTTGTCATTGTTCCTTACCTTTGTTTTCTTGTTTGATGACCACATGGGTTTGGGTTTGAACTCAAAATCTCTATGTCCATACTTCTAACAGTTGTAACAATATTCTTCAAATCTTTGTGTATGCATGATCATAGTTCTGCATTCATGTGCCTAATGACCTTGTTTGTTGCACTTATGATAGTGAATCATGTGTTTATGCTTGACATTCTGATTTATAGTCCTACTTCTGCACATATTAATAGTATGTCCTTTCTTATCACAATTATGACAAGTAGGTTTAGAGTCCTTACCTTTTTTGTTCCTTTCTTCAACAATTTTGGATGACTCTCCTTCTTTAGTGATTGTGTATCCCAGTCCAAATGTATCATTATTGGATCTTGGGGATCTCAATAATTGCTCAAAGTTTTTGATGGCTTCATTAGGTTTATTTAAACTTTTAGCAAATTCATTTTCCCTTTTTAGGTCACTCTTCAATTTCTCATTCTGTAGTTTCAATGTTGTTATCTCAATTTCCTTGACATTCAATTCATAGTTGGCATTCATCATTTGACTTAGAGTATCCAATTGCATGTTGAAAATCTTTGTTAGCTCTATTGATTTCTCTTCTAGTGTGTTGATCAAAACTCTTTTGTCATCTTTAATCATGGCTTTATCTTCCATAGCTTTCTTCTTCTATGTAGTCACTTCACATAGCAATACGGCTTGTGATTCTTGCTCCAACTTGAGATTCCCGATTTCTTCAGCTTGGACTCTATTAGTTTCTATTAGATCTACAACTGCTGCATCATATTCATTGGACTCTCCATTAGCAAATAGCTTGGTGGTATCCATCTCTCTGTATTGTGTGTCATTCTCCTCAATATCAATTTCCTTCCTTCTCTTCAAATATTTCTTTAGTTCTTCTCTTGCTTCACCCAGTTGAAGTAGAATGAGTTGTGTTTCAATTCCCTGATTCTCAATGATCTTTCCCAACTTGTAGACTTCCATTTTCAAGATCTTTTCTCAAAGGTACAAAGCTTCTCGAACAAGGCTCTGATACCAATTTTTGGAATTACAATAGGAAAGGTAAACTTCTGGGGGGTGGGGGGCATGAATCAATAGTTTAAACTTTAACCCTTAAAACATTCACCACACATCTATCTCATACAATCAATAAGTAAACTGTAATACCATGTAAACCATGTACATCTAAAACATGTAAACAAATAAACATCCACACACATATATCTGCCCTGTTAAAGGCTTACAAAGACTATTAGGTCTCACCCTGCTAAAGGATTTCAACACCTTGTTAGAAGTGTGCCTTGTTAAAGGAATTCAACTCACAATTAAGTAAGCACCATATTAAAGGATTTCAATACAGGTTCTTAGGACTACTATGTTAAGAGATTTAACTGATTCACCTGTTAGAATGACTCAGCATTGATCTTACGATCAGCACCTTGTTGCTTGATGATATATCACCTTTATACTAATGTACTCTTGATCCTTCTTGATTAGATGTCTCGTTGTTGTATACTTTTTATTTCCTTTGTTCTCCTTTAACTAATTTTGCAATGTAATCTCAGATCATAACTCCTTAGCCACCATGAATGCTCTATTTTTTGCATGCAAACTTCTCTCTTCACTCCTTCATACACCTTAGAAAGTTTTGGGTTTTTCCTCCTTAAGAAGACTTAGGTGACTTAGGGTTAGATATGAATCAATGGTTGTGATTCATCCATTTTGCCACTTAATCCTTCCCTTTTTCTGATTGGTTGCATGCAATTCGTAGGGATTCTAAATTAAGATTCGTCCTTATCTCCAAAATATCATAATTCAATTTATATAGTTGTTTGTGCCATTACAAACAACTATGACAAAACTGTCTTACTCAGCATTTGAAGTCTTTGATGCTCGACATATACTGTTCTCTATACTATGACTCAGAATTTGTATCACTCAACATGCTCTGCTTACTTAGCTCTTGAATCACTCAGCATACATTGTCTGCTTGGCACTTTAGTGACTCGACACATGAGTGGCTCGACACTCGCTATGGACTCGAATGCACTATTATATACATGTTGTGCTCAACATGTACTACTTGTTTGGCATGAACTAAGTAAATGACTTAAGTGTGTAAACACTCATTAGTCAAAATGAATTTGAGATCAACAATTATTTTGATATTTCATTGAATTAAATAACTCACTCAACTTTTTACTTTTTTATGGAAGATTTAGGATTAAAATGGGGTAGGGATGACAGGATTTGAACTTGTGACATTTTGCACCCAAAGCAAACATGCTACCAAGTTATGCTACATCGCTTTTAATCGTGAGTATTTTTTATTCAATATTTTATATTAAAAAAATTGAATTTTGTTTTCCACATTTATCTACCTTCACACGTGAATAGATTGTATATATGGAAGATATAATTTAGAAGATGTCTATTTATTGACAATACTTGATTACTTACTAGTACATAGTTATTACTATCATATCATATTGTTAAGAAAAAAGGAATTTGTGCCAAATACAAATATTTTTTTGCAGATAGTTTTAAACTACAGGTGTAGTTGACCATATGATATATCTATCATTCTTGAGAAGGAGAACTTACGAACAATGCAAGATATACAAATATATCTTTCCACAGTGGATGTGTTAGCTACTTTATGCTTGGTATTTTTATCCAGCTTATTAATTGAGATAAATTGGTTTTTCCTAGATGCTCTAACTTTTCCCCTTTTTTGACTTTCATTTGTTCTGCTTCTTTGTGAACCCAAAATAAATATTATCAGCCATGATTAGTTGTTGCCCTAGTCGTGATCCAACCATGTGCGCAATTGTTGCAGTAGCTTGTGCCCTACGTGATCCAGCCATGTGCATAGTTGTTGCAGTTATAGCTTGTACCCTAGCTGTGGTCCAACCATGTGTGTGGTCGTTGCAGAGAGTTGTTGATTGAAGGATTTTATTTTACTCTACTATAGGTGTTTTTTTATACTTGACTCAGTTGCTTCTCCCTTGTTTGACTGCATTCGTCGGCACTCGACTAGGGTTCTTACACATTTGAGCTCTAGTGTGTGATTCGTAGGTAGTGCCTTTAGCAGGGATGCCCTTCACCCAGTTCAATTTTGTGTTCAGTTTTAGCTTCTTCTTGTTTTGGTTAACTTCTTGTTCGATCTTCTTGGGGTTTGAGTGGTAAGGGGCATGACACTAAGGTGAGTCTGCCCATTTGCTGCCATACCCTAGCTATTTTTTGTTTGTCCCTAACTCAGAGGGGCATAGAACCCTTGGTGTCCTGGTGTCGACAAGTTTTTTGCAATTTGTTTGCAAACTATTTGACAGATTGCTAGTTAAAAGTTGTGTAACAACATCCTGTGGAGGGCACATTTCCTGGATGAGTGCAAGTTTATGCTATGGATCCCCAATCCAACCTAGTCACATTCCAACAAATAGTTGCTCACTTGACAAAAATGGAGATTGATCACAAGGTCCTACAAGATGCAACTCTTTCGTCATCCTCACTCTCTCATAGTCTCAGTGATAGGTTGATTAAGGTTGAAATTGAGAATCAATCTCTCCAATGTACTGTGTAGTCCCTATGTGAGACACTTTCAGAAACATTGTTTGATTTGAAGAGTCAACTTGACTGTCATACGCAAAAGAACTCAGATGTACCTACAATGCTAAGTACAACTAATATGGATATTGCTCAACTCAAACTTCAAGTGATCAATTTGGAATTGTCTGATATCGACCAATTGAGGAAGAAACAATGTAAACTCGACAACAAACAATCCTCCTTCAAAACCAAAACAAAACAACAATTGAAATCATGGGCATCTATTTGTAACAACCCCATCTCCATTTCCACTTCTCTACCTGGAGTGGAGAGGCTAGTCCAAACTAAGATAATAGATGAAAGGGTCAGGCGCTCCCATGAGGTTAACTGCGAGTCTATGGTCTCCCTCTTCCTTCTTCTTTTTCAGAGCCTCTTGCGGCGGTTTACTTTATCCTCAAGGACTAATTAGATATCACTAACATCACACTAGACTATGCTTGTGTTGGGCATGATAACACCCTCTTTATCTGGTTCCTCTCACTTGTTGACCGCCTTCAGGTTCTTAGGGAAAAGAGGAAGCTTTCCCCTCTCTCAGCCAAGATTTTTCTTGATGAGGATCTTAATAGATCACAAGTGACGGAACTTAAGCAGGCTCGGGTTCTTGTTATGGCTGCCTAGCAGGAGGGTAAGTGGGCAGTGATCAGAAACCACAAGGCAATGATTCAAGACACTTATCTTGCAGGTTGGGAGTTGAGGTCGACCTCTAAGGCTAATTGATGTGTACAGTCTGTAAAGCTTCGCCACACACACAGATCCTTGCTCTCTCTCTCTCTCTCTCTCTCTCTCTCTCTCTCTCTCTCTCTCTCGCTTGATTTTGTACTTATTATTTCGTGAATACTATTTGGTGTTCCGTTTAGTGCTATCTTATTGGTTGTAAGCTTCTAGTCCCATGGACCCGCGTTGTGGTCTCTCGTTGGACATTAATATATTTATCTTATCTTATCTTATCTTCTTGGATAAATAAAATTTTAGAAGGGGAAAGGTGAATTTAAGATTAAGATAAAAGTAAAAATCTAGATCCAAAAGGTCCTCAAATAGTAAACTACTTGAAAATCTTAATTAAATATTTTATTATGAATTAAATAATAAAATCTTTAATAATTTTTAAGACAACTTCTATCCCTTTCTCTTTCTTCTTTTTCCCAAATTGAAAAGAAAAGAAGTAGATACAATACCAAAAGTAAGTTATATGGCCAAGTGTGGAAATGTAAGAATAACGATTACTTTAGAATGTACTAGTTGGACCCAAGATAGTGTTGAAAAAAAATCAACGGGTATTTCCAGATATACAACTCGAAAGAATAGCCACAATACTCCTCATCGATTGGAATTAAATAAATTTTGTCCTTGTTACAAGCATACCATTCATGGAGAAATAAAAAACAGATTGAATCTAACATTTCTACCTAGAAATATATATTGAAGATATTTATTTCTTTATCTTTGTAAATATATTAACAAAATATGTCACTGTCAATATTTCTTTTCAAAATATTTTGAAACAAAATAAATAGTATTTGAAAGGTTCATGAAACAAACTATGAATAAAATGAAGCCATCTTTTCGAAATACACATAAACCATATTTTCAAAATAGATCTAATAAGTTTAGAAATAGATCTAAATTGAGAAGTAGATCTAAATTGAGAAGTAGATCTAAGTTTAGAAATAAATCTAAATCATGTTTTCGAAATGCATCTAAGTGATTTTCTTCAAATCAACATTCTTTTCGTAAACATTTATCGCCAATTCAGCCCGAAGAGAAAATGGATTATAAAAATATTAGCTAATTAGTCAATTTATTAGTGAGCAATGAAAAATACTATCTCGTCGAAGGAATCGATTAACGTTGAAAAAACAACACTTAATAGCTAGAGCCATTAAACAAGCTTGTATTCTATCTTTGATACCCTTTCTTTCTTTCAATTCAAAAGTAATTAGAGCCTAAGACTCCTCCATTTAATTTGAGCTGGGATATCTAACAAAGACAGTGCAGATTTTTTTCTATTTCTATAAATAAAATGAATAATTTCATCACCCAAGTCATTCCGAACTCATTTTCATATTTAGTTTCTGGGAGATTGGGTGTTACTATTTCATATTACAAGAATATTTTTTTAGTATCATAGAGAAGCAATTATTATTTAATACAACTATTTGTGCAAGTGTTCTATGATTTGTAAGCAACTAGCTTTTGTATAAAAATTATATAAATTTATTATAGGAGAATCCATTAGCACGGGATGCTGCATTAATTGGAGTAATCCACAAACGGCAAAAATCTCTCTTCCGCTTAATTCTATCTCGGTGAGTAGAAACTAATGCTCTCATTTTCTGTTGGTTTAGCAGTCGTAAAAAGTTTTGAATGGGCTCTCTGAGAGCATTATACAAATGCAAGAATCTTTTTTCAATGTTTTTTTGCGATATGCCCACGTTTAACTCTGGTCATTGAAGTTGATTCTTCATAGATGATTAATCTCTTTTTTGATCAATCATTTTTCTTTTAAGAGAATAATTTTTTTTGTTTTTTAATGTATAAAATATACAACTCCAATGGCTTTTGCTACTCTAACCTTCCCAACCATAATTCCTTTTAGTTAGGCACCTTCCAAGTAGGCAAGGGATTGGACCTTGCATTTAAGTAATCAAAATAATAAATATACATATATATTATTTTTATTTTATTTTTCTCTTATGGATTTCTTTGTTTCTAAGGTTATTTCTCTAATGGTAAGGTCCTCTCTATACGTCGGAGCCCTAAGATTTGAGATGAGTATTTGGTAACTTGTATATTTTACCATCTCTAGCTCTACTCTTCCCTCCCCACCCACTCGAATCATAAAGACTCTAAAGATTTATAGATATAGTAACTGCATCTATTTGTGAGAGTTCACAAGATAGTTGACCTTTTGTCCATTCTTGCAGCAATATAAACATAATCTTTATGCGTTTTCAAATTATTATTTTTCCTTGCTCAATGGATTGATGACCATTCGCTACCAATGAGGAAGTGCTTTTCATCCTACGTAAAGGGGATTGGATTTGCATCAATTCAAACCATAAATTTCATTTTCCCCGGTACAAGGAAACTGATAGATCTGTACTTTTTCACAGAAGAAAATTATTGTTAAATTTTCTGGTTCGTTTCAACTTCTGATCCTAACGAGTCGCACATACACCCTAGCGCATACTCCCTTCCGTTGAGGACATCCTCGAAGAGCAGGAGATTTGTTTCTTTTTCTTATTAGCTGCCTCACATTTCTAATAAGTTGTTGAATAGTCGACACTTTAATTCTATTTAGCGTTACTGATTTAGACTGTCTATATCTAAACCATTATTACTTCCATATTGGATTCATAAATGCGTTTAATATAACTCCTCATTTTAATAGTATGCTTATTAGCAAGAATGCCATTTATTATGACATAAATTTTTTTCTTATGTAGAATCGTACAAGTTATATGTTACCACTAGAAAAACAAATAGAGTGGTCATATAAAATATTATGGCCTATGGCCTATCTTTCAAACAAACTTAAAATTATTCTTCTATTGCAATATGAGCAAAGCAAATGATGAACATCTTTTTCTTAAATTAATATGCGCAAGCACCAGAAAAAGACCCATAAATATTGATATTTTCTTTAAAAAAAATAAAAATGATAAAAGTGACTCAAGATATCAATAACGAGATTATTTAAAAGAGCTTTTTTAGTAAGACAAATGGGATAATAAGATGAAGATCTTGAAAATAATACTAAGTTGTCCAATCCCAAAGAAAGAATGACATTGGATAGCTTTTTTCGCTTTATAATAATTTTTTTAATTATTAAAATATATGTCTATTTTATTTAATAAATAGACAAATAAATAATGAATAATATGTAAAGATTTTTCAATTTAATAATAGAAACTTTTTCTATTTAATAATAGAAATTTTGTTTTTTAACAAGAATATTCTTTTTTTATCGAATAGACAAAAAAAAATCATGAAAGATTATTATATCATCCAATTTGTCCTCGAAATAGAATTTGTATAATACCTATACAACTTATTTCTTCAAAAGAAGAACATGATATGTAGCTTTTTTGATGTATGCAAATAAGTATGTAATGAGCTTAAATTTAACAAACATTCCTAAAGTTCCATATTTGGGGGACAAGAAAGGAGAAAAGGGAGAAGACTACCAGAACGAATAAAACTCAAACCTCGAAGAAGAAAAATCAGGAAAAAAAACCTTCAAAAAAGAAGAAATGTGGGTGGAATTATATTACACTCTTTTTTGAAAGATACCTCTATGTCCTTCCCTGTAAATGAACCTTTCCGAAACTCCAAAATATCCCAAAATATCCTTGAGGTTATGACCAATAACCCAATTGGTTTTATACATATGACCAGCAATTAGGAAAAGAACTGCAATAGCCAAACGGTGGTGTGCAGTATCGGTCAGCCACAGACCCCTGAGTTGAGTCCTCCACGAAAAGTCAAAAATTCTGAATATTATATTATAATATACTCATTATTACAAAATTAAAGAATAAAAAAATATTAAATAAAAAAGTTAAGTAATTAAAATGCTCAAATGTAGTTAAAAAAGAGCAATTATTAAAATGATTGAAGTTTAATCATGATAACACTTTATTTTCCAACACTTCAAAAAAAAATTTAACCCCTTTTGTTCCAATATGGCAGTCCCTCTGAATAGCACGAAATACGGAGAATATGGATAGCATGTACCCTGGCATGGCAAGGGCAGCAGCCATGTTGAAATAACTGGCTGGGTAGCCGTTGCCTCGTGTATGCATGTGCAAGGTCATTCTTCCCGAGTGCTTATTCATGCACAAAGAATTTTAGTGTAATATTGTGCACGCAAGGGAAGATTATGGCATGATACAAGCTTATGTAGGATGGGTGCACATGACTGCAAGTTGCACATGGATCACCTAGGCTTAAATTTGTTATCATGGTCTAAACCACAATTAACACTGTAAATCTCCAAAAAAATTGGGTGTCCCGAGCAAGGAAACCCAGGCAAGTTCAGCAAGCTCCACTGGGGAAATTGGGTGCTCAGGTATAATATGAAAAAATAGCGAAGATTGTGATTTTCAACTTTCATTCTAATTCTGTGAAGCTTCCCTCCGTTGCTCACTTTTAGCATCTAAATATCTGTCTTAGTCCATGAGAGAAAAAAATGTTGTGCAGCATGAGGACTCTGTAGTTCTTTGATCAGTTTTTGGGTGATCTCAATTGAGTTTTTGTTGGCTTTATTTACTGAGGTTTATACAGTTTCTGCCAAGTCCATGGATGAACCAGCAACCATGTTGTCCAAGGAATAGTATCAAAGTTCATTGAATTGTTTACCCTACTAATGTTGTTTTGATTCTTGACTCATATAAATTTCTGAACAGTATCTTTGATCTACCAGTTGGGCAAATTAATTTTAGCAATACGTTTAACTTAAATGCTGGTTGACGGTGAGATAGTCTGTAAGGAAACACTGGAGAAACTTTTGTGTGGCTTTCAAGATGAGGAAATCACAATTTCATATAGCACTGTAATTTATACACATTATATAACAAAATAACAGGTGTAATTGAGTCCACAATGCTAATTTGCATCTTCTGTCACTGACACGTCCATTTCCTTTGCATCTTCTTTCATAGACACATCCATTTCATTCATGTTAATGCGAGGCTTCCCCATGCTAAAGTTTAGAACCCGAGCATTTAAATTATATTTGATCTCTCCATCTAGAAGAAGTTTCCTTATATAGTGCTCAACATCTGAACCTATCAGACGAAGTGTGTATTCTGTCAATGGTGCTCCCTGCAAAAATAAGCATATTGAACCATCAGTAAAGTATTAACAGACCAGAAATTTCCTCTTTTATTCAAGTTCTGATGGACAAATCAGTCCACGATATGCACATATTGCACAAAAAATACTTTACCTGAATAAAGCAAAACCATATAAACATGATAAGAGCCAATTAAAATATGCAATTATAAAATAAAGAAAATAAATGCATGCTATTCTCAAAATTAAAAGGAATTTTGTTTGAAGCTGTGAATGAATGATCATTTAGAGGTTTCCTGAGAGAATTACTCTCCCTAGGACCGGCATCCAGTATATGTGTCACCTAAAATAAAAGGTAACTCAATGAAAGAAAAAACTCAAGTTGAGCACAAAATACAGTAATTTTTAAATCAAAAGAAAGGCTACTACTAGGAAAAGGGGCAACTTACGGCCATGTTTCTTTTCACTCCATGCTCACCCAACCTCTACTTATTATGTTTAAAAAATTAAATGAAAATTAAAAGTCCACTAACATACTTCACATGTACAAATAGTTTCTCACTTGTATTTCTAGTAGTTTAAAAAAAAAAAGATTTGATGAAGTAGTGCATCTTTATAGTACCTATAATGCACAGTTATTGGGACATTTGTCCATGAAGTCAAAATAGTTATTAGAGGAATATGCATTGGATTATTGACATAAATACAAATGAATGGTTGATTGTGTGACAAGGGCTGTATTTGATATTTATAACAATTTACTCATCCCTTTTTGTTACAACTTATGTTAACAGCATTTGGTACTATTTTGAGAAAAGACTACATTTTGGTTCAGTTGTATTCTGAGGAGAAATTTAATGATTTAGATAATTGTGCACACCAAACCTCACGTGAGCTTTCTTGCAATTGTGTTCATAATGGGTGTAGAACGTGGACTTGACACGAACTTGGCAAGGCTGATCCAACTAGAGACTTGTGACTCGGCAGGAAGGCTTGGCAAAATGCAAAAACACACAAAGAACTTACAGGTTTCTAAGGATTTAAAACAGATTTCATACACACTTTATTGAATAAATCTGAAAGACACAATAGCATTATCAAATAGAAGCTCAATTGATCACATACATAAGTATACATGAACCTTTAAGTAGAAATGCAACTTGTAGCTGAAAATTACACACTTAGATATATAAAATTGTAAATATTGTCAAATATACATAAAACTCATAGAATATGAAATCCATGATACCAAATGTTCCAAACATATATCAAAACAAAAACAAGTCTATGGCTTAGCCTCAGCTTCAGAGGAACTTGCATCCCTCCTTCAAAGGCATTCAAGGTAGGTCTTGGATGAATGAACAACCATAGTGTGTGACTATGACATGTCACCCTGACCAACATCAACTGTGCATGTGCCTATGTCAGATTGTGCTCTGACCTCCTCTAGCATGATCAGAGTAGAGTCACTATCCAAAATCTGTATCATTCTAAGACAGAGTTTGTAATGAACAAATACTAGATCATTCAACCTCTCTAGAAACAATCTATTGCGTCTTTTGGAGTGAATGTGCTCAAAAATACTCCAGCTGCGCTCACAACCCGAATCGCTGCATGGCTGGCTCAATATTGGTGTAAGAACTCGTCCTCATTCACCTTGAAATTATGGTCTATGTCAAATTGAGGTAGTAAGTGATTGCATAGATGGGCTTGCGAAAATGGATGTTCCATCTCCTATCAATTATTGCCTAAATGTGATGTTACTTATTCCATATACAAATTTAATGGCCTCCTTGGCACTATGCATGCCCTCATATGTGTAGCCCATATTGAGTCTCTCCCCATCAACAACTTGTAGGAAAACTACTAAGGACTTAGTGCCCAACAAATACCGTGTAACTTTGATAGTTAAGTGTGAATGAAAATAAGCAAAATTGCAAACAAAAGAAAAATATGAATATTGGGCCATCAATAATTAGGTCTGCCTTGGTCATCTGTATGCTTTAGCTTAATCTTTGACCCTGAAAATTTTGATTGTGAAGAATGCTTTGTTTCATCTATAAAAATCTTCAGTGACAGGATTCAGAATAATATACATAGCTTCAAGATACTTACAAGCCATAAACAATCTTGAACATGATTTTTTTTTCACACCACCAAAGCATTAATAGAAGAAACTGGTAGTTCCATTGCCCATCTTATTTTAAATTCTAATCCGAGCATTTAATTATACTGTAAAGCAATGATAATTCCAATTTTAGCGGCCCAAAAAATGCTTCCATATGATCCTTTCTGAACCTAGTTTGAGAGTTATGGTTCGATCTTTTAAATTGTATTCATCACTAGAAACAGTCCCTGGTCAAATAGTTATGGAATATCACCACTAATGTTTTAGGACGAGTATGTCTAGCTCTGGAACTCATAGTTGCACTACCTGAGTCAATTCAGCCAAGAGACACATGCAATTGCATTCATGTCATATCTTGACTTTTTTTTAGGGAAAATCAGAATATAGTTTCCAATTTCCATCTATCAAAAGTGTACAACAAGAGATATTTCAACTTTTGCATAAAGAAGTAGATGACAAAGGTACCTTTTCATGACATAAGATTAGAAATATATCGTGGCTATAGATTATTTTAGCACAAACAAATTGATGTATTTTAGAGCAGTATTGGAGATTGATAAATATCAAATAATACTCCAACGCTGCAGTATCATCAGTAGCACCAAAGATCAGTCGGCTCTCCATCTCATTGCTGTACCATGGCCCACAAGACTAAAACTAGGCCATTGCAATAGTAAATTCTTTAAATGGAATTCCTTGTCAAACATAGAATACTCCTAAGGCTTAAGCTTATAAGCCATATAAGCCACATTCAAGCATATTACAACTGCCCTGAACCCCATTGAACAGTGACCAAAGCACAAACTTAACTGTTAACCGGCTTATGATAAATTGGTTAGTTATTCAACTGCCAATGGAACATATCCAGTTCTTTCAATCCATGGGGTTATTATGTGAAGTACATGTATGTAATTATTAATACCCCCTATGGATATTTATTCCAGATTTAACCAAATGTACCACAGGGATCTAAACAAACAATTTGAATGCAAACTGATTTCAATGCATCCAACAGATATTTTAAAAATCATATAATATCAGACTAAAATAGAGCTCTGAAATTAAATATGAAAATTGTCATCAAAATAGATAAATCATTACATCCATATTTTTCCAATAGATATGAAATGTCTCTATTAGTGCAAGCTTGTGTTCAGATGAATATTTTGCAAATTTGCCTAGCTGTGAACTCTGTCACAAGTCCACCAAAGAAATGAATTGGATTTCCAACCAATCCACCAAGAAATCCTGAAGGTCTCCATCTTCAAGTTTTAAACTGGAAGCCATAAAAGCTCCTAAAATCTCGAAGGGAAAATAATAAACCAAGTATGTTGAGAATCTCAATATTCTTCAATTGCACATCCCCGTGACTCTTCATTTTCTCTCTGCTTGTCTCTTGGTATTCCTTTTCTCTCTTTATTATCCCTCTCTTTAAATTAAAATGATTTTATTAAATTTCACTAAGCTCCATTGAAATCATTTCAATACTTTAATAAATAATTAAATTAAATTACCATTAAATTTGACATAACCTGACATCTTAAGACTTAAATTATTTAATAAACTTCTAATGTCCCAAAAAGAGGACATTACAAAGTAGAGAAGATAACATAAAAGTATTTGCATGTACTGTTATTCTCTACCACTCTGATTGCCCGAAAAATTGTATTTCTTTTCAACAATCGGCCAACTTTTAACTATTTTTGCAAACACTATTATTTAATATGGAAAACCTACAAATTTTTCAAGCCAAATAAACAGAGGATTTTCCTACTATTGTATACTTACAACAAATTACTTTCTGGAATCGACATCCTAGGACCTTGAGTATGTAACACTTGGGCCATTCCTTCGGTGGCCCCATTTTTCATCAGTGATAATTCCTTCTACAACTGAACTCCTATAAGCTACAATGGTTCACTATGCCCTCATTGCATCAGGTCTTGCTCGTGGTGATGAAGACGTTTTAGCTGAACTCCTCATTGTATACTTACAAAATGAAATCCAGTCAACGAATCTCATTCACTCGTGGATGCCCACCATAAAATTTGCCTTTACAACACATACATACCCACTGATAGTAACAGTATTTTTTCTTGAAACGCACAATAATGCTCATGTATAAAACAAAATTAACTCAACAGAAAAAAATTCCAGTTCACCCCTTCGATAACAGGTGTTTAATTATGGCGGTGATGTCTATTTTGGTGATGGGTGCTTCTGAAAATAAGTTTTCAATTAAGTCTCTTCGGCAAAAAGAAAAGTATTGCTGTTCAATTGAAACAAACACGGATGAGAGATAAAGGAGCGATCTAGCATACCTCATAGTGATCAACCAGCTCTGAAAAGTAATCATAGACCTTCTGGCATTTATCCTCAGGCCATACAAACTCATTGGTGGGATCCAAAATCAAGGTCAGTTTGTCTGTCTGAGTTTGATCAAAGGCTTCAGTAACAGGGTCAATGTAGGCTGCATAGATCCTCACATGACGTGTAGTAGAGCTCAGCCACTGGCCACCCGTTTGCCTCGTCGTTCCTTTGTCCAGTGTCTCTTCTTGTGCTCTTATACTAAAACCTATTTTCTTTCTTGTGTTCAATCCCAAGCGAATAGAAGCTCCTTTAGATGAATGAAAGGCTGAAAGAATTGAGGAGGATAACCCGCATGCAGGAAGAGAAGGGTTCTTGAGGGTTTGGGTGGAACCTGTAAGTGATGATGCAGAGGAGAAACGGGTGGCGGCCATGGCTTCTGGGGCAAGGATTCACTATCCAACATTTTGCTGTAGGGGCCTTTCATTTGAAATCCAAATAATAAAAAGTGTCGCTTTCGCAATCCTGATCTGCAAGCGATTCAAAACATACTAATGGCTCCAGGGTATCCTTTTCCCAAAGCTCCACTTATAATTAGTTTTTTTATGACTTGAACACAATATTCTAATTGTCCACATTATGTATTTGTTTCTATTCTTATAATGTCCACATTATTTATTTGTTTGTATTTTTTAAAAATTAGGATAAAGGTTTCTTACATAAAAATATAGGCAATTCAAAAACAATAAATATTTAGTTGACATATTTTCATTCCTCTTTTTTAGGCAACAACAATGTGAGAAGAACCCATGCTTTTCTCGAATGGATATGTGAGAAGTTTTTTGGATCATTTTCCATGAATTAGGGCCCTTAGATAGCACCCAAATTTTCTTTGCCCATTATCTTGACATACACGTATCAAATGTATTTTATCAAGTTTCTATATTTCAGATTCACTACTAGGGCATTTTTTAAAGATATGGCTAGGGTTCTAAACACTAATTTAGACATCACAAAGGGATATTTCTTTACTTCATGTTTTTGTTCTTGAACTCCATCAACATTTGTATCGTCTTAAAATGTATAAACTTGCATTTTAAGACCATTGAGCTCCCTCTCCATAAATTCCCTCTTGGGACCATGGATATGCTTGTGCTCAACCTCCTTTCCTCCTGTTCTCTTTTGTCTTTCCACCTTAGCTCTTTGATATTTGCCCCTTCTTTATGTGGCACCTGAGACTTGATCTCCAAGACCAGATAGACCCAAGTCGACCTATTTTAGACTAGGTCGACCCAGATTGACATAGTCCCTAGCAATTTCAGAGATTGGGGCTTGAAAGGCCACGAGGGTTTAATTGGTTTTTAATTGTTACCTAGTCAGCTTGTATTGTTTTCTCGGCTGCAAACTCATTTATAAGGTGACTTGGAGGCTTCATTTTCACATCACGCACTAAGTAATTCAAACTCTTGCTCTCTAGTGAAGATTTTTGCCTTATGCATTCAAGGAGTTCAAGTATTCAAGACTTTCAAGCATTTGAGAAAGGAGATTTCTGTTGAAGGATCCTTTGTGAGCATTTCCTCCTCAAGATCTAGCATATTGTTGGCCATCAAGGGAGGAGATCTACATTGAATCATTCATCTTCTTCATTGATGTACTTATATATCCATGGCACCATGATGGAATTATGGTAGATATGTTGCAAAAAGTGGAGATACCCTACATCCTAATTCAAGATCTATAATACATATACATACAAATCTTACAAACAAGGGTTTCAAGAAAGGTGAATCCTAACATTTATCTTATTTTACAATTGATGCAGTGCAAGGCAGGAGAATCCCCAAAGGAGATGTCCTAGCCCCCAACAAATAAGCAACAACGGAATAACACAAAGATTTAGATCCACAATAATGCCAATTCTCATAATAGAATCATAAGATTTACATCCAACATGCCCGATTGTAAGGCCTTCTGAGTTACAACCAAATACAAAACAATTATAGTATTAATGCTACAAAACCTCACAAGATCCAAACCCTAGCCAGCCCAGACCACAATCATGTAGAATCTCCAAGAAGAATCTAAACTTGTGCTCGCAAGCCATCAAGCAACCTCCTTATTTCCCAAGCCGCAACTACTAGCTCTATTGAACTTTTCTCTCTTAGCTACTCTTTCTTCTCCATACTAGATGAATTATGATTCAAGACTCCACTAGACCCTCTATTTATACCGAACTAAGCCACACATTAGCCTAGCATGTTACAAATTAAATAAATTGTTACATTAAATACATATTTGAGTCACAAGTCAGCCTACAATAGATATTAAATACAAAATGCCTTAGTTGGCTTACAACACCCATTAAATGCACCTAGGATAAAGATCCAAGGCCCAAATAAGTCAACACACATCTCTAGATTAATCCACGTCACAATCACACGTTACATGCATTAAATGCACCAAGTCAATTGATCCAATCCACAAAACACCATTTGACAAACTACACTACCTAACATCAACAAAACCTCCAGCTAAGTATTGTCAAGCTCCTTCAGGTGTTGAGTACCTTCAATGATCAAGTTGCTTTAGGGTCTGAGCATGGTAGGCATAGTCGGGCAACATTTTACTTTGAGCTCTTTTAGAGACTGAGCCCCTTGGCCAACACTACAACCAAGAGCTACTCAATAGTGATCGAGCATCAACCCTCCTAGAACTAAGACCTCTAAATCCAAGGTCAAAACAACTCCAGCATGCAGGATTACCAAATTCCCTAGGATGCTCCTACATCAGACATTGCAGGTGCAAAAAGATGTTCTTAGCAGCTAGAAGAACATCTTGCAAGATTTAGCACATAAATCTCGAACTGGTTCTTCACATACATATCCTCCAAGTATCAACTTGCACACTCTTCTCTTTATTCCACTTCTGTCAATCCTGTCCAGCAATAGTCACATGGTTTCTTTGCTTTTGCACATCATTTCTCAGTGTAGCATAGATCTATTTTCCACTCTAATTTCTAACCCTCTAAGAATCCATCTTCTCAACTCAACTCCCAAAGCTTAGGTTCCTCCTACAGAGTTCTCCATTTTGCAAAGGAATCAGTGAAAACTTCCTACCACCTTTCTCAATTGTAAATACATTCTTGACACAATCATGCATAACATTGCAACCATATTGGCAAGGTCTACCAAGTAATATGTGACAACTACTCATGTCCACAATATCATACCACACTTGATCCTTATATTATTCAATTTGGAAATCAACAAGACACCATTCCCTCACTTCCAAAACATGTTCATCTTGTAACCAACCAATCCTATAAGGACAAGGATGTCTCACTCTCTTCAAACCATGATTCTAAACCATCTCCTTAGCAATAAGGTTATCAATACTACCACCATCCACAATCACATTGTAGATTTTACCAATGGGCTTACAATGGGTCCTAAATAAGTTACTCCTTTGACAAGGTTCTAGTACTCTTTTAGCAAATAGTACTTGTTGAGCCAACGAATTCTCCCCTTCTTGCTCAAGTTCATTGACCAAGTGATCAGTTTCATTCACCACAACAACTCTTCAAGCACCAACCCTCTGGGAAAATTTATAAGCTCTATGTCCTTCTTTACTACAATGAAAATAATTACCTTTAAAGGTAACCTTACCCATCCTCTTCCCTGGCTTAACAGGTTTTAGTTCATCTTCTGCACTTGGTTTATCCCTTATCGAGTGATCCTACCTCTCCTTCCCTTAGGAACTCCCCTAATGTCTTCTCTTCAACTTTTCTTTTTCCTTTGACGCATACTGATAAGCATCTTCAATTGAAGCAATATTCAACATACCAACCTAGCTCATCCTGGATGTTGAATCTCAGACCATTGATATATCTAGCCACCTTTTCTTTAGACAATTCTCTATGCCCATATCGAATAGTCGACATGTATAACTCCTCACTTATGCTTTAGATTATGCAAACTCTTAAACAACTATAGTTCATAATTAGTTGGAATGAACTTAGCCTTCATTTAGTCACCATCAACCTCTAATGAGTGATTTTCATTTCACCTTCTTCTTCTCTATCTCTTTGTAATTATTTCCACCACAAAGTAGCATGTACTTTCAACTTAGTTTGTGCCAACCTCACTTTAAGTGGATCACCAATATCCTCTAACTCAAAGTAGGCTTCCAATTCACCAATCCAATCAATCAAGTCTTCAGGATTCAAAGTACCATCTTATGCTTAAGCTTCAATTAAGATCCACAATTAACGAACCCTATCTTCCATAGGTCTCTCTATGTGATATGTTCTATCTTCACTAGTGGATCCAACAACCTCAAAGTCTTTAACAACTTCCACATAACCATCTTTAGTACCCACATTCCTAGGTACACCAACAATAGCTCTCATGATCTCATTCTTCATCAACTCCATTTCAGATCTAAAATATGATCTAACCTTCTTTGAAACCCTAGTCTCTACAACATCATAGAGATCATCAATCGCCCTAGGGTCCAATCTTCTTGGAGGCATCTTCCAAGATTTTTGAAAACCCAAAGCAACAAATCCATAAGATCAACCATATCCAACCTTGGTTTTGATACCATCTGACGCAGTGCAATCTTCTTGGAGGCATCTTCCAAGATTTTTGAAAACCCAAAGCAAAAAATCCATATGATCAACCACATCCAACCTTGGTTTTGATACCATCTGATGCAATGCAAGGTAGGAGAATCCCCAAAAGAGATGTCCTAGCCTCCAACAAATAACCACACATCGAAATAACACAAATATTTAGATCCACAATAATGCTAATTCTCATAATATAATCATAAGATTTATATCCAACATGCCTGACTATAAGGCCTTTTAGGTTAGGGCCAAATACAAAGTAATTATAGTAGTAATTCTACAAAACCTCACAAGATCCAAACCCTAGCTAGCCTAGGCCCACAATCTGGTAGAATCTCCAAGAAGAATCTAAACTTGTGCTTAGAAGCCACCAAGCAACCTCCTTATTTCCCAAGTTGCAGCTACTAGCTCTGCTCAACTTCTCTCTCTTAGCTACTTCATCTTCTCAATGCTAGATGAATTATGATTCAAGAATCCACAAGACCCTCTACTTATACCCAACTAAGCCACAACTTGGCCTAGCAAGCTACAAATTAAATAACCCTTGCATTAAATACATATTTGAGCCACAAGTTGGCATGCAATAGATATTAAATACAAAATGCCTTAATTAGTTTACAGCACCCATTAAATGTACCAAGGGAAAAGATCCAAGGCCAAATAAATCCACACACATCTGTAGATCGATCCATGTCACAATCATAGGCTACTGCCTTAAATGCATCAAGTTGACTAATCCAATCTACAAAAAACACAATTTGACAAACTACATTGTCGAGCTCCTTTAGGTATTGAGTACCTTAAGGTGTCGAGTACTTTCAATGAATGAGTTCCTTCAAAGCATACTAGGCATAACCTAGAAACATTTTATGCCAAGCTCCTTTAGAGACGAAGCCCCTCAGCCAACACTACAACCAAGACTTGCTCAAAAGTGACTGAGTAGTAACCCTCTTACACTTGAGTCCTCTAACTCCAAGGTAAAAAAAAAACTCCAACATGAAGGTGTTGATCTCTAAGCCTAAGTTATCTATTACTGTCTAACAATTAGTCATTTCCAAGGTAGTGTTGAACAATCATCACTGCAACCGAGCCATCCAGAGAAGGCCAAGCTATAAAGGACTTGTCTACATTTCATCATAAGTCAAGAAAGGCAGAGGTTGTTGAGCACCCCAGTAGAGATCAAGTTAGTATACGAGTCAAATAACACAAAAGAGACAGAGCATTTGAGAAGTCAGTTAATGCCAAGTGGGTCAATATATGCCCAGTGTATAGAAGTCAAGTGACAACATGAATGTTAGTTATGACTGAGCACCAGAACATTCAAGTGCTAAGTAAACTAATTTTGACATATGAGTTTGTAATTGCACAAACACTTATGTACATCATTCTTCTACATGATATTAAAATATTGTAGAAATAATTAAGGAGAATATTATATGTTTTTTCAGAAGGCATTAATCCTTAGAAAAGCAGATTAACCAATCAAAAAATTAGAAGGGTAAAATGACAAAATGATTCATCTAAATAAGGATCCTTGATCATAATCTAGAACTTTTTATGATTATCTATTTAAGAAGGGTTCCTACCCTATGATCATAATGATGATAGTGAATGAGTTTGAGAGAGATGAAACAAGCTAAGTACAAAGCGAAGGAAGGCTAAGTCTTAAATTAATTTAGATAGAGAAACCCGAGCAGTGAAGGACATAATATATATATCAAATAAGGAGATCAATTTGAGATTTTGAGGAGAGGAGATCCATAATATGCTATTAGAGAAGACTAAAGGGTCAGGTATTGAATCAATTTTAATAGATTGAATCAGGGAAAATCTCTTAACAGAGTGGTTCTAATAGACCTTATTTAAATCTCCTACCATAGTCCTTACTTTATTGTAAGTGTAAAACCTTTTAACAGGGTAAGACCTAACAATATTAAATGCTCTTAGTAGGGCAGACCCCTCATAGGGTAGATCATCTGATATAATCAAATTGTAGACCCAATAGGAAAACTTTGTTGTTGTAATAGTAAAGATTGGTGGGTTTCATTCCCACCCCAGTTTTACCTTCAACTTGAAGTGTTTCTGGATTACCAAATCATCATGTTATGTGTTGACATTTTACATGGATTTCATGCTTAGATAGATTTTATTTCAGCATTACATGTTTATGTTTATATGGTATAAGATCTAAGATATGAGATGGATTAGGTGTGAATTATTTTATTAGTGAAAAGTATTATAGATCCTAATTTACTCCCCCACCCCCCTCAATATCATGTTTTTCGTTAAGAATTCCAACAATTGTTATCAGAGCACATATCTCTTGAATGAAGTCTAACAACTTAAGAGCACAAGATCTTTAAATGGAGGAATATGAAATGGGAAAATTTATTGAGAACTAGATGATTGAAATCCATATCATACTACAACAACTTGAAGGAGCAAAAGATGAGTTAAGGAAATTGTTAAAGAAAGGAAATATATGGTCATTCAATAGAATGTCAAACTTTACAAGGAAGTTGATACACAAGGATTTCTTAACAATGGGAATACTAATGATAGTGATGTAGCAATAGTAGATCTATTAGAGAAGAACAACATATTGAAAAAAGAAGTCAAAGAACTCAAGAGAGAACAAGAAATTCAATTAGCAAGATTATGTGAAGTGATTGAACAAAAGAAGAAAGCTAAAGAAGAACAAATAATGGTTGAAGAAGACAAAAGATAAATTGCTAACAGACTTGAAGAAAGAGCATTTGATGTGTAGAAACTTACAAACAATTAGGTGGACATGATGAACCAGTTGTTAATTGCAAATCAAGAGTTGAGCATAAAGGACATGGAGATTACAAAGTGACCAACTAAGCAATGAGTTAAGATCTGAGAAAGAACCATTGGAAAGAATGAACAAACCAAGTGAAGCTATCAGATACTTTGAAGAATTGATGAGATCACCAAGGTCATCCAGTGATACTTCTAGTCTAGGACATGACAAACACTCTTCATCTATTAAGGAAGGAGAGTCATTAAAGAGTGGTGAGCAAAGAAAGGCAAAATCCAAAGGCAAACCTAATTGTCATTATTGTAGTAAACTTGGACATACTGCTAATGTTTGCAGGAGAAAAAATGGTATGAAAAACCCTAAACCTAAGTTTGATGGTAACAGTTTTAATTGCAAGAAGCAAGGACACCAAACACATGAATGTAGATCAAAGAAAAGTGATGTGCCTATTACACCTAGATTTGGAGGACATTGTTATAACTATCTGAAATATGGACATAAGGCTTATGAATGCAGATCGAAGGAAAAATCTAACTGGACATCTGAAAAGAAAACACATGCACTTAAGCAAGGTAACTCTTACAATTAGGATTACAACCCATGGTATAATTGTTATTATTGTGGAGAGTATGGGCACATTCCAAAAAATTGCATTAAGACACATTTCAAAGGTAACTACAAGAAATGGTTGAATGGAAACCTAGGTTGTTTAAGTTGTCCTAAGGTTGGACATGTTAGTAAGAACTACAAGACAACACCAGCCCCAAACAATGAAAATAATAAAGGAAAAGGGAAAGTTGAAATGAATAAAATATGGAAAAAGATAGTAGAAGTTGGATGCAGTGGAGAAAGTAGAGTTGAGATCAGCTAATGTAATGGATCAGGTGATCACACCACATCTAACTAAGAAAAAGAAGATATGTAAGAGATTATATACTTAATGTAATATCATACATTAGCTCCTAATAAGAAAATGGTTAAAAGTCCATATCATCATGAATCAAGATGCATTAGGACAAATCCAAGAGGAGTATTGGGCAATAAAATATGTTTTACTATCAAGTGTCGAGCATCAGTAATACAGTTTGCATTGACCTAGCATTGCAATATAGATCGAGAACTTACATCTAGGGAACTAATGTATTGGCTGAGCAAATTGTTATTGACCGAGCAAGGTGATAGTGATCGAGTATTTGAATGAAAAGAGACACAAAAGGTTGAGACAACTATTGTGCACCTCTTTGAGTACAAACATATTTATTGCAGACCTAAATGGATAGATATATATATATAAAATTTTGACATTCATTTTTATCTTACCAAGCAATTTTCAGTGCACAAGTAATTCAGAGGCAATTTTAGCGATATAGCAAGTGAGCGATCGTGCCATTAGCAAATTGAAGGATCATAGTAAGTCAAATTTTCAATGCCGAGTAAGTTGTTTTCAAAGTTATTTAAAACAAAATTGTGTGAACCCTAGTACAAAGATGACATCATCTGTGTCTGTATCTATAAAAAAAATGTTAGAGGAGAAAAATGCACAAATTATGAGGAATGATTAGTGTTTCCCACCAAATTTTAAATAATATCCAAACATTGTATTGAATGGTGATGAATTTGGTGCACTATCATCAATTCCACCAAGGGTGTTGGTGGTAATGATGTATGATCACGTTATATATGTAAAGTGGGAGAGATTAGAGATTATGAACTTCATGCAACATATGCAAAATTGTGTGATAATGGAGTGTTGAAGGATGGACACAAGATAGTTGCCAAGAAAGGGCTAATCCATGCCCTAGATTTTCCAAAAATTTTCAATGTCAAATGGATAAAGATTGTGTTGAGCTATATGCATGATATGAAGATATGGTTAGAAGGTAGACCAATTAAGATCAACAAGGATATTATAGACTGAGTCACTGGTTATCCTGCTTTGGATAGACCTAAGTCAATAAGAAGTGTCCTAAGGAACATTGTTGAGCAGCAAACAAAGGTGAAGTGGAATGGTCATGCCATGCCAATCAATGGGATTGATGACCCTATCATTACATTTGCAATATGTGTGATTGCACACAAGTTCTATCAGTCAAGTCGACTAAATAATATGCCTTGCATTGGAGTGGACCTTAGATATAAAATTATAAAGAAAAATCATAGTTATGATCTAGTTGAGTTACAACTGCAACAATTGTTAGAGAGTCTTGGAGTGATAAGAAAGGCCAAGAACACGTCATTTAAGTTTGATTCCCTACTTGTATGCATATATTTCTATGTACATAATTAATTCCCTATAGTAGGAACCATAACATGAGATAGGAGCATACCAACAATAGAGCAAATAAGTGACTTGATAAATCAATTAGGAGAAAATTTTGAGGTAATAATGGATAACTATTTTGAGGAATTCAAGAGCAAAATGAAGATCTAAATGAGGATACCTAAGTCAGTTGTAGACAATTATTTTGATTATATATTCTTCATGATAGACACAAATTTTATCTATGCAAAGGTAGTACTATCGAGGGTTGCATGGTTGAGGCTGATGCAATATGAAGTTAATGTTGATGAAGTGATAGCAATAGTAATTGCACTGCTATCTGAAGATATTGATGTGAATGTCGAGCCATTCAATACATATGACATTGCCAAGGGAAGAATGACATTAGAAACAATAGAGCCCAAGAAGGATATGAAAATGAAAAAGGATCTTGACAGAAAACTTGACAAAGGTCAACTTCAAATTACTGAAGGAAAAGGTGATGATGAAGAATCCAAAGAAGAACCCCAAGATAAGTCATCTAAGGGAACATAGTTAGTTTTCATCAAGCCCAAGGAAACAAAGTAGAAGAAGATAGTGATTGTGGATCCAAAAGTTAAAGAGGATCTTAAGAAGGGTGTGAAGAAAGTTGTCACAACACTTGAGCTAGAGACAAAAATAATTACAAGGTCAAAGGAAGTTTAGGCCCCAATAATAAAAGAGAAAGGTAGTCCAACAAAGAGGAAGTCAGCCAGGACACCAAAGCAAAATGTACCTAAAAGGTTGAGAAGAAAATTGGTTGTAACATAAGAGGAAGAAGATGATGAAGAAATAGAGTTTGATGATCTAAGAAAACTTTACATTGTACCGAGATCGCCTCCAATGACTATTGACTAGGTATGTGAGACGATGAAAGAGTCAACAAGTATAGAAGCATTAAAGATAATCAATTTTGATTCTTTAAATAAATAAGACCAAGAGAAGCTTGAAAATAGCATGATAGATATGATGATACAATTCAAATCTATGCCTATAGAGTAAGGTCAAGGAATTCCTAAAAAATTATATAATAAAGTTGATGCTAAGTGGAAGTGGGCATTATCCACTGAAAGACAAATCAGGGAGACCACATTAGCACAAACAATGCCAAATTTAGGGAAGACACATGTCTATAGTCTTGAAAGATTTTGTGAATAAATTTATGCCTAAGGAAAGGGCTTATAAAATCATGATGAATAAAGATCATGAAGTTGAGAAAGAGAGAATAAGTATCTGGAAGGAAGCATCTAAGTTGCTTATTCCATTGACTGATAAAGAAGAAGAGGAAGGAGAACAAAGAGGTGAAGAAGTCAAGAAAGAGGTGAAGAAGTCAAGGAAGATGAGGATGATGCAACATAAGTTGAAAAACTTGTAGAGGAAATAAAGCAATTGATAGAAGGGAGTGAACAACAAGATTTTGTCACAATTGAGGGCATTCCTAATTTATCCCTATAGAATCAAAATGTGTTGATTGAGGAAGATTTGAAAGATGCTAAATCAGACACATCTCTACCATGCACCAATCCAGTGTTACTACAAATATAGGATTATCCAAGGATTGAGAGTGCAAGTACTGAAGGTTTCAATGTTACATTAGTTACAATGGTTTTTGACATGAGTTTCGAGCTACAGGGCAAGGCTATAATTGTGTTTCCACAATTCACCCATGTCACTGATGTCAAACCAAATAAGAACAAGGTAGAAGAGGAGAAAGAGATGATAGAGAAAGAGAACCCCAAAGAACAAGAGGCTATCTAAGCTCTTATTCAACTGCTGAGTGTCATACCTACAGAGACATTAAATGTTACACCTATACAATAGGTTAAAACAACTCAACATGAGAAGTCATCTGGATCGAGTACAAAGGGAAAACAATTGCAAATATAACTACTTAGTGATAACAATCCTCAATCTTAGATAAAGGCACATACAAAGGATACAACAAAAGAAATAATGAGTTTAGATGAGTCATCACATTGCCAATGTATGACTTGAACAACATGACACTAGATCAGATAGAAGAATTGCAAACCTTGCTACATCACAAGATAAAGCAAGAATAGTTGAGGAGAAAACACAAAAAGAAACAGGTATTGCATAATATTAAAGACATTTTTGTTGATGAATTTGTGATTGTTGATGCCAATATGCAACATCCAATTTTGGATAAGTTAGTATATATAGTTGATAAAGTTTAGACTAAGGAAATAGAGACCAATGATAAATTGATGAGATGGTCTGAGAAGAAGTTTGAGCACCAAGTTTTGCAAAAAGTTTCCACAAAACTTGCAATGGCAAGTTGAACTTTCTAACCTCACCACTTAGTTGGAAGGAATTTTGAAAAATAATTCATTCTTTTTACATGAAACTTTGTGATGTCGAGTTCTTCACATTGGAGAATCAATGATCTATTGATATGATTCAAGCATATATGAAGGCATGCACACATTCATTGAGTAAGAATGCAAGTTCAAGACCGCCTTCATATAATAAGTTGACATTTGATCAACAAATATTAACTGAGTTAATGTATAGAGACAATGGCATAAGGGCCAAATTGATTTCTATTTAATTCATGCTACTACCACATTTGGAGATAATTCAGAGGGAATTGTCTATAGCTCAAAACTTAACGAAGAAAGATACATATCTTTCAACTATAGAGAGCTTAATTGATCCAGCTACTCATCTAGAGATACATATTCAAGTCATGGAATCCACATGAAGCAGATGGAATAAAGGACTTGAAATTTTTTTGGCAAGTCATCAAACATTTTTGGATAAATACAAGATAACCCCTGTAAAGCCCAAGCTTTAAGAGACAAAAAAAAGGGGGAAATGTATTCATGAATACATTCAAAGAGGAAATATTCTAACAAAAGGAAGATGACATAGAGACAAAGACATAATTTAGATGAGTCAACATTAGAGGTTAAAGACATGTATATATTGTATAGAAGAGATAAAGTTTTGAAGGCCTAGTTACAATCTTGGGGGGTATTGTTTTTGCATGGAAAGTTAAGTCATGAAAAAGTGTTTTATTTGGAATTACAATAGGAAAGATAAAATTCTGGGAGGGGGGCTGAATTAGTAGTTTAAACTTTGACCCATAAAACTTTCACAATGCATCCATCTCATGTAAAGATTTGAAATAAAAGATCATTGCTGAAAAAGAGTATTGAAAGAGGGAGATTGTTGAAGAAGACTATGTGTTTCGGTCAAAACTACTATTTTCTGGTAAGATAATTGCTTATAAGATTCAAGTACTATCACTTAGTTGATTGATGAAGAGGATTTGATCAATAAGATGTAACAATAGCACCTAGAGGAAAGGTTGAGTTATGATTATGTAATGAAGTACAAGGATTAGTTAAGATAGTGATGACATGATGTATTGATAATCTACTTAAGGTTACAAAGGTTGGTTACACTTATAAATTTCAAAAGAACAAGTTACACAAAGTTTGTTTGCCAAACTTGATCAAATGGATAGTAGGTGCTGAGCAGAGTTAGTACAAGCTGAGTAGAAAGTTAGTTGGAGTTGGGTAAAAGAAAATTCTAGTGTATGTCGAGCAGAATAGTGGATGTCAAGTAAAGTTTAATGGATGTCAAGCACTAGTAAACTTTAAGTGATGTTGAGTGATATTATAGTGGATGCTGACCAATGTAGTATGTGCCAAGCATCAAAAGGTTGATAATGTCAAGTTGCTGCATTATTTGAAAGATCATGAATTCGATGAAAACAAGCTAATAAGTTTGTTTTCTTAGAATTTGTGAACTAGGTGGAAGATAAGGATGATGAGTTGGTGGCACAGAATTCAAGGTAAAGCATTTTTTGGTAAATTCAAAGAGGATTCTAGGAGAAGTTTCTAGAAGAAATATGGAATATGGGGTAGATACATTATATCCTACCTAATATGTTTGAACCCTAAAATAGATGATGGAAAATGAACGGAAAAGTATCTTAATTTCCTATTTATAGGAATAGCTAGTCATGAAACAAAAAGATAGAGGAGAGAATTGGATGCAAAAATCTAAGAAAAATAGGAAGTCAATTACTCTACTTCATCAAGTGACCTAAAAGGTGATTGCATCGGCATGCTAAGGAAGAAGGCTAATGAAGATGTATGCTTGAAGGGTGAAAAAGCTATCAAAACTAAAATGTATGAAGGCAAGCAAAATTAAGGACTGAACAATGATATGTAATCTGCAAGAGAAGTTGTAAGTTGTATCAGATCAAAGCTCTATTGTTACTCTCTAACAATTCTATTAGTCTAGGGTAAATCTTTTGGATTAAGGTTGACCTAACAGTCATTTGTAAATCCTTTAACTGGGTGGCATTCCAAGTGAATGGCCTAAAGTCCTTTAACAAGGCTCACTCCTAATATGGTGATTGAAATCCTTTAACCAGGTCACACCTAACAGTGTGTACTGTAACCTTTAACAGGGTTGGCATTTTACAGGGCATCGCTTCAAAAGAGTGAAAAGAGTAGTATGTTACTGGTGGTTTTTCCCAAATTGAGTTTCCATGTAAATTATTGTGTCAAGTGTGTTGATGAATCTGTTATGTTTCATGCTTTACATTTCTGCAAGTTGATTTGACAGTAAGCTACAAGTTTTTAGTGACTGCATTGTCCTATGGATGCATGCATGAGTCTGAATGTTTTATGGGTTCACTAAGCTAAGAGAAAAGTTTTATTCATACATTTGGACCTTGAATAACTGATTCACCCCCCCTATAAATTATTCTAAAGAATTCCAACAATTGGTATCAGAGCCATCTACTTAAGAGGACTAGTCTGAAGGCACTAGAAGCACAAAGATCAAGATGTCAAAAAGAGATGTGCCCAAGCTTAATAGAGATAACTTTCCCGCATGATAGAGTTTGATGAAGCTACATCTTGGATGACTAGGAGATCATGCACAATCTAACATCATCACTAAGCATGTTGATCTTGTTAGTGTTCCAACTATTGAAGACATGAAGAATAAGAAAGAACACAACCAGGCAATGTTGGAAATTGCCTTTGCCCTAAGCTATGCTGAATTTAATGATATCAAATTTTGTAACACTACAAATAAAATGTGGGATGCCCTACACACTATCTATGGAGGAGACAAAAATGTTCAAAGAGACAAATCTAAGAGTCTCAGAGGTAAGTTTGATGATATGAGAATGGAAGAAGGTGAGAATATTGTTCAATATGTTTCTAGGATAAAAGAAGTTTTCAGTGTAATGAAAGGAGCTACTAGTCAAATAGATGATGATATTGTGCTAAGAAAAGTCTTGAGAACACTACTATCTATTTATGCTATTAGAGTTTCTACAATTCAAGAATTGAGATTAATTCTAGGAAATGATCTAACCCTTGAAGGTCTGGCAGGTAGACTCACTGCTTTTGAGCTATCTAATAATGACAGTTACAAACTAGAGAGTCTTGAATCTACTTTCAAGGATAAGTTATTATTCAAGGATTCTGATGAGAAGAAGCAAAAGAAGAAGAGAGAAAAAATAGGTGTCTAGTGACAGTGATATAGATGAAGAAGATGTTGAACAACTAGAAGCACTATTGGCAATAAGATTCCACAGAGGTAAAGGCAAGTTCAAAGGTAAGTTACCTATCATTTGTTTCAATTGCAATGAGATTGGTCATATTGTTGCTAGATCTCCAGAGAAGAAGAACCATAGAGGTAGTGATAAATACAAAGGTAGAAGAAATGAAGACAACAAGGATTATAAAGACAAAGGAAAGAAGTCATGCTACATTGCTGAAGGGGATGATTTTGATGAACATGATGATGAAGTGGTATATGTTGCAATGAAGGACGAATTTGATGAGGATGAGGCAGCTGCACTTGTGTGAACAAAAATGATAGATGGATCATTGACAGTGGATGCTCATATCATGTTACTGGAGACAATAGTAAGTTCATTACCTTAAATTGTTATGATAGAAATAGTGTAAGATTTGGTAATATGCACCATGTTTGATAAAAGGAAAAGGTTATATCAAACCCATAGATAAAATTTCATGTGAAAATGCTTACTATGTTGAAGGACTAAACTACAATTTGTTGAGTGTGTCACAACTAAATAATTTGGGATGCAAGGTTGAATTTAAAAACAAGATTGCCAAGATATATGACACAAATGGGAAAATAATTGGAAAAGGTGTTCAAACTAGAAGTAATCTATTCTATCTCGATATAAAGGATTCTACTTGTCTTGTTGCAAAGTTTGATGATGTATGACTATGACACAAAAGGTTATGTCATGTTAATTTTGATAACTTGGTTAATATCAGTAACATGAAGAAAGTTAGAGGTTTTCCTAAGTTGAAGAAGCCTGATGATGTAATGTGCAAACAATGTTAGCTAGGAAAAATGATAAAGTCAAGTTTTAAGAGTAAAAATTATACCTTTAAAGAGATACTAGAGATTGTTCATACTGACTTGTGTGGACCAATTGAAGTGCAAAGCTACAAGAGAGATAAGTACATAATGTTATTTGTTGATGATTATTCTAGAATGATGACAGTCATGTTTGTAAAATAAAAATCTGATGCTTTTCAAATATTTAAGTGGTACTTAGCAAGAGTTGAGAAAGAAATTGGTTAAAGTCTAAAATGTTTGAGATCTAACAGAGGAGGAGAATTCACATCAAATGTGTTTGAGATGTTCTGTAATGATAGAGGAATGCTAGAACACAAATGGAGAAGAATCTTGTTTTGAAATACTAGAGAGAAGCTGTAAGAACAACTGTCTATACCTTAATCCATGTGCAAGTCAAGAAATGTACTCATTTTACACCTTTTGAACTATGATATGGATACTCACCCAATGTAAAATACTTTAAGGTATTTGGAAGAAAATGTTATATTCTTAAAGATGTTAGGAATGGTAGGCATGATGCAAAAAGTGAAGAAGGTATATTCCTTGGCTACTCCACAAGAAGTAAAGCTTATAAGTGTTTGAATACTAACACTAACAAAATTTAGGAAAGTGCAAATGTGAACTTTGATGAATATACAGAAGTACATGAGGATGAATCTATGAAAAAGCCAAAAGAATACAAATCATTTGTATACTTTTATGAAAGAATTCCTATTGAAGAAGATGTTGCAAATCAAGTTCTAAATCAATAGCAAGTTTCAGTGACTATTGAGTCACATCCTACGAATACTGAGTTGCATTCAGGAATCAAGCTACACCCAGATGCAAAGTTCAAAATGAAGTAGTTGCACATTCTAATTCTGAAGTTAGAATACATGAAAGAGATGTTGAAATACCTTACAAAGAAGTACATAGTGATTTTGAAGTTGAAAGACAAAATGAAGAAACAAGATCTGAGCCAAGATTGTCCAAATATGTTAAAAGACATCATCCTGCTACTCAAATCATTGGAGATAAAGATGCTAGACCAATAACAAGAAACATATTGAGAAGTGAATCATGTTTTCTAAGCATGAAGGAGCTCAAATTAGTAAAATATGCATTGGAAGATGTAGATTGGTACAAAAACATGGAAGAAGAGATTGAACAAATTGAGAAGAACAAAACATGGAGTTTAGTTCCTAGACCAGAAGACAATAATGTGATTGGCACCAAGTGGGTATTTAGAAAAAATCTAGATGTAAATGGTGAAGCCACAAGGAACAAAGAAATATTAGTTTGCAAGGGATATGTACAAGATGAAAGAATTGACTATGGAGAAACATCTGCCCCTATTGCTAGATTGAAAGCAGTAAGAACTCTACTTGCTTATCCTGCATACAAAGGATTCAAAGTCTATCAGATGGATGTTAAATTTGCATTTCTGAATGCCATATTAGAGGAAGAATTTTACATAGAATAGCCATAAGGATTTTTTGATATTAACAATAAGAATATGGTATGTAGACCACATAAGGCTCTCTATGGATTGAAACAAGGACCAAGAGCACGGTATGAGATACTTCATAAGTATCTTGTGAAGATTGGATTTGAAAGCATTGATGATAACAACAATCTATACATAAAGATAGAGAAAGGAAAATGTATTCTATTATCTGAAACTTTTGTTGCTGATATCATATTTGGAGGTCAAGATGCTTTATGTAAAGATTTTGCAAATCAAATGAAGCTATAATTTAAAATGTCTATGTTTGGAGAGATCAAGTTCTTTGTGGGTTTGCAAGTATATTAGATGAAATATGGTATATACATCACTCAGTCAAACTATATCAAGGAAATATTGATTTTTTTTGGATTGGAGGATTCAAAACTAGTAGGTGCACCTATGGTGACATTACATAAATTATCAAAGAATGATGATTCAGCTGAGGTAAATCAAACATTGTATAGGTCTATGATTGGCAACTTGTAATATATAGTATATAGCAGACCTGATATTGCATTATCTATAGAGATAGTTGCAAGATTCTCTGCAAATCCCAGGGAGAATCATTTAATGGTTGTAAAGAGAATAATGAGATATCTAAAAGGAACAAAATATTTTGGTCTCTACTACAAGAAGAATGAGAAATTTGAGTTGAGAGCCTACATTGATGCTGACTAGGCTAGAAACATAGATGATAGAAAGAGCACCATTGGAGGAGCATTTTTCTTAGGAAGAAGACTAGTTACATGGATTAGCAAGAAAAATAATTGCACCTTAGAATCTATTGCTGAAGCTGAATATGTTGTTGTTACTATAAATTGCACAAACATTGTATGGATCAAGTAGCTACTCAAAGGAATGAAGGAAGAAATCACAGAACCTGTGATGCTTTATTGTGATAATACAAGTGCTATCAATATATCAAAGAATCGAGTGATGCACACGAAGACAAAACAAATTGTAATCAAGTATCATTACTTGAGAGAGTTTAAGATAAAGAGGTGAAGATGGAATATGTTAACTCAAAGTAGAAAATTGATGATATCTTAACAAAACCATTACCTTAGGATGCTCTTGCATATCTAAGAGGTAAATTAGGGGTGATACCCCTATCAAAGGCTAACTAAGTAACAGAATAAATTCCCTACATCAAACAAGCTGATTACCAAATGTTACAAATTGATGCATAGGATCTTACTTTAGGAGCTACCTAAAGTAATCAAAGTGTTGAAACTTCAAAATAGTCACAAGCAAGGTAACAGAGGGAGAAACTAAAGAAACTACCAAAAGCCTATATCTGCATGCTTAAAATGAAAAGATGATATGTCTTTGGCATTGTTGTCAAAGCGGGAGAAATATCATAAACTGATCATCATCACAGGTAGAAATAATTATGGGAGAAAGAGTTAATCTGACCATCATCAGAAAGAGATATCAAGAAATAATTATCTTAGAGGGAGATAATTGTTGATGAGAACAATGTAAGAAAGAGGGAGAAATCCTAATCTACCTAGGAAGAGGGAGACATAAGAAGGAACTCAGAGGGAGTTATAAGAAAGAATTTTTGTAACCTAATCAGAAGATGGAAGTTGCTGATAGAGGAAGAAATTTTGATATAGGTTTTTTTTTTGGTATTGTCTTACTGTTTATTAGTTTGGTTTGCCATCAATGCCAAAGAGGGAGATTGTTAAGATATGATGGAAAAGATATTTGCTAAAATAGATTATTGAAATAGGGAGATTGTTGAAGAAGATTAAGTATTTCAATCAATGTTTTGCCACTGATGTCAAAATTGCTATTTTCTGGTAAGACAATTGCTTATAAGATTCAAGTATTATCACTTAGTTGATGGATGAAGATGATTTGATCAATAAGATGTAATAATAACACCTACAGGAAAGGTTGAGTTATGATTATGTAATGAAGTACAAGGATCAATTAAGACAATGATGACATGATGTATTGATAATCTACTTAAGGTTAAGAAGGTTGGTTACACTTAGAAATTTTAGAAGAACAAATTACATAAAGTTTTTCTACCAAGCTTAACCAAATGGGTAGTAGGTGCTAAGTAGAGTTAGTACAAGCTAAGTAGAAAATCAGTTGGAGCTGAGTAAAAGAAAATTCTAGTGTATGTCGAGTAAAATAGTGGATGTTGAGCAAAGTTTAATGGATGTCGAGTGAAAATACACTTTAGTTGATGCTGAGTGATATTATAGTGGATGTTGAGCAACACAATATGTGTCGAGCATCAAAAGGTTGATAATGCCGAGCTATTGCATTATTTGAAAGATCATGAATTCGATGAAACCAAGCCAACAAGTTTGTTTTCTTGGAATTTATGAACTAGGTGGAAGATAAGGATGATGAGCTAGTGGTAGAATTCAAGGTAAACCATTTTTAGGCAAATTCGAAGAGGATTCTAGGAGATTTTTCTAGAATAAAGATGGAATATGGGGTAGATACATTGTATCCTACCTAATCTGTTTGAACCATAAAATGGACAATGGAAAATGAGAGGCAAAGTATCTTAATTTCTTATTTATAGGAATAGCTGGTCATGAAGAAAAAATATAGAGGAGAGAGTTGGATGCAAAAATCTAAGGAAGATAGGAAGTCAAGGACTCTGTTTCATCAAGTGACCTAAAAGGTGATTGCATTGGTGTGCTAAGAAAGAAGGCTTAAGAAGATGTATTCTTGAAGGGTGAACAATCTATTAGAACTACAATGTATGAAGGCCAAGTAGAATTGAGGACTGAACAATAATCTGTAATCTGCAAGAGAAGTTGTAAGTTGTATAAGATCAAAGCTCTATTGTTACTCTCTAACAATTGTATTAATCTAGGGTAAATCCTTTGGATTAAGGTTGACCTAACAGTCATTTGTAAATCCTTTAACTAGGTGGCATTCCTAGTGAATGGCCTAAAGTCCTTTGACAAGGCTCACTCCTAATAGGGTGATTGAAATCCTTTAATCTGGTCACCCTAGTAGTGTATATTATAACCTTTAATAGGGTTGGCCTTTCACAGGACATCACTTCAGAAGAGTGAAAAGAGTAGCATGTTACTGGTGGTTTTTCCCAAATTGAGTTTCCACATAAATCATTGTGTCAAGTGTGTTGATGAATCTGTTATGTTTCATGCTTTACATTTCTACAAGTTGATTTGACAGTAAGCTACAAGTTTTTAGTGACTGCATTATCCTATGCATGCATGCATGAGTATGAATATTTTATGGGTTCACTAAGCTAAGAGAAAAGTTTTATTTATACATCTAGACCTTGAATAACTGATTCACCCCCACTCTTAGTTATTCTAAAGAATTCCAACATCTCATACATTCAATAAGTAAACTGAAATACCATGTAAAGCATGTACATCTAAATCATGTAAACAAGTATACATTCACACATATATGACACTAGATATGATTACCCAAAACCCTCCAATGAGAAGGTAAAAGTGGGGTGGGGATAACACCCACAAATCTTCACTACTATAGTAATAAAGTGTATCTAATGAAGGTTACAATGTTTGATAATGAGACATGATCTACCTTGTGAAAGGTCTGCCTAGTAAAAGGCTTACGAAGACTATTAGGTCTTAACCTGTTAAAGGATTTCAACACCCTGATAAAAGTGTGCCTTGTTAAAGGACTTTAACTCACAATTAAGTAAGCACCTTGTTAGAGGATTTCAACACAGGCTATTAGGACTACTCTGTTAAGAGATTTAACTGATTCACCTGTTAGAATGACTCGACATTGATCCTACGGTTAGCACTTTGTTGCTTGATGATAGATCACCTCTAAATTGATATATTCTTGATCCTTCTTGATCAAATGTCTCTCTGTTGCATACTATTTCCTTCCTCTATTCTCCTTTAACTAATTCTGTAATGCAATTTCAATTCACAATTCCTTAGTCACCATGAATGCTCTATTTGCACATGCAAACTTCTCACTTTGCTCCTTCCACACATATAAGAAATTTAAGGTTTGTCCTCCTTAAGAAGACCTTGGTGACTTAGGGTTAGGTATGAATCAATGGCTGTGATTCATCCATTTTTCTATTGAAACCTTCCCTTATCCTAGATGGATGCATGTATTGCATAGGGATTCCAATTGAAGATTCATCCTTATCACCAAAATATTGTAATTCAATTTGTTAGTCGACTAAAAATGGTTTACATAGCAGTTTGTGCCATTACAAACAACTATGAAAAAATTGTGTTACTTGACATCTGTAGTCTCTGATGCTCAACATATATTGATTTCTATACTATGAGTCAGCATGCACTGCTTACTCAGCTTTTATATCACTTAGCATACACTGTATGCTCAACACATGAGTGACTCGACACTCACTGTAGACTTGTCATGCTCTATTTTATACATGTTGTGCTCGACATGTACTACTTGTTCAACATGAACTAAGTAAATGACTTAAGTGTGTAAACACTCAGTTGTCAAAACCAATTTGAGATCAATAGTTTTTGCCACTAAAGGTCAAAGAGGGGGATTTTTGATCTCTAAGCCTAAGTTGTCTATTAGTGTCTAACACTTAGTCATTTCCAAGAAATCATTGGATGATCATCACTATGAACAATCCATCTAGAGAAGGTCGAGCTATAAAGGACTTGTCTACATTTCATCATAAGTCAAGCAAGTCAAAGGTTTCTGAGCACCCCTGTAGAGACTGAGGCAACATACAAGCTGAGTAACATAGAAGAGACCAAGCATTTGGAAAGTTAGTTAATGTCGTGTGAGTCAATATATGTTGAGTGTATAAAATCAGAGTGAGAACATGAATATTAGTTATGATTGAGCATTAGAACATTAAACTACCAAGTAAACCAATTTTGACATATTAGTTTGTAATTATGCAAACACTTATGTACATTATTTTAACTGACTTATACACAATATTTAAAGATTGTAGAGACAATTAACAAGAAGATTACACATTTTTTCAAAAGACATTAATCCTTAAGAAAGAACATTAACCAATCAAAAAATTAGAAGTGTAAAATGGCAAAAGGATGAAATAAGGATTGCTAATCCTAATCTAGAACTTTCTATGATTATCTATTTAAGAAGGGTTCCTACCCTAGGATAATTTTGTGGTTCCACTATACATGCCCCATTTTTGACCTTGGAAATGGGCCCCACCTTTTTTTCTCACAAAAGTTTGGTCCTCAGAATAGGGTATCTTCCAAGGTGCCTTAGGGAGTGGAAATTTTATAGTTTGGGTTTAGGAGTCTGGTTAGTTAGTGTCATTTAAAAAAAACACCTAATTCTAGTATACTGATTTTTATCTTTTGTGTAGGTCATCATGGCATCCTCATCATCCATAGCACAAAAAAAAAAAAACCATGGTATTGCATGTGCATTTTCAAAACAGGCGCCTTGGGATTTTAAATAGAAGAAGTAGAATGAGTTCAAATATATGACAATGTTAGGCTATAAAAAGGGCATAAATCATAAAAAATATCGAGAATAAGTACACTAGAGTGCTCCCAAACATCATTTGAGAATTAAAACATAGAACTTTGATTTTTTGGTGAATTGAGCACCTTACGCACTTCCCTAAAGGTGTGAAGGTTCACTTTTGTGAAAGTGTGATTTTTTAAGGTGCACTTTTTGAAGGTACACAAGGTGTACATTGTAATTTTGAATATGCATAAGTTGGAGAACTCTAGAAGGTGTGCATGTGTGAAGGTGCGCAACTGTACAATTTGATGATTAAGTGAAGGAATCATCTCTAGAAGGTGCACAGGTTTGCATATGTGAATGTGTGGAGGTGTGCAATTCTAAAGTCTTGAAGATGTACAAAGTCCCATAGATGTTAAGGTGTGCAAGTGCATAATCTTACAAAGTTTTAAAGAGTAAGATGCATAGGTGCGCAAGGTGTACAAATGGGCCTAAATCATAAAAAGATAAAAATAAGTACACAAGAGTGATCTAAAATCCCATTTGAGAAAAACCTGGAAATTATTTTCAAAACTAAGAACTTTAATTTTTTGGTGAATTGAGCACCTTGTGCACTTCCCTAAAGTTGTACAGGCGTGCATTTGCTCAGGTGCAAAGGTGTGCAGGTGCACAATTTGAAGATTTGGTGAATGAATTAAATTTCCTATAGGTACACATATCTAAAACATCTAGAGCCCCCCTGAGGTCCCCAACATCACCATGACTTCCTTGTCTTCTATAGTAGCTAAGATCACACTCAAACCCATGACTTTCAAGTTCTGGGGAATGCCTAAGAAGTCATACTTCATGATTTCCATACTGAAGTGAGTGTAAAGTATGAAACTTTAGACTTATTATCTCCTCAAGAATTCACCTCTTTCATCTAAATGTTCAAGGGGAAACATCCACACATCATTTTGGTATAAAGGGAAAGAAAACCCATGTTGGAAATCAAGTTTTGACACTTAGAAGAATTTTTTCAATTTTTGCATCCTATCACCAAGATGCACAGGGGTGCTTTTATTAGAGATGCATTGAAATTTTTGAAGAGAAGCAGTGCACTACCAATTAACTATCAGTTTCTATTTTAGAGCATTCCATGCATTAGAAACACATTTTGATGACAGATCAACTCCTAGAGACACCTAGAGAAAGTCAAGCTTCCATTTTTAGAGCTCTCAATGACTCCTTGATCATCTCAGTACTTCTATCTTCTTATCTTCTTACTCTTTTATTATTTCAAAGTCATCTAAAGGGTCACACACCCATTAATTTATATAAACAAGGGTGGAGACCTACTTAGCACCATTTAGAGAGTTAGTTTGTATGTAAATAGCTTTATTTTATTAGTTTTGTAGTATGAATTGGCATTAGAAGGGCTCTCACTGCTAACACGAAGGGAGGAGATGATTTATTTTAAATATATGGATGTAATGTGTACTCTAGGACATTATTTTGATGTAATAATATATGCTATTGGTGCTCTCATTCTGAGTGTAGTAAATCTTGCCAGAGTGTGTTATTTTTGTGAATGCACATTCCTAAATAATAATGGAGCCACTAGTTTTATTGTGTTTTTATGATTGTGTGACCTTCTAGTTCTGGTGTTTGCCATGTGTCAATGAATTTCACTATTGTGACGAATTGGAGAAAGGATCATCTTTGTTTTTGCATAACATTTTGTCTTGTGTGAGTGCACTTTCCATGGCCTTACGATTTGATGAAACATGAAATGTCTTTCGATTATTATTGAAGTTCACATCAATAATTGTATTAGTGGAGTCGATGAATCATTGCTCCTAATTTCATTGGTTTCCTACCAAATCCTTTTCACTACTACATTTGGGCCTGAATTGCAATGACAAGCTGTCGTAGTTATGACGGTAACTCACTGCCCAACTGACATCAAGAGGAATTGGCTCCCATCAGATGGGAGTTAGAATTTTGCTATCGCAAGTTGTGATGGCAAGGGATATTGTCACAATTGTGATGGCCACAGGTGTCACAAATTGAGCTAATGAACTGGAAAGCCATTTGTTTTCATCATTAAGAGTGTGATAGAAATCTGTCTAAGACACCATCGTAATTGTAATGGAAATTCTATTGGTCCCATGGAAATTCATCAGAAATGTCTGTCACAATTAGGATGGTCATGTGGCAGGAATGCTATGGGATCGATGACTAGTCATCTCAATTGCGATGACATGCTATTTTAATAATAAAAAGGCAGAAAACATTGAATAGCTATGATGCAGTCATAGGTTAATATTGTCATGGAATAGTAGGTTAATATTGAGCTTCACATCATTTCAAGAATAGTTTAATATTCTCTACTAATCAATGCCAACCACTTCACTTCTACTAATCAACACCCCCCCCCCCCCCCCAAACATCTAAATTCTTGATTAACATCTAAAATCTTTAAGAAATGATCAATGTTTAAAGTACAGAAAAAGATTCTAGACCTACAAAAGTGACATCATTTTTCCATCTTCTGGTGCATGTCATTTTTCTAGTCACATCCAAAATAAGGTTCTGCCACTTTGAATCGAGAATGCATGTGCAACTATGTTCTATATGCATGGCCAATAGAAGGAGCTGGAAAAACCCAACATGTTTACATTTATTTAATAGGTCTATGCAAACCTCTGGAAAAAATACAAACATGTTGGGTTTTTTAGCTCCACCTAATGTTGTATGCATATGAATTGAGATTGCATATTAAACTATGGCATCTTTCTGCATTGTCTGAAACCAATAGATTCACACAGTTAGTTGTCATACAATCATAGAATAATGTTGAGCTTCACTTGGTTTCATGAATAGTTTACTTTTCTCTTCTAAGTAGGGCCAACCACGTGAAGGTGGAAGCTCATTTAAAGTAAAAATAGAGGTTCTAGACCTACAAAAGTGACATCATTTTCCCATCTTCTAGTGCATGACATTTTTTTGTCGCATCTGAACTAAGATTCTGCCACTCTGAATCAAGAATGCATGTGCAACATCATTCAAATGCATGGACAACAGGTGAAGCTGATAAAATACAACATGATTACATTTATTTAATAGTTCTATTAAGTTTTTAAAATGATAAATCATCATGAACAATGTTCATGATGGTATATAACTTAAAATACCTAATTAAAGACTTCTAACAAAAATATAAACCTGTTGTGTTTTTCAGCTTTGCCTAATGTTGTATGCATATGAATTGACATTGCATATTGAACTATGGTGTCCTTCTGCATTGTCTAAAACCAAGACATTCAAAAAATTAGTTGTCCTACAATCATAGGTTAATGTTGAGGTTCACTTGGTTTTGTGAATAGTTTAATATTCTCTACTAATTAGGGCCAACTTTGTCAAGGTGGAAGCTCCTCCCCCCCATCCCCCACCCCAACCTCTTTGCACCCCCCCCAACGCAAAACATCTAAAATCTTTAATAAAGGATCAATATTTAAAGTACCTGGAATGTCCTCATCACCTCCTGCTACTCTCAAGGAAAGTCCATCTTCATTGTTCATGAGGAATTCATCATACAGGTACATCTAGGAATGTCGTCATCACCTCCTGGATAAAATGAATCCAATATTAAAAAATGCCCCCTAAGAAATAATATTTCAAGTGAAATAAACACATGAAAAATGAGAGAGAAAAAGAGAAATCTACTTACCAATAGGCATTGCCATCACATTTGTGGCTATGCTACCCATTGAGAGAGTTTTATTGTTTTTTTGTTGTGCCAAGATCTCTTTGTTTATATACATACATACATATACACATATATATACATATACATATGTATATACATACATATACATATGTATATACATACATACATACATATACAAAGATCACAAGGGCATGCCAATGAGATGCATAGATCACAAGGGCACAACAACAAAATGCACTGATCACAAGGGCACATATATACATACATACATACATACATACATGTATGATGTATGTATATACAAAGAGATCTCTTTTAAGGTGCTAAGTGACTTACCTCAAGATCCTTCACAAAAATAGTGTGGACTAGGAAAAATGGGCAAAGTTCACAAGAAATTTTACAAAAACATATCATAGTAGATATTTTTAGAAAGAAATAAGCCATAACCCAGTTAAATGGATCTAGTTATTGATTAGTTGGGTTGATATATACATATATTTAATTGGGTTATGGCTTTTTCAAGGGAATGAGCCTCATGACTATGACATTTACACAAAAGTAGAACTTGCTTCTTCAACTCCTTACACTCAACTCTTTACTAAAGTTATTCTTCCAACAGTGAGAATAGTTGCTACAAATTTTTGGGAGCCAAGGGACCTTGAACCTATGTTATGTTTTTTGGAGACATGGGAGAAGTTACTACCAACTTTAGTACTTTATAACATTCTTGATCATATAGTGATGCCCAAATTAATAGCAACAACAAATACTTGGGATGCAGAGATCACAAGGGCATAACAAAAAATTCCTATAGAATTTTCATCATATTAGGTACAATAAAACAAACAAGATGCAGAGATCAGAAGCACACATGAATGAGATGCAAAGATTGCAAGGGCACGAAAATGAACTGCAACGATCACAAGGGCACAACAACAAAATCCTAGATCTCCACATGATACATACATACATACATACATACATACATACATATATACGTACATATACATACATACATACATACACACATATGTACATATACATGTATGTATGTATGTATTCTTGTACGTATACAGAGAGATCTTTTGTAAGGTTCTTATTACATCTTAGCTACACAACAAAAAAATTGATCTAACTACATACATATTCTAGAATCCAAATAATTAAACAATAAAACTCACTCAACCCATGCTAAGTTACTTAGCTTAAGATCTTGCACAAAAATAATGCAGAATTAATGGTTAAACTTAGCTTAAGATTCTACTAGATGGGAACAATTGATTATTCATTTTATTGTACCTAATATGATGATAGTTCTATACGAATTTGTAATCAATCTAGCTAAATGATGCAGGAGCATCCAGAGGTATAAGGGCAATCCTGTGTCACCCAAAAAAATGTACTTAGACTTAGTTTTTATTTCATGTGTTTTCATTTCTAGATACCCATTTGGGTCAAATAAAGGTTCCAACTCTCACAGTTCCACTATCAATGTTCTAGGTTAGAGTATTTGAACAACTTGGAATATGTGTAAATGCTAGAAAAATAGGAGTATGTAATTGAGCCATCATTTTGGTGAACTAGAAGGTGTAAATTGGCCAGATGAATGTAAGCGTAATTTAGAGCATTCCAAAAAAAAGAACTAGGTCAAAAGGCCCCACGGTTTGAAAGTTATCGTAGTTTTTTGATTTCTAGAGACCTCCTAAGAATGCTTCAAAGTCAGGTTAGGGGCATTAAATGACCTCGAATAGGGCCAAAAAATGAGGAATAGCAAATCTATCCATAGGGCTATAGAGCGCTTTGAGAGCTTTCCAAAAATGTAAATGGTTCGTCAATCGAAGCTATGGTTCAAAAGTTATGCCTCCTAGAAGTTTGGTTACCATTTCTGGATTCTTCTAAATTTGTGCCAACTTCTAATGTGACTTCTAGAGCCTTCTTTTTGGTTAGTGGATGCCAACTAGCACTTTCTAGAATGTATTCCTAATCTTTAACCCTCCGGGGTCTATTTAAGAACATTTCTGGCATTGTAAAAGGCAGTTAGGAGTGGAGTTTGAGAGAAGGTACTGGGAGAAGAACTTATCTCCAGATTTATACTATTGTAAGCCCTTAGGGCATGTTTTGGAGTCTATTTCTTTGCACTAAGTGTACTAGCATACTTTTACATTTAATAAAATTTTCCCTTTCCTGTTGTGTCCATTCTGTGCTTGGATCTTGTCCCCATCACTAATCATCAACAAGACCAATTTAACTAGGTTATGGCTCAGGCATGTGCTATTCCCATTTATCATATGGTTATAATGTTGGAGGCATTATTTTTTTATTTGTGCATGATATGGAAGAAGAGAAGTGGTGTTGGCAAACATGATAATTTAATAATGCGAAGTCACCTTGAGGTACTTGTGTATGGTCTTGGAAAACATGTCATCGAAAATGGTCACCATGATCTTTTTTTTCTTCTACATGTTTTTGCATGGAGCCTTCACACACCTAGTGCTTACAAATGTCTACTTAAGAATGTATGTGAACTTGCAATGCATTGCTATGGGGTGAAATATGTATAAAATCATATAATCCTTCATCACACAAGGTATTTCGCTTATTGTGTTCATTCATTAAGTTAAGCACCCAATTTTACATTTCAAATCATGATTTATCTATTTTGGGCTTAAGAATTCATACACCATCCTAGAAAGAGTACCTAAGAAGAGATGGATCTCACATTCATTCATTAATAAAATATAGCATTCATTCATTATCACATGAAGTAAAAAACAATCATGAGCATCCATGAAATAATCTCATAATGTCCAAAGCTAACATCTAACATTAGTTCATCCTCTAATATTCATTAACAATAGCACATAAACACATAACATTCAACAACATGTGAAATAAGGTATTTAAACATGCCTCAACCAATTATGATTTAATTTTGGATCACCTACCTAATTAGGTTGGAATTTTATTCTCACCAAAAATCATAAAATATAAGAACAACTATGCCAAAAAGAGCGTAAAAAGATGGTTATCGTGCACTAATCATGTTTTTAAGCTCTTTTGGCACAATCGTTCTTACAGATTTTTGTCTCAATTTCCAACTGGTCAGTGTGTGTTTTGAAAAATTATTCTTGGACTGTGAGTTAGGAAAAAGAGAAATATCAAACTTGAAAAAGATTTTCATAAAAGAAATTAAGTTTTAGACTTCAATTTTATAAACTTACAAAGAGAACCATATAATTATAAGAAACTATTGTGGTTTGTACTATTTAAAAATTATAGTTACAAGTGATAAAGTTATATACCTTTGATTCAAAGAGCGCAAATAATGGAAATGAAGTAATGCAGAAGGTGGAAGCTCAATTGTGCTTGCTCCCCCCCCCCCCAATGTGGATGACACTGTTGAGTAGATAATATTTATGTCCATACACACATACATAAATGGTTAAGTGCTACCTAACTATGCCCAAGGCATCTGCACACTGGAGGCATACTTCACCTACCAAGTTGCCTACATACCCATATCCAGGGGATCAAGACTCTTGAACTACTCACTCTTATGAATATGTACTTCTAGTTTCTAATTATTTTGATGTAGCTATATTCCTATAACCATTGGTGAGCTTTACTCACCTTATACAAATCTTTGCTGTCATACACCCACTCAGGTGAATCATGCAATTTTCTATAATTACAATACTATAATATCCTAGTGCAACCTTTATGTTGTAGTTTATAATTAATGTAATGTTAACCTATATACATCCTAACTCACTCCTTATATAGTTATGTTTAAAAGCTTGTGACAATAATCAATGGGTTTAAATAGACCAATCAAGTTAATGCTAAAACATAGAGTTTAGCCTTCTATTTTCAAAAGCCACGTACACTAGGTACATATAATGTCTTAAAATATAAGCCTTGTGAGTTAACATGTAATGTCTTAAAATAGTTAAGTGCTACCCAACTATGTCTAAGGCATCTGTACACTGAGGCATACTCCACCTACCAAGTTGCCTACATACCTATATCCATGGGATCAAGACACTTGAACTAATCAGTCTAATGAATATGTAGTTCTAGTCTCTAATTGTTTTGATTTAGTTGTATTCCTATAACCATTGGTGAAATTTACTCACCTAATACAACTCTTCTCCATCATACACCCACTCTAGTGAATCAGACAATTTTCTATAATTACAATACTGTAATACCCTATGGAACCTTTGTATTGTAGTTTATAGTTAATGTAAGGTTAACTTACATACATCCTAACTCACTCATATATTTATGTTTAAAAGCTTATGACAATACCTATAGCCATGGTACATGTTGAGTGAGTTTTTTTTTTCTATTGTGCCAAGATCTCTCTATTTATATACATACATACATGCACGCGCGCGCACGCACGCACACACACACACACACACACACACACACACACACAGATCACGAGGGCATGATAAAGAGATGCAGAGATCACAAGGGCATGACAATGAAATCCTAGATGTCCACTGATCTCCACAATCCAAAATATCTCTCTATACACACGCACGCACACACACACACACACACACACACACACACACACACACACACACACACACACACACACACACACACATGCATACATACATCTGCATATGCAATTTTATCACCTTGGAAAACTAGATTTGATCATTCTAGTTAGGAAAAAATGATTTTTTATTTTATTGTACCAAATCTATTGAGAGTTCTATAGGAATTTGTAATCAACCCAACTAATTAGCAACTAGACCAATTTAACTAGGTTATGGCTTGTTTGTTTCTAAAAATATTTGCTATTATATGTTTTTCTAAAATTTTTGCCCTTTTTTCTTGGTCTGCATTATTTTTTACAAGATCCTAAGCTAAGTCACTTAGCATAGGTTGAGTGATTTTTATTGTTTAATTATTTGGATTTTGGAATATGGGTTTTGTTTTATCGTTGGCTTTGTTCAAGTCCTGATTTTAATAAAATAACAAAATGATTTATAGGGTGGAAAGGACTATATAATGAAGAGGAAAATTTGAAAACTTGAATGTTGAAATGAAAGCTATCGAGGATCAAACACCTATGGTAGAGTTACAACAAAATGTGAAATTGAATTTAGATATAAACAAAAAAAAAGAAACACGACATAAATCATTCCCCATTTGTTTTGATTGTGGAGAGTTGCATGGGAAAAGGTTGGAGAGCTCTAAATGAGGGTGGAGAACTTTGAATGTTGGGGGAGCTATCATTGTCATGCCATTGTGATTGCTGCATTTTCTTGTTGTGCCCCTATGATCTCTACATTTTGTTGATTTGCCCTTGGTGGAGATCAATGGAGATCTAGGATTTTGTTGACATGCCCTTGTGATCTTCATGCCCTTGCTTTGTGATTTCATTGTCATGTCCTACCTTTTTGATCTCTATGCCCTTTGCAACACTACAACATTTGGAGTCAAATTGTGATGACAATTTGTGACGATAGTGTTATTTGTGGTGTTTGGGCCCAACTATAGTAGTGCTTGCTCTACAATTTTCTTCAAGAGGAGAAGAGGTACCTATGTAAATGTTCTTTTCTTTTCCTTCTAAATATGTATCTCTTTATATTTCCCCCAGCAGGTGATTAGAGAAGCTTCTCTTTATGTATATGTATATGTATATATACATACATACACACACATATGTGTATGTATGTATGTATGTATATATGCATATATAGATCTCTATATTTATATACATATATACATACATAAATAGATACACACACACACATATATATACATAAATACATATGTATATACATATAGACAAACATACATATACATAGATCACAAGGGCATGACAATGAGATGCAAAAATACATATATACATAGCTACATAGATACATACATACATCTGTATATGCAATTTTATCACCTTGGAAAACTGTATTTGATCTTTACTCAGTCACCAAGAGATAATATAATTTGTAAGTACAAATTTCTTCATACTTAGTTGGTATGAATAGTTTCGATTGAATTCACCCAAGGAGAGTGATTCTACTCATGATGATAATAGATCTATGTATCAAGTCTTTGGAAGAGAGAGACTTACAAAAGATTAGATGTTGTTTATGGATATGGGGATGATTTGTTTGTGATACCAATATATCCTCCTCCATATTGAATTTCTATATCATCAATTTTCTATATACAAATCACTAGACTTGGTCTTTTGAAATGGTGGGACTAAGATATAAACCTCAAAAAAAAGTTGTGTTATGGTGGGGTAGGAAGAAGATGGTCGTGTGAATGGTCGATCAGGCAAGTTGCAAAAAATTAGGGTGTCTGTTGCAAATAGTTTCATTAATTTGATAAGGGAATCAACTTTGAAAGCGGGATGATCATAATTGGCATGTCAATCCTTATGATAGATGTCTCTATCTCATAATAGAAAATTACCTCAAATGACAAATTATTAAATTATTAAATTATTAAATATATAAAAGGATAATTATCAAAGATCTATATTTGTGTTTTAGTGATAAAAAATATATAGTCTAATTTTAAGAAAATGATAGTCTTAAATGTATATGATTAAAATAAACAAGAGTACTAGCTGTAGCTATATAATTCTAGTATTACTGATTATGTTAAATAAAATATTCAATAAAACAAGTATGAATTAACATAAATGGATCATTTTCTCAATCCTATTATGACTTAATGTGAATGCATCTAATCATTACCTAAATGATATTATGTACAAGATCTTTACTCAAGCACCAAGAGATAATATAATCTGTAAGTACAAATTTCTGCATACATACTTTGGTATGAATAAATTCGATTGAATGCAAGGATAATTGCTTGTGTGAATTAAAGACATGAATGATTAATTTAATTTAGCACAAGTACTATGTGAGTGTGTTTGTACATATGTAAAGTAGTTCACATAGTGAATTGATTTACACACATACATGCACATATGCATATAATCATAATAATCAGTTATCCTTGAATCTATCCAAAGCTATTATATATGAACAAGAGATACATGTTTAGAAGGAAAATAAAATAACATTTACATAGGTACCTCTTCTCCCCTTGAAGAAAATCATAGATCAAGGGCATAGAGATCACAAGGGAATGATGACAAAATCCTAGATCTCCACTGATCTCCACCAAAGTTCAAAGCTCTCCACCCTTGTTTGAAGCTTTCCACCCTCTTTTGTGTGTAATTCTCCACAATCAATCAAAAAAAATGGGGAATGATTAATGGCATGTTTCTTTTCTTTTTTGTTTACAATCCATAATCCACAATCCACAAGATCTCTCTGTATACATACATACATACACACATACACACATACATATATACATACTTATATACACATACATATATACATACATACATATCTATACATACATACATACATACATACATACATACATACATACATGAAAACAACAATGTGATGCAAGAGCATCTTGCATGGAAAAACTATTGGCAAAAAAAAAAATTGAAAAAAAAAATTGGAAAAAAAAAAAAAAAAATTTGGAGGAGAGAGAAAGTGACGAAAATTAGAGGAGAAATAATAAATAAATAAAAAGGGAAAAAGGAGAAAAAGAAAAAAGGAGGAATTGGTGGCATAAAATAAAAAAATGAGAAATTAGTTGTCATTCCATTAATCAAGGTGTGTAGGTGGCATCTTAGAAGCTTGTGGAAAGTTTCTTAAATCTTGCATTTAATATTTGTTGTGATCCATAAAGGAAATATAATTTTCTAATTGGGCCACATGGTGGTGTTTAGTTGTAATTCTAGAAGGTTATGGAAGTTGTAGAAGGTTGTGGAGGAATTCTAGAAGCTTGTGGATAAGTCATGCATGGGGTGGTAAGTGCCTATTTAAGCAATGCATATGAGCATTTCTAATTAAGCTCAAGTAGAAGCTCAAGGGGAAGCTTGAGGAGTAGAAGCTCAAGGGGGAAGCTCAAGGAGTAGCTTGGGAAGTGGAAGCTTGGAAAGCTTGGAAGGCTTCAAGGTGTGAAAGAGAAGGAGGAAGTGAAGAGTGAGTTTTCCTGAGTCTGTGGACAGAGCGCCAAATGTGAGGCAGTTTACAACAAGATTGTGATGGAGTTGTGAGTGTGTAGACAAAGCGCCGAATGTGAGGCAGTTTACACTTGGATCTTGGATTAAGTTTGTGAGAAGAGCTAGTGGCTGCAGTTTAGAAACAAGGAGGTTGATTGGTGGCTTGCGAGAACAAGTTGAGATCTTGGAGGTTTCTACCAGAGTGTGGATCTGGACTAGCTTGGGTTTGATTGGATCTTGAGAGATCTTGTAGAAATGTTATTGTAATTGCTATTGGATTGTCAAGTATAATAAAATTGCTTGGGAAGTATTTTGTCATCTCTTTGTTTCCTTATTGTTGCATTCTTGGTTGTGAGTTGGTAAGGGTGGTGTGGCCCTTCGTCAGTGGTATTAGAGCATACCTTCATTAGTGGTATTAGAGTGTACCTACATTAGTTTTATCAGAGCCATCCTTCATCAAGTAGTATCAGAGCCATCCTTCATCAAGTGGTATCAAAGCCAGAGTTCCTGAGTGTACAAGCAGATCACCGAAGTGTGAGTCAGTTTGTACCAGGACCTTGGTTGGGTAAAGTTTATCAGAGCTGGTGGATTGCAAATCCGTTGTCCTAGACTTGTGATGTGGTTCCTAATTGCTCATGTGAGGTGGCAGGTTGCGATCTGACTTGCAAACAATTTGGTTGTCACAAGGAGCGTGGGAAGGATTTGTTGCAGAGGGTTTACGAAGATCTTGGGAGATGGCTTCAAGAGGATTGGACCCTAAGATGATTGCGAAAATCCATGATATAGTGGAGAGGAATTTTTCTAAGATGTTTGCTCGGTTGGATGCTAAAGCTAAGAAGGTCAAGGTGGAAGAGGATGGTTTTGCTGATCAGTTTGTCGAGCCTGATGCAGAATCTGTAGAGCAACTAGAGGATGTTGCTAAAGATATTCCTAATGTTGTTGGGACAGATGTTGGTTTTCATGATCACTTGGTTGAGTCTGACATGGAGATTGTGGAGCACTTGGTCGTGGATGATCCGGTTGTTGGAGGTGAGTTATGTATTGCAGAGCATCTTGTTGTGAGCAATGAGGTTTTTGGTGTTGAGAGTTTGGCATGTGTTGATGGAGATCTACATGTGGCTGTTGATGTGGGGTTTGTTGCTACGGGTGTGGATTCACTAGTTGTTGATGTGGATGAGAGTTTTCTGTTGAAGCATTATGTTCAGTTTGTTCCTGGAAGTGAGCATGTTGATTGGATGTTTGAGATTCTGGTGTTTGATAGAGTAATGCAGATGTGGAAGATTTGCATGGTGGTTTTGTTGTCCTTATTGAGGTGGAAACCTTTGGTGAAGATGAAGATGGTGGTAGATCTTTCTTTTGATGTCAAAGTGTGGGACACACTTTTGTATCTACCGGGGGAGTCTGATGCAGGAGCATCTTGCATGGAAAAACTATTGGCAAAAAAAAAAATTGAAAAAAAAATTGGAAAAAAAAAAAAAAAAAAAAAAAAAAACTGGAGGAGAGAGAAAGTGATGAAAATTAGAGGAGAAATAATAAATAAATAAAAAGGGAAAAAGGAGAAAAAGAAAAAAGGAGGAATTGGTGGCATAAAATAAAAAAATGAGAAATTAGTTGTCATTCCATTAATCAAGGTGTGTAGGTGGCATCTTAGAAGCTTGTGGAAAGTTTCTTAAATCTTGCATTTAATATTTGTTGTGATCCATAAAGGAAATATAATTTTCTAATTGGGCCACATGGTGGTGTTTAGTTGTAATTCTAGAAGGTTATGGAAGTTGTAGAAGGTTGTGGAGGAATTCTAGAAGCTTGTGGATAAGTCATGCATGGGGTGGTAAGTGCCTATTTAAGCAATGCATATGAGCATTTCTAATTAAGCTCAAGTAGAAGCTCAAGGGGAAGCTTGAGGAGTAGAAGCTCAAGGGGGAAGCTCAAGGAGTAGCTTGGGAAGTGGAAGCTTGGAAAGCTTGGAAGGCTTCAAGGTGTGAAAGAGAAGGAGGAAGTGAAGAGTGAGTTTTCCTGAGTCTGTGGACAGAGCGCCAAATGTGAGGCAGTTTACAGCAAGATTGTGATGAAGTTGTGAGTGTGTAGACAGAGCGCCGAATGTGAGGCAGTTTACACTTGGATCTGGGATTAAGTTTGTGAGAAGAGCTAGTGGCTGCAGTTTAGAAACAAGGAGGTTGCTTGGTGGCTTGCGAGCACAAGTTGAGATCTTGGAGGTTTCTACCAGAGTGTGGATCTGGACTAGCTTGGGTTTGATTGGATCTTGAGAGATCTTGTAGAAATGTTATTGTAATTGCTATTGGATTGTCAAGTATAATAAAATTGCTTGGGAAGTATTTTGTCATCTCTTTGTTTCCTTATTGTTGCATTCTTGGTTGTGAGTTGGTAAGGGTGGTGTGGCCCTTCGTCAGTGGTATTAGAGCGTACCTTCATTAGTGGTATCAGAGTGTACCTACATTAGTGGTATCAGAGCCGTCCTTCATCAAGTAGTATCAGAGCCATCCTTCATCAAGTGGTATCAAAGCCAGAGTTCCTGAGTGTACAAGAAAATCACCGAAGTGTGAGGTAGTTTGTACCAGGACCTTGGTTGGGTAAAGTTTATCAGAGCTGGTGGATTGCAAATCCGTTGTCCTAGACTTGTGATGTGGTTCCTAATTGCTCGTGTGAGGTGGCAGGTTGCGATCTGACTTGCAAACAATTTGGTTGTCACAAGGAGCGTGGGAAGGATTTGTTGCAGAGGGTTTACGAAGATCTTGGGAGATGGCTTCAAGAGGATTGGACCCTAAGATGATTGCGAAAATCCATGATATAGTGGAGAGGAATTTTTCTAAGATGTTTGCTCGGTTGGATGCTAAAGCTAAGAAGGTCAAGGTGGAAGAGGATGGTTTTGTTGATCAGTTTGTCGAGCCTGATGCAGAACTTGTAGAGCAACTAGAGGTTGTTGCTAAAGATATTCCTAATGTTGTTGGGATAGATGTTGGTTTTCATGATCACTTGGTTGAGTCTGACATGGAGATTGTGGAGCACTTGGTCGTGGATGATCCGATTGTTGGAGGTGAGTTATGTATTGCAGAGCATCTTGTTGTGAGCAATGAGGTTTCTGGTGTTGAGAGTTTGGCATGTGTTGATGGAGATCTACATGTGGCTGTTGATGTGGGGTTTGTTGCTACGGGTGTGGATTCACTAGTTGTTGATGTGGATGAGATTTTTCTGTTGAAGCATTATGTTCAGTTTGTTCCTGGAAGTGAGCATGTTGATTGGATGTTTGAGATTCTGGTGTTTGATAGAGTAATGCAGATGTGGAAGATTTGCATGGTGGTTTTGTTGTCCTTATTGAGGTGGAAACCTTTGGTGAAGATGAAGATGGTGGTAGATCTTTCTTTTGATGTCAAAGTGTGGGACACACTTTTGTATCTACCGGGGGAGTCTGATGCAGGAGCATCTTGCATGGAAAAAATATTGGCAAAAAAAAAAATTGAAAAAAAAAATTGGAAAAAAAAAAAAAAAAAAAAAAAAATTGGAGGAGAGAGAAAGTGATGAAAATTAGAGGAGAAATAATAAATAAATAAAAAGGGAAAAAGGAGAAAAAGAAAAAAGGAGGAATTGGTGGCATAAAATAAAAAAATGAGAAATTAGTTGTCATTCCATTAATCAAGGTGTGTAGGTGGCATCTTAGAAGCTTGTGGAAAGTTTCTTAAATCTTGCATTTAATATTTGTTGTGATCCATAAAGGAAATATAATTTTCTAATTGGGCCACATGGTGGTGTTTAGTTGTAATTCTAGAAGGTTATGGAAGTTGTAGAAGGTTGTGGAGGAATTCTAGAAGCTTGCGGATAAGTCATGCATGGGGTGGCAAGTGCCTATTTAAGTAATGCATATGAGCATTTCTAATTAAGCTCAAGTAGAAGCTCAAGGGGAAGCTTGAGGAGTAGAAGCTCAAGGGGGAAGCTCAAGGAGTAGCTTGGGAAGTGGAAGCTTGGAAAGCTTGGAAGGCTTCAAGGTGTGAAAGAGAAGGAGGAAGTGAAGAGTGAGTTTTCCTGAGTCTGTGGATAGAGCGCCAAATGTGAGGTAGTTTACAACAAGATTGTGATGGAGTTGTGAGTGTGTAGACAGAGCGCCGAATGTGAGGCAGTTTACACTTGGATCTGGGATTAAGTTTGTGAGAAGAGCTAGTGGCTGCAGTTTAGAAACAAGGAGGTTGCTTGGTGGCTTGCGAGCACAAGTTGAGATCTTGGAGGTTTCTACCAGAGTGTGGATTTGGACTAGCTTGGGTTTGATTGGATCTTGAGAGATCTTGTAGAAATGTTATTGTAATTGCTATTGGATTGTCAAGTATAATAAGATTGCTTGGGAATTATTTTGTCATCTCTTTGTTTCCTTATTGTTGCATTCTTGGTTGTGAGTTGGTAAGGGTGGTGTGGCCCTTCGTCAGTGGTATTAGAGCGTACCTTCATTAGTGGTATCAGAGTGTATCTACATTACAATGCAATTTCTAAGAGTTTACAATTATTCAACAAAATTAATGTTTTATAAGAAAATACATCTGAAGAACTATTACGTTAGAAGCAAGAACATGGTGTTGAAACAATACAAAAAGTGCTTGATATGAGAGGTTTGCAAGTGAGGGTGTTGACCAACCTCAAAAACTTGAATGTTGGAATGAAATTTATCGATGATCAAACAACTATGCCAGAGTCACTGATGAGACCAGAATATGGTCTATTTTATCATTTCATTTTCAGTTGAATTTGCAAACTTTCTAAAGACTTTGATGTTTAACAACATGATGTTTATGATAATTTTAGACAGATGTGTGCATAATTACTTTCCAAGACTAAAATGAATATGCTATCAAATGATATGTCATTTGATTACAAAATAGTGAGAATGATATTTTTTCTTCCTTAGCTAGGTTGGGTAGTTCTCTTACAACAATGTGACATAGGGTAAACTAATTTGGATGACATATTTTGAATTAGTCTTGATGTATGTTATTACTTTTGAGGCACTAATAGTTTGCAAACTTAAAGGTGAAGTCAACTCAGCTAAGTGGGAGTCAAAGTAGTTGCTCACATTAATTGATAGCCTTAAGCAAAGGAAATCTAGGGGTCATGAGCTCCTAAATCCCTGTTCCATTTAAGCACCAGAGTTAATTCATCTATTGTAATATTCAATGCCATAATTTTTTTTAGTAGTTGATGGAGTCTACAATCTAGGAATTCTGTTCCTAGTTTGTGCTTAAACAACTGGAAGTTTGTGTTCCAGAGGAGCTTTTTGTTAATTAGTTGTTTTTAGTAGAAAGAAGAAGTTTTTGAGTTTTTGAGTACTGAATATAATTTTGTTGTTTATCAATATGTATGTCTACTATTTTTATGAATAAGAAGATCATTTTAGGTTCCCATCTCGGAGTCATTCTACTTCACTTCTCTATGGGGGCCCACACAGAGAGTGAACTAATTAGTTAGTATAAGATTTACCTTTAGTTCATAGGACTAGAGTAGACTGTACTGTTCCTATAGCCACTGATAGTAGAATTATTGGGTTGTTCCTACAACATAGGCAGTTGAAGTAGTTCTCACTTACATTTTCATGCTTTGTTAAAATAGATTTGATTCTTAGCTTTAGCATAGATTTCATGTAGCATAAGAATTTGAATTTCTATAGAATAGTTCTTAAGTTGAGAGAAGTTTGAAGTATATAATTTGCAGACACCATTTCAAGTTTACATCACTAGTTGATAAATTAAATGAGTCCAAATGAGTTGGGCTAAAACCACTCAGGATGTCCAATCTTGAGTTAAGCAGTCTATTGCTATAGGATTTTGATCTTTTTCTTTGGCCAAGCATTTTTGGTGTTGTTGCTGGGAATGGTGTTAATTCAAACCAATCTTTGTAGTTGCATTTCTATTCCTTGTAGAATAGAGTTTAGTGTTAAAGAAGCATGTTATGCATAGAAGAAGAGACTACCTTGGGAGATTCTTTCCTCATGATAATTAGGAAGAACCATTCAATGATTTTCATCCTAAACTAGATGAGCCCCAAAGAGAGAATGAAAAAGAAAAACCTTTTGAAAATCTATTTGCTAACATTCAAGCTGAAATATCTCCTTCATCTTCAGAAGAATCACTCCACTTGAATGAACTTTTTGCTGAACCTAAATATCAAGATAATCCACTAGCCATTGTTATCTATCAAGCACCACCTCTTCCTCCAAGAATGGCTATGCCTACCTTTCCTTTTCCTATTCTATCTCAATAAGGGAATCAAAATTTTAAGAACATACCTGCTACTTCACTTCCAAAATTCTATGGCCTTATTATAGAATACCTTGAAATCTTCCTCTTTGAGTTTGACATTATCTGTAGGAGCTATGACTACATAACTGTTGCCCATAAGTTGAAGTTGTTTCCCTCTACTCTAAAGGAGGCTACTCTAAGATGGTTCATGGGGTTGGGTACAAATGTTGTAGCAAACTAGACTAAAACAATTAATTTCTTTCTTCAAAAATATAAAGAATATTACACAGGTCAAGATATGAAGGGGGGTGATATTTTAAAAATGTCACAAAAGGAGGGTGAAACCTTGGAAGACTATGTTTCTAGATTCTTGTTCAATGTGCAATGGAATACATGGCATAACCTAAATGAAGAATCTAAGAAGCATCTTTTTATGAGAGGTGTGCAAGAAGAAAGCATGGAAGCCCTAGACCTAATGGTTGGAGGAGATGTTAGACAAAGGACTTGGAATAAAATCAAGGAGATATGTTAGAACTATTCAAGAGATACTGTGAAGAAAGGTAGAGGACTAAGGAGCCTACCACATAAGACTAATGGTGGGTCAGGAGTATCTAGGATGGAGTTATCTAACATACTGTCTGAATTCAAGCAAGATATCATTAATGATGTCACTGCTCAACTGGATACTATGCAAGCCTGAAGGAAAAAGAATGAAGCTGTTACTATGCTAATTGAAATTTTCTCTTGTTGCAGAGAAAGGAAGAAGAACTGCACATGCAAGACCATTGTAGCTATGTATGTACATCTAATGCCCACTGAGTTCAAAGTAATTAATGATGATACAAGAGAAGTGATTTATGTTGCTCAAACATGACCATGGGCTAAGAGACAAGGTATGCCTCAAGACCCTTTGAATAATTTTGGTTATAATAATAACTAGTGGCAAGGCAATATTCCCCCAAATTCCACCCCTCAAGGATAGAATTGGAACAATAATTGGCCCAACTAGTAGCCATAGTATAACCAAGCCTACCAGAAACCACCTTAGTATCCCCAAAAAAATAATCAATGGCCTCTACAAAATAACTAGTATCCTTAGTGGGGGCTCTAACCAACAACCTTTGCATCAGGGGAATTGGTAGCAACCACCACAGTGGGGGCCTAGCCAACCACCTTAATAGCAAGCCCTAATGCCTCATCTCTTGTAGCCAATGCTAGCCCATAGAAGCAACCACAACTTCCTGCTTAGCCAACACCAAATCCCAACAATAAGCAGCAGGCTTATTCTTTGAAAATAAATGGTATTCATCTAAGGTCCAGAACCAAGTTGCCTGCACCTAAAGGACCTATCATAACTGAGGTCACTAATACTAAAAATGTTCCAAAAAATCAACCAAAAAATGCTCCAATTCCCCCATCTGTACTAGCATCTACTCCTCCATATCTACAAAGGTTAGTTCTTGTAGTTCCATCAAAACCAAATCCTATAGCAACTGATCTCCTAGACTAGCTTAAGCAAATGACTATCCAGATTCCCTTATTAGATGTGCCTATAGAGATTCCCATTTACAATAAAGCCTTAAAGGAAGCATGTGTCAAGTAGTCTAGTAGAAAGAAAAAGGATCCTCCTACTGTCCATATGGTAGGACAACTTTCTAATTTAATGTTGAGCAAAGCCTTGATGCCTAAATATTCTAACCTAGGAAGTCTTGTGGTTACCATACACATAAATGGCATCCAAATTTAGAATGTTTTGATTGATTTGAGAGCATCAATTAATGTCATGACTAGATTCTTAAGACTTAGCATTATTGGATTAAGGGACACTCCTAGAATACTTCAGTTAGTAGACAACTCAACTGTCAAGCCTGATGGTATGATAGAAGATATCATTGTAACCTTGGATTGTTTATATTATCCTTCAGATTTTGTTGTGCTATCACCTATAGGCACCCTTGGAGGATATTCATTAATATTAGGAGACCTTGGTTGGCTACTATAGATGTATGCATTGCATGTCGATAAGGAAAAATGACAATATTAGATGGGGCCAAGACTAAAAAGTTAACTCTGTACTCTCCTACACAACCCCAACTAGATCTTGACCAAGTGTTTTGGCCAGACCTTGGTGATGATCCTTCAGAAGTTAATTCTATTCAACAACTCATGATGCTTGAGAGAAACCCGTTCATTGTATCCTAGGAAGAAGATAATATACTGACAACAATCCTTACTAATCAATTTGAATATGAGGAGTCCACTTCTAAAAATCCTACCGGATCCTTGCAAACTATATTGCCTAAATGTGATGCACCTCAATCTCCTATAGCACTTGATTACCTTCATACATTATTACCCCATGAAATTAAATCTGCATTGATAACAAAGGTTTTAATGATGGACAAGGTAAAGAGAGCTGAGATTGCTGTAGGAAAAGAGCTAAATATCAATAATGACCTTACTGCATCTTAGATGACAATTCTCATTAAACTATTGCAAGATAGTCAACAAGCATTTGCATGGGACTATACTGACATGAAGGGTTTATATCCTAGTCTTTGTATACATAGGATATTTATAAACCTGAAATGTAAGCTAGTGAGACAACCCCAGAGGAGAGTAAACCCAGCATTAAAAGATATATTCAAAGTAGAGTTACAACAACTTCTTAGTGCTAAATTTATCTATCATATTTCTGATAGCTAGTGGGTGTCACCTCTAGTTATTGTTCCAAAGAAGGGAGGAAAATGGAGAGTATGTATGGACTACAAGGAGCTTAATAAAGCCACTAAAAAGGATCACTTTCCTTTGTAATTTATTGATCAAGTACTGGATAACTTAGTAGGAAAGAGATTTTTCATTTCTAGATGGTTTCAGTGGATATAATCAAATCTAGATCTCTCTAGAAGAAAAGGATAAGACAACGTTCACCTATCCATGGGGAACGGTTGCTTACTCCGTCTTACCATTTGGATTATGTAATGCACCTGCAACTTTTCAACAAGTGGTACTTAGCATATTTTCTAACATAGCTATTGATTGTGTTGATATCTATATAGATGATTTCACTACTTATGGTGATGCATTTGAACAAGCTCATGCCAACTTGGAGAAGGTACTAAAAAGGTGTCAAGAATACAACCTTTCTCTTAATAGTGAGAAGTGTTATTTCATGTTGGAAGAAGGAGTTGTTTTTGGCCACTACCTTTCCTCTTTTGGAATTCAAATGGACCCTGCAAAGATTGCTATAATTACTAATCTACCAATGCTAGCCAAGAAAATAGATGTCAAAAGCTTTCTTGGACATGTTGGTTACCATAGGAGTTTCATCAAAGACTTCAGTAAGCTTGCTGCCCCCTTGTACAACTTACTCAAGAAGAAAGATGAATTTGAGTGGATAGAAGACTATGAAGCAACATTCCAGGAATTGAAGGATGTTTTGACTACAACACCTATTCTTAGAGAACTTGATTGGAACCTACGTTTCCACATGCATTCTGATGCATCTGATACTTCTTTAGGAGCAGTTCTGGGACAAAAAGAAGGTACTATTGAGCATGCCATTTACTACATTAGTAAGAATTTGTAGGGTACTAAGCTGAATTATACTATCACTGAAAAAGAATTTCTTGCTATTGTGTATGCACTTTATAAATTTTGGCATTATATCACAAGCTATGAGGTTTTTGTCTACACTGATCACTCTACTATAAAATACTTGATGAACAAACCTACTATTTCTGGTAGATTTAGCACGTTGGCTACTCCTCATGAAGGAGTTTAATCTAAAGATAATAGATAAACCAAGTTGAGCTAATGTAGTACCAGATTTTCTGTCATGACTTCAAGTACTTGATGATCTTGTAGGCAACCATAGATGACAACTTTCCTGATGAGCATCTATTTTCAATAGAAAGTTATAACCCATGGTTCATAGATATAACAAATTACCTTGCTACAGGAAGAACACCACCACACTTTTCACCCAAGCAATGCCATCTCTTGGTGGAAAAGAGTTTCAATTTCTCATGGATAATTGGATTGATGTTCTACACTAGACGAGATCAAGTAACTCGTCGATGAGTGAGGGAAGATGAAATCTATGACATCTTGTAGGCATTTCATGATGAACCATGTGGAGGTCATTTTGCAGAAAAGAGAACAACCTACAAGATTTTGACAACTGGATACTACTGGCCTACTCTCCACAAAGATGCAAGAAAGTATACAAGGCGATGTAATTGATGCCAACACATGGGAAGGCCCACTAAATCTGATGAAATGCCCCTAAAGCCGCAGGTGCTAGTCACACCTTTTAACAAGTGGGGTATTGATTTTGTCAGTCCAATAGAACCCTCTTCTCATGGAAAATCATACATCTTAGTATGTACTAGTTATGCAACTAAATGGGTTGAAGCACAAGCTATGACACATGCCAGAGATCACAAAGTAGCAGATTTTCTATATGAATACATATTACCAGATTTGGAGTACCCAGAGAAATTGTCATAGATCAAGGAGCTCAATTTACATCCAACCTGATTACATAACTCATGAAGCAGTACATGATCCATCATGGCACATCTTCCCCATACCATCCTCAAGCTAATGGTTAGGTAGAAATAAAAAATAGAGAGATAGAAGCTATCCTCACCAAAATAGTTTCTATTCACAAGCGAGGCTAGGTTACTCAATTTCTTGAAGCAATTTGGGCTTATAGAACTACATGGAAGAGCACCACTAGATTTACCCTGTTTGAATTACTTTATGACAAATCTACTTCCATGCCTATAGAATTTGAGTACAAGACCCTAAAAATTGCTTTAGAGCTAGATGTTCATCTTTCAAAGGCTCAAGAAGATAGGTTACTGTAGCTGAATGCCCTTGATGAATACCAAAAAAATTTCCTTGCATAATACTAAGATAATCCAACAATAAAAAAATAAATGGCATGATAAGTTCATCCAAGACAAGAAGTTTTCTATTGGAGACTGGGCCGTGCTATATGATTCTCATCATCAAAAAACTCTAGGAAAGTTCCAAATGCATTGGCTCGAACCCTATGAAATCATTTATGTGTTTGAGAATGGTGTAGTGTAACTCTCTGCCATTGATCTTGTGCACTTCAAACTACTTGTTAATGGGCACTGCTTAAAACTCTACCATAAGCTATCTAGTTGTGAAGAGTGCATGCAATAGTTCTAGCCAACTATTGATCCTACAGTTCCTACAATAACTGCAGATGAGTCTCCCACTCATTTTTCATCCTCTCTCTAAGAACATTTCACTCATCATAATAAACTACTTTCCTAGTGAAAGTATTTTCTCCGTAATAATTCAACCTCACTCCACTCTTTCTCATCTTCCACCTCACTTTATCCTTCATCAACTTCTACATGATGGTATCATGTGACAACATGAATTACAAGGTCTATACACACACTCAAGTTAAATCTTTTTCTTAATGTGTTGTTCTATTTTAAATTAGCTTTGTTACTAGAAATTGTAGGAGCTATTGCATAATTTAGTTGGGGGGAGGGGTATTATATTTCATTTTTTGTTATCATTAAATGTTTATGCTATTCTTTATATGCTGGCACATATTTTGTCCTTTTCCATAAATCATTATAAAAGAATGATGTGATGTGATAGTTACCTTTATGTCACACACTTTTGGCAAGTTGGTAAGTACGAGTTCTAGCTGAGGTGCTTAATGCAAATTAAGTGATCTTAAATGCTAAAATGTTAGCTACTTAAAAAGTACTATCACTTGTCTTCTCATATTGTTCCAAACTTTTCCATTTTCAATATTTCTTCTAAAGCTTTGTGTGACTTTGTCTTGAAAATTTCTGGCAATCACCTAAGAATTTTTGAAATTACTCCTGTAATCACACCGAAAGAATAATGGGGGGTGATTATAGAAGAAGAGAACTAGTTGACCATACAACATTGTTGGGAGACCCAGTTTGCCTACCTATATTTCAAGCCAGAGGGTGGACAAATTACATGTTCAAACTATCTACATGGGATGAGGAGCTTACGTTAGAATTCTTGCAGAAGTTGAAGGATGGTTTTGCCACAGTCAAAGGAGTAAGGGTTCCATTTTCATCTAAAATTATAGTTGAGATAATGGAATTGTTAGAGTAATTATTTGTTTGCACTTATTAATTAAATCACTTTGATTTAATTAATTAATTTTCCTATTACTCTAGTTTGCTTAAGCTATCTTGTAGGTGCATATAATTAATATTTTATTAATTATATTGTGCAACCTAGCTTTTTAGTTTAGGGTTTCTATCTCAGCTTTATAAGGATGAGCATTGTACTTTCTTCATTATCTCTTATGCATTTTTCATTTGAGAGAAACTTTTCTTCTATCTTCATTTTTTAGAAAAACCCTTGCCTCTTCTCGTCATTTTCTTCTGTGACAGGTTTTTGCATGTAGGGATTCGAAGGCTTTGTGGATTTGATTGGCTTATTTGCTCAAATCCTACATGGTATCAGAGCCAAATCTGTTGTAGCTTGTTCAGTGTTTCAAGAAAAAGGGATAACAAGGGTTTGGTGGATCAGATCTGGTGTTTTTTTGGGCTTTTTCTAAGAAAATAGGGGGGTCACTGATTTTTAGAGCAGTTTGAGGCCAAACAGACCTCATGGATGGATTCAAAAGACGTCAAAACCTCCGTTTCGATAAAAAATTTGTTCGATTTGGACAACGTTGATCTGGGAGGCAAATTTTTTTTGCTTGCTGAGCCGTACGGCCCTTTGCAACCACTCCGAGGTAGAAAAATCAAAAAAATACCCCAAAAAAAATATTTTGCGCAATTTTTTACCGCGGTGGTTAGTAACCCGCAGCGCAGCCGCTAGCGGTCACCGCTGACGGCCACCATTGGTGGTCCGCTAGTTGCCCGCAGCGGCTCCGCCGGCGGTGTCCGCCGCGGCCCCGCCGTGCTTAGCCCTCCCTCCGCCCAACCACTGCCCAGCCTCCGCTCCGCCAGCTGTGCAGGGGTGGTGGGATTTTTTAATTTTTTTATTAAAAAAAAAAAAATTTCATGCATTTTCAGAGGCCCTGGAGGTTTTTCTTTCGTAAGTCAAGCATACGGACGTATTTTTTCAATCCAAAAAATGTGCCGAAAAGCTGGTTCCAAGACAGAGATGCTGGTATAGGTTTTTTTTGAGTTTTGATGCAATTTGGTTGCTTATTTTGGTAGTCAAAGCTAGATGTTCTATTTTGCACTCCAAGAGGTGTATCTTGAGCTTACGATCTCCAATTTTGGACTTCTTTATATCGCTGGAAAGCTCTTTCTGTGCTCTTGCTAGTGATGCTAGTTGTTGTTCTAGATTCTATTCTAGGCACATCCTATTCAATCTTTTTCTTTTTAGCATTCTGGTGGATATCCTGTTTGTTTCAGGTCTGGGGATCGATTTTGTTGCTTCAGTTGCTTCGTTTTGGGCTCTACCTTTTGTTGTTTCAGACTTATGTCTTTTTTGATCATTGTTGATATTCATTGTAAGCATTTTTATGCAACACACTGAGATAAAGTGCCACTCTTGCGTTTCGGGATCCTTTTCATCATTGTGATTCGTTGTACTCGCACTATTATATAAAGTGCCATGGGGGGGATAGTTGTTTACCGCTTATAGGCCCTCTTTCTTTTTTTTCTCATGCAGTGTCGATGACACATGCCTTTATTGGTGTCTGTACCTCACTCTCGATGTGTCTGGTTCCTGTGTTGTAGGAGATTTTTTTGGCCCACCTTTTCAGCTGCCTATCATCTCACCTGCATTAACGGGGGGTTATATTGTTGTTCTATGCTTCTTTGGTTGATGGTTCATTGGTGTGAGCTATGTACTTAGTACCTGATCCTACATACTAGGCGATTGCAGTGGCTGGCTACCTATGCATTTCGGTGAGATGGATGATCTACCATATAGACACGCTTGGTTCGTGCCTTCTATTTCCATGGAGGTTCTACAGATCAACATTTTGACAAAGTTTTGCGGTTCTTCATGCTTCAATGATTCTCTTCTGATCTCTTTGTTCCTTCTTCTGGAACATTCTTTGCTATCTCTTTTTGGAGTAGGGTTTTTCCCATGTGGTTTTCTCTATTTCTCCTCTTTATAGAGATTTTGTTGTGATTGGGTACACGATCTGGCCTTGTTGCCAGGACCCAATTCTAGTTTCATAGCTGTGCTAGGTTAGCTTACCTCCCGAGCTTCACTTAAGGGGGGTGTTAGTGTAATTATTTGTTTGCACTTATTAATTAAATCACTTTGATTTAATTAATTAATTTTCCTATTACTCTAGTTTGCTTAAGCTATCTTGTAGGTGCATATAATTAATATTTTATTAATTATATTGTGCTACCTAGCTTTTTAGTTTAGGGTTTCTATCTCACCTTTATAAGGATGAGCATTGTACTTTCTTCATTATCTCTTATGCATTTTTCATTTGAGAGCAACTTTTCTTCTATCTTCATTTTTTAGCAAAACCCTTGCCTCTTCTCGTCTTTTTCTTCTATGATAGGTTTTTGCATGCAGGGATTCGAAGGCTTTGTGGATTTGATTGGCTTATTTTCTCAAATCCTATAGGAATTGCCTCTGGCAAGAGAGGAGTTTTCAGATGCATTGGACCCAGTTTCAACTAGAGCCCAATTCACAGTGCACAAAGACCCACAGCTTCAGATAGACTAGAAACAAGGTACAATCCACACATCTTTACCAGAACTTTTTCACTAATGTGTTTTCTATATTGTGAGATATTTTACTTATGAGGGGAGACATTCGTACTTGCATCCCATGAATTTCAAATTTTTGAGCTGCTTAAGACATGATGACCGCCCTTTAAATGTTCCTCATTTTATGTATCACATTTTGTTAAAAAGAGCTACTGTAGTGCAAAAAGGAACCCCGAAAGATGTTTCACACCATTGTTTTATTAAGCTCATCATAGAAAAAGCCCTTAGGGAACAACTTCGAATATCTTGGGATGATTTTATTTCAAACAATGTGCAAAACCCTGTTAGGCAACCTACAGAGAAGATTGAGGAGGAAAAAGAACCTCAAGAAAATCTTGTAAACCTAGCACTAGGTTCTTCTTCATCCAGACCTAGGAGGTCACAAAGAATCCCAATTTCTACTCTTGTAGCCTCTACCTCTGGGTTGGGTCCAACGTCTGATAAGGGTAAAAGGGAAATTAAATTTTCCCCAACTACTAGCTCTCCTGCAATTCCTAGGGTTTATAAGAAGAAGGGGAATGTACATGAAACATCTCTAGAACTTCTTGTAGGCAGCAAAAGTACCCCTCAAGCAGAGTGCTTGAAGGAGACAAATGTCTATAAAACTTGATGAGGGTGTGTCTTTTCAATCCCTTATGTCTAAAAATGTAACTATTGAAAAAGAACAATCCTCTTTTGATGAGGATAAGATCATCATTGAAGATGGTTCAAATGAAGAAAGTGCAGAATGTATGCCTATAGTAGCAGGAACATCCTCTATCCAGCCACCCATCATTTCCATAGATTTAGACAATGATGATAGTGTATCTATTAGAGTTTCAGACTCTCCTCCTTTTCTTCAGAGGGGAAAATTTCATGAAAAAGATATTGGAATAAATTTGGATGCAGTTAACACTATTGCTGAATAGATTCTTTCACAAGGACTTGATGTTTTAGCATCTGCAACCCATCAAGTTATTCCTCTTGGTCCTTCACCTATGCCACATGTTGGTTACCATCTTGGTTTCATTTTCTCATTTTTAAGCATTATTTCATAGTTATCTAATTAGTTAATTCAGGAGAGGGAAGAATGGAAAATAGAGAGAGAGAGAGAGAGAGAGCCTCGATAAAACCATCTTCGATCAAACTCAAGATTTGATTGAAAAGGATGCAGAGATTGAACAATTAAATGATAAACTAACAAACATCATTGCCATCATTCCTAAATTGATGTCTTATCACTCTCCTTCTCCTATTTATGCTCTTTTTTTGAAAGAATAATTTGTCAATTATTAGATGACCTGTGTAATGTAGATTAAAAGTTTAACATTGAATACTCCTTAGGAGTTCTTCTAAGATTTTCATACTGCCACTATAGCCATCAAAATTTTTCTTTGTAAACTCTTTTTACATAATTTAGTAGTCCCTGAAAACAAATATTGAAACCCTCTACCTTATGTGGGTGATATTCAACTTAGGGCATTGATGTCTTGGATCCAAAATAAAGTTAGCAAAGAAAACTAGGCCCACCAGTACAAAGAATTAGAGTATGAGATTTCACTTTTTCTTAGGCTTGAAGCCAAGGATGATAGAATGCTATACTATGATTGGTTGAAATTTGCTCAATCAGAATCCAGAAATTGGATTATTCCTCCTTTAAGGGAGTAACCTATCAAGAATATATAGTTATGGCAGAAACATAACTTCCTGCAGCAAAGCAAGGGAATCAATGGTGATGGATGGGACTGAGCAAAGACCTGCAGAAGAAGGAACCTCATTCTCCACTAAATCTTATCATGGATAAGATTTAGTGGAGACATAACTTCCTGCATCAAAGCAAGGGAATCAATGGTGTTGGATGGGATTGAGTGAAGACCTGTAGAAGAAGGAACCTCATTCTCCACTGAATCTTCTCAATGAGCACCCTGGTACATTAAGCCAGGGGAAGAAAGAAAAAGTGATTGGATCCCTTTAACTTTTCAGCCTCCATTGCTATTATCTTCATTGCTTGCTATTAAGCAAGATTTAGAAAAATTTGATATGATAGAAGAGCTTCACAGATGGGAACGGTATAGGGAGAGTAAAGGTTTTTATTGGAACCTCACTATAGGAGGTAAATAATAGAGTGTTCCCTCAAATTTTAGGATGGCTACAAGGGTGAAAATTTCATGTTTCCTTGAGGACAAGTCAAAGTTTGAGTTGGGGGGAATGACGAGACCAGAATATGGTCTATTTTATCATTTTATTTTCAATTGAATTTGCAAACTTTCTAAAGGCTTTGATGTTTAAGAACATGATTTTTATGATAATTTCAAATAGATGTGTGTATAATTAATATCTAGAACTAAAATGGATATGCTATGAAATGATATGTCATTTGATTACAAAATAGTGAGAATGATGTTTTTTCTTCCTTAGCTAGGTTGGGTAGTTCTCTTGCAACAATGCAACATAGGGTAAACTAATTTAGATGACATATTTTGAATTAGTCTTGATGTATGTTATTACTTTGGAGGCACTAATATTTTTCAAACATAAAGGCGAAGTCAGCTTAGCTAAGTAGGAGTCAAAGTAGTTGCTCATGTTAATTGATAACCTTAAGCAAAGGAAATCTAGGGGTCATGAGCTCCTAAATTCCTACTCCATTTAAGCACCAGATTTAATTTATTTGATGTAATATTCAATTCTATCATTTGTTTTGGTAGTTGATGGAGTCTAGAATCTAGGAATTCTATTTCTAGTTTGTGCTTAAATAACTAGAAGTCTATTTTCCAGAGGATCTTTTTGTTAATTAGTTGTTTTTAGTAGAAAGAATAAGTTTCTGAGTTTTTGAGTACTAAATATAATCTTGTTGTTTATTAGTATGTACATTTACTATTGTTAGGAATAAGAAGATCATTTTAGGTTTCTATCTCTGAGTTGTTCTACTTCACTTCTCTGTGAGGGCCCACATAGAGAGTGAACTAATTGGTTAGTATAGGATTTACCTTTAGTTCATAGAATTAGAGTAGACTTTGCTATTCCTATAGCCACTGATAGAAAAAATAGTGGGCTATTCCTACAACATAGGCAGTTGAAGTAGTTATGAGCTATATTTTCATGCTTTATTAAAATAGATTTGATTCTCAATTTTAGTGTAGATTTCTTGTAGCATGAGCATTTGAATTTCTGTAGAGTAGTTTTGAAGTTGAGAGAAGTTTGAAGCATATACTTTGTAGACACCATTTCAAGTTTACGTCCCTAGTTGATAAATTAAATGAGTCCAAATGAGTTAGGTTAGAACCACTCAAGATGTCCAATCTTGAGTTAAGCAGTCCATTGCTATAGGATTTCGATCCCTTTCTTTGGCCAAGTAGTTACAACACACTGTGAAGTTTATTTTAGATAAGGTAGAGGCAGATATTTAGAAGTTTGATAATCAAAATTTAAGGCATGAGAATGAAGGAGAAGGAGCGGCTTTAGAAAGAGACTACACAGAAAAAACAACAACTAGACAACATAGAGGATATTATGGTAGCCACTGGATAGAATCCAAGAAAGTGTTCTGGTAGGTACTATGACATTGGAATCACTTGCAAGTGTCTTTGAAAATTTATAGACCAAATATCAAATGCTTATAAGAGTGTTTCAAGTATTGGCACAGTCTCCCTGCGATGATCCCAAGTATCAAATGCTTATAAGAGTGTTTCAAGGTTGGGAACCACTTCAACATCCTTTACATGGTTTAGAGGTAATTTCATTGTGGTGGAGGATTTTTCAAGGAAATGAGCCTCATGATTATGGCATTTACAAAGAAGCAAAACTTTCTTCTTCAACTCCTTACACTCAACTCTTTAATAAAGTTATTCTTCAATTGCATGTATATGCAATTTTATCACCTTGGAAAATTGTATTTGATCCTGCTAGCTGGGAACAACTAATTGTTCATTTTATTGTACCTAATTTGATGATAGTTCTATAGAGATTTGTAATCAACTAGCTAATTAGCAACTAGATCCATTTAAATGATTATGATTAATTTCTTTCTAAAAATATTTGCTATGATATGTTTTTGTAAAATTTCTTGCGAACGCTACCCATTTTTCCTAGTCTACATTATTTTTTTGGAGGATTTTGAGTTAAGTCACTTAGCACAGGTAAGTGAATTTTTTTTGGATTCTAGAATATGTATGCAATTGGATCAATTTTGTTGTTGTGTAGCTAAGATGTAATAAGCATCTTAAAAAAGATCTCTAAATATACATGTTCAGAAGGGGATATAAAGAGATACCTACTTAGAAGGAAAAGAAACCAACATTTACATACCCTTGAAGAAAATCACAGAGCTAGGGCATGGCAATGAAATTATAGAGCAAGGGCACAACACAACAATGAAATTGTAGAGCAAGGGCATGAAATGATGAAGAAATCGTAGAGCAAGGGCATGCCAATGAAACACAAAGATGATAAGGGCTCAAACACCAAATCATAGAGCAAGGGTATGACAAAAAAATGCAGAGATATATCACAAGAACAAAATACACCAAACACATACGCATAATCATGAGGCTCATTCCCATGCAGAAGCCATACCCAATTAAATATATGTATATATCAACTCAACTAATCAACAACTAGATCCATTTAACTGGTTATGACTTGTTTCTTTCTAAAAATATTTGTTATGATATATTTTTGTAAATACATTTGTGAACTTTTCTCATTTTCCCTCGTCTGCATTATTTTTGTAGAGGGTCTTGAGGTAAGTCATTTAGCATGGGTTGAGTGAGTTTTATTTTTTTATTAGTTGGATAATAGAATCTTTATGCAACTAGATCAATTTTTATGTTGTGTAGCTAAGGTGTAATAATAACCTTTAAAAATATCTCTAAATATACATGTTTAGAAGTAGATATAAAGAGATACATGTTTAGATGGAAAATAAATCAAAATTTACATACCCTTTAAGAAAATAATAGAGCTAGGGTATGGCAAGGAAATCGTAGAGCAAGGGCACGACATGGAAACAAAATTGTAGAGCAAGGATGTGACACAGAAATCACAAAGCAAGGGTACAAAAATGAAACACATAGATGACAAGGGCATGGCAACCAAATCATAGAGAAAAATTCTAGAGCAAGGGCATGACAACAAAACAAAAAGTTCACAGGGGAATGACAACCAAATTGCAAAGAAAATGCAGAGTTCACAACAACAAAATCACAGAGCAAGGGCATGACAACAAAATGTAGAGATATAGCTAAAATGCACCAAGCACAAGGGCACAACAACATTCAAAGATCTCCACCCTCATTCGACGCTCTCCACCTTTTGCATACAACTCTCCACAATAAAAAAAATGGGGAATGATTTATGTCATGTTTTATTTTCTTTTTTATTTATACTTATGTAGGCATCACAATTATGATGCTTACATCAGGTATTGTGACGATGTCGAAGAAAATTGAAAAAATAATATGAAAACCTCCACAAATTAGACCAATAATTTAACCCCAAATATTGTAGTATTTGATAATTTAATTCGTAGACATGTTCTTACTTTGTCTTATGTCTGTTAGGAATTTCCCTTCTAGTTTTTTTAAAAATCTCTTGTTACTCTATCTTTGTATTTTCTTTTCAAACACTTGGTTAAAATACGAATTCATATAGTTGCATTGATAAAATGAATTCATCATAAAATAGAAAATACAAAAAATATATCTATTTTGTGGTTACATTACAACAACAGGTTGTGTAAGATAGGTTCCAACTAGAAAAGATCTCCTTGTGAACATACACATTTATCTCCAATTCAGTTACCTAGTTAGTTGAAAAACCCATCTAGAACCTTGGAGTTAGTCCTTGATCATCTTTTCAAGAGTAGGATTCAAAAGGATCCCTATTATTCAACATCATGCAAAATTGATAGCTCAACAAAAGTGGCTCTAGAAGGAGGGCCCAAAACCATTCTACCCAAAAACCAAAGTTGTTTGAAAGTTCTGCACTTTTTAGAAGTTCAAAATTTTTCCAAGTCTGTCACCATCAAAAGGTGCATAGGTGTGAAGGTGCATAGGTGCACTTTTTTCAGAGTACATACAAACTAGAAGATACTAATCCATCATCTCTAACTTAGCAAGCTTTAAGGTCTTTAACTAGTGGACAGGAGTTCCTAGAACTCAGTCACTTTCACATGCCTTATAGTGACAAAGGGATACCAAGAATTCTACTACACCCACTTACATTGCAAATCCCATCGTCATCATCTACTCCACATTCTACTACACCCATTCCTATCATTATCCACCATGAATTTCTTCAATGCCCAAAGTTTACCTTTGAACCTAACGAGTCCATTACACAATTTGCCCAAAAATCCTAATTTTTTTCCCATGATTCATCTATGGAGAATCACAAATAATAGAAGACCATACTAAAATTTTCAAGGAAATTTGTAATCAAAACCAAATTCAACATATGAACGTGGTCTATCACCTTTTCCCTTATACTTTGGGGGAAATGAAATTCAATTGGTACCTCAATCTGCCACTAACATCAATAAGAGATTGGAACTCTTTTGAGAGCAAGTCTCTAGCACAATTCAAGGTCTATATTGATCTAGCTAGCCTACATCATTAGTTCATCTCAATTAAGAGGGATCCCCATGAGACTATTTCATAGTTTAATCGTCCAAATATATTTGGGAACAATGGATTCATTAACTTCTATTTTTCTAAGAAGGCTCCCATCCAAAGATATTGATACAATTGAAAAGGTCTTCAAAGAGGCTATTAGATTCATAAAGCAAGTGGATAGCCATGGTGGAGAGAACTTTTTTTCTTCCTTGAATTTGAATAATGCAATAGCCATTCCACCATTTCCTTCATGAGCATCTACTCTGCCCAATCAAATGCCCCTATTGAATCCAATACCTTTACTACAAAGGGTTATTTCCACTCCAATGCCAACAATTACATATTTAGGGTATGAGCCCCAATAGATTGTATTCTTTGAGAAAAAGACTTCTCCGCCTACTAAACTTGAGAATAATAGGGCTAGTGAGTTTAAGGCCATGAAGAAGATGATGTCTCTTTTATCTAATGAACTTATCAGAATAAAATTGAATTCCTCAAGAAACCAAGGCAATTATCCAAGACAAATTGTTACCCAAAAAAAACTATTCTCAAAATCAAAGTAGAGATTATGGCCCCTATGATAACACCAAGAATGAGAATAACAATATTACAAGTATGGGTCCAAGTGAAAATGGATATGGGTACAATGATGTTTTAGATCAGCCTCCCCAAATCATGGAGGAAAAACCTTTGTAGTTTAGTGCAATGATGTTTGAATCATATGATAATTATGTAGGAGGACAAAATGATGAAGATGATCAAGAGGAGTTTGTGTTCCCATTCAATGAAGAGAAATAGCATGGACAATCTGGGATACATATTTATTGCAACAATAATAAGAACAAACAAAATTTGAAAAGTAGAGAAGAGTCTCTAGTGGATTATGTATCTCTATGGTTACATCCCACTCCTTTAGACATGCAGGTCTTTAACACTTCTATGCATTATGAGGCTCCAACCAAAATGAATCTGATAGTTTAGAAGGATTTATATATAAAGGATGAGGTTTTGAAAGGTTTTATGGATAACATAACAAGAAATTTAAAGTATCTTGGAGAAGGTCAGAATCCAAACATCCTTTTGCTTCTTAACTATTGTTGCCTCCATCAAAAGATTCATTCGGAGTTGGAATGTGCTAGTTGCCAAGATGCAGTATCTAATGTGTTGGTATAGATAAATTGACCTATTGAAATTGTCAGAAGTAATGAAAATTTTTCAAGTTTTTATGTTGCAATAAGTGTGGATATTGATAAGTAGGAGATAATTTACAAAGCAAGTCAAATTGTGATATTGCTATTAGGATTTAACTGTGTGATTTTGAGTCAAACTCATCGACCCATGTTTCATGAGTAGTGATTCAACATGAATCCATATCTCATGAGGTAGCAAGCTTTTGGTTTAACCATGGAATAAACTCTGTAGTTAAGCATGCTCAGGCTAGAGCAGTACTAGGATGGGTGACCTCTCGGGAAGTCTCTGTGCTTCACCCCTGCGAGCATCACCTAGGTCTAGTGAATGCTAAGTGTTCCATTTATTCTCATGAGAGATAGATTCAAGTTGAATCACTACTCATGAAATATGGGTCAATGAGTTTGACTCAAAATCACACAGTTAAATCTTGATAGCAATATCACAAGTGTGGATATCCTAAGAAATTTTGAGGACAAATTTTTTTTTTGAAGTTTCAAAACTTCATGGAGTTGCAAAAATTCTCAAAGTTACAAAAAATGATGGAAATGTAGAAGATCCCAAGGTTGGTGAGATTTTTGAATTAGGAACTCATCAAGAAGAAGATACCAATACTTCCTCTTGTGATATTTATCCCCCATTGGATAATGATAAGATACCTCCCTCAAAACATGATATGTCATCAAAAAAAGATGGATAGAATGCTTAATTTGGTCTCAAGCTTGACTAAGGAAATGTCTATTTATGGGTATTCTATGCATTTATCAAACTATGTAATAAAAAATTCATACAGAGTTCATCCCTTTCTATTCCATTTAGAAGTATGTTATAATTTCTTGTTAGCTTGGGAGATCACAATTGAGGGTAAGTCTGATTTTGAATATGCTTCTTTGAGATATGAGGGAGAAAACACCTTGATTAATTATACTAATGAACCTTGTAATTCAAAATTAAGGTTGATGATTGATTTTTCTAGTCCCAAGGAGCTTAAAGGTGATAATTCATGGTTCAACGCTAATGATGGTGATAATAAGGACCATAAAAAAAATGTTTTATCTTTTGGGTCTTGTTCTGATAGCTATATTACATCACTGATGCTAGTGTTTCCACGTGAGTGTGGAGTTATGTACCATGCGATAAGACCACTAGAAGGAGAAATTACAATGTGTGAGTGCATGCCTATGGTGATAAAAAGGACCACAAAAATAATGTTTTATCTTTTGGGTCTTGTTCTGATAGCTATATTACATCATCGACACTATTGTTTCAACATGAGTGTGGAGTTGTGTACCATGAGATAAGACCACTAGAAGGAGAAATTACAATGTGTGAGTGCATGCCTATGGTGGGAGACTCACTAGATTGGGTGATACCTTTCCATTATCCCTCTTAGTTTGATGATCTTCAATTCAATAATATGATGCTAAAGGTAAGGAAACTTGCTTGTGGATTAATCATGGCCATGGAGAGTTACCACAACTTTTGATTTTGTGTGATTTGTGCCCAAAATTTAAACCAAGATTGCTCAAATGTTATTTTTTTGAGTATAAAGACAAGTCAACATTTTTAAGAACTATATGGGGTGGTTTATTAGTATTGCACATAATGAGAAATCTATTGACAACCACCATACATTGTTATTATTTAGGTTTTTCTATATACAAGTTTTTTTAGTCCTTTTAGTTATGTGTTAGTTTTATTTGCATCGAGTCTATTTTGTTTGGTTTTTTTTGCATCTTTTTCTTTTTTAGTCTTTGAGTCTGGGATTCACTATATTTTGTCAGGGTTGTTCCCACCATGTGGTCCATCCCAATTGGTCTCAATTTTTGAAAGAGGTATTTCTTCATCAAAGCATTTGGATAACTTTGTTTCTTGTACAGACTAAATACAGATGTTGCTCATAGGTAAAGAGGAATTTAAAGCTTAAAATCTTATTCTAGATTGATCAATCTCAACGCTTTACAAAATTAAATAATTGGTCATCAAGGTTGCTTTCAACCCAAGTGGACAATGGCTAAAGGATGATCCAAATTTTTTTGGTTTGAACAAAGGATTTCCGTAGTGGCTTATCAAAGTCACTTGTTGGCATGTGAGGTTCCCAAAGTTCATTATAAGAGGAATGCACAATTCATAATATTGGAAAAGGTCCATAAGAAAGGAACACCAACACCTTGACCACATAGTGTAATCGTTGTCAAGAAAAAATTTACAAAAAGAAAAAGAAAAAAAATGGTGTCATCAAATAGGATTCTTGAACTTGGTATGAACTAAAATAAGGTGATCAATATGACCTAGCATAATATAATCACTAGCTCACTTCAAAGAAAAAAAAGCTTCAATGAAGAATCAAGTGGAAATGTATGAGCTCCATGAAATTGACAAACGTAATACTAGAAATACAAAAGATAAGTAATTGGTGACTCATTAAGAGCCTTCTAAATTATTTCTCACATTTGGTTATATAGTGATTGGAAATTTGTCAATGGGGATTTCTCAAACTCTTACCAGACAGTGAAAAATTGTTGCTATGTTGTTGCACACTCGTGGTGTTTGGCACTTAAGAGCATAAAAGGAATTAAGAGACTGAGTGTAAAAATTTGAATTTCTCAAAAGCCACTAGTGACATATGGAATCAAGTTGGAAACTTGATAAGGATTTGAAAATTGCTTGCAAATAAAGAAATACCTTTGTTATTTCTTCATTTTATTGGGGCTATTTTTTGTGGTTTCACAACACACACTCCATTTTTGACTTTAGAAATCATGATACCCCTTTTTAATCTCACAAAAGCCTAGTCCTCATAATAGGGTATCTTCCAAGGTGTCTTAGTGAGTGAAAATTTTGCAATTTGGGTTTAGGAGTCTGGTTGGTTATCATCATTTTTTTAAACCCCTAACACTAGTATATTGATGTTTATCTATTGTGTAGGTACTCATGGCATCCTCATCATACATAGCACAAAATATTACCATGGTATTGCATGTGCATTTTCAAAATAAGTGCATTGGGTTTTTAGATAGAAGAAGCAGGAGCTCAAGTATATGATAATGTTGGGATAGAAAGAGGGTATAAATCATTAGAAATATTGAAAATAAGTACACTAAAGTGCTCCCAAACCTCATTTGAGAAAAATATAGAAACCATTTTAAAAACATAGAACTTCGATTTTTTGGTGAATTAAGCACCTTGCACACTTCCCTAAAGGTGTGCTTTCCTCCAAGTGCACTTTTTGAAGGTGCACAAGGTGTGCATTGTAATTTTGAATATGAATAAGTTGGAGGACTCTAGAAGGTGTACATGTGTGAAGGTACACAATTTGATGATTAGGTGAAGGAATTGTCTTGAGAGGGTGCACAAGTGCGCATGTGCAAATGTGCAAAGGCACGTAACTCTAAAGTCTTGAAGATGCCCAAATTCCCATAGATGCTAAAGTGCACAAGTGCATTATATTAGAAAGTTTTTAAGAGTAAAATGCATAGGTGGGCTAGGTGTGCAAATGGGCTTAAATCATCAAAAAAATCAAAATAAGTACACAAGACTGATCTAAAATCCTATTTGAGAAAAAACCAATAAATCACTTTCAAAACTAAGAACTTCAATTTTTTTGTGAATTGAGCACCTTGTGCACTTCCCCAAAGGTGCAAAGGTGTGCAGTTGCACAATTTAAATATTTGGTGGATGAAATTTCCCTAAAGGTGCATAGGTGCACATATATAAAACATCTAGAGGCCTACTAAGGTCCCAAACATTACCATGGCTTCCTTGTCTTTTGTAGCAACTAAGATCACACTGAAATCCATGACTTTCAAATTCTAGGGAATGCCGAAGAAGTCACACTTCATGATTTCCACAGTGAAGTGAGCATAAAGTATGAAGCTTTAGACTTATTAGACCCTCAAGAAATCACATCTGCCATGCAAAAGTTCAAAGGGAAATACCCACACATCATTTTGGTATAAAGGGGAAGAAAACCCAGATGCTAGAAATCAAGTTTTGACACTTAGAAGATTTTTTTAATTTTTGGATCTTGTCACCAAGGTGCGCATGTGCACTTTTCTTAGAGGTGTTCCAATAGTTTTGAAGTGAATCTGTGCACTAACAATTAACTGCTAGTTGCTATTTTAGAGCATTCCTTGCATTGAAAACACATTTTGACAATAGTTCAACTCCTACAAATACCTAGAGAAGATTGAGCTTCTATTTTTGGAGCTCTTAGTGACTCCCATATCATCTCATGGCTTCTATCTTATTATCTTCTCATTCTTTTATTTCTTTGAAGTCATGTAAAGACTCATGCACCCATTAATTTATATAAATGAGGATGGAGACCTACTTAGCACTATTTAAAGAGTCATTTTGTATGTAAATAGCTTTATTTTATTCATTTTTTAACATGAGTTAGCAGTAGATGAGCTCTTACTCCTACACAAAGGGAGGAGATGATTTATTTTAAATACATGGATGCAATGTGTACTCTGGGCCATTATTTTGATGCAATAATATATACTATTGGTGCTCTCATTCTGAGTATAGTAAATCTTGTCGAAGTGTGTTATTTTGTGAATGCATGTTCATGAATAATAATGGAGCCAATGGTTTTATTGTGTTGTTATGATTTTGTGACCTTTTAATTCTAATGTTTCCCTTGTGTTAATATTTTTTGTTGTTGTGACGAATTGGAGAAAGTAACATTTTTGTTCTTACATAGTGTTTTATCTTGTGTTAGTGCACTTTCCATAGCCTTGCGATTTGATGAAACATGAAATATTTTTTAGTTATTATTGAAGTTCCCATCGATGATTGCATTAGTGGAGTTGAGGAAGTGCTACTCCTAGTTTCATTGGTTTCCTACTAGATCCTTTTGATAATTTAATTCACAGATGTGTTGTTACTTTGGCTTATGTTCGTTAGGCATTTTCCTTTCAATTATTTTCTTTAATCTCTCATTACTCTATCTTTGTATTTATTTTTTCGAATACTTGGTTAAAATAGGAATTCATATAGTTGCATTGATAAATTGTATTCATCATAAAACAAAAAAAAAACAAAAATACATCTCTTTTGTGGTTACATTATAACAATAAGTTGTGTCAGATTGGTTTGAACCAACAAAGACCTCCTTGTGAACATACACATTTATCTTCAATTGAGTTACCCTATCAGTTGAAAAACCCACTTGGAACCTTGGAGTTGGTCCTTTTGAATCTTTTCAAGAGAGGGATTTGAAAGGATCCCTATCATTCAACATCATACAAAATGACATCTCAATAGATCATAACGATGATATTGAATGAGTTTTAGAGAGAAGAAGCAAGCTAAGTACATAGAAAAGGAAGGCTAAATCTGAAAGTAGTTTAGATAGAGAAACTAGAGCAATGAAGGACATAATAGAGATATCAGATAAGGATATAAAATTGTGATTTTTAAGAGAGGAGATCTATAATATGCTTATAGATAAAATCGAAGGGTTAGGTACTAAATCAATTTTAATAGATTGAGTCAGGGAAAATCTCTTAATAGAGTGGTTCTAATAGGCCTTATTTAAATTTCCTAATATAGTCCTTACATTATTTTAAGTGTAAAATCCTTTAAAAATGTAAGACCTAACAATCTTAAACACTCTTAGCAAGGAAGACCCCTCATGGGGTAGATCGTCTGATATGATCAAATTGTAGCTCTAATAGGAAAACTTTGTTGTTGCAGTAGTAAAGATTGGTAGGTTTCATCCCCACCCTATTTTTACCTTCAACTTGAAGTGTTTCTATGTTACCAAAATCATTGTGTTATGTGTTGATGTTTTACATTGATTTCATTCTTAGATAGATTTCATTTCAGCATTACATGTTTATGTTTATATGTTATGAGATCTAAGAAATGAGATGAATTAGGTGTGAATTATTTTATCAATAATTAGTATTATAGATCTATATGCACCATTAAATGGTTGCTTAGACTATGGGCTCTCATTCTTCAATTTATCAATTTCCTGAATCAATGCATTGCAGTATTTTATTAAATCATTTGAAATCATATTCCTTGATCAAATCATAATTAATTTAATTATTTCAATATTTCCTAAGGTTTGATCATCTTATTCTAAGTCTTATTTAACTAAAAGAAATCTTCTCGTTTAATTAAATAAAATAATCACTTAAATATCTCTTTGTGATGAAAAAAGAAAATAAATTAAATAAAAATAAATAAAAATCCTTTTTCTCTACACTTAAATAGAAATATTTCTAAGTGGGATTCCTTAATTTCCCCTTTCCACTTTCTTGTCAAACACTCCTCTTTTCTCATTGGTGGAATTTTGTCTCACACAGATCAAGCCTTATTATTCCATATTGGTTGTGAGAAGCCTACCACCTCCACAATTGACTATATAAGGATCCTTCTCCTTCTCATTTCACAAGAAGAATAGATTTTAGTTGCTATAGTATTGTTATGTTGCAGGTTTGGAGTGCAATTTCAGAGGAGTTTGAGCATTAGGGTTTGGACAATGGAGCTTCATTGCAACCTTTCTCTTCTTATCTTATTCTCTCATACATCCATGGCTTCCATCATCATGCTTCATCCTTGCATTTTCATATCATCTTAGAGTCATATTTTCTTTTATAGATTAATCTTGCATTGTTATTTCCTTTCTTGCATTGTTTTTCATTGTTATCATTTAGATTACCTTTCATCTTGATTTGCATGCATATTTGATGATCATGGAGACTAGCACTCTTTATTTTGATCTTTGAATCTCTCATTTTATGATGTACTTGCATGGAAACCTAAGGGTCTTCATTACAAACCCTTGCACTCCATGAATATAGAGCTATGAGTCACCATTTGAGATCTTATTCTTGAGCAATCTTGGATATAATGACTCATAAAAGTGTGTCAACATTTTAGAACATATTTTTGGCACCCATCATGGCACAACCCACCTTTACATGCTGGTTTTGGCTATTTTTGGAGCTAACCCCCTTGTGCAAATTTGTTTGGAGACAAAAAACCCTAGATCTTAACGATCTAATCATATCTCCCAAACAACTTGGTATTTTAGCCTGAATTTTTTTTTACAAGTTAGAGAAATATCAAAGAAGCTTCGATTAAAAATTTAGATTTTTCTGAGGTAATTCATATTTTTAATAATTTTTTCTTTAGTTTCATGAAAATTCATTTTTTACCACAAGTTAGAAATTTTTTTAGAAACATCTACATTTTTGGAGAGGTCTTTGAATTCTAAATAGGTTTGTTTCTTTGTGTTTAGAGTCTAGAGCTCATATGAGGGCTCAAATACTCAATTTATAAAAATTGGTCTGTTTTGACAAAATGGGTCCCTAGAGCACAAATGAAAGTAGTTTTCTAAATTTTTGACATTTTTGGAAAGTTTTATATTTTTTAGTAGGGGTCTCTTTTTTGTATTTGGGTTTTTGGTTCTGAATTCATGGTATATAGGTTCAATCTTGTTGGCTAGGTCAAAAATCAAAATTAAAAAAAGGGCATTTAATGATTAACTTGCATTTAAACTTCACATGGTTCAATTCATGCTATGAGTTTTCATTTATTTTATTTTATGGTTATTATTACTCTTAATAATCATATTTTTAGATTTAACCCTAGGGTTTGTATAAGACATATCTATCTTGTATTGGTTTGCTTGTTGTTTGTTTGGAATGCTTGCTTGGTTCTTTAGATCAATGGAGTGATATGCGTGTGTTACTTTGGATCTGAGGTATTCTTATACATCTCTATAACATTTGGACTTTGGAGTTAAAAATGAACCTCTCATGTGTTTGGCTTGAGTGTTTTACATGCTTTTGTAATTCACATTTCGATTGACGCTCTAAAATTGGACCTAGATTTGCTTTCTTGCATATATGCTTGACATAGTAATTAGGCCCTATGAACACTATTTATGGTGATTTTGAAAGAGTGGGTTTCATTTTCTTTCCTTACATGTGAAACTCTTCTTAACAATGTATCCCCTTGTAGGTAGGGAAGGATTTGATATTATTTCATTATCTCGCTTGGTTTATCTTTGACATTTGCTGGTACTTTCTCTCTTGAGATTGGTGGTGATTATTGTTGGCTTTCCAAACCTCAGTAAAGTGATTTCAAATTAGCATGTCAATGAATCTATTTTCTATGTTTGGGTGAGGTGAAGAGACTAGAGGAGTATCCTCTATTCCCTTTTGGGTGCATTAGAAACTTGGAACCCTTGAATCAGAACAAAGTCCCCATGTTGTCCAATTTTGCAAGTCTTCCTTGATTAGAGACGGTTAACCATAGTGGACACTCCCTTTATTGGGTAAACCACATGGATGAAACCTCAAGTGGTAGTAGACACTTTCACTATGGTAGCAACACCCACTATATAAATGTCCTTGTGGAAGAAATCTCCATGGGTGTAGCCTTTTGTTGGGCTATTAGATTTCCTCAACATCTCCAATTGATTAAATTCTCATAAAGTGTCAAAACCCTAGTGCACCAAGATTGGATTTTTCCCACTTGAGATTGAAAGAGTTAAAAAGCTGACCATTACTAAGAACCATAGTGCAATACAAATTTTATTTTCTAGGATTATGTGTGTGATTGGAAAATATTTTGAGAACATACACAGTAGTGGTTCTAGGGATTAGATTCATGCAAAGACACTTCTTATTTATGTGCAAGCTTTCTTTGTCCCTTTTCCATTACTTGTAAAAATTTACTTGAACTCTCTAAGTGTTGTCTTGCATGTCTAATTTATGATTAAAATCCTGATTCATCCCCCTCTCAGTATCTTGTTTCCCATTAAGATTTCCAACAATAGGATAGCCAACTTCCCTAGGATGCTCCTACATCAACATTTCTCAATTAGGTTAATTCATTAACCTAGGACTTGACCAAGGCAATTCCACATAAAACCATAACCATAAAACCTTTCCTTTTGGTGTTGATTTATAGGGTGGTATCAAAAATGATTGTAGATCTAGAAATATAGTTCACAAGCTTTCTGGAATCATCAGTTGCAGATCATCAGACTACGTCAACTTAGTTGTAGGATGTCTTCCCAAGTCAACCTAGTCCTTCCATCTTAGATTCTAGGGAGATTTTTGAGTTTTGTTCCTTTCTTCATTTCATTTCAAGATCTGTAACTAGATATTTAGATACTCACAAATCATCTAGATTTACATTATTAGTTCAATATCCCATTTGCATTATCCTATCAAGGGCCTAAGTGCGTACATTTCCTTGTATTGCATACCTCTTTTTAATCTAAATTTAGTATTAGCACCCTTCTTCTTTGGGTCTTATCTAATCTAATTTGGGTTAGAAGTAGAATCATATTTAGAAATTCCCTTCTTTCCCTCGCACATACATATTTGAATAGCTCAGTGCCTAATAAATTAGAGGCCTACATCCTATTAGAGTGCTTCTATTTTACCCCCGAACACATTGTACTCAAATTATTTTGTGTTTCAATGATATTCTATGTAGAATGTGGCTTGTCCCCTATGTTTCTTTTGAATCTATTAATCTTGGTCATATTGTGTCATTTATGTAGTTTTTGATAAGGAAAATAGGTTTTGAAGAGCCCTTGAAACCCTTTAAATATTAGAAGAGATAATCAATAAAAGCCCATTTTAGGATAAAACAAAACAACAAAAGGACAACGAACAAAAAGTCTAGTGAAACAAGCCATCAACAAAAAGTCCAACAAAAAAAGTCATAAACAAAAGGACAAAAAAAAAAAAATGGAACTAGGAAAACATTGATCCATATTCATAAAGAGATTTGTTACCTCCTTATCTAGTATATCCATCTTCCTAGTAGCCTCTTTGATCTCGACGAGCTCATTATTGTACTTAGAGGCTCTCTTCTTCTTGCTAGCTCTAGTCCTTTTCCTCGGGCCTTTAGTCTCAGCTCCAACACTACCTTCTTCTATAATGATCATTGCCTTTTCCATTTTAGTGCCTTCTAGCTTGCTAATAAGTTCCTTGAGGTTTTCATTGGAGGCCTTCAAGATATGGTAGCTCTGGTTAGTTATGCCCCACAAAATATCCTGAGTGACATCTACTTTATTGGTAAGATCCCAAACTTTAACTTGAAGACCATAGAACACAACAAGGTCTACATATTGGTTGGAATTAGTGCTCCCCCCTCCCCAATTACCTTCTTACCTTCTAGTAGACTCATTCTATCCTTTGTCTCAACAATATGGTGGAACAATCATTTAATGAACTTTAAGTTGTCCATCATACTATTCTTAGCATTGTTGAGAATATTGATGTTATCTTCCTTGCTAAAGTCACTCATGATTAACATCGCAAGGTCTATGAGGTTATGAAGTTCCACCTTCCCATTTAAGTCCTCATGAATTTGTGGGTTGATAGTTTCTCTGGCAATCCCAAGCCAGATGTTATCAATATTCATATTTTTCTAAGTAGTCACCCTCTCTTTGGTAGAGGCAATAATAGACACTATTTGGTCTTTCATTATATCTTCCATGGGATTGATAGGAATCTCATTCCCCTGCTAGTGTTCCAGACCCAAATTGTTGATAGGGTTGTGCTCCTAATCCTCTATAGATCCAATAGTCTCCTCTTGAATGGGCCACTTCTCCTTTTGTTTAGGGGTATTTCTCTTAACAACAACCTCTTCCTCCCCTTCCATTTCCATCTTGTCTCCTTCCTCATCCTTAGTGGAGGACTCCCCTTTTTTTTTCTTCAAGGGCTTCTTGGGATTTCCTTTCTTCCCCTGCCTCTTATTAAAGATAGTCTTACCAGTAGTGTCAAAATCCTCCATATCTGTGTCTATATCATCATCACTAGCACTATAGAGATTTCCTCCTTAAACTCACTAGGGTTTCTCTATAAAGCTTTGGTAGACCCTTTTTTGTAGCTAGGCCCTAGAAGCTATTAGATTGTGGTGACTGATCAGGAAAGTACTGTACATACTTCATAAATAGTGGGGCAAATTTTTTATTTTGGGCAGTAGCCAACATGGTAGCTGACATATTATGGCCGACATATGGCCGACATGTTATAACCCTAAATTGGTTTAATACTTGTATAAAAGGGCTTAGGGTTGGGTATTTTTCATAATGTTGTGATACAAAATTGGTTCTTGCAGCGGTATTGAGCTGTAAGGGATTATGGATTGTAATCAGGTTGTAATCACTGGATTGTAATAAGATCGGACTTGCTGTTTGGTGGATGTAGCCCAGGGATTGGGTGAACCACATTAAATCTTGGTGCCTTATGTTCATTTCTGTGTGTTCTATCATTTTCTGTTATTGGTTATATTTGCATGTAGTTTTTATTTATGTCTGTGGTTTATCCTAACAGAAGCTTTCCCTTTAGAAGTATTCTTCTTTCTCTTACTAGGTTTAGAGTCCTCATCAAAGTTAAGGTCATCACTATCCTCCTCATCTGAGGATTCTTCATTATCATTAGAATTTTCTCCTTCACCCTCAACATGCTTGGTATCAATGAAATTCCCCATAGAATTGGCTTTAATTTCCTCATAAATAAGGAGTATGAGGCCATCATGAAGTGGGGGATTGGTGATGCTTTGATCTCTTACCCTATTGATGTTATTGTTCAGCAAGGAGTACAGATAAAACAAAATAAAAATCTTCACATTGTGCCTAAAGTGATTTAATAGGACAAAATGATACAAATAAACCCTAGAAAACCTGTCATTAAGGGTGATGTAGGAAACAATAACCCTAAGGATAAATCTCCATAATTTCTTTTAGGAATGAGGGTAAAAGTAAGTAATACTTTTTTTCTTAACCAATTTCTTCCTCTCCTTGGGCGTCTTCAAGAAGGTTTCAATAGAAAAGTTGAAGATCTTCCTATCTCTAGAGAAATTATTTCCTACTATCAGAATGCCAGTGACCTTGGATATATACTCCTCTATGATAGAGAAATTCCTATCATTCACTATCATGTAAGTAGCCCTCATTCCAATTCTACAAGAACAATTGGGTCACTTGGAAATTTCCACCAAGTAGTTTCTCCAGAAAAGTAGCATATGCATTCTCTTCCTCCATTTTCCATAGCTAGGTGGCTCTATCATCTTCTTTGGCCCCCTCTTCACAAAATTTGTAGGGTTAACTAAAATGCATGAAGTGAAGAGAAAAGTAGAAAATAAGACTAGGAAAGACCCATAATCCATGTGAAATAACTACAAAATAATGGTCAGTACCACCTCTAGTTCTTCCACACCTCAAAATAAATAACATACCCTTCTTAGTGTAAATCACCATCTTTAATGATTACCCCTTCAACAACTACCATCACATCACAATTGATTCTTGAGATGACTAGATCAAGTAGGTTTTCATTCCATTTTTGTAATATATGACATGCCACAACCACGTTGGCCATAGCATCAACAACCCCATTGGCTTCATCATAGGTATGGCTAATAAAGTAGTCCTCAAATGAATTAAGAATAGAAATAATTTTCTTAATTATATTGTCTATGGTCCAAGATGGAATGAATGAGCCTTTAAGGAACTTGATAGTGTTGAGTGAATCTCCCTCGAGCCAAAGTTTAGAAACACCCCTCTCTCTAGTCAATTTAGTGGTTTGAAGTGCCAACATGGCTTCAATAATATGGTTAGTGTCATATATATAGTTGACATAGTAAATAGATCCCCTTTCTCTCCCAAATGTAGCCCTAAGTAAGTGGATGTTTTTATTGCATTAGTGGGTTACATTCCTATTGTGTGCTCTTAGAATTTTGGTAGATCAAGATTAAAAGGGATTTTGATGTGAGTACAAATTTTTTATACAAATATAACTAATTTAGCAATTCGTCAAATTTTTGTCATCTTTTTTTCTAATTGAAAATCCCAAATATTCAATGGAAGTGAAGGAAATGAAATCATATTTTCAATACTAAAGTAGTTGTATTGACCCATATCAAAGGAAATACAAATTTTCCTATATCTTTGCCAAATAGGATGTATGTTTCTTTTTTCTTGAATATACAGATAAATGTTGTCTAAGTAATGTATCTGTGTTTTATGTATGCTTGTAGGAAGAGTACAAGCATTCAAGGAGTTCAAATTTTAGTTACTACCTAAAAAGATATATACTATTGGCATTTGGCATTGACAAGAGGAGATTGACTAGATAAGAAGTATAATCAAATATGATGAGGCATTTGGTTGTCATTAATGGAAAAAAGAAGAACTAATCAATGAGACTAGGCATATGATTAGTGATTAAGTGTCATGACTAGTGTGTTACAAAGAAGTAATAGTTAAGAGAAATATGTTGGTAGCAATCAAGAGGAAGTATGAATCAAGTGGAGTGATCATAGGAGGAGACTCTATGATGTCTAAAATATTAAGTTTATGATAGCAACTCGTAAAGATGAGAGGTAAGAAATATTCTACATGATATAAGATGATTGGGTAACATGTTCATAATATTACCTATGATAGAAGGATGATTAAATGGTCAATGTGATTAATGTGGTTGAAAAAATGATTGACAACATGTCTTAATTAGTTAAATAATGATATGGTAGTCAGAAGATGAAAGAAAAAAAGGTGATAAGATTTAAGATGAAGCTTGTGTGACTCAAATGTTTTTTGACTATCCTAGGGAATTTCACAAGAAAACCTAACGAAAAATGATAAAAAAATGTGTTAAGGACTTGGGGATATTGGAACTAAACAAGATATGTGTGCGAGAAGTCTCTAATTTTAATGAATGGTGGATATTAAGTGGAAAAATAATAAGTACATGTATATTATAGTATAAAAATAAGAGAAGTGAGTATGAGAAAGAGTCATAGAGAGAGTGTGCAAGTAATTATAGGAAGTTTGATCGAATGGTGAATTGAAAAATGAGTAGAGAAAATCTAAAATGTGAGTAGAGTAGAAAGGATCTAACAAGAAAACATTGCTACTGACAAATTATTCAACATGTTGTCTTCCAATAGTTTTAGTGAGGGAAAATTCCTTAATTGGACAAACCTTAATTGAAATTTTTGTGTAAATCTTTTAACATGCTGGACTCTTAGAAGGAGTTCTACATCTTCTAGTGAGGTAGATCCTAATTGATCATTTTGTATTTGTAACAAAATACAAATTACTCGTAATACATTGAACCCCCCAAAAAGGGTATTTGTTAGATCCTAAAAGAGCCAATCTTTTTACTACATTGAAAGGCTTATGGATATCATCCTCACCATGGTTTTCACCCTCTAAAAATGATTTAAATGCTATCAAAATAATTGTGTTATGTGTATTGCTTCTATGATTGATCGGTGGATTGAGCTTGTTTTATTTCAACAACTATTTGATAAGTGTTTTGGAAGTAAAGCTTGAGATAAGTAGGTCAGTAGTTTGAATTAGTGGTTTACCTATTATACTAATTCAACCCCCTTGTTAGTATCATTTCATGATACTAAATGATATCAGAGCATAGATCCTCAAGAAGACAAGCTTAGATGCTAGAGGTAAAGATTCTTGAAAATGGATAGGTATAGGTATGAGAGAGAGCTTGAGGAATATGCCAAGATGATTCATGAACTAAAAGAGAAGTTGAGAAAATCTCTTCCAATAAGAAGAGAGGTGATTGAAAGGCTAAATGAAATCTAGTATTGCATGGAAAAACTATTTGAAAAATCTAAGGAAGTCATTGTAGTAATGATGGAGAAAAATGAAAAGCTTAAGGAGAAAGTCAAAGACCTAAAAATACAACTTGAAGGACAAGTTGTAAATGTGTGTGTAGATCTCAAAGAAAAAAGGGTTGTAGAAGATGCAAGGAAACATGTTGAAGATGTAAAGAAAGTGGTGAAAGATGCATTAAAGGAAAAAGATGAAGAACTCAACTAGCTCAAGCAAGAATTAGCAATGGTACAGAAGTAAAGGAAAAATGCTACTGATGAAAAATAACAAGTTGTGAATGAGAATGAAATAATAAGGGAAGAAGTTTGATAAGCTGAAAAGGGATTATAAAAATGAGAAGGGAAAAAATGAAATATTGAAAAGGTTCAATGAAAGCTCTCAAAGAAGCATAATGAATAATTGAGCAGTCAAAGGAAATACAAGGACATAATAGGTTTGGGTAAAACACTTAAGGAACATTTGAAGTAGGAGAATCATCTAAACCAAATGACACTCAATATGATTCAAAGGTATAACCAAACATTATTGTTAAAAAAAAAAACAAGTCTACTTGTTTCAAGTGTGGAAAAGTTGTCCATACTACTAATCTTTCTGGAGTAGACCAGTGATTACTAAACCTCAAGTATTTAATGGTCATTGCTATAATTTTGGAAAGTATGGTAACATGGAATGTGAATGTAGATCTAGTAAAAGAAGTAGATCCAATGATAATAAAATTGGTGGTCATTTATATACATACAAAAAGTATGGTCATAAAGTCGAAGATTACAGATCAAAAGTGTAGGCTCCAATGTCCCTAGTTAAATCAATTATTATACTGGAAAGAGAATGATAATTTGATGTTACATGTTCTATATGGAAACATTATGGATATATGACTATCAATTACATAATGAGAACTATAAGAGGTAATGTTGGACCCTATATGTCAATTTTTATGACATGTATCTATCATGAGATTGGACATCTTGCAAGAAATTGTAGGTTTAATAACTGGTCAATGGATAATAAAGGAAAGAAATATGTTGATGTGAAGGTGGTAATCTAGGTGAATGAAAAAGACATGGAAAAATAACAAAGATAGCAAGGAAGAATTCAATACAAAAAATCATGGGCCATCAACCTCAAGTGTGATGGATTCTTCATCAAACCAAGTCAATACTTGACTTGGGGCGGGGGGGGGAGGGAGGGGGTATTTAAAAGAATATCATTAACTGACCCCTTACATGTATGTATGTAACACAATGTATTGTATAATGAATAAAAAGATAACTAAGAATTCAAAAAATTGATCAATTGATACTCTTAACAAAAGTCCATAAAGAGGAAAAATAAGAATAATGAAATGCAAGCTTGACAAATCAAGAAGCTTTTTTTTTTTTTGTGTAGATGTGGTCCACGTGATGGAACGTGCATTCAATATGCTTTAATGCTTCAAAGGATGGATGAGGATTCAAAAATGGAGGTAAGTGATGAACTTATGGAGGATAATTGGCATTATGATGGCATGGTTATCCTTTTTGGCTCTCAAATGGCCATGATAACTTTTCTCTAAATTGTGGATAAATTGTGAAGGGGAGAGGTTCAATTTCTAGGCAAGGAGAGGATGGAATAAATGTCAAGATGCAAACTTGGAGGGTTTTTAAGAGTGGCCAATATGTAAGGAAAATAGAGCACATAAGTTATGTTTTCTCAAATGTATAGCCTTGTGACAAGTGTCACAAGGATAATTCATGTGAGAGGATTAGGGTTTTTGGGGGAAATGTGATCATTTTGGGGGATGTGAAGGGGAAAAAGTTGTAAGAGATGGATGGAGTGTGTATGAGAATTTAAGGTTCACATAAATGCATTTGTGTTGGAAAGTGAGAGGATGTGACAAAATTTGACTTGGTTTGGGTTAGGATTTCTTAATACTCATATTTAAAGTTGTGCAAATGATTAGGGTTTTATTAGGTTTGGATTAGAGGGTGGTTAGGATGCAAATGAGGATGTTAGGAGAATACACGTGAGTAAACTAATTAACCAAGGTTAACTAGTTAATTAAGTGGGTTGAGTATAGATGAATGGGTTGGGTTAAGTCTAAACCTTGGGGTTATGATTAGGTTAAGGGTTAGGATTGATTGAAGGCTATTATTTAATCAAAATGGGATTTTGGGAATTAAAATAAATATGTTTTAAGAAATTATATAATTTAATAGATGAAAGGTGATTTAATTAATAATCCAACTATTGATTGTAATATTATTTTATGAATTGGATGATAATTAATTAATTCAATTAATTAACTAGGGGATGGCATAAACTAATTAAATTTTTAGTATTTAATTATTAATACCTTTAGAGAGAGCTAAATACGATTACTTAATTGTGTAATAAAATTTAGGTGTTTATATCTTGCCCCACATCAATATTGTGTTGGGATAATATTATTTTGATTATGATTACAAATAATAGACGATGCAAAGAATTTTTTAAAGTAACTAAGTTTCCCTAGTCTTCAAAGAAAGATGCAAGACCGAACTTGGTGATGCCCCTTGAGGTGGCAAAGAGACAAAATGACCTCCAATGGCATCTCAAAAAGAAATAAATCTTGGGTGCAAAAGGGAACACAAAAGGGCTAAAAGGGGGTTAAAATTGTGACTAGGATGTAAAAATAATGAGGGAGGGCAAAAAGGGGTCACCCAAGAGGGAGAACATGGAACAAGGGCTCAGAAAGGGACATATATATGGGTTTGGAGGGCTAGAAAGGAGCTCATTTGCATTTAAGTTTTCTACTAGATTCTTGATGATTTGAGCTCTAAATTAGAGGTGAAATATTGATAGAGGAGGACATCTGAGGCACTGGGTGGACATGGTGAAGGGTATATGAAGATCATAGGTGGAGGAAAAATTGATATGCTTAAAAACCTAGCCTTGTACTTTCTAGTTTTTATATTATTTCTAATTTTGCATGTCAAATTCACATTCCTACAAGCACAGGTTCAACGAGACCTAGATTGTGGTAAGCAGGATTGTGATCTAGTAAAAGTTTGTTGGGGTCAAGGGTTAGGTAGGGATTGGGTAAGGATTTTTCTTAGGATCACAAAAATGGGTAAAGGGGTAGAATTTATTGTAGGATCATGGTATCACCATGGGTTTTTTTTTTTGTGGGGGAGGGGTCACATTCTTAGAGAAAATTTAAGTATTGAGTAGGTTATAAATGCATTCTCATAAGGGCTAGGGTGTTGAGTCATCTTAATTGCAAGAATGCATTCCCAAACTTGATTTTGAGGTGGGGTAGGGTTCACATTACCACAAGTATGAGAATGTGGGGATTGGTGTTCCTAACAAGACCACTCCTCCTAAAAGGTGAGATCACATAAAAGAGCATTAAAATAATTGGTAAATAGGACAAGGTGGACCAATACCTAAGGGGAGGATTAAGGGGTTGTTGGTGTCTGATCTAAGGCTGATAAAATTGGGTTTTTTGGATGTCGTGGCTTGTAGATAGGCTCATTTCATGTGAGAGGTGCTCTATAGTACTGAGGGTGGTAGAATAATTTACTTGGGAAAACTTGGCTAGGGTGGATGTGATTAGACTAGGGTACCTACCTAGGATTCCCCACAGGTGGGCATACATGGCTATGGCGATGACACTCTATAACTAGTGGAATTTTTAGACAACCATCTTTCATCTCCCAACAAGGGAGATGACTATGAAACTAGAGGATATTTACATGATGTTTTAATTTCCCATCTAGGGGTTGGAGGCGATTACAAAAAATGTGACATAGTTTCTAGTGGTGTAGGTACCAGTGGGGTGAAGAGTTGTACATGTTATTCGACATAAACAATCAAAATTAGATCAAAATCTATATGTTGCACCCAAGAGGCACATTTACATCTTTGTATATATATTTTTGATGGGCTACATTTCCCTAGACACATATGGTATTCACGTTAACTTGATTTTTATTTTGATGATTGTGTAGCTCATTGATGCAAGAGTGTTCACAACATAGGGGACACTCATGTTGGTAGAGTTAATATTCTCCCATAGAGATTAGGCATAGGAGTAGTACATTGGATTCTCATCTTTATTAGAGATATGAGCTTAGGAACACATTTTAATGCTTCATTTGATTAGTAGGTGAGAAAGACAACTTGATCATTCCATGATGTACAATTGGGTAGGTCCCCTAACATATCATGACATAAATGATTTGGATTATTGGAGGGAGACATTGGAATTGATTCAAGATGAGATCACTTAGGGATCACATATGAGAGTCAGTCCTTGGCTAGAGGATTAGCCATAATTATCATTCGTGAGAACTGTTGGTTATATTACTGCTTGTTAATTTTATATTATAGAGCCATATGTACTAGATTAGGTTGTGATACAATTTGGCATTACTTAGGGGGTTCTAGACCTAGAGGTTTGGTTCTAGCGGACTACTTAGGAGAAAAGGTTAGAGTTTGGTCTAACACTGGATCAGAGGGGATTAGTGGCAGTGTGGCAAGGCATGTAACCTACTCATTGGGATTAGCATGAGGGGAATCCTAACGTAAGATCTACTCAAGAGTATCAAGATTAGTCTAGGAGAACCCTACCTGTAAAGAGAGAAAAACTACCTCTAAAAATAAAGTGACTACATGTAGTTGCAATAATAGTGAGGAGGAGGAGGCAAGGAGGACATGAAACTAGGGTGGTTCCAATCAAGGTACTACCAAGGTGGAGAGTGGAATAAGAGGTTGAGGGAGAGATTTTAAGATTAAACCTCAAATAAAAATAATAATTATGTGCAAATACAAACAATATTAGAAAATACTAGATCACACAGAAAAGAACACAAGACACTAAGATTTAATGTGGTGCACCCAATCCTTGGGCTACATCCACCAAACAACAAGTCCAATATTATTATGATCTAGTGATTACAACTTGATTACAATCCATAATCCTTTACAGCTCAATACCACCACAAGAACTAGTTTTTGCATGACACCTTATGAAACAATCCCTAACCCTAAGCCCTTTTAAACAAGTATTTTTGCCACTTTAGGGTTAAAATTAGTTACAAAATTTTGGTCATAAATTGGCGAATAAATAATAGCCAATTGGTGAATATTAACCAATTGGAAAATAGTACCCCGAAAATTTATGAAGTATGTACAATACTACCTTGATCAGTCACCACAAACTAACAAGAGAGGGTCATAGGAGGAGACTGTATGGGCATGGATGGTTGGGGAGGTAGAGAGCATGGAATTGATGATAGTGGATGGGGTTCACTGGTGCCACCTAATACACATGTACTAACGATAGGATCTAGGGGTGGAGGATCTTCATCCAATGAGGGAGATTCAAGAATGATAACCAAGTTAACATGTTTAGAGTAGGCACATGCAATGGTTAGATGACTACTATAGGATACACAAAGTGAGAGAAAAATATTAGCTAGGGAGGCCACTCAACTACAAGGGGAGTGACACACACCAAATGCTAACCTAGGTAGGTCACTGCAAGGGTAGTTACAGCTCATGGATGAGAAGAACAAGTTAAGGAGAGACTTGGAGGGAACTCAGGCAGATAAGGATGCCTTTAGTGAGAGAGGGACCAAATGGTCTAGGGTTGTTAGAAATTTTTCTAAGAGAATGTATGAGAATGATATAGCATTTTCATTTATGACAATATACACCTACCATGAAGAGGGAAAAATATGCGCTATTGAGTTTTGGATACTTGGACTTAGAAAATGACTAAGTGTTATTCAATAAAATAGTGAACAATCTAGTTATTTTATTTAGTGTGATTTAGTAGAAGTTCTTGAGGCTATGTGTAGTTGAGGAAAGGTATTATAGGATGTATAGATAATGTGGTTTAAAGCACACAAGAAGGTTTATTATATGAACAATGATATGGACATTTTCCAGGTATAGGTTATGACAGGTAGAACAAAGAAGATGAGAGAGTAAAGGCATTTTGGTTAATGAATTATCTTGTTTTACCAAAACAATGAATTAACAATGTTGGGATGACATCCTATATCTTAACCCTTACTTAACAAAAAGTAATTTCAAGTTTTGGGAAACATACAATGTATTCAAGGCCAAATAGTTAAGCAATTTGGTAGAAAGGAAGATAGTTTTTGTTTGCAATAAGTGTGACATTGTATTGTAATGATATAATGTTTTGAATCTGCACTTTGTATGATCAATTTTTACGTGAACTTGATGATAGTATAGTGCATTAAAAATGTATGATCAGTTTTGAAGATAGAGCTTGAAGGATAGATCAAATATTGAAGATATCAACACTCTGTAAAAGGTTATTGTAGCTACGTATTTTGTATACATATTGAATTATTATATATGCATATTTGAGTAGTGGTCTCAACTTTCTATTTGTATTGTGATACCAACTCCTAACATGTTTTATGCTTCTAAAAAGGTGTAGTCCTCTAACAAGGACATATACACTATACAGATTTAATAGACTCCAAATAGGGTCAATATCTTTCACAAGATACTTTTGATTAGTGGGTTATTTTGTGGGTACTATCTTTCTTAGGGTTTTCCCTTGACCAAGGTTTCCATACTTAATGAATAATGGTGTTATGAGTTGCATTGTGTTATGGTTACATTTAATTTTTATTTTGATAATATATTTAATGATATCCATAGTTGGGAAATGTTTGTGGAACACTGATTTACACCCTCACCCCTTCTCAGTATTCCCTATTGCTAAAAATTGGTATCAGAGCACAGTTACTCAAAGGAGGCCTAGCAACTTGAGTAAGATCTCTATGGATATGGATCAAATATAGAAGAATCTTGAGGAACTTGAGACCATTACAAAGGAAAGAAACAAAATGAAAATCAAACTTAGATATGTGCAAGATTTCATTTAGAAATTGAAAGAGCATATTTAATCAACTAAATCCAAGAAGAGAAAGTCACATAATTAGATCAAGGAATTTGAAGCAATTTCTAAACTTAAAAAGGAGAATGAAATTTTGAGGCATGAGCTTGAGATTACAAACTTGAAGATGAGTATGATGGAAGATGAAAAGAAAAGTCAATCAAATTTGGAATTGAGAATACAAATTTGAAATCCAAACTTACCAAGGTGATATTTGAACTTGAGACTTGAAAGTTATAGTATACAAAACTATAGAAGTATAACACTATTGTAAAAGGAGAAGTTACACAAATAAAGAAACATCTTGACAAGTTATATTCAAGTATTGAGAAGCTTGATGGGAAGATTACGACAAATAGAGCTATTGGAGACAATACAAGAATTGGATATATTGAAGGAGAATCATCTACAAAATCTGAAATTAAAAGATCTAGTGGGGTTATAGGCACCCATTAAAACCTATTTTAGTTAATAAAAACAACCTGATCAACAAGAAATGTGAACAAAGAAGTACTTAATCAAATCGAACAACATGAAGAAGTGAAGAAATAATTTAATGGAGGATGTTTTTCTTGTAATCAACTTGGACATATGAAGAAAGACTATATAGGTAAATGCACTAAACCATTTTCTCATTATTGTTATAATTTCTTTACTTATGGACATAAATCTAATGAATGTAGGAAACTTGTATATAATGATGAAATGTGTGAAAGTATTAATTGTGCAACTAGTAGACCATTGGGAGTAACAAATGTCATAAGAAATGGAATTATGTGTTATTAGAGCAATAAATTTGGACATATTGCTAGGGATTGTAGATTGTAGACTAATCAATTTGGACCTATATATGGAAAAAATGTTATAGCATATCAACTTTGCAACAATTTGGAACATACAAAAAGGTTTTTAAGAATAAACAACATAAACATGAGATCACAAAATATGAACTTTAGAAGGAATGTGAACAACAACGTAAGGAGAAATGAGAATCTAAAAGGAAAGAAAATTGAAAGATCAGATGAAACATTTGTTAAAGAAAGAACACCTACAAGAACTCAAGTATGGGTAGATAAGACAAATGATACATCAGAGAAAAAGTTGAAATCAATTGTAGGAGTTGAAAACCCCTTGTCAACTTAAATATTCAGTTCATTAGAGAAATAAGGGATAACACACTTGAAAATTCATGAGACCTTGAAATGGGGATATAAAGTTTTGCGCACTTGGGATAAGAATAGAAATGATGTCTAGAACCTACAACTAAAAGCACATAAAGAAATGAGATCATATGTGAGCATGAGGAAGAAATATAGTATGCTAGATACATCAACTTTTTGAGTTGTGTGTACATGAAAAATTAGTGCAGATTGGATTTGAGGTATAAATAAGGATTGAAATCAATGTTATTAACTACCATTCAAGAATTTGGAGCCTATAAGAACTTGTGGAGGAGATTACAAAGAAAAATGAAGGTAATTTGAAGCATTTGAGAAGCAAATTCAAGCAAGTCTATGCCAAGCCATGATTATGCAATATTGAGGTATTTATTCAAACCATGAAGGTTAAACTATGAATTCATTTGAAATTAAGGAAATGGATCCCTCCTTACTGCATGATACTATGGAAAAACCAAGGTATAAGTTTAAGGGATATTGTATACCAAATTCGGAAGATGACCCTGCTAGGACAATTTTGCAAATTCCAAAGCAAAGTATTAGTTGTGGAGGATGTAAGGAAACCTAAGGAGACACTAATATTTCAAAATAATTTGATAAGGTGCATAGGCAAGACATGAGTTTTAAGGATGAATTTGAGCACCTAGGCAATTAAAGATTGCACCATTTATATTCCATCCTGAATTTGGTATCAAAGTGTGGTCAAGAGTCATCTTGAGAATAATCCATGATATAAAATTTTTGATTGGAGAGAAAATCATTGAGATAACTAGTGACCTAATTCATGAAGTGGCAAGTTTAAGCAACAAAGACAAGAAACCTATCAATGAGAAAAATGTAAAGACATTTGTACTGGAAAGTATAAAGACTAAGTGGAATGGAAGAGGTATTATTTTAGGTTTAATTAAATAAGATGATGTAAGTTTCATTAGCTATATCTTAGAAAATAATATGAGTTCCATCTCTAGGGAAGATGAAGTCTCAACAAACTTCATTAAAGCAACATACAAGATGTGTGTTGATAAGATAGAAGTCAACCTTTGTGAAATTTTGAAACAACCATTTTTAACAATTGTGAGAGGATAAAGAAGAATAAGTATGAAAGTTTTAGATTTGGATTTTTGATAACCTACCTATTCTTTAATTTCATGAAAAGATTCCCTAATATACCCCAATTAGAAAGAAAATCATACAAATATACAATGGAATTGATGAACCATTACTATGGTTAGAGAGAGAGAGAGAGAGAGAGAGAGAGAGAGAGAGAGAGAGAGAGAGAGAGAGAGAGAGATAGAGAGAGAGAGAGAGAGAGAGAGAGAGAGAGAGAGAGAGAGAGATTATCTAGTCCAGTGAGGTTTGTGTCCCTTACCATAAATAAAAATGAAGAATGATTGAATGGTCTAATAGGATTGTGTTCTTGATAGTCAAACCTAAAAAAAAAAGACCAAGATCAAATGGTCTTAGCGAGTTTGTGTGCTCGATAGTGAATCCTATGGACCCATCGACAACTTATGCATGGATGTGTATGTGTGTATGTGTCCACCTATAGGTCAGTTTACCAGTATCACCATAGAGTGTAAATGTGTGATACCCTAGGAGGGTTCTAGCAAAAATAATAATTAAAAAGGTGTATTTCCTAGGGATGGAGAAGTGTCATTGATACCTGTAGAGGATTTAGCAAAAAAAAAAAAAAAGATGCATTTCCTTGGGATGGAGAGATGTGACTAATACTCATAGAGGATTTAGCAAATGTACATGTGTTACCCATATATATGAATTTTAGCATATGTGCTTGTGTGTGGAAAAAGAGACCTAAATTCACAATGCATAAATTTGAGGGTGACCTAGAAATCATACAAAGTGCACTTAATGCTAAAGTACTCCAAACCATACTCATAATTTATATTTGTTCTTCATGGAAACTATGTATAAAGAGGGTGTATTTATGCCCCCTCCTTAGGATGACTATGTAGCCATAGACATCATAAGGAAGAGAATCAAGGATAGATACTTCTATCAACAAGGAGATATCCTCTATCAATAATGGATACCATAAACTTAACAAAGAGCATGGAATCTTATAAGCTAAGAATATAGATAGATTATGAAAGGACATGACATAAATGAGAAGATACCCATAAAAGGAAGATATCTTGTGTAGAATACATCTATCTTCAAGAGGAGTGTCATGATCAAAGATACAAATTCAAGACAAAGAGAAGAAGAAGAACAAGAATGCATCTATTTATCCCCCTATGTACAAGTGGAATAGGAATTCCTAGAAGAAGGATACACACTTTAAACCACATAATAAGGGAAAATGTTCATAATGAACATAGATTTTGCAAAAAAAGAAAAGGTGATAATGAAAGACACAAACCTCTTGTATAAGAGAGAGTCATGATTAAGACACAATTCCTTATAGGAAATAAATGTCACATAATAAATAGCAGCCACTATACTAAGGAAAGGCAATCCTTAGAAAAAGAAAGATAAAGAATGTACAAAAAAAACCTTACCCCAAAAGCAAGAGACAAGAAATAAAATATGTGGTAAGATTATATAAAAAATCTCATAAGATATAAAGATAATTCATAAACAACAAGTGATAGCTGTCCAAAAAATGCAAACATGCCATATCCAACAAGAAGTATTATATAATAATGAAATACCATAGATTATTCAAGAAGGAAACATAATAGGATACCTACTCCAAACATAAAATGTTAGAAAATATATCACTTATGACATAAACTACAGATGATTATGAGATAAGAAATATTACTACCCAAGGTATAAAAAGATATTTGCTAGGAAATAGACATATGATCCTTCATGTAACAAAGCTTTCCATAGCCAAAGATAGTTATGTACCATATAATAATGCAATCTATAGAAAAATGAAAAAGAAAGATGAAAGGAATGTTATGCCAACTTAGTTATCATGAATTGAATAACTAATAGGATAGCAAACCCTTGAGAGGAGAAAGAAAATACAATATATGCCCTAAATGAGAGATTCTATTATAATGAAGATGCACTTACAAGCATAATATTTCACTCAAGATGTTAATCCCTACGTAACACAATGAATTCATGCAAGAGAAAACTTCAAATTATCATAGAACACAAATTCATAAAATATATTGGAAAAGAGAAGAGAAGAAGAATCACATTATACTTCCCTAAGCAGAGTTTCAATTTATACTAGACATGTGACTTCAAGAAAACATAAGATTGCATGTGTGACGTTAGTCTGCAAGTAAACAAGATAAATGAATACAAGAAAAAATGCCATCATATAAAAGGGAAAAATGTAAAAAAAGCTATAAAATGTATTTTGTGAGAGATAAAGGAGGAAATAGGGCCTTGCCCCCCAAGTGAAGTGACAAGGGTAATGCCTATCATGTTACAAAGTAGAACAAAGAGCCTCCAAAAGATAGGATAGAAATGTCACATATCTAGGAGAAATGCAATAGGGATGTGGATGCATCAAGTAAAATGATCATGAAAAATATACCATTCAATATTGCAGGTCATATAAAACATAATACAAGTAATGGATTGAAAAGAAGGATAAAGAATAAATAAAGAAGATCTATTAGGTTTAATTAGATGGAAATGTAAAGGTATGCACTAAATATGCATATATTCACCAAATAAATGTATTGGATGGACAAAGTCAAGAATGGATAATTTTCGTGTTGAATCAAAGGTTTCCCAATCTCAAAGAGGTGAGAAGCCACTATGGAGTCAATATAAGTAGAATCCTTAGGATCTAAGAAGAATTTGTAAAAGTAATGTTGTAAGAATAATATTTTTAAACTAGACCTAAATTAAAGTAAGATATGTCATGAGAAGGAAGATCAAATGTGTGGTCTTCTATTTCTAGTGCTTTTTTAGGAGGAGGATAAGCAAAACACATAAAGGCATAATGTATAGAAGGTTTATCAATTAAATGCCTAGAAAGAGGTAGATTATCTTAATGTGTCTCATGAGGAAGGGAATAACCCATATCCTTATCTAAAGGTTCATCTAAAATATGAGAATCATCCAAGAAGGGAGGAAAACACACATTAGAGGAGGAATTTTTACGAGGAAGCAAGTAGTCAATATTCCTATCCAAGATCCCATCCCAAATAGTAGCACTATCAAGGTTAGAAAAATTTGAAATCACTAAAGGTTGATCAACAACATATTTAGGAAGACAAGCTTCAATAAGAGAGCATATTGAAGCATCATCATATGCATAAAATGGAATATCTTGAATATCATGAATGAAACTTCAAAATAAAGATAACAACCCCATGGAAAGGAAATGTTAAGAATGAACTAGATGCAATTTTTTTTTGTATTTTCAAAATCCAAATATATGAAATACAATCTATATAAAAACAATATAAAAGGAGATCTAATTACCACTAATAAAAATAATACCATATAATGTAGATCTAGATACACCAAAATCTAACCTATAAAGAGAGAATACAATCTAACTTCACTATTAAAGGGACACAAAGTCAGGTTCACCAAAATGTTTAGGGGGAAAAGGGAGGCACTTTAATAGGACTGTAGGTCTCCATATTTCTGGGTCTACTAAGCCATTCAAATATGTATGAAAGGGAAAGAGGATAATTTCCAAATATGATTCCACTTATGATAAAAAATAGATTAGATAGAACCCAAAGGAAGAAGGGTGCCATTACTAAATTCAAATTATAAAGGGGAATGCAATACAAGGAAGTTACTCTTTGGCCCTTGATGGGATAATGAGAATGTGAAACTGAACTAATTATTTAAATAATGTAAATCTAAATACTATGTATTCACAATTAGCCCAATTAAGATATAGATATAGGGTAAATTATGAAAGGAAATAAAATATAAAAGAATCACCTTAAAATTCATAGAGGAAGATGTATTTTAGCTCCAAAACTTGTAGATCTAAACCATTTCTGAATATCTATGTATGGATCTTAAAATAAAAAGACGTAAGGAAAAAAACCCAGAAATCTCCCCAAAAATGGATACTAAAGGAATAGGTCAAATTCAAAGGGCATCCTACAACTAGGTTGATGTAGTGTAGTGACTTGAAACTAACTTCTCTAGAAAGCTCCCAAAAAATAAGTTCTAGATTTGCAAACCTTGTGCTGATATCTTGTAGGTCAACATAGAAAAGAAGGGTTTTATGGTTGGGGTTTGATGAGGGCTTGCCTTGGTCAAGCTCTAGGTTAAGGAATTAACTATAAATTGAAATATAATTGATGAAGTAAATGCTTTCATGTGTTAGGTCTAAATAATATCAAGTGAAATATACAATTTCCTCCATACATGCAATTGACTTTGATATGTGATCAAGTATGTAAGTGAAATAGCCTTGACTGAAAGAAACCATAAAGAAATAAAAGAATAAGAACATCATGTACGTAAATGTATGTAACATGCCATGGATGATTAATAGAAGGGTTTGAATTAATTATAGCCATAGATCTTCTCCTTAGAGCCAAACCCCACTACAACATTGAAGGAAAAAGCTTGAAGCAAGAAAAAGTTGCTTAGGCTTGAATGATTGAAGATGTTTTCTTAAAGAATTCTTTGATTTATTTCTTGTGGAGATGAGATAACTTGAGAATGAGACATAAAAATGAATATCCCAAGCCTCCTTTTATACTAGTTTTTGGGTGAGAAAACAACTCAGGCCGATAAGGGAGTTAATTAAACTAATTAGAAAACTTGAGGATTTTTGGGTCCCAAACCCTACAATCACCAAGGACTAGTTGACTTAATTTAACTAGGTCAACTTGGGTCAATATATTCTAGAATAGGTTGACTAGGTTTGACCTATTTCTAGTGGAAAAGTCATAAAGGTCACAGAAAGTGCCAAGAGGTGGTGGAGCTAAAACTAGAAGATAATGAACTAAACAAGAGATATTATCAAAATGGTATAAAAAGGACACCTAAAATACCTTTTTTGAAAGTAAGAGATGATTAAGAAGCATGATATGGAAGAGGAGAGGAGAAAAAGAGACCAAAAACACACTAAGGAGGGCTAAAAGGTCTCAAAATGAAGTGTGTCCATTTTAAGACGGTAGATAAAATATATGATCAAATTCAAAACACCTCGTATCAATTTGCATGGATAAATACCTGAGGAAATGTATGAAAGGAAAAAAAGTACAAATTAAGAGCAATAGAAGAATATAAACAATTAAGAGAAATCTATATAAAGAAATTTTGTATACTAGTTAATGATGAGAAAATGCAAGCAATAGAAAAAGGTTGAATCCCTTATTGATAGAAAATATGAGAGCTATTAAAATCATGGGAGGATTGTATGAAGAAGTCATAGGAGAAATAGAGAAGGAAATATATCAAGTGATGAGTGAACCATCAACAATAGCAGTAGAAACATAGCCATAAGACAACACAATGATGTATATTGAGGATGCAGCTAATGAGCAAGATGACAACATGATGATAGGGGGAGCTACAATTACAATAGGCACTAGTGAAGATCCCTTTGCTAGTACTACATAAGACCTCTTTTTAGGACAACAAGACTATAATGTTTGAAATTTGGTTACAGGAAACATTGTTCATTATTCCATCTCAGAGGAAGAAGAGAATAAAAAGAAGTAATAAGACTTTACTAGTGTGCACATACAAGAATCACCAAAAGAGATGTCATTGATACCTAGTTGTGTGAGTGCAAAATTTAATTTCCCACCACATTGGTCAAGCATAGTGGATGAAGCCAAATCCAATGTTACTTCATTAAAGAAGTTATAAAGAGAAGAAGAGAAGAAAAAATAGGACAAGAAATAAGATTAGCAAGAAAAGAATGATCAGATGGATGCCTAACCATCACATCTACAAGAAGAATAATGACCTACTACTAAGGAGAGGTAGATAATAGTTGTTCAAACACCTAAAAAGGTAGTAGATGAACCACTTGGTCACCTCTTGAATCAATTTTACATGTATGCCACAAGATGTGATAGTAACATGGATATTCAGAAATACACTTAGTTGATAGTAATTTCAATTACAAAGATTGCTGAGAAATTTGGGAAGATGAGCAAGAATACATTAGACATGCTTGAAAGAATGATTGAGAAAATCAGAGAACCATTCAAGTGCATATCAATGAGCTTGATGGAGAGAAGAGAGATGAGATAATAATGAAGGTTTTTGACAATAAATTATCTACATTAGTGGAAGTTGCAATAGTAAAGGAACTAGATACACATGATGCACAATTATTTAGAACAGTTTGTAACAATATCACCATTGATTTACTAGTCCTAGATACTTGTATCAAGGAATTAAGGAGATTCGTACAAGAAGGAAATGACCTATATGAAAAATGTGAACTATCTTTTGAATACACTCAAGGCATTCAAAAGGAGATCAAATATAAGGAGGCATAACTGAAAGGCATTGTGGATGAATTGCAAAATCAAAATGCATAGATTACTAATTTGGAAAGAAGAATAAGAAATGATCATGATGAGATGAGGCTAACAGAATTGTAGATGGAGAGAACCATGAAGAAGTTTTCACTGTTAAGGGAACACCTTACATTGAGAATTGATCAAGTACATAGGAAACTTAAAGAATGCATGTATGAAAAAGAATCTTATGGTAGACTAGTATATTATGATCTCAATGTAGTTGAGTTAGCATCATATGAATTAATAAGTGTGTTTGAGGCATTTCAGAACACACAGGAGGATTCCACTAGTCATAAGAAGAATTGTGGAGAGTGCATGGCACTCATGAATATGCAACCAACATGAAGAAAAGAAGGTAACACAATTTTGACATGTATATAAATTTTGACTCACCTTTGCCATTGATGTCAAAGGGCTAGAGTATTGGATAAGAAAATTGTTAAGTATAAGGAGTTAAAAGTAGAATAAAGTATAATAAAAGGGGAATTATAATATGAATATAAGACAATATACATTTTGAAGATGATTCATAGTTTTAGAATTTTCATAGGGCCACAATTTTGTAACTTAGCCAATTTTCACATGTGTTGCCATCAATACCAAATGAGGAGATTTTGGGAAATTTGAATAAGATTATGTATGAGGATGATATATATTTTTAATTTATGGAATTATACACCTACTATGAAGAGGGAAAAATATGCTCTGGAGTTTTGGATACTTGGACTTAGAAAATTGTCTAAGTGTTATTTAACAAAACAGTGAGTAGTCAAGGTATTTTATTTAATGCAGTTTCCTAGAAGTAATTGAGGCTATGTGTGGTTGATGGACGGTATTACATTATGTACAAAGAACATGGTTAAAATTTTTCAATAAGATTCATTGTATGAACAAAGATATGGAGATTTATTTTTTCCAGGTGTAGGTTATGACAAGCATAACTGAGTAGATGATAGAGTAAAGTCATTTTGGTTAAGGGATTATTTTAGTTTCCCAAAAAAACAACTTAACAAGTCTAGAACAGCATCCTAGATGTTAAACCTCACTTTGCAAAAAGTAATTTCAAGTTTTGGGAAACATACAATCTATTATAGGCTAACTAGTTAAGCTATTGGTATAAAAGAAGATAGTTTTTGTTTGCAATAAGTGTGGCATTGTATTGTAATGATATAATATTTTGAACTCATACTCACACTTTGTATGATTAGTATTGATGCAAATTTGATGATAGCATAGTGCATTATGGATGTATGACTAGTTTTGAAGATAAACCTACAAGGACAAATCAAATATTGAAGATATCAACACTATGTAAAATGTTTTTGTATGTACACCTTTTGTTTGTCCCCTAATTATGACAATATAGATAAATAGATAAATGAGATAAAATATTTATAACAATCATTTTAATGAATATATAAAGAGATTCTATATATTATAATTATTATTATATACTAAATTATTGTAGGAGTAATTAGCTATACTTAAATTATATTATAAGTTCACTATGAATAAATATACTTATACCAATGTATCATATAATTAAAGAATAAATACTAATATATTAGTAATATAATAATAATATCCAATAAACAATCCAAGAAGATCAATAAACTCTACTAATAAATAAAGATATAATATAGTAAATAATAATCAAGGTTACCATTATTATACATATATTAATAATATTTAAATCTTTATAAAAGAACAATATACTAAAGAGACTTAATTAATAATAAGTATAGTGTCAAAGATATTAATTAAATCACAAGGAGTCATGACTCATGTGTAAGAAGATATACCTATTTGGAGAAATACACATGAGGAGGAAGAAGAAAAAAGACAAATATGTAACAACATTATACATTGAGAATCAAGCAATATCATGCAAATATTAATTAGAATGAGTAGATATATCAACCAAATTATCAAAAAATAGCTATATGAATGAAAAATTAAACTTAGATTAGTAGAGGACATTATAGTGGTATCAAATCATGTTCCTACCATCTCTTAAGTTAGAAAAATAATTAATAAATATATATTAATATTTTCTAAATAGAGAGAATTACTTATCTTTCACTATTGGTGACATCCACATACTATCAGAAAGTTAACACATGAAATAGTTAGAAGATCATCATTAAGGGAGATCAATATCTTATTCATTTAAGGGAGTAGGGACTGAATATTATGTCAACCTATCTAACATGAATCTTACTCAATGTTCATCATCTATGTTGAATAAACAAATTGTCATGAAAAAAGTTCAAGAAGTTGTTCTTAGTGATAACTAAGAGATTGACATCAACTATTGGTAAATAACTGTAGAAAATAAAGATTAAAATGATGATAGAATGGGAACAAGTTGGTAATACCTAAAAAATGGCAGCATTGATGAATTTATGTCATTAATAATCCATGTTGACAAGTAGTGATAACCTATATATATTTATATTGATAACTCTCTACCATATCTTTGGAGGTTGCAACTATACCATTCATTCTTGAAGTGAGAAGATATAGATAATTATTCATTACCATAGACATTAATTGACTTTGTAAAGAATTATAGTGTTCCCAGTTATAAAATCAAAGAATGAATCATCAGTTACAGACCTCAAACATTATGGAAGACACAATCCATATTTCCATTTATTAAAATAGTAAGGATATGATGTGCATAGACAACATAAATCATTCAAAGTCACTTCATAGAATGAATTCAGTAAAATCTTCATAGTTGTTCATTACATCATATACTTTAGTATGCTACAAATGCTTTAATGCTTGTCAAAAATAGTATATAAAATATATGCCTCCTAAGCTGAGATTAATCTTTGCAAAACACCATTTTTATAGAAAATTGGGTTCATTAAAGGAGGTCAAATCACCAGGGATGGATTTTGGAGTTTCACTATGAAATCAAGTATATTAACATAGTTCATGGGTTGTATTTTTTATTTTAAGAATTATTGTCTAAAAGATCAATAAAATGAAATGCTCACTCTTAAAGAGAAATATAAACTATCAATGTTGGGAAAATTAATATGAACTGGTATCCTAACATGTAACAATTATAAAAGATCATAATACTAAATGAGCATTTAAAAGAATAAATAAAAGAAATAATTTATTCAAATGGTTAACCACAAAAATGCATGGCTATGCTATTTCAAGCATTGTAATAAAAAAAGTTAAACAAAACATAGATATACATATTAAACAAGAACATTCCTATTTGATAACATAATAAAAAAAGGACAGGCAAAAAGTTTGTTGGACATATTCATTGCAAATATTAGTATTTAATATCATCAAAAGATAAACATGTAAACAATAAGGTGATCAATACCACTGAGCTACACATCATCTCATAAATAGTACCCATGCCATCTAATACAAGCCACCACCGTGACAAAGGTAAGGAGGTAAGGTATTTTTATGTTATTGATTTTGGTAAATAAGTTAATATTAAAAGAAATATAGATGTCTCCCATATTTATTAAATAAAATAAAGAAAAAGTAAAATATTATTGTGAGATAAAAAAATAATGAAGTGAAATATTAAGACTAAATAACTAATATTTTATTTTATTTTAATCTTTGATCATCTTAAATACAATGATTCAAGATAGATTGAAAATGTGTGTTAATGGGAAAAGGACTAGGTGGGTAAGAGGGTAGGGATGATCCCTAAGGTAAGAGGGGTATGTATCCCACTCTTGGTTTTAGGTTTATCAAGCTATGGGATTCTATACAATGTGTGATTACTCTAGTATGGTATAGCACCTAGGCATGGTGAGAGATGTAAAGCACCCATTGAAAGATTAGAGAAGCCTTGACAAAAGGATCAAGGTTCTACCCAAGATTTAATGAGGTCTCCTTATCTAATCTTAAGATGACCTAGCCTATATGTTGGTATGTGTAGCGGCTAGGCATGGTGAGGGATGGAAAGCACCCATTGAAAGATTGGGAAAGCCTTGACAAAAGGATCAAGGTTCTACCTAAGCTTTAATGAGGTCTCCTTGTCCAATCCCAAGATGACCTAGCCTATACATAGTGAACTTATGAGCAATAAATAAGAAGACAAACCTTGATTGGAAAATAAATATTTATATCTAACATGAATACATTACAAGCCTTATAATTAGAGACATTAGTTATGATTTTTTTTTGTCATAAGGCAGAAATAAAAGTAATAGTGAAATAATTATTTCTAACTCTGATCTTCATAGCTATGACTATTAAAATTGTTTAAAGTATACTCATATATACGTATATATATGTATGTATATACATACATACATACATACATACATACATACATACATATATATATATACATGCATACATACATACATACATACATACATACATATATAGATACACACACACACACATACAGACACATGCACACACATACACACACACACACATATAGATACATACATACATACATACATACATACATACATACATATATATACGTAAAAAATCTACTTGTTGGGAGCACGCTTAAACAAGAAAAACATTATTTGCACATGCATATCAAGATTCAAACAATGAAATACAACTAAGCTACTTGAGTTTCACAGAGTGATGAAACCAAGAAATAGAGTCCCACATAACTTGAAGAACAACTCAACAAGGGCACCTACAAGAGGCCTTGCTAGTGTGCTCAAAGTTTAGGGATGTGGATGTGCTCTCCCAAACACAACTATGGAGAATCATGTCGAATTTGTTTGCATGAATGAAAGAATGCAAATATGAATCTATACTAAGGTGTATGTAGAATGCCTTCAAGAAATGGCTAATGAGTAAGCCAATCTCAAAAGGATTCCAAAGGATTTAAAGTAGAAATGGAGTGCAATGAAGTAAACTAACAATTCTATGCTACCATGAAAATATGCAAGAACTAGGAATTGAAATAATGCAAAATATTACATTAGCTGTAAGCATATAAATCTCTAAACTTAAACTAGCATGATAACAATGCAATGGAGTAGATGAAAAATACTTGAGACAAGGGCTTTATTTATAGGCTTGAGGGAGACCTTGAGGAGGTGGCATCTACATGGCATCCACATAGGTGCCACAAGGGAGACACATGGGCTAAAGGACAAGCCATGTAAAAGTCAAAAGGAGCCTTTTTGATTTGAGTGGCTCAAGATTTGCTCACACATGTGTGAGAAACCTTAGGAAAAGGAGTGGGGGACAAGGATGTAAGAGTCATTTTTAGAGAAGTTAATGAAAGGGGGCCTCCTTGGGCTTTGAGTTGCTCATACATGTGTGAGCAACCAATTAGGGGTTAAAATGTGTTTAAGAGGGTATTTAAAATAATAAATGGGATTAGCTAGTGGGTAGGCTTAGGAGGATGAGAGTGATGGGTGGTAGGCTAGGTTTTAGGTGGGATTAGGATTAAATCAAATAAGATTTAATTTAATCACATGATTAGAGAATTTATTAAAGTGGAGGGAACCAAATAAATTAGAATTTATTTAAAAGAGGATTTGTGGAGCACTTTATATTAAATAAATTTAATACATTAGGGACGTGAACGTATTTAATTAAATAAATTTAATTAACTAAGTAGAGGAATATGACATATGCAATTAATTAATATATAATCAATTATAGTGCCAAGGAAAATATTAAATAAATTAAATTTCGTGTTTGGGATGATTTTAGGTGTCTACAATACACACAAAAACAGACACACACACATACATATACATACATACATACATATGCTAACTTGTGTTCCCTCTATGCAAGAATTTTTATTGTCTTATCCTTAGCTTATTAGATTATAAGAGTTTATTTATAAAATATTATTTGTATTATGTTTATGCATTGTGTATGCTTCATGTCTTCATGCATTTATGTGTCTTCTTTGTGCTTTCATGCATTTAGGCGTCTTCTTCGTGCATGCTTTGTGTCTACAGGCACTCATGTATTTACTTTGCACACACTTCATATTTTTGTGCATTAATATATAAAATCCATTCATACCTAATGGATCCTTGCATCCTAGTCTACACCTTGTATGTGGCTTCACAAGAAAATTTTGGTGTAAACATTCATTGTTGAGGACAAACAATTATAGGAAGGGTGGATTGTCATGTCCCCTAATTATGACACTATAGATAAATAGATAAATGAGAAAAAAATACATAGAACAATCATTTTAATGAATATATTAAGAGATTCTATTTATTATTATTATATACTAAATTATTGTAAGAGTAAATAACTATGCATAAATTATATTGTAAGTTCATTGTGAATAAATATAATTAGACCAATATATCACATAATTAAAGAAAAAATAACAATATATTAGTAATATAATAATTTAATATCTAATAAACAATATAATAAGGTCAATAAACTATAATTATAAATAAAGATAGAATTTAGTAAATAATAATCAAGATTACCATTATTTTACATATATTAATAATATTTAAATATTTATAAAAGAATAATATATGAAAGAGAGTTAATTATCAATAAGTATAGTGTCAAAGATATTAATTGAATCACAAGGAGTCATGACTCGTGTGTAAGAAGATATAAGTATTTGGAGAAATACACATTAAGAGGGAGAAGAAAAAAGAAGAATACTTAACAACTTTATACATTGAGAATCAAGTAATATCATGCAAATATTAATTTGAATGAGAAGATATATTGACCAAATCATCAGACAATAGCTATTTGAATGAAAATTTGAACTTAGATTAGCAAAGGTCATTACACCTTTTGTATATAGATTGTACCAAGGATAACTTTAGTGACTAATATTCACCAATTGGCTAATCTCACTCATTGGGGACCCCAAATATGACTAATTGTTTTACACTTTTAGGGTGTCCGTATCACCTACGCTTTACCAAAATTGGGTCCCATTCTTAGGCCACTCACCAATAAAAATACAAAAGTGATTACTTTGCCAATTATATGTGGTAAGTTAAATATTTGTGCTTATAATTTCCAAGGCTTATCTTGATCTATGGTCATATTTTCCAATATTTGGTAAAAATTGAAGTTAGGTTACATATTTAGAATGTAGATTTGACATGTGTCTCTATTTTGAAGACTTTTCATGAAACTTTTTATCCTTTCTCACTTTGGCTTGAAATAGATTTGATTGGGGACAAATATTTTATTTTAGGGACTTTCTTTAAAGCTTTGTATTCTTTTAAAAGTTTGTCTCAAAATAAGATTTAGACTATTGATTTAAGATCATCCAACAATTATAAATAATAGTAGTGCTACCCTCAAACCACCAATCAATAATTTGGAGGGAAACTATAATGATAAAAGTGGGCTAAATTTAACCTTAAAGTTTGATAATTAATTAGGCTTCATATAATACTAATAAAATCAAGATTTCTAGGGATATGTACTTCCTCCCACAATTCTCATCAATAATGAAAGATTCGCCAAGATTTATTGGAATTATAATATGATTGAAAATAAATTACCAACAAAATTAATTTTTTTCCTACTTCAAAAAATAAACTCACCAAAAGAAATTAATAGTATCCCCTAAAATAATGTTATTTCTACCAAAAATTTATACTTTTTTCCAAAGGGGAGTTTCTTTTAGTTATCCTTGGATTGTACTATAGTATATGCATGTTTGGGTAGTGGGCTCAACTTCTTATTTGTATTGTAATAGCAACTCCTAACATGGTTGAGGCTTCTAATAAGGCCTAGTCCCCTAACAAGGATAGATATACTATATGTATTTAATAGACTTCTAACAAGGTCAATATTTTTCACAAGATGCTTTTGATTAGTGGATCAATTTGTGGGTACCATCCCCATTGAGGTTTTCCCTTGGCTAGGATTTCCCTAGTTTAAAAATAATGGTGTTATGAGTTCCATTGTGTTATGGTTATTTTTACTTTTTAGTGTGATCATATTTGCAAGTTATAGTTTGTTAATGATATCCATAGTTGGAAATTTTTTTACAGAACATTGATTCAGCCCTGCTCTCAGTATTTCATCTTTCTAACAATCTAGTGGTGGTAGGACCATAAGAACTAGTTTAGTGTGATAGGTCATTGACTGAAATTGTAGAGTTTTCTTACCTCTAACAAGATAGGGATAGGCTTTGGGGGGATATTTGTAAGTAGAATTACAATTAAAAAATGTAACTATTTTTACATAACCCATAATAGATCTGAAACATATATGCAATTGAAGTCCACATGCAAGAGAATAGACAACATACCCACAAAAATGTGACACAAGATATACCCTAGAAAACCCTCATTGAGAGAAAAAATCTAGCTGCCAAAAGCATCCATCACCATGTATTATTCAAAAAAACTACCATTGAAATAAAACCATGGAATCCATCAAAGCCATAGCCATAGCCAAGTAATCTATGTGAACAAGAATTGATCCACACATCCCATGCCATTCTTCCAACCTTTAGAAATGCTCCCTTCGCTAACTTGTCAAGCCTTGTCTTGCTCAACTTTCCTTTTTGCCTTTTTCCATTTTGTCTTTCTTGTCTTGCCTCTACAACTACCCTTGTAGCTACTTATATAGTAGCACGTCCCACAAAACCACCAAGTGGTATTACATTAGCCATGTGCTACCTAACCATTGACCCCACATTTAATATTGGACATTTAAGTCTTTTCCCCAATATTAAATAATTACATCAAATATTATCACAATGTTACAATACAACTCATCAAGTATATCCATGGGAATCTAGTGCAAGAGCACCTAAATTACAAGAACAAAAGGAGGTTAAGAGTCCTTATATTAGATTTTAAAATTTATTTGAGTCATTCTTGATGTATTTGAGTCATTTGAATCAAATAAAAGGGCTTGAGAAACCATTTGTAACAAGTTGTCAAAATTATGCAAGGAGGTCTTGAAGTGGTCAAGAATGTTAAACTATGAAAGAATGCCTTATAAAGGATAAAATTTATATAAAATGTCTATTTAAGTCCATTTTAGGGTGATTAAAGTTTCCATGCAAATATTTTTCAATTTTAGAATTAAATTTGTAAAATTTGTAATGCAAAATGCATAAAAGGCATAAAATGTTGTCTAAAATGCATAATGGTTAAGGAATGTAAGGAGATGGTTTCAAAGGTGTTTTGGAAGTTATAACCAACCAAAACCACTAAGAAAAATGATTTATGGTCAAACCAAAACAAGAATGGAAGGAAAGACATATATTTGAAATCATTTGGGACTAATTCGAAGTTGTTATTTTGATTAGTTTTTTAGTTTTTGTGGTGGTTCCAGATCTTGTATGATCATGTACAACCTAGAAACCATGTATAATATATATGTGTGTGTGTGTGTGTGTGTGTGTGTGTGTGTGTGTGTGTGTGTATTTTGATAGTTTAATGAATACATTTTTTTGGACTTTTTTTTTAGTATATTTCATGGAGAAATGAATAAGTTATGAGCATTTTGATCAAAGTTGTTATTTTCAGATCTAGGGATATCCAACTATAGTCAAATTGAAATGTTTGGTATAGACATATTTGGACAAATCAGAACATCTAATTGTACTAAATGAAAATATATGTGAACTAAATTTATTTTACTATTGGGTTGAGTCATTTTGATGAAAAATTGTGAAAGCTATGAGAAGTTTGGTGAAAACTATCTTTTAAAGATATTCATTGAAGTTACAATCAAAGATTTATTCTTGCAGAATTCTTTATGCATTGGGAAAATTAATGGATTACATATTTGGAAACTAGACTTATAAATGGTCAATTAAAACTTCGGTTGGCTTCACATGGATTTTTTTGAAAAAGATATCGGATGCCCTAGGTAGGGTTTTGGGTTTTACTTCTGGTTTTTTACAGTAAAATTGGGTCTCTATACAAATATCATAACTTGTGTTAGTTTGTGGTGACTGATCAGAGATAGGTATCAAAATAATACTATGTATAATGAGATAGGTTGTTCTTGTGGCAGTATTGAGCTATAAGGATTTGTACTGTAATCATTGGATAATAAGAAAGGTTGGATGACTATGTAGGTGGATGTAGCATAGGTTTTTGTTGAACCACATTAAATCTTTGTGTTATCTATGTTCTTATGGTTTTCTTCTTTTGTTTCTCCATTTAACTATTTATTCTTATATTATTTCAGATCTATCAATTCCTAATAATTGGTATCAGAGTGAGGTTTGTTGCTATAGAGTGATAGGACTTTCAGATTTGAGTGAGAGTAATGGAGGATTCCAAATTCAAGATTGAAAAATTCAATGGCCAGAATTTTCAGTTATGGAAAATGCAGATGGAAGATTATTTATATCAAAAGGATCTATGGAAGCCATTAGAAGGGAAAGCTAAGAGATAAGGAATGATCATAGAGGAAGATTGGGAGATCTTGGATAGGAAGGCATTGGGATCTATTCGATTGTGCCTTGCCCCATCTATAACATTCAATATATCAAAGGCAAAAATGACTGTAGAGTTGATGGAGACATTGACTAAGTTATACAAGAAACCCTCATCTTCGAATAAGGTATTTCTTGTGAAGTGTTTATTTAATATGAAAATGGGTGAGGGAGGATCTATAGCAAATCATTTAAATGAGTTTAAGATAGCCACTAGTCAATCACAATCCATAAAAATTTCATTCAATGAAGAGGTTAGGGCTCTCTTAATTTTATGTTCTTTGCTAGAAAGCTAGAATAGCTTGGTTATGGCTATAAGCAACTCTGTCTCTAGTTCAAATACTTTGAAATTTGATGAAGTTGTTGGTGTTATCCTAAGTGAGGAAATGTGACAAAAAAGCACAGGTGAAACTTCAACCTCATCAGGTTCTACATTGAATGTGGAGAACAAAGGAAGAACAACTCAAAGAGGAAAAGGCCCTTCGCATGAAAAGTCATGAGGAAGGTCAAAGAAAGGACATTCTCAGTCTAAAGGAAAGAAAGATTGCTGGTACTACGAAAAACTTGGTCACTTAAAGAAAGATTGTATGTCTTGGAAAAACAAACAAGGAGACTGAAGTGATGATGACATTAAGGAAGCTAATGTTGCAAGTAATGATTTACAAGATGCTTTAATCTTATGTTTAGATAATGCTAATTATTCATGGATAATAGATTCTAGGGCCTCATTCCATGCTACACCCCATAGGAAATATTTTCAAGATTATGTTCAAAGTGACTTTGGAAAAGTATATTTGGGGGATGATGAGCCTTGTCCTATTGTTGGAAAAGGAAAAATAAAGATCAAGTTGCCAAACAAAATTGACTAGATGTTGTAGGAGGTAAGGCATGTTCCTAATTTAAGAAGAAATTTAATTTTTGTAGGACAACTAGGTAGTGAAGGTTATGTAGTCATGTTTATAGACAATGTCTAGAAGGTAACTAAAGGTTCATTAGTAGTAGCTAAAGGTGTAAAGGTTGACACATTGTACTTGTGTATTGGGAACACTTATTCCACTTTAGTTGGTACTGATATTGATAATGCAGTGAAAACTACTATAAATGTTGCAAGAACAGATTCAATTGTTTGGCACCATAGGCTTGGGCACATGAGTGAGAAAGGGATGAAAATACTTCACTCTAAGAATCTATTGCTAGGATTGAAAAATATTGATTTAGAGTTTTGTGAAAATTGTGTTTATGGTAAACAAAAAAGAGTCAAATTTCTCGAAGTTGGAAAATAGAAGAAGAGTGAGAAGTTGGAGCTAGTGCACTAGATGTGTGGGGACCAACTCAAGTATCATCTCCTGGTGGCTCTCATTCCTATGTTATTTTCATTCATGACTCAACTGGAAAGACATGGATGTCTTTTTTGAAGAAAAAATTTGATGTCTTTGAAACTTTCAAGAAATGGAAAGCTTTGGTTGAAAATGAGATAGGAAATAAGCTAAAGTGTCTCAGATTGGATAATGGAGGTGAGTATTACAGAAAGTCCTTTGAAGATTATTTTTTTGTTAATGTAATTAGAAGGTAGAAGATAGTTCCAAGAAATCCACAAGAAAATGATGTGTCTGAGAGGATGAATAGGAAAATCATGGAACATGCAAGGAGCATGAGATTGCATGCTGGGCTACCACTTCATTTCTAGGCAGATGTTGTAAAAACTCTTGTCGATTTGATAAATAGAGGACCTTCAATTACTTTGGATGGTGGCATTATAGAGGAAACATGGATTGGTAAAAAGGTAAATTATTCATTTCTAAAAACTTTTGGTTGTGAAGCTTTTGTTCATGTTGATAAAGAAAATAGAACCAAGTTTGATGCTAAATCTCATAAATGTACCTTCATTGGATATGGAATAGATGACTATGGTTATTAGTTATGGGATTTTGAAATTTTAAAAATAATTAGAAGTAGAGATATTATATTCAATGAGAAGGTCATGTACAAATAATAGTTGCAAGAAAGGAAGCATGAATAGGTCAAAGAAGACTATGTGGTTTTGGATGAGACTCTTGAAAAAGAAATGCCACCAGTACCTGATGCTTAGGAACAAAAGGTTATCCCATAAACTCATGTAAGTTTTAGACATTCTACTCAGTTGACTAGACCTCCTGAAAGGTTTTCTTCTTCTTTATACTCTATTTTATTGATCGATTCTAGTGAACTAGAGGAGTATAGAGAAGAAATACAGGTAGATGTTAGACAACAGTGGAAATTGGCATAAAAGAGGAGATGGAATTCTTATTGAAAAATAAGACTTGGGACTTAGTCCCTTTACTTGAAGAAAAAATAGCCTTGCCTAACAAATGGGTTTTTAGGTTGAAGGAGGAAGATGGAGGAAAGAAAACGTATAAGGCAAGACTTGTGGTAAAAGGTTTTGCATACAAAAATGGTATAGATTTTGATGAAATATTCTCTCCTATTGTAAAAATGACTTCAATTAGAACTATGCTAAGTCTTGTTGCTACAAAGAACTTGCATCTTGAATAGCTAGATGTGAAAACAACCTTTCTTCATGGATATTTAGTGAAGGAAATTTACATGTAGCAACTAGAGGGATATGAGGTCAAGGGTAAGGAGAATTTGGTGTGCAGGTTAAGGAAGAGTTTGTATGGCCTAAAGCAGGCACCCTGGCAATGGTATTTAAAATTTGATAGTTTCATGGCTGAACAAGGTTACCGTAGATGTCATTCTAATCATTGTGTATATTTTAAGAGATTAGATAATGGACGTTACATTATTCTGTTACTCTATGTTGATGATATGCTTTTTGTTGGGTCTAATATGCAACAGATAAATGAACTTAAACAGAAATTAGCAAGGTCATTTGCTATGAAGGATTTGGGTGCTGCTAAGAAAATCCTTAGTATGAGGATCACATGGGATAGGAAAAATAGAACCTTGAATTTGTCCCAAAGTGAGTATATAAAGAAGGTGTTGAAAAGATTTAATATGTAGGATGCAAAATTAGTTAGTACATCTTTGGCTAGTCATTTCAGATTGACTAAGGAGATGTACCCAAATAAAATGTAGATAAAATGTCTAACATCTCATATTCATTAGCAGTTGTAAGTCTAATGTATGCAATGGTATGCACATGGCTAGATCTTGCCCATGTAATAGGAGTTGTTAGCAAGTATATGAGCAATCTAGGTATGGAACATTGGAGTGCTATCAAATGGATACTTCGATATTTGAGAGGTACTACTACAAAGGCATTATGTCTCACAGGATCCGATTCTACTCTGAGTGGTTTTGTTGACTCTGGTCTAGCTGGAGATGTTGATACAAGGAGGAGCACTACAGGGTATGTTTTTACTGTAGGGGGTACTGTAGTCAATTGGATTTCTAGATTGTAGAAGGATAATGCACTTTCAACCACCAAAGCTAAGTATGTAGTTGCTACAAAAGCTAGCAAGGAGATGATTTGGTTACAATGTTTTTTGGAGGAATTGGGTCAAAAGCAGGAAGATCACCCATTGTATAGTGATAGCCAGAGTGCAATTCATCTTGCAAAGATTTCTTCTTTTCATTCAAGGAAAAAGAACATATAGCTTAGGTACCATTTTATAGAGCCTATTTTGGAGGATGGCCAACTACAACTTGAAAAGATTCACACAAGTGATAATCTTGTAGTAATGTTCATGAAGGTAATCCCCAAGGAGAAGTTGGTTTCTTTCTCAACTTCTATTGGTCTTCTTGACTGATGATCATGGAGATAATACAAAACAAAGGTTTTTATCTAGTGGGAGCCCCATGTGGTAGCGATATTGCTACAGGATCAATCTCCAAGTGGGAGATTGTTGTCTACGGTGGAGTCTGATCAGTCCCCAAGTGGGAGATTGTTAGTTTGTGGTGACTGATAAGAGAAGTACTATACATAATTCATAATTATTTTCCACTAATTTTATCACACCTTATTTAGATAGGCTTACTGTAACCCTAAAGTGAGATATATCATATAAGATAGCTTAGGGGTTAGGTATCAAAATAATGCGATGTATAATGAGATAGGTTGTTCTTGTGGCGATATTGAGCTGTAAGGGTTTGTACTATAATCATTGGATAATAAGAAAGGTTGGATGATTATGTAGGTCGATGTAGCCTAGGTTTTGGGTGACCCACATTAAATCTCTGTGTTATCTATGTTCTTATGGTTTTCTTCTTTTGTTTCTACATTTAACTGTTTATTCTTATATTGTTCTGGATCTATCAATTCCTAACAACTTGTAATTGGGTTATTGGATTGGGCTTAGATTTGGATATGATCGAGAAGGATGGGTTTTAAATAATTACTCCAAAGGGTTTGGAAAGAAATTTTTAGGAACAAACATTATGAATAATGAAATCAAATATAAAATTTAGGACATGCAAATTGAGAAAGGTTGATGTTTTTGTGTTGAAAAATGTTATGTTTTACCTCATGAGATGCCTTTAAGAATAAAATTTATTTAATAGATGTTGAAGGGATCAGAATATGTCCCACTTATTGATTTCTTTTTAAGGATTATCTACATAAAACCTTGATTTTTCCTCTATGTTAAATGTTTAATGTCAGTGATATGTGGATTTGGGTTTGTTCGAAATCCTATTTACATCAAATTGGTATCAGATCCCAACAAAAGATCTAGGTTGGTAAAGTTGTTTTTGGATTTTTATTGTTTTTGTTTTAGGGTTCCTATCCATCAAAGTTGCAATAATAAATTTTATGAAGTTGTGTGTGTGGAAGACCTAAGAAGGGGTCTTAATATTGTCTCCATCAAGATGAAGCTAGGTAGAAGGTGCAAAGTGAGAAACCACTAAGAGAGAGTGGTAGTGCATCTTCCAAGGCCTTGGATGGGTAAGATGGAAGTATATGGGTAGTTTAATAGTAGCAAGAGGATTGATGGATTTCTAGAACCTTTTTTTAACATCCGTTTGAACTCTATTCATGAGAGTTAGTTGCAAGATAGAGTGTGCAATAGAAGCATGAGACAAAGCTTGTTTGTAGATTAAACACAAAGACATTTCCATGGGACATGATTTTTTTTAAAATTTGGGAGTATGGTACAAGAGAACCTAAATTAAAAGAACCCAAGGAGGTTAAGAGTCCTTGTATCAGATTTTAAAATTTATTTGAGTAATTTTTTATGTATTTGAGAAATTGTGCAAGGAGGTCTTAAAGTGGTCAAGAATGTCAAAATATGAAGGAATGCCTTATAAAGGATAAAATTCATGTAAAATTTCCATTTTAGGGTGATTAAAGTGTCCATGCAAACATTTTACAATTTTAGAGTTAAACTTGTAAAATTTGTAATGCAAAATGCATAAAAGGTATAAAATGTTGTCTAAAATGCATAATGGTTAAAATAATGCAAGGAGATGTTTTCTAAGGTGGTTTAGAAGTTATAACCAACCAAAAAAACTATAAAAAATGATGTATGGTTGAATTAAATCAAGAATGGAAGGAAAGAGATACATTTGAAAACAATTTAGAGTAATACTAAGTTGTTATTTTGATTAGTTTTTCCATTTTTGTGTTGGTTCCAGGTCTTATACAACCATGTATAGCCTAGAAACCATGTATAATCTGTATATTTTGATATTTTAGTGAATAAAATGTTGGCTTTGGTTTGGTTTTATTTCATGGAGAAATCAATAAGTTATGAGCATTTTGGTAAAAGTTGTTATTTGTAGATATGAGGATATCTGACTATTGTCAGATTGAAACATTTGGTAGGGATACATTTGGACAAATCATAACATATAATTATACTTAATGTAAATATATGTGAACTAAATTTCTTTTCCTATTGATTTGATTTGTTTTGATGAAAATTTGTGAAAGTTATGATAAGTTTGGTGAAAGCTATCTTTTGAAGATATTCATTAAAGTTATAGTCAAAGATTTGTTGTTGTAGAATGCTTTATGCATTGGTAAAATTAATGGATTATAGATTTGGAAACTATACTCAAAAGTTTTAAATTTTAATTTTTTTTGATTTCATTTGAATGTTTCTTGAGAAAGATATCGAATGCCCTAGGTAGGGTTTTGAGTTTTACTTCTGATTTTTTTAATAGTAAAATTGGGTCTCAGTACAGAAACCATAACTTGTAATTGGGTTTCTATATTGGTATAATATTTGGATATTATTTATAAAGACTAATTTTAAATAATTCATCCAAAGGGTTTGGAAAGAAAGTTCCAGTAACAAATGTTATGAATAATGGAATCAAATATAGAATTTAGGACATGCAAATTGAGAAAGGTTGATGCTTTTGTGTTGAAAAATGTTATGTTTTAACTCATGAGATGCCTATAAGAATGGAATTTATTTAATTGATTTTGAAGGGATAAGAATATTTCCCAATTATTGATTTTTTTGAAAGGATTCTCTACATCAAACTTAGATTTTTTCTCTATGTTGAATGTTTAATGTTAGTGATATGTAGATTTTTTTTTTTTTCCAAATCTTATTTACATTAGAATCTTTACATGTTGTAGGACTATCTAGATTCTCCTAGGTGCAAAATTACATAATAAAATAAAATAATACAATATACCAATATTATGCAATGTGTGCAACACACATAATCTCAACAATCTCCCACTTGTTGTATACATTACATAAAGTCAATCCATAGCCACATAAATGAGCAAGGAAATAATCCCTCCTAGCATATCCACCATCATGGATCAAAGTAAACCATTTTCTCTATCTTGGTACCTGCAACAAAATCAAAGTATCTAGCATCTCGAACATTAATGATCTCATCTCGTATAATGCCATTGCCATCAGACATACATAGAAGCCATCCAAAGAAAAAGCCACCCAACCTGTCACATAAGAAGTTCATAATGTCTTGTACTAACTAAAATACCAAGCACAAACAAATGATCCAAAAGTAATCATATGTATCTATAGTTTTCAAATATCCATAGCTCAAATAACACCCACAACAAGTACCAAACCCATCCAACTATCCATACCTCCAAAGGTATACCAATTGAATCTCACATCATCAACATGTCATATCTATAACTTGCAATCAAAAGCATCAAGAGAAATACCTGCCACATATATACCAAGAAACTCTCACTGCAAAAGATAATATCAAATCTATAATCAATCCACTCACAACATTTCATAGAAGAATAACTCTCATAACAAGTCTCCAACACTCTCCAAAGTTCTTCACAACCAAAAAAGGAAAGAAGGGATAACCATGTAATCTCTCACATAACATACATGAACACAAACCAATGATCATAGTCTCCAACCAATCTCATATCTATTGTAAGTGAAATTGAACATCCAAGAAGATTATCAAGACCAAAGAAAAACAATGCAAATCATAACATGTATCATGTCATTCCACATGCACCTCTAGGTGTAAATTGTGCCAAAATCTCCTCCATAATCCCCAACCAAGAAGCCACAAAAGCACCCAAACTATACCATATAACTAATCATGGATGTAGGCCTCTCACAAGAAGATCAAACTTATAAACTATTCCTAAATCAAGGAATAACCATTCCTAATCCAAGGAACATTCCCAATATAAAACCATCTCCCAAACTCAACCAACATCACAACATATGCATAAGGAGATAACCAATGCTAAATCATCTCTCAAATGAACCCTCTAGAACTAACTCATGTACCATATCTCAAGATCCATATCCATAAAAAACAAGCATAAATATACCGCACCTAAGAGAAATAATGGGCTATACCTCTCAAGTACTAAAAAGATGAGTAGACCAAGAGTTGGGAATAAGAATTCTCATCAAGATATCCAAGTCTCCAGCCAAGACTCATCTAATAGCAATATCCTTTCAAGTTCATATCAAGTGAATGCCCCTTTGACTTTTGCATAATGTCATCTTGACTTCTATTGTGTTCACGATAATCCATTAATTGTGCCAAGCTAGTACACCTGAATAGTCATTGTAGACGTGGAATAATGAGAATGTACCAAAGAACCTTGTGAGGCAACTTTTTTATTATTTGATATAATCTATATCCATTAATGTGAAAATTAGAAAATTATATTGCAAATTTATGTTGTATATGATATACAATATGATCATTGGGACATGCATGTATTTTTTGATACTCCATTCCAATATCTTTCATAATGGTTGATAGTCCCAACAAATACATCTCTAATCCAAGAGAAATAAAAATCACCACCATATTTAAGTATCCATGGGCACCTATAATTAACCAATCAATCTATGCCAACTCCAAATGCAACATATCAATATCATGAAGTATCTAACAAATGATCAATGTACTCAATACCAAGAAACTAAATCAAGATCAATGTCAAAGATCCAACCAAGGCCTCAAGAACAAAAACATGACAACATGATCTTAAACATCTCAAAAAAAGAGATAACATGCTCCATATGAACATACTATAACATTTCACAACTCTAAACACGTATAAAGAGTATACCATGACATAAAAATGAAATCATCCTAACACCAAGGATAACATGTCAAATGAAAGCATAAACCACACTTTGACCAAGAATATCATGAGTCCTCAAGATGCAACCATCTCCACACACCATGAAGAACCATCTCCATCCACCATGAAGATAACAAGTGCACCATGCAAATGTCAAATATGTTTCTGCAACAACAGGATCTAAGACAAACCTCTAACATCTGCAAACACTCAATAAATATATCAATGCCCAAAACTCCCACTCAACCATGGTATCGATTCATCCATGACATCATAAAATTAATTTCCTACGTGAAGATCCTCCTCATCTACACACAACCAAAGGAGTGAAACCAAGATCTCCAAATCAAACTAGGAAATAATCCTACACTGCCACCTTATCACTATCACAAGCTCCTATTATACCATGCATCCAAGCTATCTATGAAATCATGATGAAAAACCATCTACTAACCATGAGAATCAGCTAAGGCATCAAACCATCAAAAAAATCAAAGTGCACATCATTAGATCCTCAAAAGAAACCAAATAACCATGATCCTCAACCAATAAGATAATAAACCACCATAATCAAACTAGGAATCTAAACCAATGAACATCAAGGATGTACATGTATATCCAATAATATCATGCCAAAATCCATGGAACCTATTAGAATTAACCATAGACATAAATAAAAATTATTTGCAAATATAACCTATATCAAAAAATAATAGATCACACAGAAGAGAGCACAAGACACAAAGATTTAACATGGTTCACCCAATCCCTGGGTTACATCCACCAACAATAAGTCCAACATTATTATTATCTAGTGATTACAATATGAAATCACTTATAGCTCAATACTACTACAAGAAGTTATAATATCACCATACATTATGAAATCCTTAACCCTAATCCATTTTATACAAGCTTTTTTTGCTTATAGAATTAGGGCTAGAAATAAGTCATCCAATAGAAAAAAATAATAACAGCCAACACCTTTTAAAATATAAGGTCATTTTTAGCTTTAGGGGTACTACACCTGAAAAACCCCACAAGGATGTTACCCCTTGATCCCACCCTATATTGCAACAAGGAGCTCACCTGGGGTGTTGCCCCAGGACCCCACAAGGGGCATTTCCCCTTGACCCCATCTTGGGGGCACTACCCCAAAACCCCTATAGAAATAATTTGAGGAGAAAATGGGTTGAATAAACTTTTGAGTCTGATTAGGTTCCACATCACAATAATCTCCCACTTTAAGACTGATCAGACTCCATAATAATAACCTCCCACTTGGAGAATAATCATAGCACCACTAAACTTGTACCTCCCACTGGAATGTCAAACCACTATGGACACTATTATTCTTTTATTATGTTCAGTCTAGAAGACCAATAGAAGCTAAAGAGAAGTTCAAATTCTCCCTTGTTACTACCTTGGTAAATATATGTACTTGATTATCATCTATATGAATCTTCTCCACCTTTAACTATCCATTATCTAAAACTGACAAGATGAAATGGTACCACAACTGTATGTGTTTTGTCTTTGAATGTAGAGAAAAATTATTTGCAATATAAATGACAGTCTAGCTATCTATAAAATAATAATTATCCCTCTATGGGTGTCCCAATTCTTGCATGAATAACTAAAGCCATATCATGTCCTTGGTTGCCTCTGTAGTAGATAAAGCATTAACCTTCTACAACCGAGAAACCTAGTTCACTGCTACCTAACCAACAATAAATACATAACCTATAGTACTCCACTTGGTATCAATATCCCTTGCCAAATTTGAGTCAACATATTCCTCTAAATTAGTAGTAGATCCACCAAAATGTAAACACTTACTAGATGTTCCTCTCAAATATATGAGAATCCATTTAATTACATTCCAATGCTCGATCCCTCAATGACTCATATACCTGCTAACAAATCCCACTACATGTGCAATATATGGCTTCATACATATCATATCATACATCAAGCTTCCTACACCTAAAGCATAAGGTACCTTGGACATCTTATCCTCATCTTCTTGCATCTTTGGACACATCTCCTTAGTCAATTTTAGATAACCAAGTAAAGGTGTGTTGACAACTTTAACATTCTCCATAGAGAAACATTGTGACACTTTCTCAATATAATCAATCTCAGATAATGTCAATTTTGTGTTCTTTCTATTTCTACAAATTTTCATACCAAGGATTTTTTTTGCTTACTTCAAATCTTTCATAGGAAATGAATGTGCTAATTGCTCTTTTAACCCCTTAATGTGATCCATGTTAGACCCATCTACAAGCAAATCATCAACATATAAACATAAAATAATTTAGTTTTCACCATGTAACCTCTTAAAATAAACACAATGGTCAGAATGACACTAAGTATAGCCATGCTCATGCATAAAACTATGAGATTTTAGATACCATTGCTGAGGTACTTGCTTCAAGCCATATAAACTTTTCTTCAATCTACACACTGTATTCTCCTTACCTTTGACCTCAAATCCTTGTGGTTGTGCCATATATATGTCATCATCCAAATCACCACAAAGAAAGGTTGTTCTAACATCAAGCTGCTCCAAATGCAAATCTTCAGTACCCACAATACTTAAAATGGTACGAATAGAAGTCATTTTAACAACAAGAGAAAATATCTCATCAAAAGTAATGTCCATTTTTGTGAAAATCCTTTTACAACTAACCTAAATTTAAATATTTTCTTACCTCTATCCTCTTCTTCAACCTATAAACTTATTTATTTTGTAAAGCCTGTTTACCTACACACAACTTGTATAAATCCCAAGTCTAATTTTTCAGCAAGGATTCCACTTCTTCTATCATCATAGACTCCCACTGTATCTTCGTATCCACTTGCACAACTTCATCATAATATTTAGGTTCACCAACATTAGTAAGTCAAATAGAATACAAAGGAGAAAATATTTTAAGAGGTCTAGTGTGGTATTTATTATTGTGGTTCTTGCAAAGCATGAGGAACTGTTGGAATTGTTGGAAATATAAAGGAGTAACTGAGAGGTAAGGGATGAATTAGTTATTACTAAAATAAATTCCAAATCCATTAGATGTCAGTATGAAACAAACTCTAATAATTGAAATGATGATGCTCGACATACACAAAGTTAATGTTGTAACTCAGTAGATACTGAATGTACTTGGTAATGAATTGCCTTAGTAGATCTTAAGATGTTATCAGTGATTATCATTACTTTAACTTAATTGCAAGCATAAAAGAAATAGCATGAACACATATGACACCAAGATTTAATGTGGAAACCCAATTTGGAAAAACCACCAATAGTAACTAATTACTATTTTTTACTCTTTTGAAGTGAGCCCTGTTAGGAGCCAACCTTGTTAAAGGTTACAAAACACACTATTAGGTGTGACCCTATTAAATGATTTAATCACCCTATTGGGAGTGGCCTTGTTAGAGGTCTTTAGACAATTCAATAGAACTGCCACCTTGTTAGAGGATTTACAAATAGTTGTTAAGACAACTTTGTTAAGAGATTTAGATCACTACTACAGTTGTTAAAGAGTAACAATGAGATGACCTGATTTAGATGCAATTGATTTGTAGATTACAAATCTCTATTCTGGCTTGTACACGATCCTTCCTAATCAAATGTATCTTTCAACTCTTCAAACACATCCCTCTCATTTCCAAATTCACTTCCTTAGAGAAATCCTCAAATCTTCAATATTGATCTTTTTCGCACACACTCTAATTATCTTACAACTTGACCTCATACTTATATCCTTCCTATTGTCAAGTCAACTAGAATATAACTTGGAATAATTAACATTTATCATCTTAGTTAGCTAGAATCAATAAATAAATTAATATGCCAAAAAAGGAAATTCCTTTGTTAGCAGACCCAATTTGGTAGACACTAACTCAAATTTTTTTCCCCTATGTTAAACAACAGAAGCTTGGTTAACACTGCAAACTCAGAAAGATCCTTTGGTAAAAAATTTGACACAATCAAGTTCCAAATTTTTTTGATGTATGAGTGAACTTGGTTAACACTGATTTCATCCAACCTTTCCTTCATTAACTAAGTGATCTCAGTTAATACTCATCTTCTACAAACTTTCCTTTGATGCATGAGTGAACTCGATATACACTATCTTCTACTCGGTAAACATAGAAAACTATCTTCACTATCTGAGTGAGCTCAACATACACTATATGATAATGATATGACATTTTTTTACATCAAAGACAACACACAATTAATCAATTGTATCCAATAATCTCCCTCTTTGGCATTGATGCCAACACATGTCCTAACACAATGAAATTTTGAGAACAAGACTCCCTCTATCAAAAAACTTTTGTTTGCAACAATCTTCTACCAAGTTCATTCTCCCTCTTTGATATCTCTTTGTGAAATTTCTCCCTCTTTATAGTAAAAAATTTCTATGAGATATGATAGTAAAATTTTCCCTCTTTGACAACACATTCCAAAGACAACAATTTAGATGATATCAATGTACCTTAAGTACTGATTCATTTGCAATATGCCCTTGTCAATACTACATCAACTGATTGATCTTCAACTTGCTCTAGTTAATGCATCACTAAAATTCATTTAGTGAGCTTCACATAGGGGAATGACCCCTATCTTACCTCTAAGATACAAAATGCATCCTTAGGTAATGGCTTGGTGAATATGTCTGCAATTTATTCTTTTGTATTTACATATTCCAATCTAACTTCTTTATCCTGTACCAATTCTCTTAAGAAGTGATATTTTATAGCAATGCACTTTGTTTTGGTATGCATCATTGGGTTCTTTGATATATTGATTGCACTAGTTTTCACAATATATGACTACTAGATCTTTAATCTCTACCTTCATTCCTTCCAATAGTTGTTTGAACCAAACAATGTTAGAACAATTGACTATTGCTACCACATATTCTGCCTCTACTATGGATTGAGAGATATAATTTTGTTTCTTACTTGTCCAAGACAATAGTCTTTTATCAAGAAAGAATGCTCCACCACTAGTGCTTTTTCTATCATCAAGACTTCCTACCCAATCAACATCAATAAAAACCTTTAAGTTCAGATTACCTCCAAGTTTGTACCATAAGCCATAGTCTTTAGTACCTTTCAGATATCTCATGATTCTCTTGATTTCCATCATATGATTTTCACTGGGATTTTTTGAGAATCTTCCCACCGTATGAACTACTAATGCAATGTCAGGCCTTGTATGTACTACATACTATAATTTTCCAATCATTAATCTGTATGTGGTCTGATCTACTTCTTTGGAATCATCATTTTTGGAAAGCTGGTCTTGAATCTTCCATTCCAAATTTTTTTAGTATCTCCTTGATTTATTTGGGTTGAGTGATGTAGAGACCATCTTTCTTCTGTTAAATCTGTAATCCAAAAAAGAATTTTATCTCTCCAAACATAGACATTTTAAATTCCTTGTTCATTTCTTCTAAAAATATTTTTCACAAGTCTTAATTTCTTGTGAATAAGGTGTCATCAATGAATATTTCTTCCAACACAACCTTTTTGTCTGGTCCTTCTTTGATATACAAGCTGCTGTTGTCATTTGTTCTTTGAAAACCAATCTATATCAAATAGTTATGTAGTCTTTCATACTAGGCTCTGGGAGCTTACTTGAGACCATATAATGCTTTGTGCAATTTTCAAACCATGTCCCTTATGTTATGATCTACAAACCCTTTTGGTTGCTCAATGTAGACTTCCTTATCAAGAATGTATAGTTGACATCCGTTTGATATACTTTAAATCCTCTGTAAGCTACATATACAAGTAGAGTTCTAAAACCTTCTAATCTTGAAATAGGGGAAAAAGTTTTTCTATAATCAATACCTTCTTCTTGAGAATAAACTTTACATACCAATCTTTCTTTTTTTCTAGACACTTTTCCATCTTCATTCAACTTCTTTCTGAATACCCACTTTTTACCAATTACATTTTTATCTTTGGGACTAGGAGCAAGAGTCCAAGTTTTATTCTTCTCTATCTATTGTACTTATTCATTCATTTCTTCAATCCAACTTTCATTTTCTAACACATATTTAATATTTCTGGGTTCAAATTTAGCAAGTAAACATGTACCTTTCAATTTGCTTCTTGTCATTGTTCCATCAGATTTGTCTCTAATGATCTGATCAGGTGCATGATGCCTTTTGACATATCTTGCTAAAATAGGTTCTTTGGATTTGGTGTGAGTTCCATTTTTTTCATCATGAACTTTAGTATCAAGATCGAGTTCCATTATCTGTGACTCAGGTCCTTCAGACTCGATTTGAATTAGCTTGGTAGCTTTTGACTGCGACTCGGGTCCTTCAGAATGTGACTCAACTCGGTAGCTGTTGGAGATTTTGGGGACTCAGAAGGTGAATTCTTCTTTTTTTTAGATATATTTGGTAGGTGTTAGTATAAATAATTAATTATTATTTCACTTTACTTAAGTTTACATAGGAGTTTGCATATTCATATGAGTTGTCATGTAGATAACATAGTTGTTTGCACTCCAATTGAGAACATGTTGTCTACTACATCTCTTTACAAGATACACCTTGGTATTCTTATCCTCTCATTGTTGCATGTAAATACATGCACAATGGAGGATAATCCACTCTTGGTGGACATATGCTTAGTTGTGATGTTTATCTCTTTGTTGACTCGTAGTCATTCTAGAGGCCTTTATATATAGGCACTTCTAGTGTATATTCATTAGATATCCATTATCATTTTTTTATCATCATTAGTCTCTCTTGTGCTATCTATTGAGCTTCTTGATCTTGGTGTTGATTTATTTCTTTAGGAAAATTCTTACATGGTATTAGAGCCATAGGAGTTTCATTGCATATCCATTGGAGAGATTTTTTTGAAGGTCAAGATTGGAGCTTGCTGGTGAAAATTAGATATTGGTATCACATTCAAAAGGTCAAAAAAACCCCATGTTGACTTTTCTTTCATCAAAATCAGACATCTAAGGTGAAATCTAGAGTCATTTGATTTTTGGAGGTGCGACGACAATGATTTGGGAAAAATAATTATAGAGGTTGTTTGCAATCCCTATTCTTGAATTTTTTTGAAAATCACAAATCTTAATTTTTGCAACTTCAAAGGCTTAGTTCGGGCTCATCTATACACATATTCAGGTGCTATTTTTTTGAGAGTGCATGATTTTTTGTCTACTTTCTAGATCTAGTATCAGTTTGGAGTAATTTTGAGTAGACATAGTACTTTCAAATTTTGGTCTCATTTTGGCCTATTGGCACTTGTAATTAATTAGATCCTTGAGAGGTCTTGTGTCTTATCTTATTGAGTTTGATATAGCTTCATATTTTTTGTTGTAACCATCAAAATCAAAAGTCCACTTATGCCCTAAATTGGCAAGTGGTCATTGTAATCGCACTAAATATAAAGTGCCAAATCATGCATTGGGGGGGATTCTTTGATTTTTTTTGCATGTTGGGGATACATACATTATTTGATCTCATGGAATCATGTCAAAAGTGTCACTTTGGTTTAAGATTCAAATTGACAAAAAGGAACTATCAGAAATGGAGTTCTTTAATGATTAATCATCTAAGAGAACATAAGGAAGAGATTCCTTATATATATTCAAAGATATTTCCACCTAATACTAATTGGGGACATCTTTCTCTTCTTCTTCAATTTTTGTATAACAGTATGAGTAAGGAATCTTTTGCTCCTCTTAGTAAGGCAAGTAATCCTCATGACATTTGAATGTGTCTTTAGCAAGCATATGGAGATCCATGAGTCCCTCTATTACCAGAGGATATTCTACCTCCAGCCACTCCAATTTTGGTGCCTACAACACTCCTGATGCTCTTGTTGCTTCTACTGATTCCTATTTCAGCTTCATGGGATGACTTTGTTCTAGAAATTATAGTGTTGTTTGTGGAGTCTTACATTGAAAATGTGAGAGACATTATTGATGACATCCATCTTCTCTTTTTTGAGGATAATTATTTTTCACTTGTTGTGAAGGAACACTCTGACCCTCAGCCACTTGATCTTTCTTTTGAGATTGGCATGATTGTGGAAACTTCTTTTCAGCAGTTGGAGGAGGACTCATTTACTTTAGAGGTGACATATCAGTCTTTGGATATTATATTCTAGTTTCCTCATACATCACATCTTTTGAGGATTCTTCATACTAGTTGGGGAGCATTCTCTACTACACCTATGGCACCACTTCTTCCTACAAGGAGGGACATCATTCAATTTTCATGGTGTAGATTCTTCAATCATCAAGGAGCTTCTTTTCTGGGTGTGCATTCATGATTGAGGGGAGGATACATTTCTTCTCTTCCCATATTTTCCTATAAGGATGATTCCTTGTCTTTGGAGTTTGATTCACTTTCATACATGGACATGTTACCTTGTTTGCCACCTTCTTTTGGGCATCCACCAGATTGGCTTGTGGCATCTACATTCATCAAGGACTTGTCAACATATGAGAAGACTTCAGAGGCAACATCTATAGCATACTACATATGGATTCCTCATCCATCTTCCTATCCACAATGGGAAGTATACTTGCACCTATACTTGGTGTATCTTCTTCCTAAAGGAAGAAATTTTGTTTGTAGGCATTGGATAATTTTTTTTCTTCATGACATCCTTGAAGGAGATTATTCAATATGGGGGGATACCATCATGTATTTTTTCTTATAGGGGATATACGCTTGTACATTCATGATGTATGTCATACTAGGAGGGTCTTGATTACTCCATCCTTGCATGCATCTTGTATTTCTTCATCTCTCTTTTTGGAGAAGGTTTTTCCCATGAGGTTTTGCCTCTTTCTATGTTTTATGAGAGATTTCATTGCATTTGTACATGGGTACCTAACATGGCCTAATAGAGGGGACCCACATTGCATCTTGCATTTAGCTTTGTGAGCTTAAGTGCATTCTCCTACGTTGCACTTAAGGGGGGGTGTCAGTGTAAATAATTAATTATTATTACACTTTACTTAAGTTTACCTAGGAGTTTTCATATTTATATGAGTTGTCATGTAGACAACATAGTTGTTTGCACTGCAATGGAGCACATGATGTCTACTACATCTCTTTACGAGATAAACCTTGGTATCCTTATCCTCTTATTATTGCATGTACATTCATGCACAATGGAGGATAATCTACTCTTGGTGGACATATTCTTAGTTGTGATGTTTATCTCTTTGTTGACTCCTAGTCATTCTAGATGCCTATATATATAGACACTTCTAGTGTCTATTCATTAAATATCCATTATCAATTTTGATCACCATTAGTCTCTCTTGTGCTATCTATTGAGCTTGTTGATCTTGGTGTTGAATTATGTCCTTAGGAAAATTCTAATAGTAGGATATCAAGTTCATAGTAAACAAATCTTCTGTAATTCTCTGGCTCTTTGTTGCTTTCTTCTTCACTCTTTTATGCAAACTCATCAATTCTCACATGTGCACTTTCTATGATTTTATGAGTGGACAAATTTAAACATTTGTATTTTTTACTTCTGCAGGAGTATCCTAGAAATGTTCTTTCATCACCTTTTACATCAAATTTTCCTTTTCTAGACTCTTTCAAGATATAACATTTGCTGCCAAATACTTTCAAATAACTCACATTAGGTTTGTAGCCATACCATAGTTCATAGGGAGTTTGGTTTGAGTCTTTCTTCAACTAAACTTAGTTCAAAGTATGAACTATAGTGCTGATAGCTTCCTTCTAATATTTGATTCCAACATTCTTTTCTATCATTAGTGTCCTTGCACAATCCATGATGGATCTATTTCTTCTTTTAGCTATGTCATTCTATTGAGGTGTACCAGGGGCTAATACTTGTCTTTTGATTCCTCTTTCAATGCAAAAATTATTGAATTCATTGGAGATGAATCACCACCTCTACTTGATATTAAAAATTTCAAGCTCTTTCTAGTTTCTTTTTTTACACTTTCTAGGTACCATTTGAATTTCTCAAAAGCTTCTGATTTTTCTTTTAGATACATCACAGTCACCATTCTAGAATAATTATCAACAAAAAGAAAGAAAAACTTTTCTCCACTATAACTCTCTATTCCAATGGGTCCACATAAGTCAATATGTACAATTTCTAAGATTTCTTTTGACTAATAGTTTTTGCTCTTAAAACTAGTCTTTCCCATCTTACCAATTTGGCAATTCTTGCATAAACCCACATCAAGTTTCTTCAAACTAGGAATACCTCTTACTCTTCTATGTTTGCTAATCTTTACTAGATTATCAAAGTTTACATGACATAGTCTCCTGTGCCATAACCAACTTTCTTCTACTTGAGCAATAAAACATGAACATTCACTAAGATCAAGATAAAATAGATTACCTATTGTCATGTTCACTATTGTTAGAATCTTTAACCATAAAACAAGTTTTCATACCTTTGTCCTTGTAGTTCTTGTGACTTTTGAATTCCTTCTTGCCTTTGTGCTTATGGCTTTTCTTCTCATCCTTAATTTCTATGTTTGGACACCTAGTGGCAATGTGACCAATTTCTTCACAAGAAAAGCATATTAGAGGAATTTTACTTTTTTACTTTCTGCTACCTTTGGAATATTTCTTTGCAAGTAGGGCTTCAACAATTTCAAGATCACTATTGGAGTATCATCATTTGGAGTATCATCTAGCACTACATAATCATTTTCTTTCTTCTCATGCTACTACAATAGATCTTTGTATACCACTTTCTCATTGCATATGACATCCCTTCTTCTTATAGTTTTAAGGATTTTAAACTCCCAAAGCCTATAACCAAATCCATCAATGCCATATCGAAAAAATATATATTTCATTGACTTAGCTTCCATCTTGGTTCTATTTTTAAAATCTATAGGTGCAAATGCTTCACAACCAGAGGTTTTGAGAAAATAGTAACTCGCCTTTTACCAATCCATGCTTCTTGTGGAATAGCACAACCCAAAGGAATAGAGGGACCTGTATTAATAAAATATACAACAATATTGACAGCCTTCACTCATATGTTTATGGGCAGCCCAACATGCAACCTCATGCTGCTTACACACTCAGTTTTCTTGTAGAGTCCTTGGAATAGTTTTTGATCTATGAATACCATTAGTAAAGCAATAATCTTCAAATTCATGCCTACAACACTCACCACCATTATCAAATCTGAGACATTTTAATCTCTTACCAGTCTAATTTTCAACCAAGCATTTTCATTTCTTAAAAGTTTGAAATATGTTAGATTTATGTCTAAAGAAATAAACCCATACTTTTCTAGTTGCATCATCAATGAATGTAACATAATAATAAGAAGCACCAAGGGAAGATACCTAAGATAGTCCCCATACATCTATATGCACAAGCTCTAATTTCTCATTTTTCTTTTCCTTCCCACTCATTACAAAACTCACTCTCTTTTGTTTTCCATAGACACAAATTTCATAGAAATCCATATTGACACATTTCAGACCTAGTAAAAATTTCTTTGAATGCATTAATTTGATACCTTTCTCACTCATGTTTCCAAGTTTGTTGTGCCATAGCACTATATTAGAATCTACAACAATCATTTATTGTTCCTACTCAACTATAGCAACTATCCGTAATCATTTATTTTTCTCTAAAACAATTAAAGTAGAAGTAATAGTATGACCTATGCAAAGATATAAGGTGCCTAATTTCACACCCTTTTCTACTACAAGGAACCTTTTGAAACTTTCCAATTTTTATCATTAAAACTAACTACACAACCCTCATCACCTAATTTGTCCCATTGGAATGAAGTTCCAACTAAGCCTTGGAACATGTCATACCTCATATAGTAGCCAATGATTATCATTCTCCAACTTAATCTTAACTTTTCCCTTTCCAATAATCTGATAGGGTTCATCATCCACTAAATAGACTAGCCCAAAATCTCCTTGGACATAAACAATAAAATAATCTATGAGATGTAGCATGAAATGAAGCCCCTAGATATAAAACTCAAGAATCATCAAAAAATTCTAAAGAAAGAATCAAATCATCCTCTTTATATTTGTTACTTACAACATTTACCTCCTTGTTCTCTTCTGGTTTATCTCCTTCATTATTCTTTCAAGTTCAACAATCTTTCTTTGTATACCCTAGTTTCCTATAGTACCAACAATCTCTTGATCTTTTGGATTGAAATCTCTTCCCATTTGACTTTCCTCTTGATTTCCCATGATTTTCATAATTTTTTCCTCTTCTAGTAATTTTTCCTATGCTTTGTGCATTCAAAGAACTTCCTTATGTAAATAAAACATTCCATTCCAACTTTTAGGCAAAGAAAACAAAATCAAAAGATCCTAATTTCTTCATCAAAATTGGCATTCATAAAAGATAATTAACTAGTAATAGTATTAAATTCATTTAAATGATCCACAATAGATCCACCTTCTACCATCTTCATATTAAATAAATGCTTCATGAGAAATACCTTATTTGAAGTGGAGGGCTTTTCATACAACTTTGTTAGGGTTTACATCAACTCTTCTATACTCTTTGATTTTTTAATGTTAAATGTCACCGATGATGCTAGGCATAGTTAAATACTTCCAAGTGCCTTTCTATCTAGAATATCTTAGTCCTCATCTATCATAGTTTCTTGTTTCTTGGTCTTTCCTTCCAATGACTTCAATAAATCCTTATGATAAAGATAGTCCTTCATTTTCATTTTCCATTACTAAAAGTTCCACCCATTAAACTTCTCAACCTTTAGCTCACCCTCATCTTCCATTGCTCCCACTCAACCATGAGACCTTCCTATAGTGGATAGCTAAAAAAAAAAATGACCTTTTGGCTTTAAAAAAAGACAACAACAGTCTAGCTTTGATATCACTTGTTAGGATTGTTAGTTTGTGGTGACTGATTAGGGAAGTACTATACATACTTCATAATTCTCTGGGGTTTGAGGCCTATTTTATTGCTAATTTTTGGGCTAAAATATTATAATTAACCATAACCCTAAAGCAACAAAAATACTTTTATAAAAGGGCTTAGGGTTAGGGATTTTTCATAAGGTGAGATGCAAAAAAATTGCTTCTTGTGGTAGTATTGAGCTGTAAGGGATTACAGATTGTAATCAAGTTATAATCATTGGATCATAAAAATTTTGGACTTTTTGTTTGGTGGATGTAGCCCAAGGTTTGGGTGAACCACATTAAATCTTGGTGTCTTGTGTTCTCTTCTATGAATATATTATTTTATAATATTGGTTATATTTACATGTAATTGTTATTTCTATCTGAAGTTTAATCCTAACAAGGATTAACCATGAACATAAGTAACATATACATGTAAATATTACCAATATACAAAAAATAATAGATCGCACAGAAGAGAACACAAGACACAAAAATTTAATGTGGTCCACACAATCCCTAGGCTATGTCCTCCAACAAAAAGTCCAGTATTATTATTATCTAGTGATTACAATCCACAATCTCGTATAGATCAATACTACCACAAGAAGCTATAGTATTAGCATACATTGTGAAATATTTAGCTCTAAGCTATTTTATACAAGCTTTTTTCACTTATAAATTAGGGCTAGAATAAGTCGTCCAATATAAAAAATGGAAACTTATGCCTTTTAAAATATAAGGTCATTTTTGACTTCAAGGGTGCTTTCCTGAATCCCCAGGACCTCGCAAGGGGCATTGCTCCTTAATCCCATCTTGGGGGCACTGCCCCCAAACCATCATAGAAATAATCTAGGGAGAAACCATGCTGAATAAACATCCAAGTTTGATTAGGCTCCACATTAAAACAACACCATAATGACATCCATAAACTAAGCATCTAACTCATAATATGTCCAATTTGTCAGCATAAAATAGTCAACTATAGTCCTCCACCATAATTGTACCTAGTGACAACATCTAATCCTTTCTACATGAAGACAAATATAAAAATCATCTGACTAAAGGAATAGTGTTAGCATGAATGTTGATAGTATTCTTTTGGGGGAGTATCCTAAGCATTAGAGAGCATTGACATGTTGCATTCATGACTATGTTTGTTATTGATGTCAGCATAGCAATAATTCTATGAAGATTGACATAATAGCATACATAGATCATACTTGTACAGACATAGTTTTGATGTGTAACTGAAGTGTGGCTAAAGACATGTTCCACTGTGTGTCTTGATACTGAGGTTATATTCATAAAGTGTAAGTTGAAGATGTACATAAGCTATAAGTGATTTAAAAAGAGAAGAACATAGGTAGAGTACATGGAAAGTGGTTTTTGATGATCCTATAATATCTTCTAGTAGAGATATAATCTAGTGATATACAGTCAGCTAGTGATAGATGAGAGTTTGATGGTGATGTTAGCAAGTATGCAATCCTTAGTGTTGCACTTTGAAGTTTTGTATAGACTATGAGCTAACAATGCTATTGTAATTAAAAATTAATTAATTATCTTATTATAATTAATTGAGAAAGCCTCAAGGTCTACTCAAGGAAATATTTTAAAGATATGGTATAAAGGAAATATGTTTTTCTTGTTAGTAAGTGTGTGTGTTTTGTGAAGTGACCAAGGAAGTATTAACAAGAGAAAAGTATTTGGTAAATATGAGTAAGAGATCCAAAGGATTATTGAATGCAAAGTTTGTGATCTAGTATTGAGACTAGGAGTAAAAGTCTAGTTGATAAGACAGAGAAAGAGGAAGGAGTAGTATAGTATGATTCTATTATTCTGCAAGGAAAAATACAAAGATCATTTGGATAGTGGGTTCATTAGTCTTGACCCTGAAGTTGTTTGGATAGTGGGTCAATTTTCCTTCCACAACTCCTAACAGGGTTGGAATCTCCTAACATGGATTCAAAGTCTCCTAATATGGACTTAATATATATTGAATATTGTTATAGAATCCTAATAGGGTCCTTCCTCTAATGAGGAATATTTATATTAGTACACTATCTTGTGGGTACTATCCCAATTTGGGTTTTCCCTCCAATCAAGGGTTTCCCTAGTTAACATATTTGGTGTTATTGTGTATGAGTACCTTGTTGTGATTTCTAATTATATTTCTCACATGACTAAGTTTGTTATAGTTGATATTTGTGATAATAGTTGGATAATTGGTTCACCCCCCCTCTCTTAGTTATATTAGTGGACTATACATTCTAACAATTGGTATCAGAGTATCAGGCCCTTGAAGAGAAAGCTAACAACTTTGGGAGTTCAATGGTGAGTCATTTTAGAAAGGATAGTCCTAAGACTGAAGGAAGAAATTTTGACACCTAGAAGATGGAGCTTCTTGGTGAGACATTAGAAATGTGTAAAAAATTGAGCATCAATTTTCTAGATCCATAATCCTTTTATTGGATACAAAAGAATAGAAGCACAAGTAAAGACAAATCCAAATCCAAAAAAGACAAGAAGATCAAAGAAGGCATTGATCTACTTATGGAAAGGGAGCTAGAATATATGAAATTTTTTGTTTGTTGGACATGTAAACATTTTGGTCATTTTTCATCCAATTGTCCTAAGAGAGTAAGAAATCTAGAAAGAGTACATTTTCTAATGAAAATGAAGAATTTAAAGCAAGTATGGAAAGATTCTTGAATGACTGTGATGATAAAGATAATGAGCTTGAGTTGGTTAAGAAAGAGGAAGTAGTAGAAGAGATAACTTTGGTAACTATTGTTGATCCAAAGACTAACCATGAAAATGTGGAATTTATCATTGAGACTAATAATGATTTGTAGAATGTGAATCATATTGAAGAGAAGAGATTTGAGCCTAGAGTAGAAGAAAGAGTAGAGTTGATAACTCGTAGTAGAAGTATGTCAAAGAAACACCCTCCTAAGTAGATAATTGGAAGCAAAGACAAATGAGTGATGATAAGGAACATAGTTAATGAATAGATATGTTTGATTTCTCAAATTGAACCTAAGAGTGTAGATAAAGCCTGTAAGGATGATCATTGGATTCAAGAAATGAAAGAAGAATTAGATCATATTGTGAAGAATGACACATGGGAATTAGTTCCAAGGCCTAAATACAAGAATGTTATTGGAACCAAATGGGTATTCAAAAACAAGATGAATGAACAAGGAGAAGTTGTAAGAAACAAATCTAGACTTGTATGCAAAGGATATTCATAGTAAGAAGGAATAGACTATGAGGAGGCTTATGCCCCTATAGCTAGAATGAAAGCAATAAGAATATTCTTGGCTTATGCAGCAAATAAGAAAGTCAAAATGTATCAGATGGATGTCAAATTAGCCTTCCTGAATGGAGAACTTGAAGAAGAAGTAAACATTAAGAAATCTGAAGGTTTGCCTTTGACAGAAGAAAAAGACATGGTATACAAACTAAATAAATCTCTATATGGTCTAAAGCAAGCACCTAGAACCTGATATGCAAGGTTGGACAACTATTTGGAAAAACTTGGATTTGCTAAAGGTACGACATATAGTAACTTGTATTTGAAAGAAATAGAGAATGGATTGTTGATAATAGTAATATTAGTAATATTTGTTGATAACATAGTATTTGGCAGTAATGATGAAGAAAGTGATAAGTTTGCTAAAGAAATGAAGAATAATTTTGAAATGAGTATGATAGGAGAAATAAAGTTTTTCCTAGGTTTGCAAATTGTACAAAACAGTGATGGTATTTTTATTTCACAAACTAAGTATTTGAAAGACTTGTTGAAGAGATTTGGCTTGGAAAGTTGTAAGCCTATTGGTACACCAATGATAACTGGTCACAAGTTATCTAGAAAAGATGAGACACCTATAGTTGAGCAGAAGTATAGATCCATGATTAGAGGTTTGCAATATCTGACTCACACCAGACCATATATAGAAAATGTAGTTGGAATTGTAGCTAGATTTCAAGATGATCCTAAGGAGTATCATTATGCAATAGTAAAAATGATATTCAAATATTTGAAGGGAGCATCTAATTATGGGATATGGTATGACAAATTGAGTGATTTCACTCTATGTGCATATACTAATGTGGATTAGATAGGAAGTATAGATGAAAGAATGAGAACCAGTGGTGGAGCATTATTTCTTGAAGGAAGATTGGTTTCTTGGCTGAGCAAGAAATAAGATTATAATTTGTAGAGTACAACTAAGGAAAAATATGTAGCAACAACAAATAATTGTAATTAAGTAATGTGGATGAAGAAAATGTTGAAAGACATTAGGATAGAATTTTCAAAACCTATTATCATAAATTTGTTGACATATCAATCAAGTTTTTTATTGGTGACACACACTTATTCAGATTGTGTATAGCTACTGAGCTCATTGTATAGTTTATAGTGTTTGCCAAGCATTTCAATTACTACCAAGTTCTATAATTGCTACTGAGTCCCTTAAACAAATCCCAATGGTTACCAAGAAAATTTAGTTAGTGTGAAGATTAGTAGTGTAAACTGTGCATTTTAGTTGTTATGAAGTTTACTAGTGCAAGCTAAGTTGTGTAGTGTTCACTGAGTTTGTAATGCATGTGATACAAATCCAATGTCGACTGAGCTACTCTATGTTAGAATTTATACTGAGTTTAAGGTGATAGTGTTTACCAAGTTTTTCCATGGTAAATAAGTGATTCAGTTCATGCTAAATTTTACAATATCTACCGAGTCACTAGTGCAAACCAAGTTCAAGACTACTTGGAAGTGATTAGTATGGACTGAGCTTCTATGTCTACTGAGTTCATGAAAATGCTAAGCATTAATAGTGGATGTTGAGTATCCAAACCTCACCAAGTCAATCTTTAGAACTCGAGTGTCTTCATGTGGGCCAACTTTGTAATATTTGTGTTAACTTATATTATGGTTGACTTTTTAATTATGTAAGTTGGAATGGTATATATATGTAATGTATTGTATCATATCCATGCATGTATGGTGTGCAATGTAATTGAATACAAGTAGAGAAGAACAATAAAGAGTGAATTACAAAGGGCATATCAATATAAGGAGCAATAGAGACATAGCTATCATAGAAAGGTGATCAATACACTAAGGAATCTTATTTAGCAAACCAAGTTGTAGATTAGAGATCTACTACTACTTCATCCTAATAGGTGGACTAGTCAAATCCTTTAACAAGGTAGACCTAACAGTCTTTCATAAATCTCTTTATAGAGTGCATACTTCATTGCATGTTTAGAAATCCTTTCACAAGGTGGACCTAGCTGTCCTTATTTCTCCTAATAGGGCAGATAATTAGAAATGACCAATGTAAGCCTTAATAGGCCAACTTTATGTTGTAGTACTAAAGTTTGTGGGTATCATCCCCACCCCAATTTTACTTTCTATTTGGAAGGTTTTTGGGTTACCAAATCTATGTGTCAAAAGTGTTGTGGATGATTTCATGTTTTCAGTCTCTTATGCATGCAATTAGATCAGATTATATGTGATGAATTGAATGCTGATTGGAATTGAAATTGTTAAAGTTTTAGAAGTTACTGATTCAGCCCTCCCCTCTCAATAACTTAGTATAGTTTTGAATATTTCCAACAATTGGTATTAGAGCTATTGCGGTTCTCAACAGAAATTTTAACAACTTGAGCAAAGATCAAGGAAAAAGAGATTCAAATTTGATAAAGCTATTGACAATGAGAAGTTGGATTTGGAAATGGCCATTGCAAATTTCAAGAAAGAAAAGGAGCAACTTTCGCAGTCCCTAAAAAGAAGAAAGGATCTTGTAATTCAATGAATGATCATCACTACGTTGAAGACATAATTAATGAATTTCATCCTTTGAGTAGCTTAGATGACACAAATAATGCAATCAAAGAACTCCTAGAGAAGAACGATTCACTGCAAGAAGAAGTGAAGAAACTAAGAAGAGAGCAAGAAATCTAGTCAGTAAGGCTATGTGAAATGATGGAAGAGAAAAACATAACAAAAGTAGAAATGGAAGGAAAAGATAATGAGATTCAATGTCCATCCCTCTAGCATATTGACTTCATCAATCAACTCACCAATGCAAATGAAGAAATCATGAACTAGAGATCAAAGAATGAAAGATTGCAGAATGATCTAAACTCTGAAAGGAAATTGATGAAAGAATGATGAAATCCCAAGATGACATGAATCAGTTGAATGAACAAAATCTCTATAGAAAAAAGGGAAAAGTAGGAATTGTATATAAAAAAGAAGGTGAATTGTCCAAGCAAGGTACTCAAAAGAATCAAATACCTACTCGCAATCACTGTAGTAAGATAGGTCATACATCAAACAAATGTTGGAGCAATTGGAAAGAAAAATTCAATGGAAGATGCTACAATTGTAATCAACATGGTCATAGAGCTAATGAATGCAAAGAGAAACCAAAATTTGAAGGCAAATGTCACAAATGTAAGAAACATGGACACAAAGCATCAGAACACAAAACTAAGATAATAAACCTAACAGAGCACATTGTGAAAGAAATATTTGGTTGGGACTACAAAACTTGGTGTAGATGTCATTACTGTGGATAATTTGGACACATTGGTATGAATTATGTAAAGCATCATATGAGGAAAAGAGATACTACTAAAAGATGTTTCATTTGTACAAAACTTGGTCATCTTACCAAGAATTGTATGAATACTGGTACAATTGAAGATGAAAAGAAGGCAAAGGCTGATAACATCTGAAAGCATATGAGATAGCAATGGGTTCATAAGTCTATCGAGGATACCAATCCAAGCAATGATGGTCAAGTCACTCAAGAATTGGGTGACTCTACCACTTCTAATTAAGTTCTCAAGAGAGAACTGGAACTAGGCTATCAAGAAGACATCCAAATTTGTTCCAGTTAAAAGGTCACAAAGATCCAAATTTGTATTCAGGATACAAAGGGATCATAAAATGATATTGGTACTAATGTCTACTGTGTTCCCTTCTCTACTGAGTGACGTTAGGTCATAAACTCTACCAAGTGAGGTCGGGAGTAATAAAGATACATATGGTTACCGAGTCGTGAGGACTTTGTTGAGTGTTCAATGCAAAGTAGTGGATGATACTCTATCAACATATCTAATTTTGTGGGCTTGTCCCTTTGGTGAAATGGTGGGGCTTCTTACCTGTAAGGCCTACAACCAAGGTTCAAGTTCCCATAGGGCCATTCTCTACTGTGGATCTTAATTGAGAATGTTTTTCTATTGACCCTTGGTGAAATAGTGGGGCTTCTTACCTGTAGTGTTTACAACCAAGGGTTAATAAAATTTTAACAAAACCTACTTTTTTCTTTTGAATTTTTTTCCCACCTGCCTCCCTATGCCTGGCTTCGGCCCATGGCTTCAACCAAGCTCCTGCACTTGGCTTCTTCTTCAGCTTATACCCCTGGCTTCGCTTTGGTCTTTGCATTTGGCTTTTCACTTGTTTTAAGCTATTTTTTAATTTTTTCTTCCCACCTAGCTCCCTACATCAGGTTTCAGCTTCGACTTCAGCCCCTGGCTTCTTTTTGTCTATTGCACCTAGATCTTATGACTAGTTTTGGCTTCAAACTCAGCCTCTACACCTGGGCTTGGGTTGGGCCTGAGTTTTTCTCTTGTGTCTAGATTTGGCTTCCCGTCTAGCTTTTTGCCCAGCCCGTCCTATTCTATCTCTTACATCTAGTTTCTTTTTGATGGCTACTTTGGCTTCTTCTCCTATATCTAGCTTTGCGATAGTCACTTCTACTTCTATTGATTGGGCAAAGGTTGCACCTAGAGTTGTGGGTGGTTCATCCATTTCCTATGTTGATGTGGCTACATTTGAGGCTGGCATTGGGGGTCAAACGGTGCAGCCTGGGTTTCATGATACCGTACTTTCGGGGTTCTGTGCTACTATGCCAGTTGTGGTATGTAACCCAAAAAAGCTTCATCTAAATTCTTCTATAGTTGATAAGATTTCTATTAATTTGAAGGATTTCATGGCTTTTGTTGCTATCTTTCACTTTAAGGGTTTCTGGCCCTCTCTTTTAGATTTGCATGCATGGGTATCCCGTGTTTGGGAACCATTCATTTCGAAGAGTGCCCAGATTTACCCTATGGAAAGGGATTTTTTTGTTGTGAAATTTGATTCTACAGATGATAGAAGTGCCATCCTCAGCAATAATTTCTCTTGGGATGGGAAGTTTCCCTTGATGGAAAAAATTTGGCACAAGGATTTCAACCCTTCAACTAAAACTTTTAATAAGATCCTTATGTGGGTAAGGCTATTGAACCTTCCCCTTCCTCTTTGGCTGGATCCTTTTTGGGAGGAGGTGGGGAATGTGCTTGGAAACTTCATGAAATTTGATTTTTATTTTGTCAGCTTGTATCGATCAACTTTTTCTCGCATTCTTGTTGAGATCGACATTTCTAAGGGACTTCGAGATATGATTTTGGTGGATTCTCCTCTTGGTTCTTGGAATATTCTTCTAGACTATGACGGTATCCCCTTTCGTTGCAAGAATTGCCACTTGACTGGTCATCTGGCTGCCAGGTGCTCTTCAAGTAAATCTAGACAATAATTGTCCCCTTATTGGTGGAATGGGGTCTCAGATGCCCACTACACGTATGAGAAGGCTGCTGAGAACTCTTCTTAGGTTCCTTCTTCTCCTGGCATCTTGAAGATGGTTCCTCCTTCTACCCCTTCCATGGTGACTGCTGGCCAGTCTTTGGTTTCTATTCCTACTCTTGGTTTTCCTACTACTATCCTTATCTCTGGGGTGGATTCTGCTTCTGTTTCTTTTCTGTCCCCTCCTCTGGCTCCTTCAGTGGTGTCAGTAGGTCCGTCTCTAGACCTAGTTTCTAGATTGGACTTTGCTCCTATCTCTATTGGTCTGCCCTCTCATGAATTCTTGTCATTGGATCCACCTTTGGCTCCCTCGGGTGTGGTAGCTAGTCTTTCTTCTGGTGTTTCCAAGGTAGCTCCTCCTATGATACCTTTTCTAGGTGCCACTATTTTGTCTTAGGTTTATGCTATCACTTCCTCTTCTTTGTCCTTTTCCCTGGCATCTAGGGTTTTAGGTTCTAGCTGTGATGCTGCTAATTTTTGGTGGTAGAAGGCTACTGGTTTGGTGGAGGATTGATGGACTACAGTAAAAGGAAAAAAGGAAAAGCTACCCACTCCCTCTTTTGACATGGCACTGAGGTCTACCAAGAAAGGATCAAAAGGGAAAGTCTGACTCACTTGGCTTTTGGCTAGTTGTTCCCTAGCTCTTTTGGCCTTTTGCTCTTGGTAGTGTGTTTTATTTTGGGGTTTTAGGAGCCCAATAAAAACCTATTTTGTGGCTGTTATTGTCTTGTTTTATATTTTTCCACTTTGGTCACCTTTTATTTGGTGACTTGTTTCTCCTTTATTGCTTCATATAGGGTTTCAGGCACCCTTCAAAACTTGGTTGTGTGGCTGAGGTGTACTCTTTTATTTGTGATGTCACTCTAGTCACGTTTGTTTTGTGACCCGTTCTTCCTTAGGACTATAGTTTGTTTGGTTTGGGCTTCATTGAAAAATCTTGATTTGTAAAGGGTTTCAGGGTCCCTTTAAAGCCTGTTTATCTTATCAAAAACATATCTAATTTTGTATCGAGTATTAAAGGTAAAATTTCAACAAAAGGCATGGAATAAAATTCATTTCCTATTGCAAAATTTGAAGTGTTGTTGCAAAGTGCGATCTTAAGTGTGAACAAAGTGATTTGAGTGAATTCCTAGTGAAAGTTCTTCAAATTCTCTTAATCTACTGAGTGAAAATGGCGTCCAAAAACAACACGGTTAAGCAAGGATTTGACATGTTGGTTCATGGAGTTGAGTGGAAGGCACTAGATTTCAAGCTCACTCCTACGGTTGTCAAAACCCTAGATCCAAGAAGTGCACAATCTCAAATTCCTCCTAAGGTACTTTTGATTAATGAAATCTGCACTCATTTCAAATGCATTATTCAAGAAATTGATACATTAGAGATGGTTTATGCCCTATGTTAGCTCTATGTGAATGGAGTTTTGAAACTTGAACACCAACATCTGGAAACCAAAGGGTTGACACACATCCCTCATATGCCCTGTGAATTTCAAATCAAATAGATTAGGTTTATCCTTTGTAGTGCCTGCCCCTAGTTTACATTTTTGCTATCATTGCCAAACTCTTTTAGGCTAGTTTTATGTTTGATGATTAGTAGCATTATCTTGAGATTATTAGATATTGTTTTAGATTCAATTGATATATGATGAGATTACTTGGTACTCTATACTTCATGTGTTCATGATGATTATTACAGTATTTTTCAATTATTGATGATGTTAGTTAGATGGATCATTATATGTGTTTTCTTATGGATACTTACCCCATATTGCATGTGTATGGTGTGCGTGTTTGTTTTCTTTATGTATGGCATTTTTGATGTGGTTAAGGAAGAGAGTCATAGTCACCTGCTAGTTAGGATCTACATGATGCACCACTTGCTACCATTGCCTGTTTAGCTTAGTGTATATTGTGTTTGTACATGTGTGAATTTTATGCAGGTTGTAGGTACCGAGTATTGACTTTCCTAAATTGTCAGGATGAGCGTACCCTATCGCATTATCTCAATGGTAAGAGAGGAGAGATAAATTCTTAAGTCCAAATTCTAAACCTTTGAGCTATTTGTCCTAATTGACAATTAGGACAAGTATCTAAGTTGTGTACCCTTGAAATGCATCGGATGACGTTAATTCATGATTATAACCCTTTAGTTTGATTTTGTATGTGTTTTATTATGATGGGTTTTCGTATTTTACTTTATGAGTCTTTGATGAATATTCTACTAATTAAGTCTAATTAAAAGATTAAATTAATGATTTAATTTAATGGTAAATTATTATGATATTTTATTATTTAACTATATTTAATGAATTGAGAAATTAATTAAATAAAAGAATTAAATTTGAAGAGAAAAGTCGTAAGTATAAATTTAGAACGTGATAATATTTATTTAATTTAATAATAATATTATTTAAGTAATAAATAGTTATCAAGTTTAATGTTCGAAAATAAATTTAGAAATGGGAAAGAAATTAATTTATTAAAAATTTCATGATTGCATGATGCATGCATGAGATTTAATTTAATAAATTAATCTAAAAAGAGTCAAGTGAAAATTAAAATAAAGTAAATTAATTAATTAATGGATGTGCATGAGAAAGATAAATAAAAGTTAATTTTGAGTTAAGGGTTATGAGCAAGGAGTTCTCTGGGGTGAACACACAATTAGTGCCCCAATTTTTGGGAGAGAACTCCATATCACAACTTGGGGGTTCATTTTTGAAAGATTGCAAATTTTGGAGAAGGAAGGAAATTTTAGAAAGGAGAAGGTTCTGAGAGGAGTGAATTTTCTCTATAGTTTTATGGGGTGTAGTGATTAGCATCAGTGTCTAAGTAGACGCTTGTGATTTTCGCATATCTTAATATGCTCTTTTCTTCCCTATCTTCATTGTACCTATGGAGTTTTTTTCTAAAGAATTCTTGTGATGAATGTTTTCAGTAATATGCATTCTTAATATACATAGTAGATCATTTGTTTATTGAAAAATTAAAAGATCCGTATAACCCTCTTACAGTTGATTAAAAGAATAAGATAATTATCGAGTGGGGTTTGAATTTAAAGGGAAAATATTCTTAGAGAAAATAAATTTTAAATGAAGAATGGGTACACTATTTTCCTCCATCAGAATTTTGGGTTTTGTTTTAGAAAAAAAAATACTTTAAATAAATTTATTTTATTAAATTTGTTGATTACAAATCATAATAAAATAAATTAACATCTATTAGAAAAGAAGGAACGTTTATGTAATTACGTTTTTGTTTATAAAAATAAAATAAAATTAAAAAACACATATTTTGGAGGGGGAGGGAATTACCCTGTACCCCCCCTATCGCAGCTCTACGACAGTACACCTGCATCATAGGTATTGTGATGATAGGTACTCTATACCTACCACTGCAGGCCCTGCGATAGTAGGGTATTGCGACACAAAGACCACAGGCTTTTGCCTAAGCTGGCAGGCTTATAAAATATACACTTTCCAATTAATTTTTAAAAAAGTTTTTTATTATGTTTTTTAAAATTAATTTTTATTAAAAGATTTATAAATTATTATAATTATAAATTATTTAATATTATTAAATAAAAATTTATAAAAAGTTTTTAAAAATTTATAATAATTAATTAATATTATTTTTAAAATGTATATGAATATATTAATTTATGTTAAATAATTAGTGGCGATATGAATAGATATTAAATTTAGTTGATAATGAGGGTTAAATAAGAAGGTTGGGAATTTATTTTATCTTGTTGAAGGGTTATTTAAATTTTGATTTTTAGTAAATTATAATTAGCTTACAAAAGAAAATTAAGGAGAATTATTTTTAGCAAGTTTTAAACAAATACATTATTACCCTTAGAATATTTTAGAAAATTGACTTTAAATATAATGGGGGGATTCTATATTTTAATTGATTAAATGAATGAGTTAAATCTATAGGGTAAATGATGAATCTTTTCACTTAAAGACATACATTGAAATGGAGACTAAAACCCCATATTTAACCCAACCATGTGAATCAAAACAAACCAAAACATGTACTTGCATCTTGTTTCTATATGTTGTTTGTATTTTGGGGTTTGGGGTTGACTAGATTGTTGACCAGTTATAGGACATCTACCAGAGGCTTGGGGGTTTTGTGAGTGTGGTATCATGCTGACTCGATCTTGATTACTTTTACTTAACCATGGTATGTGATCGTATGCTCTAGGTTGAGTGTGTTTATATTATTGGTTACTATGTTTCAATATTTTGTGGGATAGTGAGATTTATGTTATGAGGTACCTTAATTAACCATTTTGAATCATTGATCAATATTGTTGGGACATTTTTTGGTTGCCTGTTGAGAATCAATAGATATTGTGATTTATCTTTGATGTTTTCCAGTTGCTCATAGGGAACTGGTGTGATTATTATTATTATTATCTTTTGATTCTTCCAGTCGCTTGTATAGGGTTGAGGTGATTTTTATATGATTATTGATTTGTGCTTTTATGAGCCTAGGGTAGGTTATCTACATGTAGTGTCAGGAAGTGGCTTGCAATGGGGGTTGGGGCCCTAAGTGGCTGCTAAGGTAACTCATTGTAAGTTGTTTAATAAGTGAAAACATTACACTAAATGAGAGTAAAATGAATCTAATAAGAGTCTTTGTATGTTCTCGTCCATGCCTCATGTGCTAGTACAAACTAGGATGAGAGTAGATAGAACACTTGGTTCTGACCTTGCATTCTATAGTATACCTTGTCAGTGTGAGAGGATACTAGTGGCTGCATAGGGATCACTAGGGGGTCGAGGTCCTGAGAGACTACTAGGGTAACTCTAGCGTGATTCGTGCAATGAAACTTGCCTGCTTACATAGTAGGTTTCCTACATGTCTTATGTGATTTTGGGTATAGATGTCGACCTATCTTGGAACCCTTTGAGTTATAATACTTTTAAGATTTCCTAGACTTGGAGAGTACTTTTTTTATTGGATTGATATTGTAAGAATTTGGCTTAGGCCAGAATTCACCCAAGAACTAAAGAACTCAACACAAGCACATAGTAGACCAAAATAGACACAGTATGATCAGAATGATGATATTCATCCAATCACTTCTTAGCCAACTTAAGAGTACACTAGGAGTACATGTATATAAAGGCCTCAAGAGAGCTTCTAGAATGCATAGAAGTCAGCATCATGATATGTCATACAACCAGGCACATGTCCACTAGATATGGGTTATCCTCCATTGAGCACGAGATTAAGTGCGATGATGTGAGGATAAGCCTACAATGGTGTAGCATGCAAATTAGTGGTGTAGACAACATGTGCTAAATGAGGAGTGCAGATAACTGTGTTGTCATCATGACAACTTAGTGAATGATGCATACTCCTATGTTGTAGACACCATGTGCATAATTAGAGTTGTGTAACTCAATGAGAGTACACAAACTCCTAAGTGTCTCACCTAAAATAATAATAAAATAATGCATTAGCCTAAGTAAACTTAAGTGTAATAAGTAAATACTTATTTACACCAACACCCCCCTTTAAGTGCAACTTAAGGGAATGCCCTTAAGCTTACGAAATCTAGGATGAAATGCAAAATGGGTCCTAGCTACTAGGCCATGTTAGGTACCCATGTACATAATGATATGCAGTCTCTCATAAAGCAGGCAAAGAGGGAAAACCTCATGGGAAAAACCTTCCCCCAAAAAGAGAGATAAATAAGGATGCATGGAGTAATCAAGACCCCCCAATTATGACGTACTTCCAATATATACATAAGAGAATGATGAGAAGAGGAAGAGAGGTAGGATGGGCTGCCCCCCCCCCCCCCCCCCCAAAGAAGAATGCCTGCTAGTGAATACTCCGATGAAGAAGCTGATCCAAGACTACAGAATGGTGTTCCTCCCCTTAGGAAGAAACAAGGGCGACGGTACAACTAAGACACTTTTGCTGTGCAAGGAAAGAATCCCATGAATAAGTGATGTCTCTAAAACCTGCTCAACTAGCTAAAGAACCTATCCCAAAGAACTGTCTATCTCTGCAACTAATGAAAAACCCTGCTGCAACTACTGATCATAAGTATCCATAATCACTTCAACTTGGGAGGATTGATCATGTAGAGAATGAACAAGAGAGTCAGATGGAGCTCTTGTGACAGCTGAAGAAGGTCATTTTGTATCAAGAAGAAGAGGTAGATCATGAATACTATCCCCCAAATCTATCACTGAACCTGTATCTGGAAGACTAGATGTACCTTGTTGTTCTGGACCTATCACTATGGCAATGTATGCATGTGGGCTGAACTAATGAAGTGACCTCTTGTTGTAACTGTCGATTGAACCCCACATGTCTGAATCTATTGAAGCACTATCGCTAAAATCACCATTAGTTTCCACAGTGTATGATGTGTGAAGAGGAGTAGAGGACAAGCTGAGTGAACTTTCCTCAAAATGTACATCCTTCTCCACAAAGATTTGATGTATCTCAGGATCTAGAAGTCTATATGCCTTCACACTGTCTTCATAACTAATGAAAGTACAAGGCCAAGATGACGGTGCCTTGCATCTCTTGGAAGATATCTTTGTAGGACAACCGAAGACTCTAAAGTGTGTCACAATAGATTTTCTGCCGCACCATGCCTCAAAAGGAGTTTTGCCATTTAAGGTTGGATGAGAAGAATGATTAAGAATGTGAGTGGCACTGGAGATTGCTTTGACTTCTAGTGATGGATTGAGAGACTTGGCATGAATCATGCAACTTGCCATAGATTTAAGATTCCTAATGCTCAAAGCTACAACATTTGTCCTATGTGGACTGAATGCTGGTGGAGTCTGAAGATCAATTCCCTCATGTCTACAAAAGTCCTTAAGTCTTCTGTTCACATCCATGCTACCATTGTCCATTTGGATTACTTTGATGGATTTCCTGGATTTCCATTCTACATGAGTCTTGAAGTCTAGAAACTTGTCTAACACTTCATTCTTACTATGCAGAAAGTAGACCCAAGTGAACCTTGAAAAGTCATCAACAAAAGTGAGTATATAGCAACCCTGGTTGAATGCAAAAGGACCTGCTAATACCATGTGAACCATCTATAGAACACTAGTTGCTCTTGAAGACTTCCCTCTCTATAACTTTCCCTCTAGATGCATATCTACTAAATCTATTGAACATTCACCCTTAGAAAAGTTGATTTGAGGTAGACCTTTCACCATTTGGTATGTGCAAATTTGCTGAAGGTAACGATAGTCAAGATGACCATACCGCTCATGCCATAATTGCATGTTTGAATGTGATTGAGATAAAAAGGCCTTGGAAGGAGACTTGGGCACAAAATAAGAGAAAGAGTACAACCTCTTGTTATGATCCACTTTCCCCACTGCAACCAAGGAATTGTCTTGAAGATTGTGCACTTTTACTAAGTCGAGAAGGAACTCAACTCTATGTCCATCTCCAAGGTGAGTGATTTGGTAGATTGAGAGGATATTTGAACTTAGGTTTGGAACATAGAGAAACTCTTGAAACTTGCCATTTTCCATTTCCACATTGCCTTTCCCTTCAACTTCCATTTTGCTATCATTCCCCATGAATATGTGTGGTACCTTTGAGTGATTCAATGAAGAAAAATCCTCCTTTGAAGAACTCATATGATATGAGGCACCTGAGTCCAATATTCATTCCTTTGAAGAGTTCAAATTAGCCATGAGTGCTTGCCCTTTGCCCTTAGAATCTGAAGATGATTGTTTATCCTTATAAGCATTAAGCAATGGAACATTATGTTTCTTCATGATGTTGGTTAATTCATCAATCTTTTTGAGATAACACTCATGCTCTTCATGACCTGATTTTTTGCAATAAGCACACTTCTTCTCCTTATTGTTGTCCCCTTTCTTGTTGGAATTTGAGGACTTGACTTTTTGATTGGATTGTGGTGTTGTCTTTTCTGCATCCTCAGATTTGTCTTTCTTCCACTTCTTCTTACCCTTTCCTTTATTTGAAGATTGTCTAGCTGAATGTTGAGAACCCTCATTGGCCACCAATGTTTTGGACTGAGGTGATTTGAGAATCCCCATTGTTTTCAACTTCTTTTCTTCATCATCCAATAGTTTTGCATATTCATCAAAAGTGACTTTCTTGTAGGTAGACCCTAAGGTAGTCTTTGAGTTGTTAAAAGAAGATACAAATGTGGAATATTCTAAGGGCATCTTGTTATGTATGAGATAGATCAGTCTGTCATATTTGATAGAACTCCCACAATCAGTAAGCTTCGTCTTTAGTTCATTCACCTTAATGATGAAATCCTAAATAGAGTCATATGACTTAGGATCTAAGAAGACAAGCTCATCTTCAATTTTGAACACATCCTCTTCAGACACTTTACCATATAGGCTTTTGAGAGTATCCCAAGCTTCCTTGGATGGAGTACATGTCTTGATTTGATAGATGATCTTATCATCTACCCCCAAACATATATCACCTAGGGCTTTTCTATCCATTGCTACCCAATTTGAAATATCACTTGCAAAAACATCATCACTTGTTGGTTTAGGAAGAGTACCATCTACATATTGTGAAACTCCATTATGCATTAAGTGATACAACATTTTGATTGACCACGAAGCATAGTTATGAGGAGTTAATTTAGGAAACTTAGAGTTGCCCATAATGCAGAAAATAAAATAAAAGTGCAGAAAAGAGAGAACACAACACCAAGAACACCCCTCCTTTTCACTAAATCAAGAAACCCACCCAAATTAGATGCTTTGGGAACTTTATCATTAGTGCGGTTACAATGGGCCACTTCCCAATGTTGGCCTTTGTGGACTTCTAATTTTTCTTGTTACAACCTCTATAAGGAATACAAATCTGAAAGTTTACAAAATGCTACAATTCTGAAGCATTACAAAGCAAAGAAAGGCCCTATTGCTGAAAGTGACAATTTTTTCCACACAACCATATAATTTGATGAAAGATCTAGAAATTAGATGAAAAACAACACACTTTCAAAAAAAATAGAACCTTTTTTCGACTCCAGATGTGCCTATATGGAGCATTTGAAGTTGCAAAATGCAAGATTATCCAGGTACAATCACCAAAAAATGAAAATTTTGAACAATACATGTACCAAAAATAGAAAATAGCTGCACCACTAAAAAATTTAGAAAATTCCATCCAATTTCAAAAAAAATTGCACCGGGTTCAGAGTCCGAATGTGCAAGTTATGGCTTCTCGAAGTTGGACTGCAAAATCAAAAATGAATCTGGAGAGGGGTTGCATCAGAAAATCATGTGGTAAAATTTGACAGTCATATGGCCATCACAACAATTATAATTTTTCTAGGAATGAAATTTTGATAAGCATCAATTTTAAGCTCATAGATAGGATGACATCAGCAAAAATCCCACCCACTTGATGACATGTTAGTGATGTGTCATGCCATACTGTACAGATCATATAGACAATGATGCATGGTAGGGTGATGGGATCCAATGTGGTGGTGACTGTGTAGATAACTAGGCTATGTAGTACTATTGAGTTGGCTGTACAAATGCTTGCGTGGATGATGACATAGGTACTGATTGGACCAGGTTCAACTATAGATGTGCTTGGTACGTGTCTTCCTCTCTGGGTCTGTACACTGTCTGCTTGGGTGATTGTTTGAGTGTCGCGTGTAGTCACGGATTGATGGGCACACTACAGGGTGAGCAAATGAATTTTTTCCATGTTCATATTGTCGTAGGGCACAAATGGCTTCACTGATCGCCGAATTTCTATTCGATTCACCGATATTTGTAGGATGCTACCAAATTTTATGGGTTTAGTCCCACATTCATGGGGATTGTGCTATTTAAAATGAAACTTCTGCAAACATAAATGACAGTGCCTACTAGTGGATAGACTGCCATCAAAATGTGAAAAGAGGGTCATTGGCCTGTTGCAGCCGAAAAAATTGTGATGTCCCTCTGCAGTACGTCCTATATACGTTTGGGTTTCATAGAGTATAGGCTGATTTGCAGAGGTCATGGCCAAAAAATTGTGATCAGCCTATTGTTTGAAATAAATAATATTCCTATGACAACAATAAAATATTCCTCCACCAAAAAATAGAGCCGAGTCGGGTGTCGCTGCCTGGTTTGGTAAAAGATTTTTCTTTGCTAATACTGATTTTGAAAAATAAATCTAAAAATTATAGAGAATTAAAATGATTTAGATCTGAACAATAATTAAATAGATCCAAAATTGATCATACCCAAATTGAAAATCGGGGCCTCCAGGTTTCGATTTGCAAAATTTTTTTCCTCACGATCAACTTTCAACCAACATAAGAAAATTTATAGTCAATCTTCACTGAATCGACACTCTAGATGCAACGGTGAGGTCAAATCTGGCTCTAGAGACTCCCAATTTTTGCGGATCCTCCGAATTCATGTCAAGGTGCTGAAGCATGAACAGTCTCGAATGGCTATGTGTAGAGAATCTCCCTCAGCTCTGATACCATGTAAGAATTTGGCTTAGGCTAGAATCCACCCAAGAACTAAAGAACTCAACATAAGCACATAGTAGACCAAAATAGATAGAGTATGATCAGAATAATGATATTCATCCAATAATTGCTTATCGAACTTAAGAGTACACTAGGAGTGCCTATATATAAAGGCCTCAAGAGAGCTTCTAGAATGCATAGAACTCAACATCATGATATGTCATACAACTAGGCACATGTCCACCAAATATGGGTTATCCTCCATTGAGCACGGGATTAAGTGCGATGATGTGAGGATAAGCCTACAATGGTGTAGCATGAAAATTAGTGGTGTAGACAACATGTGCTAAATGAGGAGTGCGAATAACTATGTTGTCATCATGACAACTCAGTGAATGATGCATACTCCTGTGTTGTAGACACCATGTGCATAATTACAGTTGTGTAACTCAATAAGAGTACACAAAATCCTAAGTGTCTCACCTAAAATAATAATAAAATAATGCAAAAATAATTAAATAATGCATTAACCTAAGTAAACTTAAGTAAGTGTAATAAGTAAATACTTATTTTAATGAAGGACCACTCTGATACCACTAATGAAGGTATGCTCTAATACCACTTGATAGAGGGCCACACCACCCTTACCCACTCAATCAAGAATGCCACAATATGGAGACCAAAAATAAAAATAAATTTTCACAAGCAATTTTATTATACTTGAAGATCCTTACAACACCCACAAGATGATATCAAGCTTCTCCTTGAGCTTCCACTTCTCAAGCTAATCCTTGAGCTTCTACTCCTCAAGCTTCCCTCTTGAGCTTGATTTAGAAATTCTCATATGCCTTGCTTAAATAGGCACTTACCACACCATGCATGACTTATCCACAACCTTCTACAACTTCCAAAACTTTCTACAATATTCATAACTTTCTAGAATTCTATCCACTCACCTCGATAAATGGAATGACAACCATTTATTTATTTTATTTTTTTCTATTATGCCACCTATGCACCTCAAAAATAGAAATCACCTTTTCCTTTCTTTTCTCCTTTTTCCCTTTTTTTATTTTTTTATTATTTCTCCTCTAATTTTCGTCACTTTCTCTCTCCTCCACAATTTTCTTTTTTTTTTTTTCAATTTTTTTTTTCCATGCAAGATGCTCCTGCATCAAACTCCCCCGGTAAATAGAAAAGTGTGTCCCACACTTTGATGCCAAAGAAATATCTACCACCATCTTCATCTTCACCAAAGGTTTCCACCTCAACAGAGACAAGAAAACCACCATACAAATCTTCCACATCTGCATCACTCTATCAAACACCAGAATCTCAACCATCCAATCAGCGTGCTCACTCCTAGAAACAAACTAAACATAATTCTTCATCAACAAACCCTCATTCACATCAGCAACTAGTGAATTCATAACTGCAGCAACAAACCCCACATCAACAGCCAGATGTAGATTTTCATCAACACTTTCCAAACTCTCAACACTAGCAACCTCATTACTCACAACAAGATGCTCTACAAGATACAAGTCACCACCAACAACAACTGGATCATCCACGACCAAGTGCTCCATAATCTCCATGTTAGACTCAACTATTTGATCATGAAAACCAACCTCTGTCCCAACATCAAAAATGTTAGGAATATCTTCAGCAAAAACCTCTAGTTGCTCTGCAGGTTCTGCATCAGACTCCCCAATCTGGTCAGCAAAACCATCCTCTTCCACCTTGACCTTCTTAGCTTGATCAGCCAATCTAGCATCCAACCAAAAAATTATCTTAGAAAAATTCCTCTCCATTATATCATGGATTTTGGCAATCATCTTAGGGTCCAATCCTCTTGGAGCCATCTTCCAAGATCTTCATAAACCCTCTGCAACAAATCCTTCCTACGCTTCTTGTGACAACCTTGAATTGTTTGCAAGTCAGATCGCAACCTGCCACCTCACACGAACAATCAGGAACCACATCACAAGTCTAGGACCATGGATTTGCAATCCACAAGCTCTCTACGATCGTGCCTCAACAAGTTCAATCTTCCATCTTTGCATCCATCAATCCATCTGCATGTCCTCCCAAGGTCATGGTGCAAATTGCCTCAGCTTCGGCAATCTGTCTACATGCTCAAGAACTCCTGCTCTGATACCACTAATGAAAGACCGCTCTGATACCACTAATGAAGGTACACTTTGATACCACTTGATAGAGGGCCACACCACCCTTACCTACTCAATCAAGAATGCCACAATATAGAGACCAAAAATAAAAATAAATCTTCACAAGCAATTTTATTATACTTGAAGATCCTTACAACACCCACAAGATGATATCAAGCTTCTCCTTGAGCTTCCACTTCTCAAGCTACTCCTTGAGCTTCTACTCCTCAACCTTCCCCCTTGAGCTTGATTTAGAAATGCTCATATGCCTTGCTTAAATAGGCACTTACCACCCCATGCATGACTTATCCACAACCTTCTACAACTTCCAAAACTTTCTACAATATTCATAACTTTCTAGAATTCTATCCACTCACCTCGATAAATGGAATGACAACCATTTATTTATTTTATTTTATTCTATTATGCCACCTATGCACCTCGAAAATAGAAATCACCTTTTCCTTTCTTTTCTCCTTTTTCCATTTTTTTATTTTTTAATTATTTCTCCTCTAATTTTTGTCACTTTCTCTCTCCTCCACAATTTTTTTTTTTTGTTCCAATTTTTTTTTTTCAATTTTTTTTTTCCATGCAAGATGCTCCTGCATCATATTTACACCAATAGATATCCTATTTGGGACTTGAGACTATCTCCTCAATGTAGTGGGAGTGGGCCATTTAGGTTCTACACGGTTGGGTGGTAGTGCTATTTCACTCTTACCATTGAGATCTATCCATAGTCACCATGGCTAGAGCTTCCTTGTCTGCATTTACTTTCATTCTTTCTATGTATCATTTGATGGTTGTTGTATCTATTATGATGGATGGTTGTATCATGTATGGTGGATGGTTTCATTTATGCTTATTTTACTTTGTATCATGGATACGAGGAGGATGATGTATTTCTATTTCTACATATGTATATTCTTTTAAGCCTTTCATACCCTATGACATGTGCAGTGGATGATTGAGCATTTTGAATTAATTTTCCAAGAGGCATTTGGAACAAATGTATATTGAATGGACATTGGACTTTATAATTATTCTTTCATATGGATGTGGTATTGGTGGACTTAGTATTAGATTAAATTTATATGTGATTCAACATCTTGGGATCCTTAAGAAATGTAACTTGTTATGTATGCTTTAGTTGATTGTATGTTATTACTTCTGCTACTATGTGTTTGATGTGTATGTTATTCTTTCTTTTTCAAATTTTTTTTTTTCCAAACTTAGTAAAATTTTAGCTCATTTCTCTTGGGTCCCTTGGTGGGGTGTTACATCCTTAGTTGGGTGCATAATGGGAAGCTATGGTTAGAACAACCAATTCTAATAACTAAGAAGATGATTCATTGAATTAGTAGCCTCCCAATGCTAGCCAAAGCCAAAATGACAAAAACCCTAGGTCAAGCAGAACTAGAAAATAAAACCCTAGCTAAATGCGATGATAGAGGAATGAAAATCAGCCATTTTTTTGATGAAGAGTTGAAATTTGGTATTCACAACATTGTGCACAAGATATACAACTCTAGTAGACTAAATAATGTGTCATGTGAAGCTGTGGACTTGGCATATAAGGTGGTTAAGAACAATTTATTATACGACCTTGCTAACCTATTGTTGAAGCAGCTCAACAAGAACATGGAAAGTATAAGGACATAAAAGAATAACCCATGTAAGTTTTGTTCCTTGTTAATTTTTTTATTCTTTTATGTACAAAAAATCTTCCCTTCTAAAGGCACTATAATTTGGAGAAAAGATATGCCTATGCTTTACCAAGTAATGAGTATATTCTTGAGATGGGTGAGAATTACAATAATATAATGGACAACTACTTCGATGCATTTAAGGAGAAAATGAACAATAGGTTTAGGATTCCCAAGAAGTTAGTTGAAGACTATAAAGATGATATATGCTTCATGGTGGATAAAGACAAGGTGTATATTTAGGCAAATAGGCCTAGAATTGTGTGGGTAAAACCTCTTGGTTATGAGATTAATATTGATGAGATAAAGGACACCATTAAAGCTCTTGTCAATGAACCAGTTGATCCTAAGGTCACATACTTTGGAACATATGATGTAGCAAAGGCCAAGATTGAACTTGAAATAAAGCTCCCTCAAATGGTAAGAAAAGGAAAGAGAAGGATTGCAAAGCTGAAATCAAGCTCAACCCTTTTGTTAACCAAGGGAAAAGGTGAGGATGAGAAAGGTGAGGAAGAAAAGGATGAGGAAGATTCAAAAAAAGAAGAACCTATGAAGAAGAAGGGAAAGGTGATCATCACCAAGCCAACAAAGCCATCCACTGCAGTATTCACCAAGAGTTCAAGGAAGAAAGCTAAAAAAGAAGGTGGAGACATCATATTCAGTAGACCTCCACCCACCTTTTAGGATAGGTTACAAGAATTGAAAGATGGAGCAAGCATAACAAACATCAACAATTTGAAACATGAAATCAGGATAGATGAAGAGAAGAGGCAAATAGAAGATTTGGTCATAGACAAAATGGGAAAATGGAAGTACTCCCCTAACCATCTTTCTTCTTAGATTCCCGATATCTTAATGGAGAAAATAAAGCCAAGGTGGGAACATGCCATGCAAACTATCAAGGATATATATGGGAAAACCTTGAGATAGTTATTGTTGAGCATATTTGATGTAGATGTAAAAGTGTCACTGAAGAAAAATGAAGATAAGGTGACTCTTAAGTTTAATAAATGCGTAATTTTGGTGAAGGATATTGAATATGTTGTGAAGAATGCTACAAACACTTGGAAGAATGTTTATCATCTTCACAAGCCAAGTGATTTTCTAGTTGATGTAAAGGATGATGATGATAATGATGACGATGACAAGGATGAAGACGATGATGAAGGATAAACTCAATTTTTTATAGTTGATTATGAAGAATACAAGGAGCAAGAGGCTGCTGAGGAAGAAAAGCAAGATGATGAGGAGATTGACCTAGTCAAGATAGTGTCAATAGTCACTGCCTCACTTCCTCAGTTCCCAAGCAAAAAAGTAACTACATCATGCATGGAGACTACCTTAGCAAGTTTTGATTACTAGTGATAACTCAAATGTCCAATCACTCTTTGCCCCTACTTAGAGCAACACATCATTGATAGAAGTAACCTCCACTTTATCTACCAAGCTGTAGACTCCTTCTTCATCAACTGAGTTGGCAACATCATCCTTGGATACATCAATTGTGAACACACCAATTTTGAGTACTTCATTTTTGGGCACTTCAATTTTTGACTTCTCAAGTATTTCTATAAGTATTCCTTTAGTTAGCACAATATCATTTTTTACTACTAGTCCCAATATGTCAACCATTGTTTCCATCTAGATACAAAAGAAATAAGTGTAAGACATTAATTTAGATGAGGAAATAGTAATCCCAAATTGGGATATTTATAAGTTCACTCTAGACCAAATGCAAACATTTGGTGAACTCCTCCAGAAGAAGGCTAAACAACAAAGGCTAAGAGAGGAGAGAAATAAAGAGTTCAAGATAATTGAAGATGCTAAGAACATTTTCACAAAAGCCATATGTATTGAGATTGATTCTTCTCAACCTATTTTGTATCAGGTAGCAGAAGTAGTCCAAAAATTTAATGAAAATACTGATGGACAAGATAAGCTAGTATAGAAGGCTAAAAAGAAGTTTGACAATAAAGTGTTGGAGCACATTGCTTATCATATAGCAATTCACCAAGTAGAACTTTCTACAATTTTGGGCAATTTAGAAACATCTTGTTCAAATGTGTCATCACTTTTTGCAAAATTTTCTGATGTTTCTAAGTTTTCTAAGGAAATAAAGGAAAAATTTTCCAAAATAGATGAATATATCAAGGCCAGTGCTTAGTAGCTACAACTTGACCCTAGTTCAAGCTTTGCACACTTCAAGAAAATAAGATTTTTGTCAGACATACAAGTAGAATTGTTAAGAGAAGAAGCAAGGATCAAATCCACATTGATAGATATACAAAATATGATCTTTCCAAAAATAGATGCATTGCAAAAAAATATTGTACACTCTAAAACTTTGATCCATGACAATAACTTCTTTATTGTGGACCATATGATAGAATTGTTAGCAGAGGTACAAATTGCACTTCAAACATGTAAGTGTCTACAAGACAATTGGGATAAAACCTTGGCAATCATTCTCAAGGTAAATTATGAATTCTTATCTCATTTGGTGTTTCTACTTAAATAAATAGAATAAATCTTTGACATTATTATCAAAAAGGAGGAGAAAGACACATGGTATGAGGAGAAGGATAGTATGGGGGAGAACATGCAGTATGAGGGAGATAAGAAATGTACAGTAAGATATGTTGTATATAGAAAGGAGATGTACAATATACTTACAAAATAAATTTTGAATAATCTCAAAAACAATATACTCTACCAAGCCAGTATCACACAATGATGAATATAAGGTATTCAATTTTGGTTGATAAGTTTTTTTGTCACTAATGCCAAAGGAGGAGATTGTTGACATATTAATAAATTTTGTTATTAGTGACACACACTTATTCAGATTGTGTATAGCTACCAATATCATTGTATAGTTTCCAATGTTTGCCAAGCATTTTAGTTGCTACTAAGTTCTATAGTTACTATCAAGTCCCTTGAACAAATCCTAGTGGTTCTCGAGTAGATTTAGTTAGTGTGAAGACCAAAAGTGTAAACCATGTATTTTAGTTGTTGTAGAGTTTACTAGTGCAAGCCAAGCTATGTAGTTTTCACCAACTTTGTAGTGTATGTGTTGCAAATCCAGTGTCAACCCTCTGTGTTTCAATTTATACTAAGCTTAAGGTGATATTGTTTACTGAATTTTTCCATGGTAAACAAGTGATTCAGTTCATGCTGAGTTTCATAATATCTACTGAGTCACCAGTGCAAACCAAGTTCAAGACTACTTGGAAGTGATCAGTATGGACTAAACTTCTACATCTACCAAGTGCATGATGTTGTCAAGCATTAACAATGGATGCCAAGTATTAGAAACTCACCAAGTTAGTCTTCAAAACCTGAGTGTCTTTATGTGGTCTGACTTTGTAATAATTGTGCTAACTTGTATTATGGTTGACTTTGTAATTATGTAAATTGGATTGGTAATATATATTTAATGTATTGTATCATATCCATGCATGTATGGTGTGAAATGTAATAAAATACAATTAGAGAAGAACTACAAAAAGTGAATTACAAAGGCCATAGTAGTATAAGGAGCAACAGAGACATATCTATCATAGAAAGGTGATCAATACACTAAGGAATCTCATTCAGCAAACCTGCAAGTTGCAAATCAGAGATCTACTACTGCTTCATCCTAACAAGTGGACCAGTCAAATCCTTTAACAAGGTAGACCTAATAGTCTTTCATAAATCTCTTTACCAAGTGCATACTTCATTGTATATTTAGAAATCCTTTCACAAGGTGGACCTAGCAATCCTTATTGCCCTTAATAGGGTATATCATTAGAAGTGATCAATGTAAGCCTTAACAGGCCAACTTTATGCTGCAATACTAAATTTTGCAGGTATCATCGCCACCCCAATTTTACTTTCTATTTGGAAGGTTTTTGGGTCACCAAATCTTTGTGTCAAAAGTGTTATGCATGATTTCATATTTTTAGTCTCTTATGCATGCAATTTGATTAGATTATCTGTGATGAATTGAATGCTGATTGGAATTGAAATTGTTAAAGTTTTAGAAGTTACAAATTCACCCCTCCCCTCTTAGTAACTTAGAATAGTCTTGAATATTTCCAACAATATTTTTATAACACAAGTACATTAACTATGTCTAAGAAACATGTATTGCATTCTAAGACTAAGCATATATCTATTAAGTATCATGTTTTGAGAAAGAAGGAAACATAAAAGGAGATCAGATTGTAGATATCTTTGCAAAGCCTTTACCTAAAGATACATTTTAGTACTTCGGAGATATTCTTGAGGGTATGCCCCTACCTACTTTAGAGTAGATGATGTAGAGATTGCATCAGTCTAGTGGTACAAAGTACTATTATTTGATTGGACTGAATGCTGACACTTCCTGTATGGGGGAGTATTTATGATGAGAAGAGGCATTAAGGACTCTTGGTATTGGGTATTAAACAATGTCTTTAGACACTTGAGCTAGTTGAAAACTTGGAGTAGACAATTAACATAATGAGGCCTTTGTCATTGATGTTAATAAGGGAGAAGAGTGCATGAAAAAACATCCTCTAGTGTAATGGGGGAGAGACAATTGTACATATCTCCATTAGGGAGATTTAGAAAGATTGATGAATATCTCTATGGGGTAGATATATAGCATGAAGATATAGAGCAAAGTAGTGTTTTAGAGAATTTTAGATTTGATTGATGAAGAGGATTTGAAAAGATAAGAACAAAAACAACATTAGTAGAGTGTTGTTTGGTATTCTTGGAACTTAGATGTTTTTCATCTATGTTCTCATCAATGCCAAAGTGGGAGATTGTTAGCATGAATGATGATGATATTCCTTTGGAGGAGTATCCTAAGCATTAACATGTTATATTCGTGATTGTGTTTGTCTTTGATGTCAACATAGAAGTAATTTTGTGAAGACTACCATAATAGAAGACATAGATCATACTTGTACAGACAAATTTTTGATGTATAAGTGGAGCGTGGTTAAAGACATGTTCCACTGCATGTCTTGATGATGAGGTTAAATGCACAAAGTGTAAGTCAAAGATGTATTAAACTTATAAGTGATTTAGAGAGAGCAGTGCAGAGACAGAGTGCACAAACTAGTTTCTAATGATCCTATTATATCTTCTAGTAGAGATATAATTTGGTGATGCACAGTTAGCTAGTGATAGAAGATAGTCTAATGATGACATCAACAAGTACACAAGCCTAGTATCACACATGTAAAGTTTTGTATAGACTATGAGCCAACAATGCTATTGTAATTATGAATTAATTAATTATCTTATTATAATTAATTGGGAAAGCCTTAAAGCTAATTCAATGAATTATTTTGAAGATATGGTATAAAGGAAAGATGTTTTCCTTTTTAGTAAGTATGTGTGTTTTGCGAAGTGATCAAGGAAGAACAAACAAGAGCACAGTATTTGGTAAATGCAAGTAAGTGATCCAGGGATTATTGGATGTGAAGTTCATGGTCTAGTATTAAGATCAAAAGGAGCAGAAGTTTGATTGATAGGACAGAGAAAGAGGATGGAGCAGTGTTGAGCTATCATTTTGCACGATGCTTAATGACAGGAATCCCTTCAAACTCTTCTCTTGAAAAATTGATTTGGAATCAACTCCAAGGTTTCGGGTGATCTTGTGACCTACTAGAATCTACTCAGTTGAAGATAAATGTGCTTGTTCATGAGGAGGCCTTTGCTAGTTCAAACCAATTTTAGATAAGATGACCAATCTACTTGCTATTTCAAAATTAACCACAAAAGAGATATGTTTTTTGGTATTTTCTATTTTGTGATGAATGAAATATAATAGTGCAACTATATGAATTCCTAATTTAACGAAGGGGTTAGTAAAGTAAATATTAAAGATAGGGTAACAAGAAGTTTAATAAAATAACATGAAAGTAAAATCCTAATGGACATAAGCTATGAAAGCAAGGTATCTATGAGTTAAGCTTTTGAAAAGATTAGTCAATAACCAATGAAAATAAGAGCAACGCTTCCTCAATTCCACTAATTCAATTATCGATGGGAATTTAGTAACCATAAGATGTTTCAATTTTCATCAAATTGCAAGGCCACAAAAAGTGCACTCATGTGAGAAAAAAAGCTACGTCGGAACGATATGGTGATCTCTTCTCGAACTGAGTACGTCAAAAAAAATTGTAGACCTATAGCAAACACCAGAATTAAAAGATTGCGCAAACAAAACAATGCAATAAAAATATTGGCTCAATTACACTTCATGAATATACATTTACAAAATATAACACACTTAGGCAATAATCACTACACTCCAAATGTGAGTACCAACATCATATATTATTGCATCAAAATAATGGAGGCCTGAAATACATATTACATTCCTAAATTTATAAGAAATCATCTCCTCAATTTGTGTTGAGAGTGAGAGATATCTTTATGCAATCATATGCTTCTAAACTAATAAAAAAAATTATTTATGTACAAACTAACTATCAAACTGGTGCTTAGTAGGACTTCATCCATTTTATATCATTAAATGGATGCATGAGCCTTTACATGTCTTAAAACAAAGAAAATATGAGAGAATAAGAAAGAGAAAGCCATTAGATGATGTAGGAGTGTCTAGAGATGCCAAAAATAGAAGCTCCATCTTCACTAGGGGTCTATCAGAGTTAAACTACTGTCAAAATGCATTTTTGATGCATGGGAAGCTTAAATTTGGAACTAGCAGTTAATTGTTGGCGCACCTCTGAATTCTTCAAAATCTTCCATCACACCACTGAAAAAAGTGCACCAACATGATAGCACATCAGTGCACCTTGAATTCTTCAATATCTTCTTGAACATCATTGAAAATATGCACCTAGTGCAGCAGCGCACCAGCACATCTCAGAGAAATTTGTGCAAGGTGCTTAATTGACCAAAAATCAAAGTTTTCAATTTTGAAAATGGTTTCTAGGTTTTTCTCAAATGGGATTTTAGATCACTTTTGTGTATTTATTTTTCCCCTTTTTGATGATTTATACTCTTTTTATAGCCAAACACTTTCATACACTTGAACTCCTACTTCTTCTATCGAAAATCCCAAGGCACCCCTCTTGAATCTTGTATTGATAGTTGTATGAGATGAGAAACCTATTTTGGTTCATGTATCCAACCTCTATATCTTTGATCTTTTTCTTCTCTCCAACTACCCTATCCTTCTTGATGAGAGACCAAGTTATCTAGATTATCCAAAATGATCAAATGTTTGAAACTTTTCACAAGATTTTCTAGGTATTTTTAACTTACTTTTTCGGAGGTCTTATGCTCAAAATTTCAAGTTGAAACTTTCATCAGTCCCTAAAACTAGGCAACCAAAGGCTCGTTGTTTTAGGGACTGAAATTAAATTTTTAGTTCTTCTTTCCAACGATGTAAACAATTTTGAATTTCAAGGTCCAGGTTAGAAGTTATGACCCCGACAAGTTAAGGATGCCTTTTTACCTACACAAAGAAGAAAAAATAGTCTGAAGAGATGAAAATCAAACCTTAAAAAAACCCTAATTATGATAAAAAAAAATACTGAGAGTGCAAAAAAATTGAAAAAAACACAAAAACCTCATTTCACCCTTTGATAAGAAAAAATGAGTGCACGTGGTGCACCTCTGAGGTTTACCTTTTATTTAGCAAAGATTTTTAAAAATGGGTGTGCATCAACACACCTGATGGGGTGCATTGATGCACACCCTTTATTATGACTTGGTGCAACAAGATGTGAAAGCAAAGGTGTATAGTAATGTACCTATTTAGGTGTGCTAATGTGCACCTTAAACTGGTGTTATGCTTTTCAAGTTCTTTAATTTTTTGTTATGAAAAGGTGTACAATAGTGCACCTAATTAGGTGCACTACTACACACCTTTGGGTGATTTAATTTGTTTGTATGTGTTTTTCAAGTGTAGGAGGTGAGGCACAAAGATGTGCACCCTTTGAGGTGTACAACTGTGCACTTAAAAGAGGAAAATGCCTTCTGCTTTACTTTTTAGTGCACTAGTGCACCTAAGGAGGTGCACATTTTTCTTTGCAAAAGATGACTTTATCCCTCAAAATTTTGTTTCCAGAATCTGGGTTTTCAAGCATAGACCCAAATTTGACCAAAGAAATTAGGCAAAACCCTTAAAAAGACTTGGACCCTAGACTAGAGATTTGAAAAGCTAAAAAATAGAGTAGGGGGTCCCCATTTCTAAGCAAAACATGGTATGTGTTGTGCAACCACAACAAGCTGTAGTGCCTGCCCCTAGTCTACATTTTTCTAGTTACATTTATGATATCATTGCCAAACTCTTCTAGGCCAAGTTTTATGTTTGATAATTAGTAGCATTATCTTGAGATTATTAGATATTATTTTAGACTCAGTTGATATATGATGAGATTACTTGGTACTCTATACTTCATGTGTGCATGATGATTATTACAATGCTGTTAGATTATTGATGATATTTAGTTAGATGGATTATCCTATGTCTTTTCTGATGGATACTTACCCCATACTACATGTGTATGGTGTGCGTGTTTTTTTTCTTTATGTATGATGTTTATGATATGGTTAAAGAAGTGAGTCATAGTCACTTGCTAGTCGGGATCTACACGATGCACCACTTCCTGCCATTGCCTGTTTAGCTTAGTATATATTGTGTATATACATGTGTGGATTTTATGTAGGTTGCAAGTACCGAGTATTAAATTTTTTGAATTGCCAGGATAAGCGTACCCTATCGCATTATCTCAATGTTAAGAGAGGGGAGATAAATTCTTAAGTCCAAATCCTAAACCTTCGAGCCATTCGTCCTAATTAACAATTAGGACAAGTATCTGAGTCGTTTACCTTTCGAATGTGTCAGATGACATTAATTCGTGATTTTAAACCTTAGTTGAATTTTGTATGTGTTTAACTATGATGGGTTTTCGTATTTTTACTTTATGAGTTTTGGTGAATTTTCTGTTAATTAAGTCCAATTAAAAAGATTTAATTAATAAATTAATTTAATGGAAAATTATTTATCATGTTAATGTTTTATTTAATTAATTAAGATATTAATTATATAAAAGAGTCCTATTAAAAAAAAAAAGAATTAAATTTGAGAATAAATCTATAAGTTTAAATTTGAACATGATAATATTTAATTAATTTATATATATATATATATATATATATATATATATATATATATATATATTTGGAGTGCATTTTAAAATAAATGCTAAACAATAATATTATTAAAATTAATAGATAGTTATCAAAATTATTGTTCAAAAATAAATTTAGAAGTGGGAAAAGAAAATTAAATTATTAAAAGTTTTATGATTGCATAATATGTGCATGAGATTAAATGTAATAAATCAATTTAAAAGAGGTCAAGTAAAGATTAAATAAATAAATTTAATAGATTATTGTATGTGCATGGAAAAGATAAAAGAAAGATAAATGAAAGTTGATAAAGAGTTAAAAAGGTGTGAGCAAAGAGTTCTCTGAGGGGAATGCACAATTAGTGCCCCAATTTTAGGGAGAGAACTCCTTTATCACAATTGGGGGTTCATTTTTGGAGGGGGCTAGAAATTTTGGAGAAAAAGAAGGAAAATTTCAGAGAAGGAGAAAGTTCTGAAAGGGGAATTGTTTTCTACAGATTTCTGGAGCATAGTAAATTAGCATCAATGTCTAGGTAGACGCTTGTGAAAATTTGCATAATTCAAATACGTTCTGTAATTCCTGTCTTCTTCGTGTTTGCTAAATGATTGTTTGGATAATTCTGGTAAAGAATATATATCATGCTTGTGAATTCTGGATATTGGAGAATTATTCTGTACATGGAATTTTTTAATGGTTCAATATAATTTTCTCCCCAATAGATTGTAAATTGTGAAAACTTATCGAAAAGGGTAGAAATCTTATTGGAAAATCTTCTTAAATATATTGATAAGAAAATAAAGATTGGGTGCCAAGTATTTATTTTTCAGATTCAATTCTGAATTCTGGCAAAAAAAATAAAAAAATAAAAAATAAAAATATATATATATATATATGTATATGTATATATGTACATGTATACATATGTATATATATACATATATACATATGTATATATATACATGTATACATATGTATATATATACATGTATACATATGTATATATATACATATACATATACATATATATACATATATACATATACATATGTATACATATATATATATATATATATACATATGTATATATATGTATACATATGTATATATATATGTATATATATGTATATGTATATATGTATATATATACATATACATATATGTATATATATACATATATACATATACATATATATATATATATTCATTTAAAATTTATTTAATGAAAATCCAAATTCAACATTTTCTGAATTACTGAAAGAAAGTTTTTTTTAACAAAAAATTAAAAAAATAATAATAATTTATATATATCATTATATGGGGAGGGGTGGATTAAACCACCCCGTACCCTCCTGTCATGACTTGCGTGACCCCACGCACGACAGGTGACTACTGGTGCAGTCGTACCTGTTGATGCAGGCCGACTGCGACAACAGTCCTTGCGTCGCAGAGGGCCGTAGGCCTTATAAAAGGGCCGACATTTTTTTTGTAAAAAATTGCGATTTACGTTTTAAAAAGTTGCGGTTAGTTTGTAAAATAAATAAAGGGAAATGGTTTTGTTTATATATATAGTTTTATAAAAGTTGTTTATATATATATATATATATATATATATATATATATATATATAAATAAATAAATAAATAAATATGTTAATACACACACACACACACACACACATATATATATATATTCATTTAAAATTTATTTAATGAAAATCCAAATTCAGCATTTTCTAAATTACTGAAAGAAAGTTTTCTTTAAAAAAAAATTTTTTTTTTTAAAAATAATTTATATATATCATTATATGGGGAGGGGTGGATTAAACCACCCCGTACCCCCCTGTCATGACTTGTGTGACCCCACGCATGGCAGGTGACTATTGGCACAGTCGTACTTGCTGACGCAGGCCGACTGCGACAACAGTCCCTGCGTCGCAGAGGGCCGCAGGCCTTATAAAAGGGCTGACATTTTTTTTGTAAAAAAATGCGATTTACGTTTTAAAAAGTTGCGGTTAGTTTGTAAAATAAATAAAGGGAAATGGTTTTGTTTATATATATATAGTTTTATAAAAGTTGTTTATATATATATATATATATATATATATATATATATGTATGTATGTATGTATATGTATATATATAAATAAATAAATATGTTAATAATAATAATAACAAAAAAAAAAATCATTCTTTTTTTTAGTTTTGTTTAATAAACGATTTTAATATAGTTGTTATTTAAATTTAATTAATAAATATTAATTATTTAAAAATGAGAATAATAATGATAAATAAATAATAGTAAACTTGAAAAGCAATATAATAATATTCTTTTTAGAGAATTGACCATGGGGTAAATATCCGTTTATACTTAAGTTAATATTGGAAATTACTAAGGAAAACGATGAAAGTATTCCATCACTTGTTAGTAAACTCGAAAATGGAAACTGAAACCCCACATTCAACTTAAAATTGAAAACATGTGCTTGTACCTTGTTTTCTCCTTATACTTTATATGTTTGGGATTTTTGGGGTTGACTAGAGTGTTGACCAGTTATAGGCGTCTACCAGAGGCTTGGGGGTTTTTGTGAGTGTGGTATCATGTTGACCCGATCTTGATCATTATTGCTCAACCATGCATGTGATGGTATGTTTATGATGAGTATATTTGTTTTGTTGAGTATTATGTTTCAGTGTCTTGGTGAAATAGCGGAATGTATGCTATGAGATACCTGAATAACCATTATGAGTCATTGATCAGTATTGTTGGATTATTGCCAGTTGCTTGTTGAGAGCCGATGAATACTTTGATTTATCTTGTTGCTTTCCAGTTGCTCGTAGAGAACTGATGTGATTACTATGATTATCTTTCTGATGCGTTCCAGTCACTTGTATAGGACTAAGGTGATTTTTCTATGATTATGTGATTTGTGATTTCATGAGCTTAGGGTAGGTTAACTTTATGCAGTTTCGGGAAGTGGCTTGCAATGGGGGCTGGGGACCCTAAGTGGTCCTGGGGGTAACCCATTGTAAGTTGTTTAATAAGTGATAACTTTGCACTTAATACTAACTTAAATGAACCTAATAAGAGATAATTGTATGTTCTCGCCCATGCCATGAGTGCTATTACAGACTAGGATGGGAGGAGAGAGAATGCTTGGTTATGACCTTGAATTCCGTTTTATGCCTTGTCAGTGCAAGAGGATACTTGTGGCCGCAGGGATCGCTAGGGACCCGAGAGTCCTAAGGGACTGTTCGGGTAACTTCGAATGTGATTTGTGTGATGACACTTTCCCTCTTACATAGTAGATACCTACGTGTCTTTTTCGTGGCTCTAGGTTTAGATGTCGATCTATTTTAGGAACCTTTGAGTTAGCATACTTATAGGATTTCCTGGACTTAGAGAGTATTTATGTTATATGTTTTGTTACCCTATTTGGGACTTGAGACTATCTCCTCAGCACGGTGGTAGTGGACCATTTAGGTTCCACGTGGTCGGGTGGTAGTGCTTTTTACTCTTACCATTGAGATCCGTCCGAGACACCGTGGCTGGAGTATTACTGTTGGCATATACCTTCATTCTGTTCATGGATCATTATGATAGATGGTTATATTATATGTTGAATGTAGTATCATTTTATGATGGATGTATATCTCTTGATGTATGGATTTATTATGTATGATGAATGGTTTCATTTATTTATTGCACGTGTATCATGGATCCGAAGAGGATGATGTATATTTATCTTGTTTATGTATATTCTTTTAAGCCTTTCATACCTTGTGACATGTACAGTGGATGAATGAGCATTCTGAATTAATTTGCCAAGAGGCATTCGAAATAATTGTATATTTTACGAACATTGGACTTTTCATTATTCCTTCATATGGATGTATTAAATGATGGACTTAGTTTTAGATTAGATTTTACATGTGATTCAACGTCATGGGATCTTTAAGGAATGCAACATGTTATGTATGTTATTGCTTTCGCTACTTTGTGTTTGATGTGTATGTTATACTTTCTTTTAAAAAAAAAATGCTATCAAACTTAGTCAAACTTTAGGTTATTTCTTTTGGATCCCTTGGTAGGGCGTTACAAAAGTAATATAATACAATTCTATTATTCTGCAAAGAATAATATAGAGATCATTTGGATAGTGGGTTCATTGGTCTTGCCCCTGAAGCTGTTTGGACAATGGGCCCATCTACCTTCCACAACTTCGAACAAGGATTTAAAGTCTGCTAACAAGGATTGATAAGTACTAAATTTTGTTATAGACTCCTAACAGGGTCCATCCTCTAACAAGGAATATTTATATTAGTACATCATCTTGTGGGTACCATCCCTACTAGGGTTTTCCCTCTAATCAAGGGTTTCCCTGGTTAACATATTTGATGTTATTGTGCATGGGTATCTTGTTGTGGTTTATGATTACATTTCTCACATGGTTAAATTTTATTAAGTTTGATATTTATGATAATATTTGGATAACCGATTCACTCCCCCTAGTTATATTGGTGAGCTATACATTCTAACACATAATTTGAATATGCATTATTAATGAAAGATCAATGGAGAAAGACAACCCATAACCAAACTATAAATGCAACCTATAAGTATAGACCTCTTATAACACTACACAACTTATAGACCCAACAAGTCATCATACATATCTAGACCAAACATTGATAATCACACCATCATGAGACCAATTTGAAATATGAGTTGAGTACACAATGACATCAAATCCAAATCTCTAAAATATACAATGTCATAAACTCACAATGTTACCATATTCAATATATATCATAAATGATTCAGATCTATATATCACCAAATAAATTATGCCAAACCTACACTAAATTTGAACCAATGTATAGAGCTCTCTAAGAGCTTTCTATTGGCTACTTGAAATCCAAAATTTGACTCTATATGCCAGAGTTATGCACAAATTTATGCTCTAAATAAATAACACCTAATTTTCAATCTCTTAAAACCTGACAAAAATTCAAAATCACATAATCAAATGTGCACCAAGTTGTAGTGTTGTGAATTAGCTTTCCAATGACTATAAGAAGTTTGAAACCTGATATCTTGAGAGCAAGTTATGACCATTTTACCAAGATAGTATTTTTACCATTTTTGCAATAAAAAAAATTCTGACGGGATTAAATTTGACAGTCATCACATGCTGAAACGGAAAACCTTTTGCATTTTCTGTCAACATGGCCAAACTAGGGTATATTATATATCAAAATCTATGGAAAGAGCAACTTGGATCCAATGGTGAGGCCTATTATTGCCCAGGAGGTCATTTCTGCAAGCCAGCACCCCCCCCCCCCCCCCCCCAAATAAAAACCCTCATTTAAATGAAATATCCAAAAAAATGTTTTGACCAACAATTTTATATGCCCAAAATCTGCCAACCCATCATAACAAAAAATCCAAATCCCTTAGATCTTGAATAAATAATTTACAAAACCATATATCTTTCTCTTTCTTTTATCCTCTTATGCATTCTCATGGATTCAATCTAGGGTTACAACAATAAAATCATAACTCTAACACCACTTGTAAGGAAAATTATAGTGAAAAAATATAACCATTTCCACATAATCCATAATAGAACTGAAACAAACATGTAATTAAAATCCACATGCAAGAGAATAGACAACATACCCACAAAAATGTGACACAAGATATACCCTGGGAAACCCTCATTAATGGAAAAAAAATCCAACCTCCAAAAGCATCATTCACTGTATTATACATCAAAAAACATCATTGCAATAGAGCCATGGAAGTGTTCAAAGTCATAGCCACAACTAATAAATCTATGTAAATAAACATGAATCCACACATCCCATGCCATACTTCCAACATTCACCAATGCTCCCTTGGCTAACTTGTCAAGCCTTGCCTTGCTTGACTTTCCTTTTTCCCCTTTTCCCTTTTATGTTTCTTGTCTTGTCTCTACAACTACCCTTGTGGTTGCTTATATAGTAGCAAGTCCCACAAAATCACCAAATGTTATTATATAAACTATGTGCTACCTAACCCATTAATCCCACATTTATTTCTTTTCCCTAATATTAAATAATTATATCAAATATTATCACAATGTTAGAATACAACTCACCAAGTATATCCTATGAGAATCTTTACATGTTGTACGTCCATCTAGATACTCCTAGGTGCAACACTACATAATAAAATAAAAGAATACAATATATCAATATTATGAAATGTGTACAACACACATAATCTCAACAATATTGTGGAACTAAGAGAACATGTGGTGTTCTACAAGGCCAAGTATCACACATTTTTTTCTTTGGATAGGATAGAGCATTTTTGACAAGCCACAATGACAAGAACAAGGATAGAGTCTAGGAAGAGAATTAATATGAGGATGGGGTCCTTATAGAGGATATTGCAATCATCAAATAATACATATATCTGGGCAACAAAAATCAATGGGGGTTTAGTGCAGATGCAGGAGGCAGAGAGCTCAGGGAGAGAGGATTCCTTAGAGGGGGTTTAGGAAGGAGAAGAGGAGGCAATAATAGGGATCACCTTAGTTTAGAAAAAAGTAGGCTACAATAATAGAAAGGAAAAATCACTAATATTTGAGGATTTGGATCCTACAACCACCAATGCTAGATCCAACACAGGTTGCCCAAGGACCAGATCCAACAATCATGATAGATGTACAACCAAATCCTACAAATGCCAACCAACTAGTCCAAAGAGAGAGAAATGGGAAGTGATATACTACATTTAGGGGATGCACTTTTATACATGATATATCTTTTATGAAATATGATGTATTGTATTTTTTTGAGGGCACGTGATCCATTATGTTGTATCATCTTGACACTTACTTCATTCATGGACTTTTGATAGACATCACTGGACATTTATTTTTTCATAGGGTTGGGATGTAGTCTTTGATTTTTTGTGGGACATTTATATATAGATGAGTTGATTGAGTGGGATCATGTGACTCATATTTTTATTATGATTATGATGTAGCTATGTATGTATTTATGATGAGATATTGTCATGTGTGATTGCAAGATGTGATGATTTTATATGATTATTAGAGATTTGAACATCTTCTTGTAGGATGTGATGCAGGTATGACTCTTATGTGAGTCATGCAATATGCGATGTGTTTATATGCAACTTTAATTTATTTTCTCTCTATGTATGTGATACAATATGTATGATTTATGGTGCAATGTATGCATATGGTGATGCAAATGACATGGATTATGTTTACACAATGTATGATGTGATATATGTGACATTGACATCTTATGAGATGCATTATGCTTTATTTCTACATGATTATGTATGCTACTATATTGGATGCATTTGGTGATGATATATTGTGATATGATTTATGTGATGATGTTATATATGATGCAAGAATATTTATTGTGAAATGCTTATGCATTTATTTGTATGTATGCAAAATGTTTTCGAATGTTCTTGGTTAAATTAGTATATAGCTAAAATAGATCATGCAACCTAATGAAAATAAAAAATAAATGTAGATTAAATGCAAATGAATGATATGAATGTAACGAATTACAATTAATGAAATGGATGCAACTTAATGGAATTTAACATATAAATGTAATGAAATTAAAATGATATGTAATTAATGAGCTTCAATATATATTCAACCTAATACAAATGCTACATAACTATATGCAATTAATAAATTGAAGTTACCTAAATACAATTAAGAAATGAATACAACTAAATGTAATTGATATGAAACTAAATACACGTAACAAATGAATACAACTAAAATCAAATGAATGATGTGGCATATCATTGACTAGTAGAGATTACTTTAGTGGTGAATCTTTGCCATTTGGCAATCCTATCTCATGGGTTGATTGTCACTTGGTGAATTGTGCATGTAACATAGGTCAACCATACCACTAGATATTTATATTATTTGGGTCCAATGCCCGTGGTAGTCACCCATTAGTTATCACATGATTGGTTATAAATCTCGGTCCAATCACCAATGTAATATAAATTTTAGATACATTTATTTTAAAATTTTTGAAATCCTTTGCATGTTGTTTCTTATTGGAAAATGTTCTTTCACCATTACTAAAATGAATTAATTTTCCCTTGGGTTGGGTTTCACCTACCATTTTCTCGACATGCATCGACCACTAGCCCCATTTAGCCAATTGTTTCCTATTGTGGGCTTCTGTACAAAGGTTCATTTCACCTACATTTTACATTACCACTTGTTAATCTTGCAAAATTTGCCAACCTAGATTGGAATAGAAGATATTACTATTCTACACAATTCTCTCTTTTATGGTCTAGAGACTGACATTTCTTATTGCTACCAAAGTTTCAGAAGTGCTAAGTGCATTGCCCATTGACTTGTGGCTAGTGGTTTTTATAAAAGATAAGTGATTTTTAATTTATTTTTTATGTGGTACTGGTACTAGTTATTTTTTACTGTCCAGTGTCTATTGGTGACTAGACATCACAATGCTAAGATAGGTTTACAAATTTTATTGGGTAGTACCATAGATTGTAGTATCATAGCGGTAGTACCCTTTTGTGAGAATGAATCATATTGTTATTATATGTAATCTAAGTAGTCTACTATCACAATCTTTGACTCATCACTCTTTGAGTCTTCTTTTCAACAACTAAGTTGATTTATTTTTTGTAGCCTTTATCAATTTTCAATATCAAACAAGAGGGGTAACAAGGGTTTTGGTAGGATCCCTAAAAGCCAAGAGAGGCCACCATTACCAAAATGTAGAACCATATCCATATATTTTGGTGGTGGAAATTTTGGTGACCTACAAGATTCACAAATTAGATCTCCGATGCTTATTGGAAAAGGAGATTCATCACAAGTTGGAGACCATATTGAAGAAGTTCAAGTTGGTGAACCTAATATCTCTGTCGAGGATGAACTTGAAAATGATTTGGAGGTACTTCCCTTGAGTAGGGAGTCACAAACTAATATTATAGACTTGGAGTCAATTCTAGACTAGTCGGGTGAGAAAACCAAAAGTGATTCTATAAATCATATTCATGCACAAAAGGGGAAAAGGAAATAGGAATGAAAAAAAGATCAATCTCGTTGGAATCTATCCAAAAAAAATTTTCAATTAGAATGGGTGGAAAAGTACTGGTTCATTAAACTAGTGGCCAATCCAATTGATGGTGGGGCTCCTATAGAATGTAAGTGTAAGATTTGTATAGAGATAACAAAGAACGAGAAGGGGTTGCAACTTAAACTTGATACCATAGAAAATCATTTTGGTAAAGTTTACAAAAAGGAAACTATAGATGGAGTTAAAAAATTTGTGCTATCTTGGAAAAAAGGACAACTATTTGCATATTAGGAATGCTGAAATATACAAGTTACACAAGCAATTACAAGATAAGTATTATGCAGTAAAAGGTTCCATTGAAGATTTCATTGGAAAAGAAATGGAAGTGAAAAATATGGGAAAAGTTGTTCAATTAAGTGTGGTCTTTTATATTTTGAGTAGAAGGCATCCGATAATAGACTATCCTTCAATTACTAGTTTATTTCACTTTTCTAAAGTTCAAATCTATCTGAATAGTCACTGTCTAGTAAACAATGGGTGGGAATGGGCTAGTTGTCTTGCACAGGTTGAAAAAGAAGACATGAAGGAAAAAATAAAACACTCAAATCTCATTGTATTGTCTCTAGATGAAGTTACAACAATTGATAATACTTCCTGGGTGTGCATACATGTTTATACTGTAAATGGTCTTTGTTGTCAACCCTTTCTACTATCTATTGCTAAATTGAATTGTAGTGCGAAAACCAAAAATTTATATGATTTATTAAAGAGTACTCTAATTGATTATGGACGTATGGATAACATGGAGATTGCCAAAAAGTTTGTGTGTGTTGGATCAGATGGAGCTTCAGTTATGCAAGGTCATAAAGGTGGTCTTTACAAAAAGATCAAGAATGATTTGGCACCCTATGCTATTTCCATTCATTGCATGGCCCATCGAATGAATCTAGCTTTTGGAATTGTCAGTGATTTTCATTGTGTAAGTAAAGTGAAATCTTTAATCAAAGAGATTTACCAATACTCTTGTCAAAGTCCAAAATGAGTTTGAGAATTTCAACACTTTTCTCAAGGATTTACTAATGGTAGCAAGCTTCTAAAAGAGAATGATACTAGATGGATCTCTTTAGATGGACCAACACATAGAGTATTCTTTGAATATCCATCATTGCTTAGACTAATCCACTCTGTGTGAGACAGATTCCCTCAGCTATATTCAAGTCTAACTAATGTTAAGATACAATTAACTTTAGCAGCTATTCTCCCCATGCTACAAGACATGAGAAATATTATGAAAAAAGGTTGAAGAAAGAGCTATGTACATTGAAAAATATTATAAGTTGCATAAAATGACATGTAATAGCCTGGATACTTTATATCAATTATAACTATTAGGTGAATCAAAGTTTGCTGAGTGGATAGAAATCATAGATTTGAACAATACTGGGAACTTTTTACATATTGGTAAAAATGATGAGGTATGTGCCAAGGTACGTGGAATTGACATACCAATGTAGTACTATACCTACGTCAACCTTGACTCCAACCTCAATCTTTTACGTGTTACAAGTGAAGACTTCAAGAAGATCAAAGACTCTATGCTTGTCTCTGTCAAGTGAGTTTTCTACAATCTTTCATCATAAATTAGATTCAAATTCCCTCTAGAGGAACTTCTTGAAGAAATGTCTATTATTTTTCCTCAATATTGGTCTCTAAACTATCCAAGTGATTTTTGAAGAAGGATGAAGACTTTGATTCAACATTTTTGCAAGCTTAAAGTAATCAATAGGGTAATGAAATTTTAAACGAATCTCAATTGAGAGATCAATCATATTCTCTTGCAAACATAATGAGGGAACCATATGATCTTATGGAGAATCTATTTCTATTTGTTCAAAATTGTGATAGACAAAAAAGGTCATTACAGAGGCATCTAAGTGGTTGTTTATTCCTTAGTTTGCCAAATCCCTGTCACTGGACCTCTGTACTTTATTCAAAATTTATATTTTAAGGAATTGGTGAAGATACTTCTTTTACCCTTAACATTTTTTTTATATTTTCAAAGACAACTCTGAGATTGCTATCTAAAACAAGCCATTCAAACAAACTATCATTGTTCTTCATTAGTTTCTTCCAATTTTCTTGTTTGATAAGCTTAACCATTTTTATTATAGTATCCTTGACATGATGGCCTTTAGAAGATGTTTTTATATTTTGTGCAATTATATTCTCCATCTTTTATTCATTTTAAAAATCTCTATTTCACTCTTTTTTTGTATTTTTGCTAGTTGCCCTTGCTAATTAGTTTCTCTCTTCCTCTCATCCTCAAATTTCATCTTCAAATCTTGGATTGTCTTTGCAGTAGTTACCTCTTTTTTCTTCTCATCCCCGAGTTCCCTTATCAAATCATGGATTGTCTTCATAGTGGACTCCACCTTTTTCTTTGCATTGTCCAATTCCTTCTTCAAATCATGGAGTGTTTGAGTAGACTCCTCTTTCTTCGCATTCTACAATTCCTTCTTCAAATCAAAGATTTTCTTTGTAGTTGACTCCTCATTTTTCTTCACATTCTCCAATTCCTTCTTCATATGGTTGATTGTGTTACTATTTGTAGTTGCACTAGACTTCATTTTCTTTGCATTCTCCAATTCCTTCTTCAAATCAAGGATTGTCTTTGCAATTGACTCTTCTTTTTTCTTCATATTCTCTAATTGCTTCTTCAGATTATGGATTGTTTTTGCACTAGACTCCTCTTTTTTCTTCTCATTCCCCAATTCCTTTTGCAAATTATCAATTATCCTTGCCTTAGACTCCTCTTTTTTTCTTTTCATTCTCCAGTGCTATCTGTAAATGATGGGTTGTATTTTTAGTATAAAATTGATTTTTCCTTTCATTCTCCAATTCAATCTTCAAATTATTATTTTCCTTGACAATAGCATCCAAGTCAATTTTCAATTTATTGTAGACCTATGCATTACTCTCTATAGACTTGAACAACTATGTAGCAAAGGCTTTTTCATGTTGAATTCATTTTTTGCACTCACCCAATTGTTTAGTTAAAATTTTCAATGTTCATTCATCTTTTCTTGCTAGACAATTGCCTTTGTACAGGAAGAATTCTTTATCCTATTTTGCAATTATTTGAACCTATTGTCTGCTACTTTCTCCTTGGCCTTCAAATTATCGAGGTTTGCTTGTAACTTTTCTATTTTCTTTGTAAGTCTTTTTTTTTCCCTCTCTGCTTTTAGAAATGTAGAGTAGACCATTTTGTTGCTCTCTTTTGATATATTAATTTTGTCAATATTCTTCACTTTTGAGAAATCCATTTAAAGACAAGTAACTTATACATCATTATGATTTATTACATTTTTCGGTAGATTATTGTCTCTAGCCAAGGGCATAAGATCCATAAGTTCATGATTTTGATGTTTGGATCATATGTTGAAAATATACTGTTAATAGATCCCCAACATTCAACAACTACATCACTTTTCAAAGTCTTCATAATATGCCTATTTCTTTTGCTTGTCTAATCAAACTTTGATACAAACTCCTTTAAACTAAATCTGGGTTTGTTGACATAATTGAGTGTTTGAAAGGTCAATTATTAGTTGTATTATTATATGCTCCTCCAACTCTAGTTAAATTTACTTCACCTACAATTGTATTTTGAGGATTGTCAATATATTGAAGACGACTCATTCCAAATCCTGGCATTTTAGGACTATTTTCAGGGTTTTTTTATAGAAGTTACTAGTGCATACATTGGTGAAGTAATTGTTGACATTTCTTGCATTGTAATTGTCATAACTTTTTTATTTTTTCTACAAGGTTCATCAATGCTAGTGCCAGTGTCAGTGCCAGTGGGATCAACTATAACTAGATTTGAAGATTTAACAAATATTGTGTTGGGATGATCTTTAAAAGAAGAAGTATAATGTTTTTTTCCCTTTTTAGATAAATCATCTTTAATCTCATTGGAGAGTCATTTGATTGGTTTACTTCCACTTTTGGGAGGGTCTAATATTGGAATTGGATTCCAAATCCCTTTATCACTTGCATCAATGGGCCCTATACATGTATAACCCATTTTTCATATCATAGTTGCCCCTTTATTATATATTTTTTTTAATAGAATCACTCATTTGAAGATTAAAAATATGCCTGCCCCTGGTTAACTCAAAATCCTAAATACCTTGAAGGTCTCCATCAGACTCAAGGTCTTTCTATCTTTGACTATCACTGTCACTGCAACATCAAAATTTACATAGTACAATTGGATGCTCTTTATTCAATAATTGTTGAAAAGTTCATCCTCCTCAATTTTCTCAAAACTTTTTGAGGTCTTTGGTTCACCCAAATTTTGCTTCATGTTCCAAAAATTAGTCATCTTGGTTTGACACCATAATTTAGATTTGCATGCCTCTTTAATTGCTTTTAGCATAGAACTCTTAGAAGGTTGAGATGCTTTCTTGTAGAAATTTAAGTATGTTAGAGGCTTTGATTTGTGTGACTCTGATATGTGCAATGTCGTAATTTGGGATGACAATTCTTGTATTGAAATATTATTCTCTATTGGATGTTTCTCCATCTCTTTCTTAACCTCATCCCATGAATCCATGTTTTTAAACTTTTCTATCAATGGCATCTCTTGATGTTGATATTTTCTTGTAGAGTTTCCATTGGCAATAAGTCTTGTTTTTATTATGTTTAGTGGATCATAATTCTAGTGGTTGAGAAAATCAAAGCCAAAAAAATTTGCCAATTCATTTGCCACTTTGAAAGCCTTTCTCTCAAATGTCAGGCCTCCAATTGTGAAGGACAAGGAAGGAAATGTCATTTTCTTTTGTTGTCCAGTGAAAATTCCATCTTTGCTCTCCATCTTCCATACATATTTTAGTGCAAAAACCCTTTCTATAACATGCATTGGAATTTTGCATGGTTCAACCATTGAACTATAAAATCTTAACATAGTGTAGTCTTTCATGAAGAACTAGTCAGCCAATTGAATTTGACTTCCCAACTTAATGCAATCTTTACAAGACATAGGCAAGCTAGGTATAAAAGTGCCTATTTTTTTTGTAAATAGGTGCCAAAAAGAAGTCTACAAAATTGTTGTAGTTATTATTGTTAGTATAAATCCTTATCTTGTGTATCCACACATATATTGGACTTGGAGTCTCTAATTTCTTCTGGGTTTTCTCATCAAACTTATAGACCTCAATATTAAGCTTGTTGTTCTCTATCTCAAATATTGGGTGATGATTTGCTAAAAGAAGGTAGCACAAGTAACTTGTGAATCTAAATGTCTTCAACTTGCCTATAGTTTTACTTTGTTTAATCATTAGTAATTGTTCTTGCATAGATTCAACAATGTGCTGGAAAAAATTATATCATTACTTCTACCTTCCCAATTGATTGACCTTGACAATGGATATTATAAATCATTTCAAGAATAGTGGCCCCCACTTCCTTGTTACTATCCAATCATAGACAAAATGTTAACAAAGAAATATTATTTTGAATCCATGGCACAAATATATAATATTGATAAGGAGGCTTATGGTCTATGTCCAGTGTAACAATAACACTAGTATGATTAGTAGACAACTCTGAGTTTATTAAACCCTTAATATGTGAATCTTGAAAAAATCTATCTAGTTTGTCATAAGCCTATGCTAGTTTATCCAAGTTAATGCACTCGTTAAAGCTTTCTGGTTTAAAACCTAGCCCTAGGTTTAACAGAGTTAAAAATTCACTCACTTATGGATAAAATTTCCTCCTCAATGTTTTGGTTTACAATTGCCTTTCTATTTTCATCATAATTTTGAGTGCATAGCATTACAATTTCATGGCAAGGGAATACCTTGGGTACAACAAGGTTTGCTAATCCACTAACTAAAGTGGCTAGTTTATTTGTATGTGCACAAATACTTTTGTTATATATATAATAATTTCTCCCCTTTTGTGGATCTTTCCACTTATTAAAGAATGAATTTCTAATTCCCATTATTCCAAAACTTCATGCATATTAGGATAAAAAAAATATCATGACATTCATCCGTGAAACCTGGGGTATGTAGCAATTTCTCGAGTTCTATAACATCTTTCTTTTCCTTTTATACTTGCATTCATACTAGAGGTTTTTGACTTTGTTTTCCCCATGCCCACTACTAGTTATTACACAAAATTCTTCTTCAATCCCTATTTTAAAAAATTGTAAAGTGTAAACCTAAGAAAGTAAGAATCAAGATTTCTATTGCTGCAAATTGCACTACAAATTTTTTAAAAATTTAAATACCTGAAATCAAGAATCGAGATTCAATAATACTGGTGCTAGTAGATACTTAGGTAATTGGTGTCTTATGATACTCAAGTTTCACACTTTTAGTCTTCAGAACACAAAATAGAATCTAGTCAGTCTTTGAAAAGTTAAAATTAAAAAAACCCTATAGTCTTGGACTCTCGACTTTGAGAACTCTGAACTTCATACTCTAAAAATAAGAAAGGTTAATAGCTAAAAGTTAAAATGTAAGTATTAAGTAATTAATGGTTTTAAGTACTTTACTAATACTATGTACAGTGTACATGTAAACAACATCAAGACTCAATAATGTACATAATTATAATAATAAAAAGTAAAAATTAATTACATTACTATATATTTAAAATTTGAATTTTGTTCATTTAAAATAAATTAAATAATAAAAATTAAAACTAATAATCAATATGATTTTCAGGTCAATTTGTGAAATGTTATCATTGTTGTCAAGAGTCATTCGGAATCGTGACACTTGACAAGAACACGTGTCCCACATGTCACGATTTCAAATTTTCTTGACAATAGTGATAGCATTCCCAAAATTTACTTGAAATTTATCTCAGGCTATTGATCTGTCTTTAACTTAATGATCAGGACTAACTAATAACTGTTTTAAAGGCTAAACATAATTATTATTAACTGAGTCCTAACACTTAATCGAGCTTTGCGATGATTGGACACATGTCACAATTCTAGATGAATTTAGGCACATGGGAAAACATTCCACAAATTGGTCTAAAATTCATCTTGGATCGTCGATCTTTCTTTTAATCAATAGTCAGGACTTAGACATAAGTTATAATAATACGAGATTATCTTGGACTACACATGTCCTAATGTTGGGTAGTGGAATGTTCTCACAGACACGTGTCATGATTCCAGATGTTTTTTGACAACAACTATAACATTCCCAAAATTTACCCAAAATTCATCTCGAGCCATCAGGAGTTCAGACTCAGACATAAGTATAACTTATAAGAAATAATCTTCAATTGTACGTGTGTCAATTTTAGGTAGAAATAGAATTCAACTTAAATCTTTTTTAATTTGGCCTGAAATAGAGCCGCAGTAATTGATCTATCGTTCATTGAATGGTCTAGATCAAATCTTGAATTGTTAAACCTTTTGCATAACTAATATTAATTATTTAAATTATAATTTATCTTAGTTTTGCACAATGCAAATTAAAAATTAAATCACAAAGTGTAGTAACCGGTTGTAAACATACAAATTATTTGAAGTTCTTGACAATTTACAAAATTCATGATTTGGATGAATAAAATTTAACATGTCTTGTAATCAATTATCATTCATCGATCATTGATTTCTTGATAATGATAACTTGATTTAATAATCGTAGCATTTTTACTTAATTAAAATTAATTTAGATTATAATCAATATTTGCTAAATTGCTTCAGCTTGATAATGATAAGTGATAATTTAATTTAATTTTAAATAACCATGGCATTTTTTATTTAATTCAAAATATGATAAAAAGTTAAAAATATTATGGTAATCATGATATTTAAATAAATTTACATTTCAAAATAGGAAGAAATGAATCAATTAATTAATATTTTATATTTTATATGAACATTTATATAGGTGTCATAATTTGGAATTTTTATTTTACAATCAAATTTAAATATTATTTATACAATTAAAATTGCATGATCATTGATCAAGGATTCAAGATTCATGATTCATGAATCATGATGGGACATGTATCATAAGTTTAACTTTATTAAACTATTTATTTATTTATTTAATATTTTAAAATAAATGAATAATAGTTAAAACTATTATAACTAATAACTATTAACTTGAATGGCCCTGGCCCCTGCACTCATATATTATCTAATTTTATAGGTTTTAAAATTTAAAGGACATACATATACATATTATAAACTTTTATTGGATAATTTTTAATTGAATAATTTTTAACTATAAATCATTAATCAAATATGAAACCATAAAGGGATTGTTGAAACCCCTTTTTTTGTTTTTAACTTTATAACTATTAAAAATTAATATTTTTTATAATAGAGTCATGGACTAACATTTGAATAGTGCATTAAGAAGCCAAAAATAGAGTTGTAGACTAATAGGAATAATGATTTGAGAAGCCAAAAACTATTGGTTTCATTGATAATATTTGAGAGTGTACAATGTACATACTACTAATTTATAGTATAGATATTCAAAATAGTTGATTAAATCAGCCTGATTTTACTATTTCATAATTTACATTAAAAAGAAAGGCCCAATCTAAAGAGAAACAAATACCTTATAAATATTTTATTTCCCAAAGGGCATGGGTCAAGGAAACATGATTCAACACTAGGGAACCAGGGAACAGGGAGCATCAATAGGCTGAGGGGCTAAGGGCTTGAAGACTTCAATTAGAAAGGTCTTTAAGCCCCTCTATGAGGAATCTCTTGGAGATGATAATGGCGTTGAACTCATGTAGCGATGTGAAGTCAATCTCACTGACATCATCCAAAAACAACCACTTCTGTACAAAATCTCTCCCGAGCCACACCCACTTTCGATGGTGAATCAATTGTCATTCATTCATGCCAATCAGGAAGGGATACTTCTATGCAATGCACCCTATGCCTTTCTCCCAACACTTGTCTGTTACATCTGCAAAAAGGATGCCAATGCTTGACCTCAGTACTTGCTCAAATGATACAAGAATTTTGATATCATCTTCTAAAAAAGTTTCCTTAAAAATGTTACACAAAAGCATCAAAATGTTTACTTGATTGCCTCCAAGGTTGAGTAGAGACACAAGGAAGTGGGAGGTAATATCTATGGACCCATGATACCTCTTATTGTTTCTTAATAATTCACAGTCGAGGACCATGAACAAAGCATGGTGGATAAAAGGACCTTGGGCATCTTCCTTGCAAACTATGGCTAAGACATCCTCATATATCATGCCAAAAAAGGGCTTTTGCAGACCCACTATGGTGCATTTCAAGTGAATTGGTGTAGCCATGACAATTACAACCCTGATCTTTAAGATTCTAAGAAACTCTACAAACTAAGAAGCTTTGCAAAGAAAATTGAGATTCGAGAATTTGAGAAATTATAATGAAAGAGGAATTGAAGAGGCTATGCAATGGTAGTTGCATTAAATTGTTCGGCATTCATGATCTTTCATAGCTTTTTTTTAGTATTCCTATTAATTTTCAAGTGTGTGAAATGTACTTGCATTAATGTCAAACAGTCAAAGTGCCTACCAAGGTGGCTGTAAATGGAATGTATTAATTGTAACTATCAATACCACATTTATGATTTTAATCTTAATGTGATGTTCACCACATTCTAGTTAATCATTTCTATGCAAAGCTTTCCATGTTTCTCCATTCTAGAGAATTTCATGCAACTCTAGGTCTTTTCAAGAAACTAGTCCCAAAATGCATCTTCTGTTGTAGATATCTAAATAATCAATGATTGATAAAACTATTGTATTAACAATACAAAATTGATGGTAGCCAACTTGGTAATGGTGACATTGACATAATGACATTATAAATAATACGCCTAAGATAGTACACATGTTGAATTGACTATTCAATAGTCAGTATAGTCACTAGCCAAAACATTTGTAAATTCCCTTTTAGATTAAATAATTTTTCAATTTACCACTAAAGATTAGTCAAGACCATTATTATTCATTTTCCTACAAAACAAGTAATTCACCTTTGACATTACAATCTCATTTTTGGAAAGGAAAAATATAGCCATCATTTATTTATCTGTCAACAAGAAAAATCTTTAATTCGCCAAATTTAAAATGATTTTTGTTAGGGCAAGAAAAAAAATCACCAACATATAATATTTTATTTCTCTACATGGAACAAAAAAATATCCTCAACATTAAAATTTTCTTGCCCATTAAATGTTGGATTTGCCAACATTTTAGAAATTTTTTTGGGGAGGGGTTTCTTAAAGTTATTCTTGTGGACTAGTTGTATTGTCATTTTGGAGTAACACATGTGGGGAAAATCATTTGCACAACTTTAAGCATTGGGATTAAGAAATCAGGGATTTGTGATGAATAGTGGGTAGGCTTTCCTTTTAAATTGAACCCTTCGGTATGTGATTATGTGATGAGTAGGATCTAAAACTTAATTTTTATTTCTTGGGATTGTAGAATTCTATATAGGGTTTTTATTTTAGAACTGATTTGATTTTTCAATGTTGGATAAGATTTTAGGTTACCTAATTCTTTTGGACCTTTTGGGATTTCAAGAGGATTTCTTGTATGGGGTGTGTGATCCTTTGACACTTGAGTGCAGGGTACCATGGGATGGAGTACCACCATGTATTTGAGCACTTAATTTATGTCAAAATATTAAGGACCTACCAAGGTTACTGATAATATCAAGGTCTTATCATTGATATTTCATAGGATTGACCCCAAATAGACACACAAGGATTGCCAAATTCATACATGAGTCCATAAGGATTCATAGTGGAACTAATGCTAGGGAAACCATAGACAAATGATATTCCCAAGTTCACCATACAACCACTTGCATCCACATCCACCCCCTATCTATATTAGGGCCCATAAACACTCAAGATCCTATCCACAACATCATTATCGAACCACAAGTGTCCACCCCATACTCATTACCTACAAGTGGTACAACCACCTCATCTTTGCAAGACCCACAATATACCATGTGAATGTCCCAAACTAGGCCCAATGACCAACCACTTGGTATGCCACCAACACTACTGCTAACTCATTCACATCTGCTTAAGGAATGACCATACCATTCCCACACACTCCATGAATAATAAAAAAAATCTCAAATTCATGTCTTAGGAATTTATACTTTAACCCCTATTATTCTAATTGTATCACAGATGATGTTTATGGAAAACCCATCACAACGACTACCTTTTCCACCAACAAATCCAACACCACCTCTCAACAATTACTTGGTTTTACCTCCCCTCATAGCTAACCAAGTCAAACCACCACCAAAAAAACCACAAACAAGGGCAATCCCCAATGTGAACTACCTCATACTATATGGTTCCAACACCCAAATACTACCATGTATAGGCATGAATAAATCCTACATTAGACAAAAAGTGATCTCACATCCCAATTACTTTCATTACCAACATTAGTATCAACAACTTCCTACCAATCCTCAAGTATAGTATATGTATGATCCACAACACATCAAAACTATCCTTTTGTGCACCCATAGATGCAACACAACTACCTTGTGCACAAGTATTTCTTAAAACCCCTACAACATCAATATTATGTCTCACATCCACAACACCCTCAAACTCTCATGCTTGTGACAAGTTATTCATCCTTCCAATATCCTCATTACATGGATCAAAACAATCCATGTTCACTTGATCCATCATACACCTACCTTGTACAAGAGCAAATTGACTTGGGAGCAATTCCTGCAACACCTATCAACCTTGAGTGTGAAGAAATGAGGAATTTCATAAGAGAAATCATGCCTAAAAATGATGTTAATATATTCAAGTTTAAGGATGTGTATCCTTACCCATTTGATTGGTCTATCACAATAATACCCTTCTTTGAGTACTTTGAGACACTCAAATTTGGAAAATTGGGGGGGGGGGGGGGGGGGGGGGGAGGGGGGGGTGGGGATCATTTAGTGGCAAATATCAAATAATTTTGCATAGTATGCCAAGAAGTGCCTTATAGTGACATATTTATCATGCATCTCTTTCCTAAAATCCTTGGAGGCCCTACTCTTGAATGGTTGTATCCAATCTAGTATGGTACCATTGCCACATTTACAGAAATCTCTGAGAAGTTTGTACATACAAATCCAAAAACACTTGTATGCTAGTCAAAATTCATTCATCCTACAAACCTCCCCATTACACACATCAAAACCCTCCATATTCACTCACTCTATCAGACATCTACCTTGCACTAGGGGAAAATGGCTTGGGGCACCTCCTACAATATTTGTCAACCCTAAGTGGGAAGAAACAAGGAATGACATAAGAGAACTCAATTCTAACAATGATGCCAAGATATTCAAGTTTGAGGATGTATGTCACTACCTATTTTATTAGTCTATCACAACAAAATCCTTCCCTTAGCACTTTGAGACACCCAAATTTGACAAATTTTGTGGGAGCGATGATCCAATGACACACATTAAATAATTTTACATGGTATGCCAAGAAGTGTCTTATAGTTACATATTCCTCATGCATCTCTTTCTTAGAATCCTTAATGGCCTTACTCTTGAATGGTTCTATCAAATACCTTATGGTACCATTGCCAATTTTGCATAACTCTCCAAGAATTTTGTAACACAATACACCCTCTTGTAAAAAATGAGTTATCAATGGTTGGTTTATGTCACATGAAAAAGAAGGGAGGAGAAACCCTTATCAATTACCTACAAAGATGGAAAACCATCATGACATGGATATACTACAACCTCTTGGAGAAAATTCTTGTTTATATATTAATTGACAATACACACCTTAAACTCACATACCATAGCCACATGGAATATCTATAGACCTACAAGGACATGATAAAATTGTGCGAGCATCGAGAAATGACTCATCAAAAAAAAAATCATCAAGTTAAAAAAAGAAGACCAAAAAGAGCAAGGGCATTCCAAATATAATGACAAACCACACTACTAGAACAAGAACATTGTGACAAATGGTGCCATTGATACCAAGCATGTCCATGTGGTGGGTGCTACACCAAGAACAACAACCCCAAATCACCCATAACCAACTTATCATCAATGCCAATTCCAATGACATTTGATATATAAATAATTGTATCCCCTTCAACAATAGCCATATAAAGAACATGTGTCAACACTTCCACAAAAAGTGTCTACAAACCAAACCAACACCATCTTCATAACAATTGGATAGAAGCCAAGTGTCAAGAATAATATAAAAAGACTTTCACTCCTATTGGAAAACCATTAGACATCCCATTGGGTATGAAAAAATATAAGTAACACAATCTTGTGTATAAGGACTACAAATCTAGCTAATCATTTGACAAACTAGTCAATTTCCGCACTTAAGAAAAGACCATAAAAAGGAAAAATGAGAACAATGGAATACAAACCTCACAAACCAAGTAGCTCCATTTTGTTGTGTAAATGTGGTGCAAGTAATTAGATGTGTTCTTAGTATGCTTCGATGATTAAAAGGATGTATGAGGAGGATTTAATATGAAGGTAGGTGATAAACTTGTGGAGGAAATTTGGTATTGTGATGGTATGATTATGCTTTTTGTCTCTCAAATAGGCATGATAACTTTTCTCTAAATTATAGATAGATTGTGAAGGGGAGAGAGTTAAATTTATATATAAGGAAAGGGTGGAATGAATGGTCAAGATATAAACTTGGAGGATTCTTAAGAGTAGCCAAGATGCAAGGAAAATGGAGCACATGGATTTTTCTTTCTCAAATGCATAGTTGTGTAGCAAGTGTCACAAGGAGAATGCATGTGAGAGGATTTGGGTTTTTAGGAGAAATGTGACCATTTTGGGGATGTGAAGAGAAAAAGGTGTAAGAGATGGATGGAGTGTGTCAGAGGATTTAAGGTTCACATAAATGCCTTTGGGCTGGGGAGGGGGAGGATGTAGCAAGATTTGACTTGGTTTGGGTTACGATTTCTTAATCTTCTTGTTTGAAGTTGTACAAATTATTAGGGTTTAGTTGGGTCTAGATTAAAGGGTGATTAGGATAAAAGTAGGGATGTTAGGAGATTGCAAGTGGGTGACTTAATTAACTAGGGTTAATTATTTAATTAAGTGTTCTTAGTTTGGGTGAATGGGTGAAAGAGAAAGGTTATAACAACTCATAGTAGTGATGGATGAAAAATATTATTTACCACCGGAAGAGGTGCAACAATTACTTTTGGAGAATAAATAAGGGAAAAATTAATTCATTTTCTACATTGTAGTTCAAGAATATCCTTGAGAAGATATATATTGGGAATGTTGTGATTAATATAGTGATAAGAGAGAATTGTGAATTGAAAGGAAGGATTTATCTATGAAGGAATTTTTTTTTGATGAATCTTGAAGCATATCTATGAATAGTAGTAGGGTAAAGATTTCATATTCAAAAGTGATCATGGAACATAGAGTGGATACTCCTATTCTAATTGATGTAACTGAGAAGCCTCATCCTATATTCAAGCTAAATCTAATGAAAACGAGTGAGATTAATATGAAAACAACCCTATCTTCGATACCTCATTGATTATTATTGGTGAAAGATGTTTGATAGTATATCTATAATTTTTTTTGAAGCACTAGCAGTAGAAGAAATAATTACATCATCCACACACCCTTTAAAAATGGATTAAAGATAAGAAAAAAGTTTTGGTCTCCTTTATATGAAGTCTTCATATTACAAAAAAGACACAAGAGTCATGGGAAATCTTAGTTTTAAAATTATTAAAAAATAGTTACTAATTCTTACAAAATACTCACTAATGTTGTGAAATGTTTTGTTGGAATAATTTTATAGTATGTAAAGTCAAAGAATTGAAAGATAATTTCTTTTAAGAATATCATCAATTTCTATGAAAATCATTAACTAATTTCAAATTTCCTTTTATTTAACTAAAAATACAAAAACAAATTTAACATATTAAGACATAAATTTTTTTTTTTTAAAGCACTGGAAACTATAAGTTTAAATCATTTAGGAAAACAAAACATCTTTTACAAAGTGAACTTAAAGATACCTAACAAAATGTTATTCTCCATTAAGAAGTTATTCGCAAATAAAACACTAAATGTTGTGTTTGAGTCAGAAAATGAGTTCATTTTATTATTTTAAAAATAACTACTCATTTATTAGGATGTTATTTTTTGTTGTTGTTGTCCATTTAGTATTTATATTGTTTAGGAACATGTGAGCTGATGCAATATTTTTATTTTATTTTCAATTTTAAAATTGTTTTTGGAAAATATTACATGAAATGAGCAATCACATTTTCTTTGTAAAAATTATTTGGAATAAAATATTTTATTTATTTTTTGGTAACTTCATCTTTTTGTTAGGAATATGGTTTGTTTAGGCTCCATCAGTGTTACTATTTACCGTTGATAATGCAATATTTCTCCCTTACCCATTCCAATAACCACTGTGCATATTTAATGTATTATTTAGTTAAAATCTCTACTCAATAATGTTGCTAAGGAGTTAACTTTTAATTTAATAACAACCCATATTCTAGAGCATTCAAATTAGTTATTGATTGGATGTATGCATCTACCATATTATTTATGCAAATGATGAAGTTTGATCATAGCAGAAGTGCCAAAAAGTCTTTCAACTTAGAAGTTAGTTGATTTTTGTATGTGCGTGTTTAAAAAACTTATTATATAGCATGTTGTTAGATTACAATACATGTCATTGTTGCATAGGATATTTTATTTTGTGGATGATTATTCTACTAAACACTTACTCTTTTTAAATATCTATTATGTAGGTATCATTTTGCCTTATTATAAATCTCTAAATAGGTTGAGAAGATTTCTATCTTGGTGACCCAATTGTTGGGTACTCTTGATATATTGTCACTAAGAATAGATCTCTACATTTTTCTTTCTTGAGATTAATTTTGTACATTTCTATGGATAATGATTTGCTTAAATAAAAAATGACATCTTTGGAGTGATCATTTTAGGTTTCCTGAAGGTGATTTTCTTGTTTAATTGATTTTTCTACATGCTTTTGATTTGCTAGGTACAATTTGCAACAAGAAAAACATACATTTTCTCCATTATTTGTTATATGTCTTGTTTATGTTTTTTCTATGTTGTTTGGATGACTATTTGACTAGTCTTGCTAATGTGGTAGTGTTCTCAGTTTCATTCCTAGTATCATTATCATTTATTTATATAATTTTTATTATAGTTTGTACATCTTTTAGTTATCTATTTTGTTTTTCCTGCGATTATAAATGTTGTTTTTGATATGGCTTAACATGTGCAGTTAGTGTTGCTTCCCAATTTCTATAATTTTTTCCAAGTTGATCAACTTCTTTATAGGCATATTATTATCTTTTTCTTTTTACTTTGTTTCAACCAATTCTGCACAAAAATTGAATTGTGTGAGATTTCCTTACTTCTACAATATTTAGCTCCCTTTTATATTGGAACCATAGCCTCCTGGTGAAGCTGACCATTATATTAAGCAAGGTGATACTATAAATGGGTTATTTTGGCTTATGGATATTTTATTCTATATTGGCAATTCATTGATGTCATAAGCACTTAGAGCATCCAATCTAATCCCATTAGATTGTTCTGAGCTAGAGAAAGATGCACAAAGTTAGGCAAGGGATCTTTTGTAGCACAATATTAGGATATGCAAAATTTTTGAAAATGTTTCCTCTTATGTTGGAATTAGAATGATCAAGAAATGGTTTTTTTCTAGTATTTTGGAATTCACCTTAGGGTCACTCACTTTTGATCCCAATAATATCCCTAAGTTAGAATTTTCCATTAAATTACCTTCGTATATACTCGTTCAACTACCTCAATTCCTTATACAAGAGATCAAGCACAAAACTAATCTATACATAACCCTCTCAAGATTTGGGTTTTTGAGAATCTCACTTCCATTTAGTTAGGATAAAAACTACAGTGACCTTGGAGGCCAACCAAATGCACAAATCGAAAAACTTACCTTAATAGACCATCAAGAAACTAGGCCTAGCAAACCAATTGGTTAATAGCAATGGACTTGACAAAGATAATCACCTAATAACATGTTTTTTGAAGCTAGAATTCTTCTTCTCCTTCATTATCTGTTACTTCTAAAAGGCCATAGAAAATATTGGACAAGACTCGAGACACAATTCTAAGTTGTGAAAGAAGTTCAAAGGTAACTAATAATGAAGCTTTAATTGGGTGGTTTATTTTTTCCTACAATAATCTATAGGCACCAATTGTCAAATGTGAAAGCATAGAGAAAACACACACACCTTTTTACATGCCTCAATAAATTTAACAATCAATTTGTCTACTTATTGACAAATCCTTGTTAAACTCTCTACTAACCTGTTAATATTGTAATTTCATTTTTTCTTGATTAGAATTTTTAATGTAGGAATGGATAATTTGATGTCAAGGGAATGAAGTGTCACTTGGCCAAGTTAATATACTAGTAACACCTTATTTCTAATGTGTAAATGCAAGCTTTAACATTAGAATTGTTATCAATTAACAAAGTTTAAATGGAGCGATGGTGGAAACCAGCCAACATAACTAAGGTTTTCAAACCCCAAAACTATAGTAGACAAGCCAGGGCACCTTAGATACCACACAGAGTTTGATCACCAAGAAGACTGGGAAATCGAAGATGGTAGTAGGGCATTGGGAATAATAGAGATTGACAAATTAATGGGGGTTTTTCAAGGATCTATGCAAGCCTTAATGGGTATTTCAAATGCGTTGAGCGAAAAGTCTAGCAACCGAGAAGGGATCAGAAGGAGGGTCAAAAAAATTATAGTCAGGAAGAACAAAGCATGAAAGAGAAGCCAAAAAATTCTAGCATTTAAGTTCTGAGTGATCGAGTGGAGAATGAGGAGTGGAAAGCATCAGTTCAGATGTTGTGAGAAAGGGCTTTCTTCATGAAGTGGGGAGGTGACTGGTCAGCTTTCATCAAGATACAGTAATGGGTGGATGAGGAGTGGGGAGAGCACTTTTTCATTAAATCACTAGCTAAGGCCTTTTACCTAATGATCACAGGATCAAACTAAGAGAAGTAGAGAATCCTCAACTATGGTCCATTTCTCATGAATGGCATAGGTATATATCTTAAGGACTAGATCCCCAATTTTAATCCCAAGCAAGCATCGATAGAAGAAATTCTGATATGGCTTTGACTATACAATCTGCCCTATGAATATTGGGATGAGGAAACTTTGAAATTAATAGGAAAGAAACTAGGAACCTTTATCAAGGTAGATGAAGCAATATCAAATGATAAACATTGCATGTATGCACAAATTTGCATCTTGTGGAAGCCACATCTAGCCCTACCAATAGATGTCGAGATTAGAACAAATGAGGGGTATTAGCACCAGGAGATTCAAATTGAAGATGTAATGGTGAAATGCAAGAAATGCAAAGAATGGGGGCACTTTGACTTGGAATGCATGTCAGATAAAAAAGGGAAAAATAAAGATGAATCCATCTTGAAAGAGAGAATAGTAAATAGTGAGACACCTACGGGGGCAGATGAAGGAGTAGGCAAGGAACACATTGTTACAGGATGAGATAATCAGAGAAGTGAGGATCATAGAGAAAGTTGAGACAATCAAATAAACTCTAAACCCCATACCAACATGGTGACCTCATATGTAGAAAAGGTAGGAAACCTGGATAAGGCCAATGACAAGGAAGAGCTTAGTCAATAAGACCCCTTCATATTCCCATGTGCTAGGGAAGTAGAGTTGATTCTTAACAATCAAGCAATCTTTCCACTGGATGAGGTTAAACATGACAGGATCCTATAGATGCCCTCCATTGAGGTGTCTAGAGCTCCCTTCAAAGACATACACATGTCTCCATCCTAATTGTTCAAGGAGTCAATTTCAAATCCTAAGCCAAATTCTGAAGAAGACATCGACTTAGAGGACTCCTTTGGCTTGCAAGAGGAAGTAGGCATATTTGATCAAAGAATAATATTGCAATCCAAACAAAAGAATAAAAAGGTTAGGAAAGGTGGGTAGAGGACTTGTGGCAGGAAAATGGTTCAAGAACTATTGGAAGATGTTGGTAATAAAAAAGGGCAAAGGAAGCTCAAATCTAGGAGAGATGTGTTCTCTCCTAGACAGCCAAGAAAATACTAACATGGAATGTCATGGGCTACAATGGCCTTGACAAAAGATTCTTCATCAAAAGAGCTTTTGATCAAGCAAACCTAGATTTGGTGTGCATACAAGAAACAAAAATGAAACAAGAAGAAGCAGTGTTTATTTTTGGAGTAAGGCTGAAATGGTCAAGAATATTCATGGATTTAGTTGGTGCCTCTGGAGGACTAGGTTTCATTTGGAATCCAAGGATAGTGCGGGTAGAGGTGGTATCATAAGTGAGGAATTGGCAAGTTGTCCATGTAAGTGCTCTCACCATGAACTTTTTAGGTTATTTAATCAATTTTTATGGCCCATCAAACCTTGAAGACAAAAGAAAAGCTTCGGAAGAAATCTCAATAGTCTTAAAGAGATTTGAAGATTCCTTGGTAGTGGTAGTGAGAGATTTCAATGCCACACTACCACCATCTAAGAAAAGAGGTGGAGTAGCAGGCTTCAGTAGAACTCAAGTTGAGTTTCAAAACTTTCTATCTAATAATGCATAATTAGATATCCAAGCTAGAGGGGAAACTTTTAATTGGACCAAAAGAAGGCAAGGTTTCCTTAATATAGCTAAGAAATTAGATAGGTTTTTCCTAGGGGGGAAATGGAATGATGTCCCTATCAACTTTGATTCATAAATAATGAGTATCTCAGGCTCAAACCACTATCTGGTGGCTCTGATAGTTTTCGAAGTTTGTGTTCCCAAATGAAGCCCTTTCAAATTAGAGAAAATGTGGTTTAAAGTGGAGGGCTTCATGGAATTGGTGGCTCAGTGGTGGAAATAAGCCCCAAAGATAGAGGGACATTATTCATATCAATTTTTCAAAAAAATACAATGGCTTAAGAGGAAACTCAAGGAGTGGAACCGATTATATTTTGGGGACATTTTAATAGAAAAAAGATGGTTAGAAGGCCAACTAGCTGCCCTAAATAGAAAAATATTGGAGGTAGGTATGGATGAAGTAGACTTCCAAGTCAAAGTGGAGTTGCTAAGAAAATATAAAAAAATACTTTTTAGGGAAGAGATATTTTGGAAGAAAAAATTTAGGGAACAATGGATCAGAGAGGGAGATAGAAATACCAAGTTTTTCCACTACTCAATTAGAGTCCATAGAAGCATCAACAGAATACTAGAAATTTGCAATGATGATGGAAATAAGATTGAGGATGAAAAGAAAATCAATGATGAGGCTATCAAACATTTCAAGACCCTTTGGAGTCAAAGTAGGGAGAATGATAGAAATACTCAATCAAATCTACTAAATAATATTCTACCAATCATTTTTGAGGATGAGAATGCAATGTTAATGGCTCCTACCACTCTGAAAGAGGTGAAAGTTGTTGTGTTTTGTTGTGGGGGAGATAAGGCACCAAGGCTAGATGGCTTTCATGCCTTTTCTACCAAAAATTTTGGTTCATGATTAAAGAAGAGCTCCTTCAGGTAGTAGAAGAGTCAAGAAGAAACCACCAAACTTTGCAAGATTTAAATAACACCATGGTAGCTCTAATTCCCAAAAAAGACAACCCCACCTCCTTAGAAGACTTCAAACCAATCTTGCTCTGTAACACCATCTATAAGATCATATCCAAAGTGGTAGCCAATAGGCTCAAGAAGGTGTTGAATAAGATAATTTACCCTAAGCAGAGTGGATTTACACCTAATAGAAATATTTTGGATGGTATTATAATTGGAAATAGGTGATTCATTCATCAAAAGTTTCTAGACAAAGGAGGATGGCGTTGAAATTGGACATCAGGAAGGCATATGATCGAGTTGATAGGCAGTTTTTACTCGAAGTGCTTGGTAGATTTGGATTTGAAAATGAATGGGTGACTTGGATTGGAAGAATTATTTCCTTATACAAAGCCTCCATACTAGTGAATGGGAGCCCACAAGGTTTCTTCAATACAAAGCGTGGATTGAGATAGGGAGATCCAATTTCTTCATTCCTCTTCATCATCCTAGTTGAAGTTTTGGGAAGAGCAATAGCCAAGAAAAGAGAAAAAGGTCTTTGGAAAGGGATCCACATAGCAAAAGGGTTGGAACTAACTTCACATTCACAGTTTACGGATGATACGTGCCTGTTTGTGCAGGCTAGCTTGTAGGAAGCTATGATCATGAGGAGAGTGCTAGATGAGTACAGTGAAGCTTTTGGGTAGAGCATCAATTGGGAAAAATCATAAATATATTTTTTCAACACAAAGGAAGAGTCACAAAGAGCCATAGCTAGAATTGGGGTAAGAATTGGCAAACTACTAGGAAAGTTCTTGGGCACTCCTCTATTTTTAGGTGCAACTAGGCCTGTCCATTGGCAAAGGCTAGTGGACAATTGCTTTAAAAGGATGGAAGGTTGGAGAAGAAAATGGTTGACCTTCTTGGGCAGAATTCTACTTTTAAAATTAGTAATTTCAGCAATGCCACTTTACTCTATGTCCTGCTTTCAGATAGCACAAGGAATAATTAAACAGATTCAGCAAAAGATGTAAAAATTCTTGTGGAATGGAAAGCATGAACAAGAAAAGATTCCCCTTATAGCATGGAAAAATTTGTGTGCCCCTAAAGGAAAAGGTGGAGTGGGGATGAGAGATTGGAACCTTTTGAATATAGCAATGGGAGCAAAACTGGTATGGGAAATGTTTGAAATTCCAAACCAGAGGTGGGTCAGAGTTCTTAGAGCTAAGTACTTAGATGGGCAGGACAAGGACAGATTTTTGACAATAAGAAATCCCCCAAATGAATCAGCCATTTGGAATTTCATGATGAGGTGTCATTTTTTGATCATAGACCACTTGAACTAGAAGCTAGGGAATGGAGGTAAGGCAGACTTTTGGGGTGGTTCTTGGAATAGGCAAGAAGTCCTTAGTAAGCTTTAGGTACAACCCACCATCATAAATGCTACAACTCAAGCGCAGGGCAACAAAGTTGAGGATTATATGGAGCAATAGAGAAGCATAGGAAATAAGGTGATTTGGAAGGATTGCACCCAGCTAGGTCTAACAAAGTAGGAGATGGCACAACTAAAAGACATTTTTTTAGATAGGGAAACCTTCTAGTTAGATGAAGAGGATCAAATCATATGGAGTGGCTCTAAGAGTAGGAAGTACTTAGTAAAAATTGGATACTCCATTTTGGTAGCTAAACATGAGGAGATTAGATGGGAAAGAAGGTTATTCTAGAACAACTCTTGCTTGCCAAAGGCTAGGACATTCGTGTGGTTGATAGGAAACAAAAAAATACTGTTAGGGGATGGCATGATGAAAATGGGTTTTTTAGGACCATTCAAATGTTGCCTTTGTAAAAAAGAGGAGGAATAGTGGACCATATGTTGCTAAACTATGAATACTCTGAAGAGATCTAGAGGTTTGGACTAGGGAAATTAGGATGGCAAGGTCCACTACCAAACACATTAAAAAAATGGTTGGAAGCTTATTGTTTTAATCCTAGAAGGTCAGTCTTTTCAGATATTTGGAACATCTTGCCATCAACTACACTTTGGCTAATATGAAAGGAGCGCAATAATAGAATATTCAAAAACAAGGAGATAGAAGCTTTTAGACTATGTGGCAAATTGGAGAAAGCAGTTTCAAAGTTGGTTTCAAATGCAGCCTATCATACTCAAGGAAAAATACAATTTGGAACCCAAGATATGCAAATTTAGAGAGCATGGCCTAGTCTTAAATATAAGCTAGTTAATGGGCTCATGGGAGATGATTCTCTGAATCAAAGGAAAAAAGATGAGGAATGGAAAAAACTTCCCCAAGGATGGATCAAAATCAACTTTGATGGAGCATGGAAGGGGAATCCTGGATCATTTGGGGTAGGTTATGTAGCCTGGGATGAGAATGGAAACATTCTAGTGATGGGAGCAATCAGGCTAAAGGATGGAACCAATAATCAAGCATAATGTCAAGGGGCACTAGGTGGAGTGAAGTTGTCACAAAAGCTATGTTTATGTCGTATCATACTAGAAGGAGATTCACTATTAATCATCAACAAAATTAGAAAACGGGAAATGCAAGATTGGAGCTTAGACTGCTACATCAAGTGTATCAGGAAATTATTTGAGACCTTTGAGGAGCTTCAAATTTGACATGTCTACCGAGAAGCCAATTTTTTAGCAGACTATTTATCAAATGTAGGGGTACATAGGAATGAAGATGATCAACATGAATTGTTAGAGGATTTTAGAGAAATAGAGCTCGAAGAGGGATAATGCATCAACTAGTAGGATGAAATAAAGGTGCAAGTATGTAAAGATAGGGGCCACTAGGGGAGTATAAGTTATAAATACATCAAAATTCAAATGCAATAATTATTCAAATTTTGGGGAGGTAGATAAGTACTAGAGTGAATTCAAATGAATAAAAAAATGCAAAAAAGTACAACAAGGCGTAGGCACGATTGCATTGGAGATATGCCAAGTAATGTTATGATGAGAAACCACATGTGTTGTGTAGAGGAAGGAAAGAAAGGAGATTAAAGGAATACAAGGGAGGTAGCTTTTGACACAAATTTGTAAAGCCAAGCTTTAGGAGAACATTCTAGAAGTGTAGCAGACCATAGGAGATAAACTACCGAAGATGGAGGTGAACTTCTCACTGCAAGCCACTAAAAAACTCTATGAGAGGAAAGGTGACTATCAGTAGGATGCATAACATTTTTGAATTCAAGGATGAAGAATTTTTTGTGGTTCTACGCATGTTGTTTGCGAATGAGTTCATAAGCACGAACTACAGGCTGTAGATGAATTTGGACTTATCACCCTTGTTTCTAGGGTTGGCCTTTTGGTCGAATCATCCAAGGAGAAGGCACTTAGGGTAGCCAAAATATGTATCAAAGTGGCTTGGGAAAAAGGGATTGATGATGTAATGGCAAGGGCAGATCCTGGGGTTGGACTCTGTATGTTTGATGGCCCATGGAGGAATGTAGGGGCTGGGGCTGGCAACATTCAACGACTAGTCCTATGGAGTTATTCAGAGCCCATGGAAAAGAGAATTCTAGCAGTAAGGGACAGATGGGAGTGGGTGGTTAAGTTTGTAGAGAAGAATAGGGAGGAGAGAAGAGTAGACCAAAGGGGTAGTGGGAAGATGCAAATAGGTCAAGAAGCTTCAATGTCCTAAGATGGCAGATTGTTTGCACAACCATAGGGCAAACCTATTTGAAAAAGGAAAATACCTACGGCAATGGAAAAAGTAGTGGCTTGGAGGCACCAAATTTCTTGCAGAAGGAGGATCGAGCTTGGTTCCCCTAGCAACAAAGTTACTATACTAGGTCGAAAGGATGATGGGTAAAAGATAAGTTTTTGTATGTTGAAATCAAGAAGAATATTAGTAGTTTGAAGCAATGCTTAGTAGGATAGTAATATATAATTACATAGTCTACAATTTTTTGAAAATTTAATGTTAAGGAGAGGGCAGTAGTAAATTAGCAGAGAGAGATTTTTTCTAGACTCTCCACTTTGTAAAAGTCAAAGGAGGTAGACAGTAGATAATAGATGGAGTGAATGTTGTAGTAGCAAATTATTGAAGAAAGGATGTAGTAGGAGAAGATGATGTTTGTAATGAAGTATTTTGTAAAAATTTTAATGAAGTAATTGAAATACAAATTTTACCAATAATAAAAAAAAGTGTAAATGCAATAAAATAATGTAATAAGTTAACAGTAAAATTTTAGATTTTGTGAGAAGTTTGAAAAATTATATGTTGAGTAATAAGAAATATATACTATTTAATATAAATATATATAGTAATAAATGAATTACAAAGCTTCATTACAAATTAACATTGCATGTTATTGCTTAATATAAATAATTGGAAGACTTAAAAGTTTTAGATGAAGTAGTGCAAAGAATTATAAGGAAGAAAAATAGGTGGTTTTTTTAATTTATAAAATGTAGATCATTAGTTGCTTACAATTTGTTTGAAAAATAGTAGATAATAGAAAATAACAAGGTAGAAAAAAAAAATGGTAGTGGAGTAAAGGGCTCTATAGCTTTGGTCCATAAAACCCTCAAATTAATCCCTAGTACTGAGCATTTATGGCCTCGGCCTTGCTCGAGAGAACAACCTGTCTCCAACAATTAATTCCAGCAATGTTTATTAACTCCAACGATGATGATTCCCCTGCATTCCATTCAATGTCATCTAAAGAAGGAGACCATTATCGTGGTGAAAAAGGGAAAACATCTACTCATAGAGCAGATAGAAGAAAAAAATTTTCCTTTAAAAAAGCCCTACAGGGAGCCCCAACCATGCCTATAGAGGCATAATTTGTCAGAAGTGTCGACCATGAAACCCTTAAAGGAAATAGAGGTAACAATCTATCATTACCCGATTTTGTCATTAAGTCTAATGAACATATGAAGCTATAAATTAATAAGGAAAATAACAAACTAAAGAACACTTTGCTCTTTTTTTCTGCCACAAATTTGTCTAACAGACAATCAAGAATTTTTTTGAATAGTTGGTCCCATAATATTTTGGAAAAAAACTAGGCCATCCTTTTCATTTTTTCCTATTCTTCAAAAGGGTTTATATATTTTGGTTTTCTATATTCCTACATTGAAAAAATTAGTGGTTGATAAATAATTTTGGAGGGTTGGAAGCATTGAGTTTAGAGCCCTACCAGGGTCTCTAGATTCTACCAACAATGATGTTCTAGCTCTTGCCATTCCTAGGTGGATTATAGTCAAGAATCTCCCACCATATACCTAAAATTTTATCCCTCAATTACTTGAACCTATTGGAAGGGTTCTTAGAGTGGACCACTCTAATACCTTAATCCCTAGTGTGGAAATTAGAGTGTTCATATCCATCTATCTAGGAGTGGTCAGACTAGATAGTATTTGCCTTGACCTTAAGAACTCTTCCATTAGGTGCCCTTTTGTTTACATGGGCAACCTCAATGCTTGCTATCTCTACATGAAAGAAGGACACATAACGAAAGAATTCCCTTTAATACCTAAGAAACATAACCCTAAAAAGGGTATTGATGTTGTAGGACACCCACCTAAAGTAAAGTTAGTTATTGTGCATAGGCCTCCTAAAAAAATCTTTATTGACCCCAATGCATCTCAGTGGCTAAAAGATGCAAATAATATCAGAGCCTCCCTAGATATTTTGAAAGGTAAGTTTGTTAAGCCTTCTCTTGAGTTGGTATTTGCAACTCCCTCTTCTCCCTTGGAAGAATTGAACTCACTTCTTGAGGTTCACACCATTGACTTTGGGCTTGAGGCTAATCCCCCCGCTAATAAGGTATTTCCTTTGAATGCCCAACAACTGGCTCTAAGATCTATTAATGAAAAATTTGCTAAGATTAAGAAAGAAGAGTTTCATCCTATAGAGAAATCCTTCTACATCCCCATTTGGGGTAGGTAGGAGCCTACATCCCATGTTCCTATTACCCCCATTGAGCTTAGTATCTTAGAGAAAGATCAGGAGCTTACACCCCTAAACAAGCTAATTTTGAATTGTCTTAGTAAGGATGAAAGACTACATGAATTCTATATGGTTGTTATTGCTACAACCTCCAATAAACCTTTTATGGTAGAGGGAGGAGACCAAAGTTTTAATTATGCATCAGTTGAGGGTAATTAGAAGGAATGTAAGATGTTATCTCTTGGCACCCTAGAAAATGGTGGTGGGGAAGGACCTCCTAGTGATGTTAATCCTATTGAGGGATATTTTGTGTTTAATTCTAGTAAGTCCAAGGAGAAAAGGAAATCCAAGAAGTATGAATCATTGATGTTGGATAATGGTGAAGTGATTCAAGGGAAAAGTGGAAGGCTTCCCTTGCCAATTGGTAATCCTAAGCCTTGGAAGTGTAAGGAAACTTGGCAACAAAGAATATAACCATTTCCACATAACCCATAATAGATCTCAAATAAACACGAAATTAAAATCCACATGCAAGAGAATAGACAACATACCCACAAAATTGTGACACAAGATATACCCTGGGAAACCCTCATTGAGGGAAAAACCTAGCCTCCAAAAGCATCCATCACCGTGTATTATTCAGCAAAAATACCATTGCCATACAACCATGGAAGCCTTCATGGCCATAGCCACAACCGAGCAAACTATGTGAACAAGCATGAATCCACACATCCGATGCCATGCTTCCAACCTTCACAAATGCTCCCTTGGCTAACCTGTCAAGCCTTGTCCCGCTTGACTCTTGCCTTTTGTCTTCTCCTTGTCACTCTCACTCTACAACAACTAGGTACCTTGTGGCTACTTATATAGTAGCGAGTCCCACCAAAACCACCAAGTGGTATTACATAAACCATGTGCTAAAACCATGTGCTACCTAATCCATTGACCCCACATTTAATATTGGGCATTTAATTCTTTTCCCCAATATTAAATAATTACATAAAATATTTTTACAATGTTACAATACAACTCATCAAGAATATTCCATGGGAATCTTTACATGTTGCACGTCCATCTAGGTACAACATTACATAATAAAATAAAATAATAAAATAACAATATTATGCAATGTGTGCAACACCCATTATCTCAACAATCTCCCACTTGTTGTATACATTGCATAGGGTCAATCCATAGCCACATAAAATGAACAAGGGAACAATCCCTCCAAGCACATCCACCATCATGGATCAAAATACACCAAGTGCTCCATCCTGGTACCCACAACAAAATCAAAGTATCCAGCATCTCAAACATGAATGATCTCACCTCCTATTATGCCACTGCCACTAGACATACATAGAAGCCATCCAAAGAGAAAGCCACCCAACTTGTCACATTAGAAGATCATAAAATCCTATACCAACTGAAATTTGAAGCACAAAAAACCTGATCCAAAGGTAATCACATGTATCCGTAGTTGTCAAAATATCCATAGCTGAAATAGCACCCACAACAAGTGCCAAACCCATCCAACTATCCATACCTCAAAGGTATAACAAGTGAATCTCATATCACCGACATATCCAATCTACAACTTGCAATCACAAACCTCAAGAGCAATACCTGCCACATATATACCAAGAAGCTCCCACTACAAAAGATAATGTCAAATCTATAACCAATCCACTCACAAAATCTCAAAGAAGTGAATCCATGTAGTATCAAGGACATCCACAATACATAAAGTAATATCCTACAAGAAAAAACTCTCATAACAAGTCTCCAATAGCCTCCCAAATTCTCCACAACCAACAGAGAAAAGAGAAAGAAATAACCATGTCATCTCTCACATGACATACATGAGCACAAACCAGTGATCACAATCTCTAACCAATCTCAAATTCAATGTAGGCAAAACTGAACATCTAGAAAGATAACCAAGACTAGAGAAACCATGCAAATCATAACCTGTATCATGTCCTTCTACACACACCTCTAGATGTAAACTGTGCAAGTATGATCTCCTCCATAAAACCCCAACAAGAAGCCTCAACAACACCCAAACCATACCATATAACTAATCATGGATGTAAGCCTCTCACAAGAAGATCAAACTCAATAAACCATTCCTAAACCAAGGAATAACCATTCCTAATCCAAGGAAAATGCCCAATATAAAAGCATCTCCCAAATTCAACCAGCATAACAACATATGCACATGGAGATAACCAATGCTAAACCATCTCTCAAATGAACCCTCTAGAACTAACTCATGTACCATAGCTCAAGATCCATATCCATGAAAGACAAGCATAAATATAATGCAACTAAGAGAAAATAATGGGCTATACCTCTCAAGTAGCAAACCGCCGAGTAGACCAAGAGTGGGGAATGAGAATGCTCATCAAGATACCCAAGTCTCCAACCAAGACTCATCTAAGAACAATCTTCTCTCAAGTCCATATCAGGTGACTGCCCCTCGGACTTCCTACTGAAACCATCAACCATCCCAACAAATACTTCTCTAATCCAAGAGAAATCAGCGTCACCACCATCTCTAAGTATCCATGAGCACCTATAACCAATCAATCCATGCCAACTCCAAATGAAACATAGAAATATCATGAAGTATCCAGCTTATGATCAGTGTACTCAATACCAAGAAACTAAACCAAGATCAATGTCAAAATTCCAACCATGGCCTCAGGAACATAAACATGACAACATGATCTAACCATCTCAGCCAAAGAGATAACATGCTCCACATGAACATACTATAACATGTCACAACTCTAAACATGTATCAAGAGTATACCATGACATAATAATGAAACCATCCTCATACCAAGGATAACATGCCAAACAAAAGCATAAACCATACCTTTACAAAGAACCGTGTGAGTCCTCAAGATGCAACCATCTCCACACACCATGAAGAAAACCATCTCCACACACCATGAAGAACCATCTCCACATACCATGAAGATAACCGAGAACTCCATGAGTCCTCAAGATCTAACCATCTTCAAACACCATAAAGATAACAAGTGCACCATGCAAATGTCAAAGATGCTTCTACAGCAACAGGATCTAAGACAAACCTCCAACATCTGCAAACACTCAATAAATATATCAATGCCAACAACTCCCACTCAACCGTGGTACCAAGTCACCTATGGCATCATAAAATCCATCCTCTCCAAACCAAGAAGATATAAACCAAACCAGGAACTAATCCTGCATTATCACCCCATCACTGTCACAAGCTCCCACTAAACCATGTATCCAAGCTATCCATGACATATGATGAACAAATCATCCTCTGTATATCCAATCATGTCATGTCAAAATCCATGACACCATGATCACATCCATGAACCGAGCATTTGGCTCTCAATATGTCCAACCTGTCAGCATAGTCAACCACAATCCTCCACCATGATTGTACCTAGCAACAACATCTCATCCCTTCTACATGAAGAAAATAGTAAATCATGTGACTTAGGGCATAGACAACCCAAATGCAAGCCACCAATCTGAATATGCATCAATAATGAAAAGATCAATGGGCAAAGACAACCCATAACCAAGCTATAAATGCAACTTGTAAGTATAGACCGCTTACAGCACTGCACAACTTGTAGATCCAACAAGTCATCATGCATATCCAAACCAAAAACTGATAACCATATCATCATAAGACCAATCTGAAATATGAACTAAGTATACAATGACATCAAATCTTAAATCTCCAATGCCATAAACTCACAATGTTACCATAGTCAAAATATATTAATAAACTATTTAGATCAATATATCACCAAATAAATCATGCCAAACCTATACCAAATCTGAACCGATGTGTAGAGCTCTCCAAGAGCTTTCCGTTGACTACTCGAAGTCCAAAATCCGACTCCGTATGCCCAAGTTATGCCCTAATCCGTGCTCAAAATAAATAACATCTAACTTTAGGGCTCTTAAAATTTGACAAAATTTTAAAATCATAGAACCAAACCTACACCATCTTGTAGTGCTCTGAATTAGCTTTCCAACGCCTATAAGAACTCTGAAATCTAATATTCTGAGAGAAAGTTATGGCCATTTTACTAAGACAGTCTTTTTACCATTTTCAGTACAATTTTTCATTTTTTATTTTTTCAGTGACAAAAATTCTGACGGGATTAAATTTGACGGCCATCATGGGCTGAAACTAAAAAACTCTTTCATTTTCTCTGAACATGGCCAAACTAGGGCATATTATATATCAAAATTTATGGAAATGTCAACCCGAATCCAATGGTGAGGTCTATTTTTACCCAAGAGGTCATTTTTTCAAGCTACCCCCAAAACCCTCATTTTAAATGAAACATCCAAAAAATCTCTCTCCAACAATTTCACATGCCCAAATCTTTTAACATCCCATCATAACAGCAAACCCAAAACCCTTAGATCTGCAATAAATTATTCATATATCTTGCCCTTTCTTTTATCCTCTCATGCATTCCCATGGATTCAATCTAGGGTTATAATAATAAAACCATAGGTCTGATACCACTTGTAAGGAAACTTGGCAACAAAGAATATAACCATTTCCACATAACCCATAATAGATCTCAAATAAACACGGAATTAAAATCCACATGCAAGAGAATAGACAACATACCCACAAAATTGTGACACAAGATATACCCTGGGAAACCCTCATTGAGGGAAAAACCCAGCCTCCAAAAGCATCCATCACCATGTATTATTCAGAAAAAATACCATTGCCATACAACCATGGAAGCTTTCATGGCCATAGCAACAACCGAGCAAACTATGTGAACAAGCATGAATCCACACATCCGATGCCATGCTTCCAACCTTCACAAATGCTCCCTTGGCTAACCTGTCAAGCCTTGTCTCGCTCGACTCTTGCCTTTTGTCTTCTCCTTGTCACTCTCACTCTACAACAACTAGGTACCTTGTGGCTGCTTATATAGTAGCAAGTCCCACAAAAACCACCAAGTGGTATTACATAAACCATGTGCTAAAACCATGTGCTACCTAACCCACTGACCCCACATTTAATATTGGGCATTTAATTCTTTTCCCCATTATTAAATAATTACATAAAATATTTTTACAATGTTACAATACAACTCATCAAGAATATTTCATGGGAATCTTTACATGTTGCATGTCCATCTAGGTACAACATTACATAATAAAATAAAATAATAAAATAACAATATTATGCAATGTGTGCAACACCCATTATCTCAACAGGAAGGTGGCTAGGGTAAAAATTGCCCAATTTTTTCAAAAGCTTCCAATACCCCATGAAAAATGATAAATAATATTTGTTGAGATCTGATTGAAAAGATCATTGCTGAAAAAGATTATTGACAGAGGGAGATTGTTGAAGAAGACTATGTGTTTCAATCATTATTTTGTCATTGATGTCAAACTTGCTATTTGCTAGTAAGATAATTGCTTATAAGATTCAAGTACTATCACTTAGTTGATTGATGAAGAGGATTTGAACAATAAGATGTAATAATAGAACCTAGAGGAAAGGTTGAGTAATGATTATATAATAAAGTACAAGGATCAGTTAAGACAATGATGACATGATGTATTGATAATCTACTTAAGATTATAAAGGTTGGTTACACTTAAAAATTCCAAAAGAACAAGTTACACAAAGTTTTTCTACCAAGCTTAACCAAATGGATAGTAGGTGTTGAGCAAAGATAGTACAAGTTGAGTAGAAAGCCAGTTGGAGCCAAGTAAAAGTAAATTCTAGTGTATTCCAAGTAGAATAATGGATGTTGAGTAAAGTTTAATGGATTCTGAGAGCTAGTAAACTTTAGTTAATATTGAGTGATATTATAGTGGATGTTAAGCAACATGGTATGTTTTGAGTATCAAAAGATTGATAATGTTGAGCTGCTACATTATTTGAAAGATCATGAATTTGATGAAACTCAGCTCACAAGTTTGTTTTCTTGAAGTTTGGGAACCAGGTGGAAGATAAGGTTGATGAGATGGTGGCACATAATTCAAGGTAAATCATTTTTAGGTGAACTCAAAGAGGATTCTAGGAGAAGTTTTTAGAAGAAAGATGGAATATAGGGTAGATACATTGTATACTACCTAATCTATCTAAACCTTAAAATGGATAATGGAAAATGAATGGAAAAGTATCTTAATTTCCTATTTATATGAATAGTTGGTCATGAAGCAAAGTGTGTGAGAGAGAGGAGAATTGGATGCAAAAATTCAAGGAAGACAAGAAGTCAAGGACTCTGCTTCATCAGGTGACCTAAAAGGTGTCCACATTGGTATGCTAAGCAAGAAGGCTTAAGAAGATATATTCTTGAAGGGTGATTATGATGTTAGAATTACATTGTAAGAAGGCCAAGCTAAATTGAGGACTAAACAGTGATGTGTAATTTGCAAGAGAAGTTTTAAGTTGTATCAAATCAAAGTTGTACTATTACTTTCTAACAATTGTATCAGCCTAGGGTAAATTCTTTAGATTAAGGTTGACCTAACATTCATTTGAAAATCCTTTAACTGGGTGGCATAACAAGTGAATGACCTAAAGTCCTTTAATAAGGCTCACTCCTAATAGGGTGATTGAAATCCTTTAACCAGGTCACACCTAATAGTGTGTATTATAACCTTTAATAGGGTTGGCCTTTTGCCTTCAGAAGAGTGAAAAGAGTAGCATGTTACTGGTGGTTTTTCCCAAATTCAGTTTTGATGCAAATCATTTTGTCAAGTGTGTTGATGATTTTCTTATGTTTCATGCTTTACATTTCTTCAAATTGATTTAACAGTAAGCTACAAGTTTTAGTGACTACATTATCCTATGGATGTATGCATGAGTATGAATGTTTTATGGGTTCACTAAGCTGGGAAAAAAGTTTTATTTGTAAATCTGGACCTTGAATAACTAATTCAAACCCCCCCCCACCCTCACTTATTCTAAAGAATTAATAATTGGTATCAGAGCTATCTACTTAAGAGGACTAGTTTGAAGGTACTAGAAGCAAAAGATCAAGATCTCAAAAAGAGATGTACCCAAGCTTAATAGAGATAACTTTCATGTATGGAAAAGTTTGATGAAGCTACACCTCGGAGGACTTGGAGATCATGCACAATCTACCATCACCATTGAGCATGTTAATCCTTTTGGAGTCTCGACTGCTGAAGATATGAAGAAGAAGAAAGAACACAACCAAGTAATGTTGGAGATTGCCTCTACCCTAAGCTATGCTGAATTTGATGATATCAAAGGATGTGACACTACAAAGAATTTTGAATTTGATGATATCAAAGGATGTTACACTACAAAGAAAATGCAAGATGCCCTACACACCATCTATGGAGGAGATAAAAATGTTCAAAGAGATAAATTCAAGGTTCTCAGAGGTAAGTTTGATGATATGAGAATGGAAGAAGGTGGGAATGTTGCTCAATATGTTGCTAGGATAAAAGAAGTTTCAGTGCAATAAAAGGAGCTACTAGTCAAATAGATGATGATACTATGCTAAGTAAAGTCTTGAGAACACTACTTCCTATTTAAGTTATTAGAGTTTTTGCAATCCAAGAATTGAGATGTATTCCGGAAAATAATCTAACTCTTGAAGGTCTAGTAGGTAGACTCATTGCTTTTGAGCTATCTAACTATGACAATTACAAACTAGAGAGTCTTGAATCTAATTAAAGGGCTATGTTAATATTGAAGGATTCTAATGAGAAGAAGAAGAAGAAGAAGAGAAAGATAAAACATGTATCTAGTGATAGTGATATAGATGAAGAAGATGTTGAACAAATTGAAGCATTACTAGCAAGAAGATTCCATAGAGGTAAAGGGAAATTCAAAGGTAAGTTACCTATCATTTGTTTCGATTGCAATTAGATTGGTCATATTGTTGCTAGATGTCCAAAGAAGAAGAACCACAGAGATAGTGATAAATACAAAGGTAGAAGAAAGGAAGACATAAAGGATTATAAAGACAAAGGCAAGAAATGCTACATTTCTGAAGGGGATGATTCTGATGAACATGATGATGAAGTGGTATATGTTGCAATGAAGGAAAAAACTAATGAAGATGAGACAATTCACTTGTGACTTATGTCAACAAGAACAATAAATGGATCATTGGCAGTGGATGTTTGCATCATCTGACTAGAGAAAGAAGTAAGTTCATTACCTTAAATTGTTATGATGGAAATAGTGTAAGATTTGGTAATGGTGCACTGTGTTTGATAAAAGGAAAAGGTTCTATCAAACTCATAGATAAAATATCATGTGAAAATGCTTACTATGTTGAAGGACTAAACTAAAATCTATTGAGTGTGTCACCACTAAATAATTTGGGATGCAAGGTTGATTTTGAAAATAAGATTGCTAAGATATATGACACAAATGGGAACCTGATTGGAAAAGGTGATCAAACTAGAAGCAATCTACTCTATCTTGATATAGAGGATGTTACTTGTCTTTTTGTAAAGTTTGATGATGTATGGCTAAGGCACAAAAGGTTATATCATGTTAATTTTGATAACTTGGTTAGTATCAGTAACATGAAGAAAGTCAGAGGTTTTCCTAAGTTGAAGAAGCCTGATAATGTAATGTGCAAACAATGTCAACTAGGAAAAATGACAAACTCAAGTTTTAAGAGTAAAACTTATACCTATAAAGAAATACTAGAGATTGTTCATACTGACTTGTGTGGACCAATTGAAGTGCAAAGCTACAAGGGAGATAATTACATAATGTTATTTGTCAATGATTATTCTAGAATGATGGCGGTCATGTTTCTGAAATAGAAATTTGATGCCTTTCAAATTTTTAAGTGGTACTTAAAAAGATTTGAGAAGGAAATAGGTAAAAGTATGAAATGTTTGAGATTAGATAGAGGAGGAGAATTCACATCAAATGAGTTTAAGATATTCTATAAGGACAAAGGAACAAAAAGATAAATATCTACACCTAGAACCCGCCACAAAATAAAAATTTTGAAAGAAAAAATAGGTCTATAATGGACTATACCGAAACACTCATGATGGAGAAGACTGTTTCTTTAAAATATTGGAGAGAAGCTATAAGCACAACTTTCTATACCTTGAACCATGTGCCAAGTCAAGAAAGGTACTTATTTTACAACTTTTGAACTATGGTATGGATACTCACCCAATGTAAAATACCTTAAGGTATTTGGAAGCAAATGTTACATTCTTAAAGATGTTAGGAATGGTAAGCTTGATGCAAAACATGAAGAAGGTATATTCCTTGCATACTCCATAAGAAGTAAAGCTTATAAGTGTTTAAATACTAACACTAACAAAATTGTGGAAAGTGGAAATGTAAAATTTGATGAATATACAAAAGTACATGAGGATGAAACCATGAAAAAACTAGAAGAATAAAAATCATTTGTATACTTTTATGAGGGAATGTATGCTGAAGAAGATGTTGCAAATCAAGTTACAATTCAACAACAAGTTTCAATGACTGCCGAGTTACACCCTTTGAATACCAAGTTGCATTAAGGAATCGAGCTGCATTTAGATGTCAAGTTACAGAATGAAGTAGATGTAAATTTTGATTCTAAAAATAGTGTACATGAAAGAGATTTTGAAATACCTAATAGAGAAGTACATGGTGATTCTGAAGCTGAAAGACAAAATGAAGAAATAGGACCTAAGCGTAGATTGTCCAAATATGTCAAAATACATCATCCTACTGCTAAAATCATTGGAGATAAAGATGCTAGACCAAGGGCAGGAAATAGATTGAGAAGTGAATCATGAATGAGCCCAAAACAATAAAAGATGCATTAGAAGATGATGACTGGTACAAAGCCATGGAAGAAGAGATTGAATAGATTGAGATGAACAAAACATAGAGTTTAGTTCCTAGACCATAAGACAAAAATGTGATTGGCACTAAGTGGGTATTTAGAAACAAGATAGATGAGAATGGTGAAGTCACAAGGAACAAAGAAAGATTAGTTTTCAAGGGATATACACAAGAAGAAGGAATTGATTATGGAGAGACATTTTCCCCTATTGCCAGATTGGAAGGAGTAAGAACTCTACTTGCTTATCCTACATACAAAGGATTCAAAGTCTATCAAATTGATATTAAATCTATATTTCTAAATGACATACTATAGGAAGAAGTTTACATAGAACATCCAGAAGGATTTTTTGATATTAACAATAAGAATATGGTATGAAGACTACATAAGGCTTTATATGGATTGAAACAAGCACTAAGAGAATCACATGAGAGACTTCATAAGTATCCTGTGAAGATTGGATTTGAAAAAATTGATGATAACAATAATCTATACATAAAGATAGAGAAAGGAAAAGGTATTCTATTATCTGAAATTTTTGTTGATTTTATCATCTTTGGAGGTCAAGATGCTTTATCTAAAGATTTTTCAAATCAGATGAAGCTAGAATTTGAAATGTCTATGTTTGGAGAAATTAAGTTTTTTGTAGGTTTGTAAGTGTATCAGATGAAATATGGTATACACATCACTCAATCAAAATACATCAAGGAAATATTGAAAACATTTGGATTGGAGGATTCAAAACTAGTAAGTACACCTACGGTGATAGGACACATATTGTCCAAGAATAATGATTTAGCTGAGGTAAATCAAACATTGTTTAGGTCTATGATTGGAAAGTTGCAATATGTAGTACATAGCAAACCTAATATTGCACTGTCTATAGGGATAGTTGCAAGATTCTCTTCAAATCCCAGGGAGAATCATTTAATGGTTGTAAAGAGAATAATGAGATGTCTAAAAGGAACAAAAGAGTTTGGTCTATACTATAAGAAGAATGAGAAATTTGAATTGAGAACCTATACTGATGCTAACTAGGATGGAAACATAGATGAAAAAAAGAGCATCAGTGGAGGAGCATTTTTCTTAGGTAGAAGACTAGTTACATAGACTGGCAAGAAACAAAACTGTACCTCACAATCTACTGCTGAAGTTGAATATGTTGTTGCTACTATAAATTGCACAAACATTGTATGGATCAAATAGCTACTCAAAGAAATGAAAGAAGAAATCATAGAACCAGTGATACTTTATTGTTATAATACAAGTGTTATCAATATATCAAAGAATATAGTGATGCACACAAAGACAAAGCACATTGCAATCAAGTATCATTACTTGAGAGAGTTATTTCAAGACAAAGAAGTGAAGATGGAATATGTTAACTCAAAGGAGTAAATTGCTAATATCTTCACAAAACCATTACCTAAGGATGTTCATGAATATCTAAGAGGTAAATTAGGGGTGATACCCCTATCAAAAGATAACTAAGAAATAGGAGTGCCCTGCATCAAACAAGTTGATTGCCAAATATTACAAATCGATTCAGAGGATCTTACTTTAGGAGCTTCCTAACGTAATCAAAGTGCTAAAAACTCCAAAATAGTCACAAGCAAGGTGACAAAGGGAGAAACTAAAGAAACTAAAAAATCCTATATCTACATGCTTTAGATGTAAAGATGACATGTCTTTGGCATTTTTTTCAAAGAGGGAGAAATATCATAAACTAATCATCATCACAAGAAGAAAGAGTTAATATGATCAACATCAAAAAAAAAAAAGTATCATAGAGGGAGTTTATTGTTGATGTTGCTAATCAAAAGAAAATCATGGAGAAATCCTAATCTACCTAGTCAGAGAGAGATACAGGGAAATACAAGAAACTCAAAGGGAATTATAAGAAGGAATTTTGTAACCTAATCAGAAGATGGAAGTTGCTGATAGAGGGAGAAATTTTGATACGAGTTTTCTTTTTGATATTGTCTTACTACTTTAACCTAGTCAATTTCGTTGAACAAAGTGTTTCACAATTTAAGTGACTTAGTTGATCAATTTGGTTTTCCATCAATGCCAAAGAGGGAGATTATTGAGATCTGATTGAAAAGATCATTGCTGAAAGAGATTATTGAAAGAGGGAGATTGTTGAAGACTGTGTGTTTGAATCATTATTTTGTCACTGATGTCAAGCCCACTATTTGTTGGTAAGACAATTGCTTATAAGACTCAAGTACTATCACTTAGTTGATTGATGAAGAGGATTTTATCAACAAGTTGTAACAATGGCACCTAGAGGAAAGGTTTAGTTATGATATGTAATGAAGCACAATGATCAATTAAGACAGTGATGACATGATGTATTGATAATCTACTTAAGTTTACAAAGGATGGTTACACTTAGAAATTCCAGAAGAACAAGTTACACAAAGTTTTTCTACCAAGCTTAATCGAATGGATAGTAGGTGTCAAGCAAAGATAGTACAAGCTAGGCAGAAAGTTAGTTGGAGCCGAGTAAAAGAAAATTCTAGTATATACAAAGTAGAACAATGGATGTCAAGTAAAGTTTAATGGATGTCAAGCACTAGTAAACTTTAGTTGATGTCGAGTGATATTATAGTGGATGTCAAGCATAAGCAGATTGATAATGTTGAGATACTGCATTATTTAAAAGATCATGAATTCAATGAAATCGAGCTGACAAGTTTGTTTTCTTGAAGTTTGTGAACCAAGTGGAAGATAAGGTTGATGAGTTGGTGGAACAAAATTCAAGGTAAACCATTTTTAGGTGAATTCAAAGAGGATTCTAGAAGTTTTTAAAAGAAAGATTTAATATGGGGTAGATACATTGTATCCTACCTAATTCATCCAAACCCTAAAATGGATGATGGAAAATGAGCGGTAAAGTATCTTAATTTCCTATTTATAGGAATAGCTGGTCATGAAGAAAAGTGTGTGAGAGAGAGGATAATTAGATGTGAAAATTCAAGGAAGATAGGAAGTAAAGGATTTTGCTTCATCAGGTGACTTGAAAGGCATCTACATTGGCGTGCTAAGCAAGAAGGTTTAAGAAGACATATGCTTAAAGGTTGAACAAGCTATCAAAACTACATTGTAAGAAGGCCAAGAAGAATTGAGGACTAAACAATGATATGTAATTTTCAAGAAAGGTTGTAAGTTGTATCAGATCAAAATTGTACTATTACTCTCCAACAAGTGTATCAATCTAGGGTAAATCCTTTCGATTAAGGTTGACCTAATAGTCATTTGAAAATCTTTTAACTGGGTGGCATTCCAAGTGAATTGCCTAAAGTCCCCTAACAAGATTCACTCCTAATAGGGTGATTGAAATCCTTTAACCAGATCACACCTAACAGAGTGTATTATAACCTTTAATAGGTTTGGCCTTTCATAGGGCATCACTTCAGAAGAGTGAAAAGAGTAGCATGTTACTAGTCGCTTTTCCCAAATTGGCTTTCCATGTAAATCATTGTGTCAAGTGTGTTGATGATTTTGTTATGTTTCATGCTTTACATTTTTGCAAATTGATTTAATAATAAGCTACAAGTTTTAGTGAATGCATTATCCTATGGATGAATGCATGAGTATGAATGTTTTATGGGTTCACTAAGTTGGGAGAAAAGTTTTATTTGTACATATGGACCTTGAATAACTGATTCAACCCCCCCCCCCCCCCCCCCCCCCCAGTTATTGTAAATAATTCCAACAATACTTACTTTATATTTCCTAAAATTAGCCTCCTGGAATGTCATAGGTTTGGAATCTTTTGATAGAAAGTATGTTGTTAAAAGATTCCTTAGATGGATCAAGGAAAGTGACATCATTCTTTTGCAAGAAGTGAAATCTATTGGATTTGCATTATATATTGCCCTTAAATGTATATGGAAATATGTTGTTTCAGTGTCTACCAATCATTTGAGAGGAAAAGGTGGCACATCCATCTTAATTGGCCCCAAATAGAGGAAGTTAATTGATAAAAGAGGTAGCTCCCCTTGCAATAGAGCCACCTAGGTCTCTTTTAAATTAGCAAAGTTTGAATTTGGAATTTTCTCCATTTATGCCCCTAATGAACACACTGATAGAATCATCTTATGGTAATAGCTCTCTAAGCTACCCAACATCTCTTGGATCATAGTAGGATATTTCAATATGGTTGAAAGGACACATGATAAAGTAGGAGGACTTAATTGGAATGGATGGGTAATGAACAATACTTCTGGAATATATTCAACACAAGCTCAATCTAATTGACCCCCTTTTTGATATCAAGAACCAATCCAAAGGGATCTAGTTCACATGGTCTAGTCTCCAAAAAGTTGATACAAGGATATACTCAAGACTAGATAGAATCTACTTTGATAAACATGTTTTTAGTTACTCTAAACCCTCAGATGATAACCCTACTAAGTTTCTTCCCTTCTCTTTATCAAATCATCACCCCATCCTAGTTGATATTACCTAATCCTAGGAAGAAGAATAGGACATTTGTGCTAAAATATTCCATCCTAGAAGACTAGGAACTGCATGCTACTATGAAGATTATCCATTGGTACAAATCTTCCATTTTTCAGCATGAAAACTCTATCTCTAGGTGGAATTAGATAGTAAGCTTATGGACGAATATGTTTAAAATAGTTGGTAAGAAGAAAGCCAAAGATAGTAGAGCCCAGGATTTGTCTCTTCTTAACTCTCTCCTAGTTGTGGACATTGATGTTCAAACCCTCCCTAGCAACCCCCAAGTAGTGGAACAGGTAGCTAAGGCCAAGAATGACCTTAGAGTTTTGCAGTCCAAAAAGATTCAAGGAGCCATAATTAGAGCTAGAGTCAACTGGCTTAAGATGGGTGATGGAGGCTTAAAAAATCCTTTAAAGTTTTGAAACTCAAGGAGGATAAGAATAAGATAGATTGTGTTATTGACAATGGGGATACCGTCTCCTATCTTGAACACAATCTAGACACTCTTGCTAATTTTAATAAAATTTTATTCTCGTCTAAAGATATTGGCTATGGTATGAAACAAACTGGGGACAAATTTTCCAATATTATTCCTAGAATGTTGTCAAAACAAGACTCATTGCATCTTGGAATCCCTATTTCTATCATGGAGATCAACCTTTTTTATCTCACTTATGGGTAAGAAGAAGGCCTCTGGTCTAGATGGTATTACTGTATAATTCTTCCAAATGAATTCCCTATGGACTAGTCCAATGTTGAAGGATGTTTTTGACTTTGCACTAAAACAAGGATCTTTGGGGCAAAATATTCATTCAGGGGTGATAAAGTTGATTCATAAAGGAGGAGACAAAACAATTATTAAGAATTGGAGACCAATCACACTTCTTAATATGGTTTATAAAATTATAGCCAAGATTCTACCCTTAAGAGTTGAAAATATTCTTCCCAAGATTATCAACCCTACACAAACAAGTTTTGTAAAAGGCAGATACATCCTCGAGAGCCTCATCAATTGCTGGGAGACTTTAGAATGGTCAAAAAATTCAAACTAAAATGTGGGGATGCTATTGATAGACTATGAGAAGGCATATGACATGGTGGAATGGGGATTTATTCTAATGATGCTAGAAGCTTTTGGATTCCCTGTAGCTTTCTCCCATATGGTTGAAACTCTTATGAAGGATGTTAGACCCACTGTGGAAGTTAATGGGAATATATATGATTTTTTCTCACTATCTAGATCAATTAGATAGGGCTTCCTTTTAGCTCTAGCCTTATTTGTTATTGTTGTTAGCTCTCTACACTATCTTCTCATGGATTCCTCTCTTTCCTCTAGAGTCAAAGGGCCTAAGCTCCCAAATAAGGAAGAGATATCCAATGTCTAATTTGCAGATGATAAAATTATTATTTTTGTTTTATAAGAGGAAAATATAGAACACTTGATGACTAAGCTAGAACTATTTTTTCATGCCTTAGGAAGCAAAATCTCCATATCTAAATCATGCTTGTTAGGGTGTGAATTGTCTCCTCCTCCTTAGTGTGCAAAATTTGGCATTTCTTGGGGGGGGACCTTCTCATGTTGTGAGATATTTGATAATTCCCTTTGTAATCAATCCTAATATCAATGATCTGTGGAATTGGATCAAGGATAAAATCATTGCTATACTCAATAAGTGAAGCTCTTTTTACCTCTCCTTTGATGGAAGGATGCAAATAAGTCATAAAAGTCTCTCTATGTACTCAATGTACTTGTCTTTAGCCTAGTTCTTTAATGTCAATCAGTTTGAGATGTTATGGAAGATTATTAGAAATTTCCTTTGGTCAAATGGGAAAGAAGGCAAGAGAACATATGCAGTTAGGTGGGAATTGTGTACAAAAAATAAAGAGCTTGGTGACCTAGGGTTGAAGGACCTTAGAAAACAAGGGATAGATTTGGTGGTCAAATGGATTGCAAAAGCAGTCCAAAGGGAAGAGCTGTTGAAAGTTGTTAGAGTTTTAGGTGACCCTACAACACCCCCAGGATCAAAAATGAAAGTCCAAGAAAACTTCCACAAGAGATTGGCAAGACAATTGCATGAAAATGCAAGAATGCTATTATTGATAATGGACTTGATTGACATCCAATGGATTGATTTAAAATGTAAATAATAGGCCTCCTTATATAGGAGTGGTGATAAGATACAATGATAAGGAGAAGATAAGCTATCACCCACACAAGGTGGAATCACATGTCCACCAAAGGTCGACCGTCTTCCATTATGCAATGAAGTATGTAAAATGATGAGGATGATGATGTGATAAGTGCAATAAAGATGGAATGAGATAACAACTATGACCAATTAGAGTGGAATTCTCCTACACCATGTGTTTAATTGAGTTAAAAGCTTCTAAGTATGTCAATCACAAACTACTATACAATGTACTATCCTAAGAAAGATTAAGTAAGTGTAATTAGTGAATATTTAATTACATCAACAACCCCCCGCCCCCTTAAGTGAAACTTAGGGGAATGCACTTAAAATCACAATGCAAGGTGGCTCCCAGCTACTAGGCCATTTTAGGTACCCATGTATAATATGCAATGAAATATATGAAATGTAATCTCTCATATAGTGGAGAAAGAGAGAAAACCTCATGGGAAAAATTCTTCTCCAAAAAGAGAGATTAAAACAAGATGCATGGACGGATGGAGTACTCAAGACCCCCCAAAAATTGCATACATCATGTATATACAAAGAATTATCCCCCTATAGGAAGGAAATAAGGAGACATGATATCCCCCCCATAACAAAGAAGCTCCAATGTAGACAAAGAGTACCTGTAAATAAGAGATAATCCAACACCTTCAAGAAACATGACTCTCCTTAGGAAGAGATAAATACATCAAATGATGGAGAAGGAGGAAGAAGGTCTCCATATATGCATTTCTAAAGACTGAATAGGTGTCTCCAAGCTCAAAGATTCTATCACACCATCAAGATGACCTATGAGATGTGAAAAATCAAGAGAACATGAAGAGTTGGGAAATCCAATCTCCAAAGAAGGTGAAGAAGTAGCTCGAAGAGAAACCTCCTAAGATGTATTAACCAAATCTACATTATGAGACTCATATGAAAGAGCATCTAGGAATTCATCCCACACTGCAAGATCTAAAGCATAAAGATCATCTTGCTAAATAGTAGAGCTCATGTCTAAAGAAGTGGGAGGTGGAGGAGTTGGAAGTTCAACACTTGTCTCAAGAACAAAATGATTCAAGTGTCTAGTGCTCTCCTCACATGAATTATTCGCCCTTGATAAAGGGATAGGTACATCATGAATATAATCATCATTATCAACAAAATGTGCAAAAGAATACAAGCATGATGTATGATCAACAACTCCCATAGCTATGACATATCTAGTCTCTATGTCCCTAATATAGACACAAACAAGAGTGAACTCAAATATTTTACCTTGTGGCCCATGAGTAATTTGGTAAATGGAAAGGATATTAGTAGTCAAGGATGGTACACAAAGAACATCATTAAATGTACCCTCTTCCATAAGAATAGAACCTTTATCACAAACCTTCATATATGTATTATTACCCATCAATATAGGTGGAGAAGTACAAGGCTCAATAGAAGAAAACATATCCATAGAAGATGCCATATGATGTGATGCACTTGAATCAGGAAGCCATTTACCTTACTTAGGGGTGTGGAAATAATGATTCCTTGTCCTTTATCTCTGGATGATGATGTAGATGTACTAGCTATTTGATATTGAGAAGAAGGAGTAGACACTGATGAGGGAAACTAGATATTGTTCTTTTGAAGAATGTGAGTGAGCTCATCAATCTTCTTATGGAAACATTTATGTTGATCATGTCCCCGCTTTTTGCAATAAGCACATTTATCTCTCTTTCTTCTAGATGTTTCCTCTCTTGAAGAGGATTTGGATTCAATATTATTTTGTGAAGGATAGTCATCACATTTTTCATGTTGCTAAGGATCCTTGTGTTGTTTGTTTCCCTTTCCTTTGGGATCCTTTGGAGAGGAGTCATTTTCAACCAATGCTTGATACTTGGAAGGCTTCAATTAACCCATTTGTGCTAAATTTTCTCATTCCCTTGTGAGCTGAGATGCAAATTCATCAAGAGAAGGCATTTTGTATGCACTACCAAGAGCATCCATAGTAGCATAGAATGTGGAAACAAAGATTGAATATTGAAGACCTAGCTTGGAAAGAATAGATAATATCAATTGCTCATCATCTTTAGTAATACCACAATTAGAAAGCTCCAATCTAATGGAATTTAACTTAGAGAAAAAGTCTTGAATATTGTCAAAATCACACAAACTTAGACCTATAAGCTCATTCTCCAATTTGAATTTTTTTATTCTATTAGATTTACCAAAGATTCCTTCCAATGTAGTCCAGACATCATGAGGATGTGTGTAGGATGCAATATGATATAGAAAATCATTGGAGATGGTAGAAGTAAGAGAGCTAAGTATTTTATCCCTTCTATCAAACCAATTCCTTCTTTTTGCAACACCTATAGTTGGTTCTATATCCTGTCCAAGAATCATTCTAAGCAATCCAATACTAATCAACTGATTAGAAACTGCTTGTTTCCATACATGATAGTTATATGGAGTGAGTAAAGGAACTTTTGAAAAATCCATAATGAACCCAAGAAATGATTGAAATCAACTGATAACTCCTTCAAATTATTGATTCAATTAAGAAAATTGAAACCCAAGTATTCACCAAGTGCAAATATAGCCAAAAAAGACCTCTTTTTGAAAGTGATATGTCCACTCCAAATCACTAAAATCTGATTACAGATCTGGAAAGTTGAGAAAAAATCAAAAACTTGCAAAAAAAATTGCACATGAAAATGTTGTCAGATGTGCCCAAATAAAAGCCTTGGAAGTTGCAAAAAAATAGGATTTGCAATTTTTAGAAAAACTCAGAGATAGAGATCCAAAATCACCTATACCATTGTGTAGATTGTGCAATTCTACCTCAAAACAAAACAAAAATTGCTCAAAAAAAGGAGTCTGTATGAGGAAGATATCGCTATTTGAAAACTGCCTCTGAAATTATTTTTTCTGAATTGCCACCACTGCACCTTCATAAATCAAATGGTTGTAGATTTGACCTCAAATATCTAATTTGGATGAAAAGAAACTTGATTTAGGGGTTTTTGGACCTCAACTATATGATGCCAACCTCTAATTTGCACCAACAAGCTCTAATTTTCACCTACAATAGAAGGTCACAAAATATGACTCCTAAAATATCCTCCAAATTGTGATGTCCAAATTGCCAATGATGCACCAAAAATAAGTCAAGCCAAGATTTCACTCCTTAAGAAGAGGTCTTGACACCAAGAGAGCTCTAATACCATGTTAAAGTTTTAGGTGACTCTATAACAGCCCCTGAATCAAATGAAATACCAAGAATACTTCCACAAGAGATTGGAAGACAATTGCATTAAGATGCAAGAATGCTATTATTGATAATGGACTTGATTGAAATCTAATGGATTGATTTAAAATTTAAATAATAGGCCTCCTTATATAGGAGAGACAATAAGAGACAATGATTAGGAGAAGATAAGCTATCAACCACACAAGGTGGAATCACATATCCACCAAAGGTGGATCATCCTCCATTATGAAATGAAGTATGTGCAATGATGAGGATGATAATGTAATAAGTGCACTAAAGGTTGAATGAGATAATAACTATGACCACCTAGAGTAGAATTCTCCTACACCATGTGTTTAATTAAGGTGCAAACTCCTAAGTGTCTCAATTGCAAACTACTATGTAATGCATTAACCTAAGTAAGCTTAAGTAAGTATAATTAGTGAGTATTTAATTACACCAAGAAAAGTGCTCATAAGGCATAACCTTAGTAGAGGGCATCCTTGTGGTGCCAAATTCTAGGGCAATCTAGATACTTTGGACTTCTTGGTACTGGAATCAAGAACCTTGGTGGGAGGCTCTAATGTTTTCAAATCCTTGTGGAAGAGTTTGGCATATATTAGACCAATTTTTGGAAAGATTCAGAGAATAGAGGAGGGCAATATTTGGTGTGCCAAAGGATATATCTGTTGGAATTTGAAAAGTAATTTGAAACCTCTAGTTATAGTTTAGGGATGCTTTGCTAAGAAATGGGTTAGCCAAGGCATCTATGCATTTGAAGATATTCTTTAGGATGGAATGTTGATCTAGTGGGATGAAGTCAAAGACAAATATCTTTTTTCCCTCTTCCAATTAGAGGATATATTGTCTAGTTAGAAAAGCCTTGGAGGAAGTTGGGGTCAAACCCCTTTATTTCTCACCCTCCTCATGTTGTTTCCTGCTATGGTGGTTAGACTCTACCCCCATTGAGCTTGTCAAATCCAAATATGTCTACTCTCTACTTTCAGTTTCCACTGCTATCTTTGATCACCTTTATTGGTCACGACCCATTGAACCTAAAGCATTTCATTTTTTGTGGAGGTTTCTGTTGCATAAGTTTCCCTTCAAGAAACTGGGGGGAGAGTATAAAATTTGTTCCATCTATAGACAATCTGAATCTATCCTCCAAGTTTTTTTCCACTATTTTTTTGCTAGGGAGACTTGGGCATTGTTTGGGTTCAAACTTGATGGAAAATTTTCCATTGGTAATATCATTTTTGGCAAAATCTGTGGTAGCAATAAATGGTCTAATATGTTTTGGACTATTATTTCCTTTGCTATTCTTTGGTTTCTATGAAAATATAGGAATAATGACATATTTCAAAGTAAAATTAGATGCCTTACTGAGTCTCTAAGGAAATTTACATAATTTGATGCTACTTACATGTCACTACTATTATCAAAATAAAAGAGAGTCTATTCCTCCAACCACTAAAGGATGGGAAATGCATTTTGGAAAAGAAAGATCTTTCCCATGGGTACACTACTACTAAGGATGATATTAATCTCTTCAATGTGTCACTTTTAAACCTTATACAATAGCTGAATTAGGAAAGGAAATGGAAGAGGAAACTTGAGGTTGAAGATGTTCCATGGTACATGCCTTCTCCAATATGGTTCACTACTCTGGAGACTAGTGAGGAGAAGGAAGAATAGTTTCTAAATGTAGTTTAGTGTTATTTTATTTTTGGTTATATATGTAATTGTATTTAGATAATGTAGTCATAAAAACTTCCTATCTGATATAACTTTCAACATGGGACATCCCCATGTATAATCCCTTAATTTTGTATAAACTCTTTCGGTATTTCTTAATATGCAATAGTAAAAATAGTAGACAATAGAAATCTATGATTTTTAAAAATGCAATGTAAATTAGTAGAAACTAGAAATATTTTTTCCATAGATCTAAGAGACAAAACTTAGTGCTATACATTAAAGAAATGTTTACACTATTCATATTGTGATATTGTCAATATGTATACTTCCAATCATTTACGTGAATATTTAGAGAACATGGTCTCTTCAATTTTAAAAATTCTATTTTTTTAAAAGCTGGTTAAACTATTGAAGAGAAACACTCTCTTTTAAGCTATTTTCTTTAATATATAAACTAGCTTATATATATATATATATATATATATATATATATATATATATATATATATATATATATATATATATATATATATATATATATATATATATATATATATATATATATATATATATATATATATATATATAATACATTTATATAAAATAAGCCGAGAGATATCCTTCTCACTAAAATAATTTATGACAATAGGTACCTCGAGAAGGATATCTTTGCACAAGATGTGCTATGAAATATGTTGCAGAGATGAATAATACTCTCTAAACATCTTTTTCAGAGGCACTGGTTAGGAATAAACTTAATCTACTGCTCCATCGACTCTCCTCCACTCTCATTAAATATTAATAAAAATTCTTAAAGCACGGGGGTTATTGTTTGTAGCAGGTGACTTTTTAATTTTAATCTTTGCTATTACATTTTGATTGTATGCATTATTATCAGTTATATTTGCAATGAACAGGTGTAAAAAGAATTATAAAATACATGACACTTAAATGAACATCAATTTTTTTTAAAGTAAGAAAAGTTTACATTGATGAATGCTTTCACTATAGAAAGCCTCTCGGCTTAATAATATTTAAAATGTAAATTAACTTTCTCTTTAAAATATTATTGTATTTCAAACAATAAAATGTAAAAATATGTTGGAAGTATATATAACTACAGCTTTGACTATAAAAAACACATTTGACTACACATTCTCAATGTAATAATAACAATTTAAAATTAAAAAAATTGTACCAAATACTTCTTTTAAACATTTTATTGAACTAGATCTTGGTCTTCTTTAAAAAAATTCTTATTCACTTTATGTAAAAATAATAAGATGTATTATTTGTGTGAATTTATAAATTATATTATTGAATTTTACATTTAATGTCAAAGTGAACATGTCAAACACACAAAAAAATAGTGCAAAAGATAGATGCAATTTTATTTACTTGTAAGAAATACTTATCAAGAATTGTTGAAATAGTCCTCAAATGCTATAAGCTACAATGAAATTTATTTTTTTAGAAAAAATTTAATTTCATACCATGGTACAAAAAAAATTGTAATTAAATAACAAATAATTTATTTTAGGTAATTATTACAATTTATAATGTATGTATTAGTTGTATGATTATTACCACTTAATTCTAGAAAGTTTAAAATTACAATCTTGCACTATGATCAGAAGAAAATAAGAAACCAGTCATATTTCAGAATAATGAGATAAGATCATAACTCTACCCTTTTTTGAAGAAGAATTCTAATCACAATTCTATCTTCATTTATGAAAAGATTTTCTTCACAAAAGTTGTGTTCAAGTGGAAAGTAGGATTCTTATTTTTATTCTATAAGAGGTTGTGATCCAAATTCACATTTCAAAACAATTTATTTATTTTAAAAAAACCTTTTATTTGTGAAATAAATTCTCACAAATAAGACACTAAATATCAAAAAAAAAAAATCTCCATTCATTTTTTTATTTGTTATTAAAAAAAAAAAAAATGTTTCTACACATATATGTATGTATCTATATGTAAGTATGTGTGTATTAGATAGACAAAAAAATGTACATGTGTACACATACATATATGTATGTATGCATGCGTGTATTTTACCAATCATGAAAAAGAGAAAGCAAATTTTTTTTAAATAATACAATTTTTTTTCTTGAAAAGTTTAGTTTCTACCCATTATTTACCTATTTTGAATCTCTTTTGTTATTAAAGTGAGGTAGTGGAAGAATATTTTGGATGAGAATACCCATGTGTCGGGGCAACAGATAAATATTAATAAAAGAAAAAATTACTTCTTCAATATGGACCAAGATTTCAGAGGAGAATCACCTTGGTGCTAGGTTGTCATGTTGCTAACTTTCCTGATACTTATATGAATCTCCCCATAACAGTTACGATGGTGACTTCTCAATTTTGGAACATATCCCTAAAAAAATACAGAGAAAGTTCACAATTTAGAAAGGAAAAGTTCTAAGCAGTGCTAGAAAAATTTAGTTATAACATATTGCTTCTCTACAAAGTATTTGGTCTACTTCCTCTCATTATTTAGAATATCCAACAATATAGCTCATAGTTTGGAAAATATCCAAAGGAACTTTCTTTAGATAAGAGTTGAGAAAAGGGTAAAATCAATCTTGTTAATTAGGATACAATATGAAAATTGAAGAATATGGGAGGCTTGGGAACTAGAAAATTAATCAATCTTAATAAGGCCCTTCTTACAAAAATTGGATGGAATCTAGCTACTATCAATGGGGGTTAGGGTGATATAATGCAAGCTAAGTACTTTCATCACTCCTATTTTTCTTATATTGTGTTTGATAGTAACCTCCCTATGGGCTCAAAATTATAGAATAATATTGTTGGGAACAAGGGATCCCTAAGATAGGACCTTAGGTGGATTGTGAACAAGGGAGACAAAATCATATTTTGGGAGGATAAATGGTTGAGAGGTAAACTTCTATTCATGAGAAAATTATGTCATATTATGCATAATCTTAAAGTGCAGTTCAAATCCCTTGTTAAAGATTATATTTCCCCCTCCCGATAATGGAATTTTCTTGTTGAGAATAAAAACTAACCCCTTATGCTACTATTTTGGTGAAGGAGCTTTAGTGTCTCCTTAGAGGGTTCAAGACCCCATTTTCCCCAATTAATGATCTAGGCTTATATGGGATAACAATAAGTATGGTTATTTTACTATCTAGCCCTCCTACCTCCTCCTAGTTAGTAGTGTGGAGGCCCCTCCTTGTTGGAAATATGTTTGGAATGCTTAATTTCTTCCCAAGATCAATTTATTTTGGTGGGATTCCCTTCATGGTAAAATACTAACCCTTGATAGTTTAAAAAAGAGAGGATTTTAGTTTGGTGCATTTTATGCCAAAAAAATGAGGAAGACATTAGCCATCTCTTCATTTCATGTCCCTTTTCCTTAGAGCTTTGCTCTATAATTATCTGCAAGTTTGACTTATTTTGGGTCTTTAGAGATTATCTATAGAAGCTTTTTTTTAACTAGGCTTATTCTTTGACACATCCCCCTACCATTCTTTTACAGAAGATTATCCCTCCCCATATTTGTTGGAATATTTAGATAGAGACAAAAAATTGTATTTCTAGAGGTATGAAGAACCCTATGGAGGTTGATGCTTCTATTGTTCTTGATATTATGCAAGATAACATTTCATTTTCTAAATGAAAACAAACTTCTACCCCTCCTTCTCTAACAAACTATCAGGTGGTATTCAATTAGAACCTTCCTAACTCTTTTAATGCTTTTGATAATTATAAAATGTTGATTAGAGCTTACACTAAATGACACCCTCCTCCCTAATTGGCTCAAAATTATTTTTGACTATGCTGCTAGAAATGGTCATGGTTATCATCATGTGGTTCATTATCACAGGGGTTATCTAAATCTTTCCTTTGCTAGAAACATTTGGGCTCATTCTAATAATGGTGTAGAGGGCCTAGCCCTATTTTGGGGACTAAAGTTGATAGTCTCTATTGGTTGGAACAAAATTAACATTAAAGGATATTCTATATTAAGTGTTGAAGTTTCTAATAGGAATATGAATATTGGATGGTCAATTCTAAACATCCTTTATGGAATTTAGAACCTCCTAATTTTTCTTAAGCATTTCATTATTCAACACACTTACAAAGAGGGGAATATGTATTGGCATAATCATCAAAATTCTAAAGGACCAACCACTAGAGATACTAATGTAACTAGTTATGAATAAGTTGTAATTAGTTCAAGGTCAAGAGAAATCATTGACTGATATGTAGTCAATATTGGTGAGGCATTATGAGCACATTTGTGTGACTCCAGTTCACAAGTGTGACTAGAGGAATGAGAATGACAAGCTAAGTAGAGGCAATGAAAAGGGGCAACCACACTTAGAGAAAATCTTGTAAAGTGTGTATGAATATGAAGCGTGGTGTCAAGAATATAGGTAAGTTGGTGTGACCAATAGTCATGAAGAAAGGTTAAGAAGTGATAATAAGAGGTAGATAATATCAAGATACCCATGACTAACATGTTAGAAAGTAGGTAGAATGTGTATGATATTGCATTCAATGGTCATGGTGTTATCACATGGAGGACAAATGAAAGAATTCAAAGTTGAATTCTTTCCATAGAGAAAACTATCAAAGTCATGAAACATTCATAACTTATGATCATATATGGTAAATCTAATCAGAACAATGTGAGATAGTAACATGAGTACAAGCTAAGAATAGGCTTGAGAATTCAAGTTTGAATTCATAGATTAGGGTTTTGAGTAGAGTGAAAAAAGATTATATAAGAAAATGTTGTTTTAAGGAAAAACATCATATTGCATATTGAATAGAAAAAGTTCCACAAAGATGAGCTAAGTGAAATATCAAGAAGATAAGAATGATCTTGAGAAGTCAAGAAAAAATGTGAACGATAATGTGTTGAGGAGAATCCAATGTTCCCAATCGAAATAAATAGTGAAGTGTGTCAAAGCTAGCAAATCCAAGAATGTAAGTGATCATGTTTAAGTTGTAGAGCTAAGAGAGACTAGAGTAAAGTTATAGATAAGTCAAAGGAGCATCAAACTAATCTATATAAAACATAAGCAAAGTAGCCATTTGTTGGAAATGTAGATAAGGCTAGGTGGGGGGTGAATCGAGAACCAATAAAACTTTAACTTCAATTAAACATATAAACTAATATGATCTAATTTAATACATGAAAGACTGAAAGAAATAAAACATGAGCATAACACTTAAAACAATATTTGGTAACCCAGAAAACTTCCAAATAGAAAGTAAAACTGGGTTGGAGATGTTACCCACAAGCTTTAGTATTGTAGTATAAAGTTGGCCCATTAAGGCTTACAAATGATCACTTCTAATGATCTTCCTTATTAGGAGAAGTAAGGACTGCTAAGTCAACCTTGTAAAATGATTTATATAATACAATGAAGTATGTACTCAGTTAGGAGATTTTGTATAAGACTATTAAGTCCACCTTGTTAGAGGATTTGACTAATGCACCTATTAGGGTGAACTATTAGCTGACCTCTTCTATGAAACTTGGTTTATTGAATGAGATTCCTTTGATGTAAAATGATCACCTTAATGTGATGGACGAGACTCTACTTTTCCTTATAGTGCTTGTAGCCTTCAAATTTGCATGTGCTTCATACTCATGGTTAATTTGTTTTTACTCATTTGGATATGACAAGATATGTCCCATTTATACCAATCCAAATAATCACCTTCTAAGTTGGCTACAATATTATATTAAATAATCTTTACCTAGTCTTCTCAATGCTGACACTTGAGTTCAGATGTTCACTCAGGTGATATAATGATACTTGGCAACATAGTAAACTCAAAAATCTCTCACACTTGGTTGACAATGGTGCATAGTCCAAATTGATCACTAAGGAGCAAGCATAAACTATGTTAACACTGATGACTCAAAAAATATTAAAGAGCTTGGTTGACACTATAATAACATGGTTACTATTGCAATTTTCTCAACACTACTTTCACTTTTCTCAGTTAACATGGCTAGCTCGATTAACACTGGCAATCTACTTTACTCGGTTAACACTCCATGACTAGCTCATTTGACACCATCTGCAAGGTTTACTCTATGGTGCTCAACAACAATGCAACTATCCAAATGATTAAGTATTTTGGCACTAATTGACAACAAGTCTGGACACAAGGTCAACAATCTCCCCCTTTGGCATTAGTGACAAAAATACTTATCATACCAAAAATTCAAAATACTCAAAATGATGAGTCAAAAATCCCCTATCAATGTACCTAGGTTTGTATCTTAGTTTTGACTACCGTGCTAATACTCAAGTGACACTGACTCTATTTTTAAATTTTCTAAATTATTTCTATAGCTTTTCTATATACATAGATTCTTTTTTCCTTGTACAAAAGACTCCTTAAATGCTATATATAACTATATTTCCCCCTTTGGATTCCTCACATGCTATATTTTTCCCTTGTTTTTGACACAAATGCTAAAAATGCATATTTACAAGGTAATACCAAAATGTGAGAGGAAATCACTATGTATCTTAAAAATTAGAGACATGGTTTTGTCCCACTTATCTTGAAAAAATTTAAAAGCATGCAAAACTATCTAAACTTTAGTTGATAACTCCATCATATGATCAGCAATAGAAAATGTGCTATCATGGACTAATGTCTTTGCATGAACAATGTATTTATGCATTACATCCATGTTTGGAATTATCAAACTCTAAATTTCTGACCATGTAGCCCTAATTATCACTTCTTCTCTCAATAAATTTGCCTACAAATCAAACAAATACCTGATCTTGACAAAATGTGTTGATCTAGTACTAGGGTCAAGTGAAAACTATTTTTCACTTGCCTTTAGATTAGTATCAATTTTTGACATCTTGTCTCTAATTTCCTTGGTAAAAATTTTTGTCTCACTTAATTTTATAAACAAGGAAATAACATTACTAATGGTGCTTTCAAAAGAAACAAGAATAGTGGATAGTTTCACTTGATCTATGGAAATCTTTTGTGCCACACTCTCCAAAACCTTATTCTCAAATTTTGTCTCTTCCCTCTATAGTATTTTCTCTTGACTATTCAAATATTCATTGAACTTGTGGACTATGTCAACAAGTTGGTCCAAAACAGAGTTCTTTTCATCAATTTCAATACTTAGTGCATCAAGAAATATACTTTTGATGTCTTCCAACACTTGATTTCTTTTCTTCTTCTCTTATCTAAGCTTCTATTGTTTGGATCTTTTCTTCCAAAGTTCTCCAAGAGTGTCCATTTGATCAAGAATAAGATTGGAGAGATCCCAATCTAGAATTACTATGTCTTCATCCAGATAAACTTTATTAATGGAAACTTCTATCTCTTTCCCTTTTTCCTTTGGAATAGGTGAAGGAATTATTTCCTTACTTTTACTCATATCTTTAGTGCTCAGTTGAGAATTGACTTCAACTATCATTGCACTTGTCTTAGAATCACTTACAATAGTAACAACATGACTGATTGGAGAAACAACAACAATTATGAGATAAGTGGAGCCTGTAGCTTGGTATATGATATAGTGGTAATGGTGCTCATCTCTAAACTCGATAATATAGATCAAATAACCAATTGAGTGCTTGGCTAAATAGTATTTAACCCAATATTCTTAGACTCAGATGTCATCTTCTCTAAACTTGATGTTATCAATGCTTTTCTTAGAGAATTAGGGAGGAAGGCCATTACCTCTGCTACAATTTTTTTCAAATCTAAATCTTCAATGTTTTGAATTTCAAGTAGATCCTCATTGACTATTTGATCTTCCCTATCCTCTTCATCATTATTCACATCATTTATTTGTACTTCTTCCTCAATGGCCTTTAAAAAATTAAATCCATAAAGGTTTTTCCATGTAGTTGTATTCGATTGCGTAACAAATTCAATATCATTTGATAGAATTAAGAATACATTGAACTTAGGAGTTAACAATTTTTCATGTTTTTTCAATGCCTCCTTTACTTCTTTATTGGATAGGTTTGGCAGTAGGTTCCTCAAGGTTTGATCATGAATATCCTTGGCAACCATTACTATGTTATCCTAATGATGTGATACTAACTTAAATAGAATATCAAGAACTTGTGTTAATTCACTTGGAGATTATTTCCATTTTTCCATCTTCTTTACTAAGGCTTCTTCTATTTGTACCTACTCCTCTTTATTTCTAGTTTCATATTTAATAAAATTAAAATTTTTCATACCTCCACCTTCTTTGAGTCACTTCAATCTTTCTTTAAAGGTTTCAATAGACCTTTTGAATGATGTATGTTGCTCTTCTTCTTCATCTTCAATTTTGAGTTTTTTTCTTGATCTGGTGGTTTTTCTGGTGGTAAAAGTAGGAGTTGACCTTATAATTGTATTTGATGTAGATCTACCCCTTTTCATAGGTTGTTCTTCTTCTTCTCCATGTTCCTCCACTTCTTCTTCATCTTCAATGTCATCACCCTTACCTTCTGTGAGTAGAAGAGGGGAACCAAATTTCATATTCTGCTTCTAAATCTTATCTACCTTCTACCTTCTTCCTTCCTCTCTTCAAAATTTGAGGAATCTTGATCTCAAGTGAAATCCCAGTTTTATCTTCTTTATAGGTTCCAAAATAAGGTGCTTTTGGCTCCACGGGTTCATTGAAAAGAGCCTCAATGATGTTCTTTGTATCATCAATATTCACCTCATAGCCAAGAGGTCTTACCCATGTGATTCTATGTCTAACTTCTTGAATATATACCTTATCATAGTCTACAAGAAAACATATGTCTTGTTCATAGTCATCCACTAGTTGCTTAGGAATTCTAAATCTACTTTGCATCCTTTCCTTGAAAGTTTCAAAATATGCATCCATGATGCCCTCAACGTTGTCTCCCATTTCAGTTATGTATTCATTAATATGATACACAATAGGTTTTTCCTTCCTCCATACTACACTACCCTTGGAAGGAAAAAAAATTATGAACATAAAATAATAAGAGAACTAAAAGTGAATCAAACTTACATGGATTTTTCTTTTATACCTACATTATTTCCATGGTTTTTCTCAATTGGTTTAGTTGCAACTTGGTGAGGTCAAAAGAAATATTGTTCTTGACTACCTTGAAAGACAAGTCCATAGCTTCACATGCAACATTATTTGGTTGATTGGAATTGTATATCTTATGTGCAATTACATGAATTCCAAAATTAATTTCCATGTCAGTGACACCATTTAGCTTCATTCATCTTCCATACCACTCGACAAGAGTCTTCTTTTCCAACTCAAACTAACCTAGGGTTTTGGTCATCTTGGTTTATCAAGCATGGGAAATCTAGTAACCCTATGAATCATTTCTTTGTGATACTGATAGGTTGATCAAGTCAAAATTACATGTCGTGAATACAACTTAGGATGAACCTTATCTACTTGATTTGAAAATTCTTTGGCATATGCAAAATATGGGTTAAACCCTTCACTTCCAAGTGTTTGTGCGTAGGTTTGAGGTTTTTGTACACACATAATGCCTCATATGCTTGATTTAGATCTAGAGTTCCTAATTCTTGAATTGAATAGTGATAAAAATGTTTGACATAATGAATTAATAGTACCTTCAATGGAATTTGTGAATATGCACTGACTTGGTCCAATTCCTCTACAATCATAGGATAAAGCTTGAACTTCAAGTCTTTACATACAATGTTCCTTACTAACATCTTGGATCCCTCCTTAACCTTGTTGTTAGATGAGGATGCCATAATGCTCAGTGATAGAAGGATAATCCTTGATGAATTTGCTCTAAATTTCTTAAGGTTTTGAGGTTTCTCTTCTCTATTTGCTCTATAATTCATGGTGAAGAATGAAATCATTTGATTCTTCCTTTTATTCAAAATTTGTCTTTAAGTCACCATAAATGCATCATACAACTGACAGCTTAGTGATAGCCTAATTAACTCGATAGATGTGACATGCTCAACTAATATCTTTAGTCTTCAAATTGGTAAACGCCATCTAAATTCATGCTTGATTAGGTCTCCAAACTTAGTAAAGATCACTTAGAGCTAACTTGTGCTTAACTTCACTCGGTTAGCTCATGCAACCTGACTTTTCTTGGTAAGGTCTAAGATACTGATTCAAAGTGACATTCAACTTGGTGATCCCAATGCATCTAAAATGTTGATTTGGATATTTTTTCTTACTAACTAGAACTAATATAGGATTATTCTTTTAATTATAGTTCCAGTGGTCTCTATGGATAATTAGCTTGAAATTGTTGAATCAACTAGTGTATTGACTTGGGTGTCAATGCTTTCATGACTTTTACCTAATTTCTTTGGAGATTTATTTACCCATTGTTGCCTCATTTAATTTTTGATATTGTCATCCTTTTCTTTCTTTTCATCTTCAATTGTAGCTCAATTCATACAGTTCTTGCCTAGGTGACCAAGTTCTCTACATACAAAATATCTCTTTGTAGAGTCTCTCTTCCTCATGCAAGTTCTTATAAAATTTACTCCAATGTTTCCATGATCACCACACAAGTGACATCTATACCATGTGTTATAATCCCAACCAAAGATAACTTTCACAATTTCTTCTTATGCGTTCCATTTCTTGGTTTTGCATTCTAAAGATCTGTGCTCTTATTTGTTGCATTTGAAACATTTTCCTTCAAACTTGGTTTTCTCTGTGCATTCACTTGCTCTATGACCTTTCTTATTAAAACTATAACATTTTCCACTAAATTTTGATTTACCATTACTCTAACACTTGTTTGATGTTTGTCTCATCTTTCCACAATGATTACATGTAGGCCTTTTGTTCTTCTAAGCTCCTTGTTGTGATGATTCAACTTCATCTATATAGCCTAATCATACTTTTCCTTTGTGTCTAAATTTAGTTTTCTTGTCCAATTGATTCATTCTTTCCTGATATTTCATCATTCTTTCATTGGTTTTCCTCTATGGTGAGATTATTCGACAATCTTGCATTATTTGTCCTCAAGTTGATAAGCTCTAGATTTGCACAATCGAGTTGATTTATCAAATCTACTTGCTAAAGAGATAGGTGTTGAATGTCATTTTCCTTTTCTTCTCTATTTTTAGTTAGAACTATTTTCTCTTATTTTTCTATGTCATTTTGTTCTATGTCTTCATACATTCTAACTGATTGAATTTCTTGTTCTCTTTTGAGTTTTCTGACTTCTTCATGTAGAGTGAGATTCTTTTCAAGTAAATCTTTGATTGTTGCATCAAATTCATCTAAATTTTTATCTTGACAAATGTAACTACCCAAATGATTATGTGTTTTGGCACTAATTGACAACTATTATGGCCATAAGATCAACACTATTAAGCTTAGATCATTTCTTTTGTTGTTTTTTGTACACTACAACATTAAATCCTATTGAGGGTGGACTTGAACAAGTTTGTTGTATCAAATCCCCTAACAGAGTGACATGTTAGTTTATGTTAATAATTCATTTAACCATACTTCTCTTAACCAAACAAGACTCTTATATGTATTATATAAATCTCTTAACTAGGCAACACTTAATAATTGCCTTGTAATCCTATAACATAGGTAAGCTCTTGACTAGGTACACTTTAGGAGAATGAAAACCTTGTAGGGATCATCTCACACACCATGGTTTTCATCCTAGTTGGGTTTCCACAAGATAATTAATTATGTTATGTGATGTTATGTTTTTCTTTATTACATTTTCTTAAACCTAACTAGTGAAGTTATAACTCCAACTAACCAACAAATCAATGTGAAGAAATATATGCCAAAAAGTTAAAGTTATCTAAGATATAGTGATTCACCCCACATATTATTATATTCACCTATGTGTGTGGACATATAATTGGCATCAAATCCTAAGTCCTTTGAAGAAATGAGTCTAACAACTTGAGGTAAAAGATCAAGGTGTTGAAAAGAGAAGCACCAAAGTTTTGAAAAAAACTACAACTCATGATGTAGTAAAAGTAAGTTCCATCTAATAACTCTTGGTTATGCATATTGGAGTCACATTGAGCCCAAGTATGTGGAGCCTATTGCTCCACATAGTATAGACTAGATGAAGAACAAATAGACTCACATGACTACAATGGATGCCTTAGCTAGCACTCTGCCTTGTGTAGAATATAAGGATATAGAGTGGCTGAGACAACATATGAGATGTAGGAAAAACTTAAGATCATTTGTGGTTGAGATACGAAAGTCCAAAAGTATAAAGATGACAACATAAGAGGAAAGTACATGATGAGAAGATAATACAAGAAGGAAAAGACAATGAAACATATGGAAAAGGGGTGAAGGAGGTGATGCTAGACATCAACATTGTTGGAGGCATACTACATGAAGATGATATGGTAAGAAAGATACTAAGAAACTTTCTATCAAGTATGTCATAAAGGTCACAACATTTTGGGAACTATGGTCAATAGGTAAACTGGAGGTATTTCTCAATTCCTTGATTGGAAATTTTACTATGTTTAAGTTGAGGAACTTTCACAGTAGTCAACCATAGGTTGAAGCTGCATTCAAATTTTTAGTTGCAACTTAGAGATGAAAGGAGGAGGAAAACACTTCTAGATATAGAATATATTTGGATATTATCTATGATAAATAAGTTGAACAAGAAGAGTTGCAGGTTCTATTCACAAAAATCTTTTTGAGATGAAAGGGGAAGTATAAAGGTAAGTAGCTATCCCATCGCTAATAACTGATCTGTGAGATCTTCAATGGGTTGAATTCTTTGGTGGTTTAACATGCCAAAAATTTGTGATTAACATTTTGTGTTGTCTATGTTCGTTATTTCAAAGAGCCACTTTCATGCCCTCTACAAATTAGCGAAGTTCACTATTTCACAAAGTTTCCTTCCTTGTCTTTGCAAAATAGTGACATCAGTTCCTTTGGAATGTTTCACATGTTCCCATGTTGTTGGAGTGACAAGTTTGTGATACAAGGTAATGGGTAAAATTTTAGTGTTATCCCATTGCACTATTTTGCACGGGTCATTTTTTGGTGACCTGTAAAATAGTGAAATTTAATGTTGTTCCTTCCATTGTGCATTGGGAAATGTGACAACTATCATATTAAAAGGTTTCTTCATCAATGATTTTGTTTTAATCATTCATTGGCAAATTTTTGCAGCATCTGGGTCATCCATTTTTAATCAAAATATCTACATTGGTGATTCACCTCTTTTCTAGGTAGATCAATTCTTTTCCATGTGGGTCAACTCTTGAGGTCGGTGGGTTAAGTTGTGAGTTACCCCATTCCACATTTTTTTGACAATGGTATGATTTGGCTTCTTGCAACCACCATACTCTTCCAAGGCTAGTTCTTTATTGTTGAATGACTTCTTGGTCCTTGTTCCATGATGCCAATGCATCTCCATACCTCTCTAATGTTTGTAAGGATCAAATCTATTGGATTTTGTCCTCTTATGTCTAGATGCATTCTTTTAGTCTCTTCATGTCACTTTATGGGAAAGTTGCATTGTAAGATCAGATTTCATACTGATATTTTATTATTTCTCTCTCTACAACTCTTAACTTTTGTCTTGTTGAGGTTTGAACTTCAAGTTTAGATCTGAGTTATGCCTAATCTATAAAGGCAATTTTGTAAGTTGTTTTGGGGGTTCTTCTATGGTTCTTTACAAAAGCATTATGTTATGTATTTGTAACTCCCTTTTTCCTTCCATTAATGAAATATCCTTGTTTTACCTCTTCTTTCCACTCTACTATCTTGTGCATATTATTTTCCTTGTAGTGAATGTTTCTTTTCTATTTTCTTGGATTTATGTGTTGTGCTTAATGTGCTAGCATTTCTTATGTAGTGAAATTTATTTTCCTTTTAGCATTTGATTAGTTCCAAACCTGCATACAAGTTCTTGGAAGAAAGGACAAATTTTATATTTGTACATTTGGGTTGTTTAATTAATGTTTTGTGCATCTACAAGCAGAGATTATAACTGAGTTTCAAATTGGTGCATCACCCCCTTTCCCTTTCAGAAATTTAATTTATGCATTCCTTCTCCCTTTTCCTCCCAAGGAGTAGTTTAGATGCATCCTGATTGTAAGGAAACTGAACTTCTCTAGAGATTAAACCTCAAATCTCAAGTCCCACACTTGTAGGTTCTTTCCATGTTACACAAGGTGCAAAATTTTGTGTCAACAATAAGCTTCCTTTCAAGTTTTTCAATGAAAAGAAGATAGGACACATAACTTCTAGATGCATTAGAGATATTAGGAAAGAAATAAACAAATGATGGACAAGCTACAAAGGGAAAGAAAGAAATTAGTGTTACATCACTGAAGAAGGTGTGATTGATGAGGAGTCAACTAGATTAGATGATGATGATGAAATAAAATTTGTTGCTATAACAAAACAAATGGTGGAAAGAGCCATAGTATCAAGAATAAACAATAATTAGGACTGGATCATCAACAATGGATTCTCATACCACATGATTGGTGATAGAAGAAATATTCATGAAGTGGAAGAATAGAATGGAGGTATGGTGAGATTCGGCAATAACTCTCCATGCACAGTGGTAGGTAAGGGCACTATACTATGAAGATGTGTTCCTAGTAGAAGGTCTTAAATATAACCTCCCAATTTTTCTCAAGAAATCAACAAGGGTTATAAGTTTGAGTTTGACAAAGGGTCTTGCAAAATTTTGGACAAGACAAGTAATCTACTAGCTATAGGTGAATAAAGAAAATGTATTATTTTCTACCTTAACACTTATCTAAATAATTTTTATGTAGCTAGATATGGAAATAGTTGGTTATGACATAGGAGGTTATGTCATGTAAATTTTGAGAGTATTGTCAAGGTAGGGAGAAAGAAATGTGTAAGAGGCTTGCCTCAAATAAATAAACCTAACAATGTAATTTGTAAAGATTGTCAACTAGTAAAGGTCGCTAGCTTTAGTTTCTCTAGAAATTCATTAACCTCTAAACATATTTTAGAGCTAGTACATACTAATTTTTGTTGGAAATAGAAATAGGGAAAATAAACTCTAAGAGGGGGGTTTGAATTAGTACTTCAAAACTTTAACCATTAAAACATTCACCACACATCCATCTCGTAATTTGTGCATAAACTTAAATACAAAACTAAATATATTCATCCAAAGCATGAAACAAATAAACACATATGACACAAGATATTTGGTTACCTAGAAACCCTCTAATGAGAAGGTAAAACTAGGGTGGGGATGACACCCACAAATATTAACTACTACAGTTGTAAAGTGTATCCAATGAAGGTTACAATGTTTGATCATAAACTATGATCTATCTTGTGAAAGTTATACCTTATTAAAGGCTTACAAAGACTATTAGTTCTTACCCTATTAAAGGATTTCAACACTCTACTAAAAGTGTGCTTGATTAAAGGACTTCATCTTACAATGAATTAAGCACCTTATTAAAGGATTTACCAAAGCCTACTAGGATTACTTGGTTAAGAGATTTTACTAATTCACATGTTAGAATGTCTTAGCCTTGATCCTTCAATTAGCACCTCTCTGCTAGATATCATATCACCTCTAACTTGATTTATAGTTGATCCTCTTGACCAGCTGTATCACTTCTATCTCCTCTCTACTTTCCAATGTTCTCTCTAACTGACTATGCAATTCATATATTTCTCACAATTCCTTAGTCACCATGAGTGCTATGTATATGCATGCAAACTTCTCTCTTCGCACACAAACTCTTTAGGGTTTTCCCTTCTTAAAAAAACTTAGGTGACCTAAGGTTAGGTAGCAATCAACAACTATGATTCACCCATTTTTTCACTTAATCCACCCCTTTATCTGATTGGTTGCATGTACTACATAGGGATTCTCAATATAGATTCATTCTTATCATCAATAATTGAAAAACAAGCCTTAAGTCAGCTCAAAAATGGTTTGCATAGGAGTTTGTGCTAGTACAAACAACTATGTCCAAAACTATTTACTTGGCACTAGAAGCCTATGATGCTCGACATCCACTATATCTTCACTATTGTAACATGACCATTGAATGACTCAGCATCCACTATTCACTCAACATGTGAATCATTTGGCATGTATTAACTTGCTTATCACTGGAGTAACTTGGCACTAACTATTTTCTCAACACACACTATACATTTTGCTTGGCATGCATTATGTGACAACTTATGCTTGGCATACACTACTTACTCGACATGCACTAAGTATTGTTAGGTAATGATGTTAAGTGTGTTGTCACTCATATGTTAAAACCAAAATAAGATAAAAAAATCTCCCCATTTGACATGAGTGGAAAAAACACTTTGTTGTGCATGATTTGGTGCTCAAGGCTTTTGGCTTTGATCAGAAAGTTTGTAAGATTATATCTCAATTAATTTCAACTTCTTCTCTTGCAATTTTGGTTAATGGTGCTCCTTCTAATTTTTTTACTATGAGAGGGCTTAGGTAGGGGGACCACCTTTTTCCTATTTTTTTTATTATTTTTGAGGAATGTATTCGAAGGTTAATTGAGAAGAACAAACAAGTAGGAAGGCCAAAAGGGTTTAAACTATCTTCTAGGTGTGATCCTTTCTCTCATCAATAGTTTTTGGATGATATAATTATGGGAGGGGAAGCTTCATGCAAGGAGGCTAAGGTTATGAAGGAGATTCTAGAATTGTACACTAGAGTATTAGGACAACTTATTAATTGAGAAAAAAGTTCAGTTTTCTTTATTAATACTCCAAAGGATAGGCAGAGGAAAATTATGAGGACCCTTGGATGTGGAGTGGGAAAGCTTCCTTCTACTTATCTTGGACTCCCTTTAGGTGCTAAGCCTCCTAATTCCTTCTGGAATGGGATCATTGATAGGTTCAATAAGAAGTTTGTGGGCTAGAAAGGGCCTTCTCTTACTCAAGCAGGAAAATGCCTTTTGGTAAAATCTAATCTTCAGAACCTCCCAATGTATGCTTTGAGCCTTTTGGGATTCTAGTTAAATTTGCAGAGAAAATGGAAAAGATTTAGAGGGATTTTTTGTGGTCAGGTCTTGAAGGGTGAAATAGATATCCCCTTGTGGCTTTGGATAACGTTTATCTTCCAAAGTGCTATGGAGGATTGGGTATTAGGAAACTTAAGCATCTTAATATGGTTCTCCTAGCCAAATAGATCTAGCACATCTTCAATAGTACTGGGGAATGGAGAGATATCCTTGTTAATAAGTACCTTAGAAGAAATTCAATCCATTTTTTTCTAAACAATGAAGACATCTCGATTGGGTCTATTATTTGGAATGCTATTCTTAAAGCAAGAGAGCTGGCCAAGGCAAAGGTAGTTTGGAAAGTGGGGAATAGGAAAGATATTCTCTTCTGGACTGATCATTGGTTGCTACAAGGACCTCTTATTAATAATCCTACTTTTGAAATGTGGGTTAATGAATCTATTAGGTATTTTGGTTTGAAAGTTAGTGATTATAGAACTGACCAGGGATGGAAAGACCTATCTTTCATCTCTAGGGATCTCAAGCTGATCATGACTATGCTGAATTATATGGTTATTAATAACAAGATATATGAAGTTATATGGGGTGACAATCCTAATGGTTGTTACTCGATAACTTCGTGATACAATTCTCTCTTTGAAGCCTAAAAGAGAAGGCCTCTTGGGTAAAAGCTTGGTTACCTAGTCTTACCCCAAAGATCAATATTTTTTACTGGCTGGCTTTGCAACAAAAAATTCTTATAGAGGATAATTTAATAAAAAGAGGTCGTATTATTCCTAATAGGTATCTCCTTTATAAGAATTAGATGGAATCAGTTAATCATATGTTTATACATTGTTCTTACTCAAGGGAGGTCTGGGACAATATAACAAATTTTTTTGGGGTAAGCTGGTGCAAACCAAGTAATCTTCTAGATTTCTTTTTCCATTGGATAAGCATGTTCAAGGGCTCAAATTTTCTAGATTTAAGTACCTAGACTTTGCCTTAGTTTTTTTGGGGAATTTGGAAGGAAAGAAACAATAGAATTTTTAGAGATAGAGAGGAACCTACTTATGTTCTTAGAGAGAAAATTTATAGAAGCATAAAGGAAAACTATGAGGTAAGGAAAGGGGAGATATTAAAAATTGTGGAAATAAGAGGGAGAAAGAAAAGGACAAGAGAACAAAAAAATAGGATGTGAAATGGTTACTCCCTCCTGAGGGATGGCATAAAGAAGATTTTGATGGTGCTTCAAAGGGTAACCCTAGACCCTCGGGTTATGGAGGAATCATAAGAAATTCTTATGGTATAGGGGTGGTAGCTTTTTCTCATCCATTGGGTTTCCAAACTAATCATTTTCTAGAAGCCGATCCTACTTGCCATATAGTTAAACTGGCCTTTGACATGGGGATTAAAAAATTATGGTTCGAGGGGGATTCTAATAACATTATAAAATGTATTAAAGGAATCACTCAACCTTCATTGTCTATTGCTAATTTAATTGAAGAGACCCAAAATATCCTTCAAAAAATTTCATGTGTCCATGTCACCCATGTTTATAGGGAAGCTAACCCCATGGCAGACTGGTTCACCAATGAAGCAGTCAGGCAAGACAAGGTGATGACCTGGAATTTGGGTGGGAATATTCTCGCAAAAGTGAGGAGTCTTATCAAACTAGAAAATATCCAGGGTGGTACACTGGAGATCTTAATGTAATAATGTTTATTAATGGAAGTTGGGGTGTGAGTTATTGTAATAATGGCATTTATGGCAAACCCAATTAGGAGGTGAGGTTATTAGTGTCATATTGACACATTTTCTGGGTTGATTTTTTCATCTGTCTTTTTTCCTGAGGTATAGAAATTTATACTAGTGCTTCTCAGAGACGTGAAAACTAGAGCTTTCATAGGGTTGAGAAGGTTTTAGAGAGGTTGGAATTTATGAGAATTGTAGGGGTGGAGAGCATAGAAATGGTAGGGGAATGGAGTAGGAAGGAGCTTATGGGGGAAGCAAAAAAATGGAAAGAAAGGGAAAAAGTATGGGAGGAATTGGAGGAAGGTATAGCAAATTACATCACTAAAATCCATGGCTTTGATCCAAATATAACTAACAGTATCATCAACTCTTGGAAGGATGGGAGAGTTAAAGTGAATGGAGTTTCATTCCAGATTACAGAAGAAGTCATTGCTTTTGTGTTTGAAATTCCAGCGAAGGGCTTCAAATTTTATAGAGACAAGAAGCTGTCAATGAATGTGGTCAAGGATTTTGTAAAGAAAATGGAGGAAAGGATTGATTTGGTTAAAAGTGAAATGTACTATGAAATGGACTCCGAAAAACTTTAGAGGTATGTTTTATGAGTTGTTATAGAGTACATTTCATTGGATACTAGATTTGACCGAGTGAGAACCCATCACTTTTTTTTTCTCAACCATTTCTGATATGGAATCAAGATTTCTCTCCCCTTTTATTTGTTTACTTCTATGAGCAAGGCTATCACAAGATTCAAGAAAAAAACCTCTGTGAATCCTATCCTACATGAGGGATTACTATTGTTAATTTATGAGCATTTTAAAGCTTAGACTTTAAGAAAATCTCCTCAGCCTAGTGTGGATGCCTCTAAGGACTTAGGAAACTCTAGTTTTTCCTCTAATTTTGAGGATATTGAAAGTATCAGTTCGAAGGGGAAGGAGAATGTTTCCTCTGGTAAGAAGGCCAAAGAGTCAAAGAAAAATCACCCTCATCTATTACCCCTAGCAGGAAGAACCCTAGAGGACATGGGCCTAAAATTATAGGCTAGGTTAATGAAGAAAACAATGAGGAAGGGGAGGAAATGAAATTCAATGATGATGAGGAGGAGACAAAAATTAAGAGGGAGGAACCAATTGCTAAGTAAAAGAAGAGGGAAATATAGATAGATGTTGAGGAGGTTTTGGGGTCAAGGCTTGATATCTCTACTATTCCTTTGTCCCCTATTCATTGCCACGAGCAGGAGAAGGTCAAAATTGAAGGAGAGGGTAGAGAAGTGATTATTAAGGATAGGCAAAATGCATGGAGAAATTTCAATGTTAGAACATCCAAGATGGGGATTGTTAAAGAGACAATGAATCCCCAAATCCTGGAAGAAAAATAGGGTCAACTTCAATTTGAAGAACTCATCAATCCTGCTATGTTGACAATAATGGATAATGCTAGGGAAATGGGCATGAATCTATTGAATAATTCTTGTAATACCATGATTGACAACTTTAGTTCAATCAAATGGCTTTACCGTGAGTTGGAAGAGGTCAGGGAAAAAATTGGCCAAATGGAAAACAATAGGAAGGAGCTAGGTCTGGGAAATTAGAAGAATAAGGAGGATAGAATTAGTTTAGCTGAGAAGAGAATTCTGAACCTAGAAAACTATAATCACAATCTGGTGAACCAGATGATCTCCATCCTTAATTCTATCAATGATAACATTCTATCCCTTACTGGAATGTTAAAAGCTGGAGGCCTGCTGGATGAAAGTGATGACAAGGATAGAGAAAGAGCCAGGGTGGAAGAGGATGTGGTGATAGAAATTACTTTCAGTAGTTTGGACCAAGAAGCCTAGAGGATTCAGGAGAAGATTCCTAAGGAGACTCATAAAGTCTATGAAGCAACTCAGATGATGCAAGAGCTCAAGCGAAAGATAGAAGAGTAATCATGGTTTATTTTTTCTTGTCTTTTGTTGTTAGTTTACTGTTGTTTTTTGTTAAGTTGGCTTTTTCTTATTCTAGCTTTTTGAATTTAAGTTGAACTAGCCCTTTTGTTGTCCTTTTTTATGGTTGGGCATTCATGCTTATTATCAACCTTGTGACTTGTCTACATTTGGCTAGGCTTTATATGCTTATTATCAGCCTTCATTTTTGTATTAACTATTGGGTTTTAGGGTCCCTGTAAAACCTATTTTTCTTATCAAAAACCTTAACTTATGAGAATAACTTAGATAATCTATATTGTTTACTTGGCTCACATATGAAATTTCAAAATGTTTAAAATTTTGCAAAATTGATGACTTATCAGTCATACTTCAAAACTTCATAACTCCCCTTGAGTTGATTATTCTATGTTTTATCTAAATTTGATACTCCTATTGAGTAAATTTGGCTTGAACTACTGGCTTACTTTGTTTCTACATTTACTCCACCTTTGTGTATTCTATCCTTCTCTTCAATATCCCCCTTTTTTGGCACTTAAGTCATGGGTGGTACATGAATAGTGTGTTTGTCCAAAATTGTTTGATGGACCTCCATTATAATCTTGAGTGTTGCATCCCAATTGTTGCACACTACCTCTAGAGATTGAATTTGAACATCTAGCTTGGTAGCAAGGTCCACTAAGCCCTCATTAGTAAAAAGATGAGAATCTATCTTCATCAATGTTTTAGCAAAGGCTAGTTCCTTGTGCAACACCTCCATCTATGGGGTCAACATGTCTTGGATACTTATCAAGGTACCCCAAATATTTGCATCTTGTGCATTTAATGTAGCTAGCTAACCTTTAGTATATAACAACCTTTGAAAATGAGTTTGGCTTTTGACTAGAAGATAACTTAAGAATATTACCTGTAGTCTTTAAATCTCCCTGTAACTAGTCAATATCCCTCTATGCTTCTTGTGTGAATAAATTCACATCACAAAGCTTTGTGTATAGAGAAAATATGTTCTCTAACACCTTCTTTACACTCTCCATCTTAGTTGCTAAGTCAATATATCTTAGTGCAATGGCACTAGAAATATTTTCATCAACCATTGTTTGAAATCTTTTCTCAAACCATTATAGAAGTTTAGTGTTTGTGTCCAGGTCTGCATCACTAATCTTATCCTCTATATTCACTAGTTTCTCAATAATAGGATTATCCTCATTAGGTACTAGGAGGATGAATGCATCAATAAACATTTCTTTGATGTCATTTAGAACTTGTCTTTTCTTGTGCTCCATTTTGAGTAACTATCGGTGCTTCTTCCTTGATAGAGCTTCCTGTAATATGCTCATTTCCTCTATGGTGATTGTTATAAGATCAAACTTTGGAAGTTAAATCACATCATCTAAGTTGACATATCTATAAGATGTTTCTTCTCCAACCTTAGATGTATCAAGACTAGGCCTTGATGATTGCAATATAGCATCTACACTTGGCCTATGAAGAGTTTGACTAGGAATAGGAGATGCAGAGATTGGTAGGGTGACCAATGTATGAATTTCTATATGTTCCTCTAGTTTCATAGCCAAAATTAACTCTTTAGTCCTATACTTCTCCTCCTCTATATTTTCTTCTTCACCTTGTATCTGTGAGATAGGTGTAAACCTTCCTTCCTAACCTATATGGACTTGTGTCCCATCTTGCTCAACTATCAAAACTTCTTGCACTAAAGCATTTGGCACTAATGTGATGAAACCTGATGTCATTGTGCCCTTTACTTGAAATACCACAATGAGAATTGAAACATGTGTGTCAATGATGACACCCTATAATCCTTTTGTACCTTTTGTCTCTACAATTGTAGGGGTCACACTAGATGTGTCAGGTTTATTATCCCCTATTGATACTTTATCAATCTCAGTTGTGCTGACTAATACAAGATTAGTATATAATTTAGGAGCTAAAGTAGAGTCCTATAATATCCTTTGTAAATCATCCTTTGTCAAAGGATTGATGTTATGCATTTTTTTATCAAAAATATCCTTTATCTTTATTTTATCTTGTTGACTTTCTTGGTCCACATGAGGGGGACTAACACTTGGCATATGCACCTCAAGTACATTCTAATTTTGTTGTCACTCTTCTTTAGCTGTAGCCTCAATATCTACTTCCTTCTCTATGCCTCCTTGATGTCCATCTTTGACAGATCCATCCTTGGTAATCTCTACTACCTCTTGATCATATTTTTCTTCACCTACCTCCTTAGGTTCTTGTTCAATTACCTTTTCTATTTGCAACCCATAGATAACTTTCCATGTCTGGGTACTCTATTTGACAACCTCGTCGATATTATTCTACAAAATGTTCAAAGCTTTATATTTGGGATCAAATATCCCCTTCTATTTGTTAATGGCTTTAGTCATTGATGACTTGTCCAAATATGGCATTACTCTGGCTAGAGTAGTCTCCCTTATATTGCTTTCAGATGTTAAATTGTATTGCCACCTTTGCTCAACTCTGTCATATAGAATTTTGGGTAAAGAGTTGGAAAGCTCAATAGGTGTGTTCTTGAATGTGACAATCATCTTATATATAGAATCCTCCACCTTATTCATTTCTACCTTTCCAAGTTTTTCAAACTTAACATGTGTGAACCTTGACAAATTTGTATTATTCTTAATATTGTCACACTATGGATTACCACTTGGAATTGACTATTGTCATCTAATTCGATTCTTTCCTCATCTGATTCACCTGGAGCTATGGACTTCCTCCTCTTTGGTTTATCTTGCTGACTCTATAGTAGCAATAGTTCTTTTGCCTTTGGGTTTGTCATCTTCCTATATCTTCTTTGGAGTTGCCCTTGTGCTAGCCTTGGTAATAGGTATTGTTGGCTTATATTGTGTAGGCTTCATATCTTTCTTTAGTTTCCTTATTTTAGGCTCCTCAGTTTTCCTCTCCTTCTTTTCTATTGGTTTAGGTGCTTCATTAGATTTTTCTTCCTCGACACCTTCATCATGTTCTATTTCTTCTTCTTGGTCCTCTCCTTGACCTTGTGTTAGTGCAAGAAGGGCTTGGGCAGGTTGATCTTCTTCATCATCCTCATCCTCATCTTCTTCTTCTTCTCATTCACCAAATATTTCTTTAACCTTCTTCAAAATCTTGTTCTTCTTTCTCACCATAGAAGTTTTCCTCAAATCTATTGTGATTCTTGATTTGGCTTCCTCATAATTTCCAAATGAGGTTGCACTCTTGTCTACCTCTTCTACAAGTAAACCTATGATGGTTGTTGATGCCTCATCCACATTTATTTCATAGGGCAATGTCCTGAGCCATCTAACCCTAGGAATAGTTTCTTGTACATATGTATGATCAGCATCAACTAGAAAACAAACATCATTATAATATTTCTCTACTAGTGACACTGGTCTCCTCAGTCTCTATTTCATTAACTTCTTAAAGTCCTCAAAATATGTTGTCATTACTGACTCAAAATTGTCCCCAAGTTTCTCTATGAACACTCCAATTTGACAATAGACCTATTGGTCTTCCAACCAACTTTTCTAAATGAAGGAAATGATTTTGCACATAAAAGGATATGCAAACTAGTAGTGAATTGAATTTGCATTGTGCACTCTGTCTTTTTTATAGATCCCAAGTTTTCTAATAACTACTAAATTTGTAACTTAGCAAGATCATAAGAGTGATCTTTCTACACTATCTTATAGCCTAATTCCACAAGAATACAAGACACATTGTTAAATCTACTAGATTGAAAGAACTTGTGAGCAATTATTCTCACTACAAATGCAATTAGGGGATCTAAAATTGTTTCTATAATCATCCCTCCTTTATTCCATACAGCCCCTGTATTCTTCTCAATTACCTCCTTAGCATCACTTTTCATGGTCTTAGGTTTTTCAAGGGTAGGATACCCTGTTACTCATTGAATGGTCCTTTCAGTGATCTTGGTAGGGCCATTTTCTAACCATATAGGGTGATCATGTATTCTGCTAAGTACTATCTTGATCCATTCAATTTTGAATACATTTGGAAAATCTAGGGAATGTGTTGACCCCTTTACCTCTATAATTATTTTCCTCCTTCAACACTCCATCTACACATATTTTTGCATACAAATTATCTATGATTTGCATGTCTCCAATACTTCCAACCTTACAAGTGTAGCAACATCTTACATCTTGTATCATCAAAACCTATGGTGGTATCATTGATAATGCACTAGTAGGATCTCCCTTGTATGCTATCTTAGGAATAGCTCAAAAGGATGGTTGTTTAATTTTTTTTCTTACTAATTGAACATTCAAAACCTCTTTTTCTTTCTTCCTAATAGTAGTAGAAGAGCTAGACACCATATCAAATAACTAGGGTCTACGATAATTCAGATAGTGTAGCTTGACACATGATAAATAACTTATGAATTTGATGATTGGTGATGAGTAGCAGTTGAATCTAGTTCACAAACACTTGAATCATTTTCATCAGTACATCTTATTCCCTTTGTACTCTCTTTGATCTCAAATGTATTCAAATGAGTCAAAAATTGACCATATAACCCTTAAAACTCGACAATAAATTCTCAATGCTTACACAACTGTAAGCTCAACTACCATAACAATTTCAACTCACTCAGCTTACACATAATTTCTACTACACTTAGCAACCACAACAAGCTCAGCCAATACTATTACCTTTAAAAGCTCTCCACCAACTGAAATTTCATTTTCACTCAACAACAATAGTGAAACTTTTCATGCTCAACAACAACTATGAAACTTTTCATGCTCGATAACAACATGAAAATAACAAAACTTATTGATTTCTTCTAAGTTATGACCAATACATTGCATCTTTATTCATGCATATATAATCTTGTTAGAACTTGGATTCTTGGAACTGATGTAAAATGTATCATTGAGATATCAATCCCACATATCTTTTGATTGCCTAATTGGGGATGATGTGATCATGATCATGTTATCCATGTTTCAATCTTCCTTTTTATTCCATGTCTTGTTCATTTGCACCTTGACATCCTCAACATCAACCTTCTCTTTTCCTTTGTTGAATTCACTGCTAGGTGCTTTTGACCTTGTTGGATAGAACCTATTGATCTGACTAGTCTTCAAACAACTAAGACATGTAGTTTGACTCAAACATCTACTATAATCACTTCTAAAATGTGTTCTTATGAAATTCTCAACAACATGTCCATACTTTTGACAATAGTGGAAACTATACCTTGTATTGCAATCCTAATTGTAGGATTTTCCATTGTGTTGCACCTTTGTCTACTTGTTTGATGTCCACTTTGCATTAGATTTGCATTCATATTCTTTATGCCCATACTTCTAATAATTATGGAAATATCCTTCAAACATTTTTGCACTTGTAGTTTTGGTCCCAGATTCATGTGCTTGATGTCCTTATTTGTTGCACTTATGACAGTAACCCATGAACTTATGCTTAGAGTTTTGATTTGCATTGTTGCTCCTGCAACATTTGTTGTATGACCTAACTTTCCACAATTATGACAAGTGAGTTTGTAGTTCTTACCTTTTTTGATTCTTTGTTAACCACTTTTAGATGATTCTCCTTCCTCGGTACTAGTGTATCCCAATCTTGTAGTATAATTGTTTGATCTAGGAGATCTCATAAATTTCTCAAATTACTTGATGACTTCATTGGGTTTGTTCAAAATTTCAAAATTTTATTTTTCCCTTTTGAGATCATTTCTCAGTTGTTCATTTTGTAATTTTAGAGTTGTGATCTCAATTTCCTTACCATTCAATTCATGATTTGAAATTAATATTTGATTCATTATTTCTAGTTGCATGTTAGTAATCCTTTGTACCTTTGATGTCTTATCTTCCAGTCTATTGGTCAGTATCCTTTTGTCATCTTCAATTATGACTTTGTCTTCCTCAACTTTCTTTTTCTACCTAGTCATTTCACACAACAATATTGCTTGGACTTCTTGTTCTATCTTAATATTTTTGACCTCTTCAGTTAGGGCACCATTCCTTTCCATCAGATCTGCAACTGCTGCATCAAACTCACTTAAGCTTCCATCTATAAACAATTCAGCAGTGTCTTCCTCTTGGTAATGTGTGCCATTCTCCTTAATAGCTATCTCTTTCCTTCTCTTTAATAAGTGCTTCAAATCATCTCTTTCTTCATTCAACTGATGCAGGGTAGGCTAGATTTGAATCTTCTAGTTCTCAATACTCTTTCCCAACTTGTAGACTTCCATCTTCAAGATCTTTCCTCAAAACTACAAAGCTTTCCTTTTCAAAGAACAAGTCTCTGATACCAATTGTTGGAAATAAAAATAGGAAAAGTAAACTCTAAGAGAGGGGGGAGGGTGAATTAGTGCTTCAAATCTTTAACCATTAAAACATTCACCACACATCCATTTCAAAATTTGCATGTAAACTAAAATACCAAACCAAACATATTAATCCATAGCATGAAAAAAATAAACACATATGACAAAAGATATTTGGTTACCCAAAAACCTTCCAATGAGAATGTAAAACTAGGGTGGGGATGATACCCACAAATCTTCACTACTATAGTTGTAAAGTGTATCCAATGAAGGTTATAATGTTTGATCATAAACTATGATCTACCTTGTGAAAGGTCTTCCCTATTAAAGGATTACAAAGATCGTTAGTTGTTACCCTATTAAAGTATGTCAACTTACAATAAAGTAAGCACCTTGTTAAAAGATTTTAAAAATTCTACTAGGACTACTCAGTTAAGATATTTTATTGATGAATTCACCTATTAGAATGTCTCAGATTTGATCCTTCAGTTAGCACCTCTTTGCTAGATATCAAATCACCTCTTTCCTGATGTATACTTGATCCTCCTGATCAAATGTATTAGTTATGTCCTCTCTTTTCTTTCCTTTGTTCTCTCTAACTAATTTTGCAATTCATATCTTTCTCACAACTCCTTAATCACCATGAATTCCCTATCTATGCATGCAAATTTCTCTCTTCACACACAAATTCTTTAGGGTTTTCCCTTCTTAAAAAGACATAGGTGACCTAAGGTTAGGTAGGAATCAATGACTATGATTCACCCATTTTTCCACTTAATCCATCCCTCTATCTAATTGGTTGCATTTATTGCATGGGGATTCTCAATATAGATTCATTCTTATCATCTAGAATTGCAAAACAATTCTTAAGTTGTCCCAAAAATAGTTTACATAGGAGTTTGTGCCATTACAAACAACTATGTCCAAAACTATTTACTCAGCACTTGAAGCCTCTGATGCTCAACATCCACTATATCTTCAATTTTGTAACACAACCTCTAAATGACTCAACATCCACTATTCACTCAACATCTAAATCACACAACAATTATTAAATTTCTTGTTACTAGAGTAACTTGGCACTAATTGTTTGCTCGACACATACTAGTGCTCGACACATACTATACATTTTTCTTGGCATGCATTATCTGACAACTTATTCTTGGCATACACTACTTACTTGGCATGCACTAAGTATTGTTAAGTTATGACTTTAAGTGTGTTATCATTCATATGTCAAAACCAAAATGAGATCAACAATTTTTGTGGTTTTACGAGGACTAAGAGTGTATCTAGTGATAGATACTTTATGTTGTTCATTTATATTTTTCTACAATGATGTGGATTATTTACTTGAAGGAAATGTGAGAGGAATTTATATTCTTAAAACCTAAAAGGAAAAGGTGGAAAGGGAGAAAAGTAAGGCATTGAAGTTCTTGAGATCAAAAGAGGGAGGTGAGTTCACCTCATAAGAATTTGAGAAATACTTCCAATAACATGGGATCAAGAGGAAGATATTAGCTCCTAGGAAACCACAACAAAATGGTGTTGTATAAAGAAGAAACTAAACACTAACATATTGTGCCAAGATATTGATATGATCACAACTATGTACACCTTGATTTGAATATAGGTGAAGAAGGGTACAAATCAATACACCCTATGGGATATGGTTTGGACACTCACCATTGGTGAGCTACTTCAAATTATTTGGAAAAAAATGCTACATCAAGAGAGATGAGTAAAAAGAAAAATTTTAGCCAAAGAGTGATGAAGGTATATTCTTGGGTTACTCCATAAATAGAAAGGTGTATTAGTGTTTTAACAGCTAGACAAACAAGATCATGGAATCTACTAGTGTAAAGGTAGATGAGTTCTCTAAGAAGAATGAAGAGGAAAGTAAGAGAGATTCATAAGACTACAAACAATTTGTATATGCTCCACTAGTTGAACAACTAATAGAGGCACCAATAGAGGAAAAAGAAGAACAAGTTCCTGTTAGAGTAATTATTTTTCGCACTTCTTAATTAAATCACTTTGATTTAATTAATTAGTTTTCCTATTACTCTAGTTTTCTTAAGCTATCTTGTAGGTGCATATAATTAATATTATATTAATTATATTGTGCAACCTAGCTTTTTTAGGCTTTAGGGCTTTCGTTCACCTTTAAGGTTGAACTATTGTAAAAAAAAAATCAAGCATTCATTCAATCAATCTGGGAATACAATTTTTTTCTCTCATCTTGTTGAGTTCTTCCAAGCTTTGCTTTTTCCTTCTTTTTTGGTTTCTCTTCAACAGGTTATTTTCATGCAAGTGATCTTGGCAATCTATGAAGTTGGTTTTCACAACTTCTACATGGTATCAGAGCCGCTCTGTTGCTTCTTTTTTGAAATATTTTTGAAGTTGCGATTCGGAGTTAGAAACCCCAACTTTTTTGAGGTTTTTTCTTCAATTAGGAGGAAGAGCAATTTTTCAGAGCACTTTGGGCCCAAAAAAATGCTGCCATTGGATTTAAAAGGCCGTTTACAATTAGGATCCATATAAAAATTTTCTTTTTTTGCTTTTGTAGTGTCAGGCAAAATTTTTTTGCCCCCCTGGGAGATCGTACGGACACAATTATTGCAATTTTTTGGAAAAAAAATCCAAAAAAAATTGAAAAATGTGGCTGCAAGCACCGCCACCCAGTGGCCACCACCATGTTGCCTCTGTACGGCTCGTGCACCACTGTCGCTGACAGCAGCACTAAGGAGCCACTGCGGCGCCACTCACTAGTCTTCGTCGCTCCGCTGCCACCTGGGCACCACTAACCCACCTCTTCCATCATGGCAACATTGGTGGAAGCCGCCCCTATGGCCATCGCTACTGACGATGATCTCCAGTCTACCACCTCCTACATAGTTAACCTGCATGGACACCTTTTTCACAGTTGGCGTGACACATGGCCAGCGGTACAATGTTGGCATCTGCCATGTGGCCTCTGCCATGTCAGCAGCCACGTCATCATTTCTGACACATGGCATATATTTTTTTGTGACATCCCCTTGGCCATCAAATTTAAGGTAGTGTTTTGATGACATTAGTATGATGTCATCCTGCATCAGCACTCCAATCCTTTTTTGACCTACTCGCAGTTTTTTGGCCATATCTTGAGCATATAGAGGTCTTTTTCTGATTTAAAAGAAGCACCAGAAAGCTAGTTCCAAGACGGAGATAGTAGTGTAGGATTTTTTTGTTTTTGATGCAATTTAGTTTCTTATTATTGCAATTGAAGTCTATAATTCTATTTTTGACTCCGACAAGTGTTTCTTGTGTGTCCCATCTCCATTTTTTGAAAATATGATATTTTTGGAAAGCTGGTTCGGTCTACTTTTCAAAAATAATGTAATTTCTTCTAGATTCTACCCCATGCTCTTTCTATCATGTTTTAGGCATTTTTTCTCTATGATGGATATCTTGGGTATTTCAGGTCCAGGGATCGTTTTCTTGGCATGGGATCTCTTCTTTTGGGTTGTACTATCTTTTGTATTAGCTTTTTTCCTATTTTAATCATTGTTGATATCATTTGTAAGTATCTTTATGCAAACGCCCTGAGATAAAGTGCCACTCATACATTTCAAGATCCTTTTCATCATTGTGGTTTGTTGTACTCGCACTATTTTATAAAGTGCCATGGGGGGGATAGTTGTTTGCTAATTTTGTGCCCTCTTCCTCTTTTTCCTCATGCAGTGTCGGTGATATGTGCCTTTATAGGTGTCTGTACCTCACTCTCGATGTGTTTGGTTCCTGTGTTGTAGGAGATTTTTGGCCCATCTTTTTAGTTGCCTAACACCTCACCCCGTCTGCATTAGGGGGGGTTATATTGTTGATTCTAATGCTTCATCGGTTTGATGGTTCATTGGAGTGAGCTATGTATTCAGTATTTTGATCCTATATACTAGGCGATTGCAGTGGCTAGCTACCTATGTATTTCGGTGAGATGGATCACCTACCATATAGACACTCTCAGTTCATGCCTTCTATTTTCGTGGAGGATCTTCAGATCAGCAGTTTCTTTTTGACAGAGTTTGTAACTTCTTCTGCTTCAATGGTTTTCTTCATGATCTTCTCTTTGTTTCTATCTTCTAGAACATTCTTTGCTATCTCTTTTTGGAGAGGGGTTTTTCCCACTGGGTTTTCTACTTTGTCTCCAGTTTACAGAGATTTCCTTGTTTTGGGTACCTAATCAGGCCTTGTTGCTGAAACCCATTTTTTTCTGCTTTCATAGTTGTGCTAGGTTAGCTTACCTCTTGAGCTTCACTTAAGGGGGGGTGTTAGAGTAATTATTTGTTCACACTTATTAATTAAATCACTTTGATTTAATTAATTAAGTTGCCTATTACTCTAGTTTTCTCAAGCTATCTTGTAGGTGTATATAATTAATATTTTATTAATTATATTGTGCAACCTAGCTTTTTTAGGTTTTAGGGCTTTCGTTCACCTTTAAAATTGAACTCTTGTAATTCTTTTTTCAAGCATTCTTAATTTGGGAATACAATTATTTTCTCTCATCTTGTTGAGTTCTTCCAAGCTCTACTTTTTCCTTCTTTTTTTGTTTCTCTTCAATAGGTTATTTGCATGTAGGTGATCTTGGCAATTTGTGAAGTTGGTTTTCACAACTTCTAGAGTTCCTACATAAGCATAAGTAGTTACACTTAAAGAACTAAGGACATAGGCACCTGAAAAAGAACTAGCGCTAGCCAAGTATGTGAGGATAAACCACTATCTCCATATTATCAAATCATTAGAGATAAGGATGTTGGAGCGATGATGAGAAGAAAGGTGAGAGAGACAGTCTATCTGCTCTCGCATATAAAACCTATGGTTAGAAGAGAAGCCATGAAAGATGAAGATTGGAGAAAGGAAATGGAGTAAGAAAATGGCTAGAAAGTGAAAAATGACACAAGGACCTTGATGACCCAGACTAAAGACAAAAATGTAATTGGCACAAAATGGGTATCAAGAAACAAGATGAATGAAGATGGAGAAGTAATCAAGAATAAGACTAACTTGTCTGCAAGGGATATGCGCAAGAAAAGGCATAGGCTATGGGGGGGTCTTTGTACCAGTGGCCAAACTAGAAGGAGTCAGAATATTCTTAGCCTTCACGACATACACGAACTTCAAGGTATACTAGATGGATGTGAATTTTGTATTCCTAAATGGAATTCTAGAGGAAGAAGTATACATTAAACAATTAGAAGGGTTTAAGAATGAAGAAGGAAGAACCAAGTGTGCAAGTTGAAGAAATCTGTGTATGGACTAAAATAAGCACCAAAAGCATGCTATGATATGTTACACTCATACCAAATAAAAATTAGTTTTGCAAGAACAAGTGACAACAACATCATCTACCTGAAGAAGGAAATAGGAGTTGGTTTGCTATTTGCAGAAATATTTGTAGTTGATATGATCTTTGGAGGAGATGATAAAGATGAGCATTGGATTTTTTGAATCAATGAAAAGAGAATTTAAAATGTCCATGATCAATCAAATCAAGTTCTTTATTGGACTTCAAGTGTCCCAGCCAAAGGGAGTAATATTCATAGGGAAAATAAATTATGCGAGGGAGATTTTGAAGACATTTGATATCAAAGAGGCTAAGGTAATATGCACCCCAATGGTGACCAGTTGTAAACTATCAAAGGAGGATGAGACTCCTAAAGTGAATGAAACTCTTTTCTAGTCTATCAATGGTAAATTGCAATATTTTGTACATAGTAGACTAGATATTACACAAGTTGCTAGAAGAGTGGCTAGATTCTCAACTAATCCCAAAGAGTCGAAGTTTGTTATTGTCAAGAGAATATTTTGATGCCTAAAGGGTACAAAGAATATGGTCTATGGTATCCCCACAAAGGAAAATTTTAGATCAATGTCTTTACCAATGTTGATTGGGAAGGGAATATAGATGACAAAAAGAGCATGACTAGTGGTGCATTCCTTTTTTGAGGAACACTAGTTGCATGAACCAACAAGATGTAAAACTGCATATCACAATCAACAACATAAGTAGAGTATGTAGATGCAAAAATGAACTAAATTTAGGTTGTTGGATAAAACAAATACTTGAAGGTATTCAAGAAAATATGGAAGAACTAGTGGTTATCAACTGTGATAACACAAGTTCCATAAACATATCACAGAACCCAATCATATACTATAAGACAAAGAACATATCCATAAAGTACCATTTCCTTAGGGAGAAAGTAAAAGAGAAAGAAGCAAGGTTGGAATATGTACCAAAAAAAGATAAATTAGATAATATTTTCATGAAAGCTCTTCAAAGGGATTCTTTTTAGTGTCTTAGAGGAAAGCTAGGGATACTACCCCTATCAAATTTGAGGTAAAGGTTAAGAGTCAAACATCAATACATGATCTATAATTTACTAATCATAAACTGAATTAATAAGTGGGACTACTCTACAAGGGGAGTAGTCACATAGAAATATGATGTACCTTTAGCATTATTTTCAAAGGGGGAGAAGATAATAAGGGAGAGAGTCAAAAGCTTGATAGAAAAGAAGAAAGCTAGATGAGAGTAAGGAAGCAAAAAAGTTAAACATGGAAGATGGAAGAGAGGCAAACAAACAAGTACTACACACTACAGAAAATGAAGAAAAGAGGAGAAGTCAAGAAGGACCAAATGGACCCACAAAGAAGAATCTGAGTAGACAAAGGATGTGGAAGCGAGAAGTGACCTTGCATGTTGCATCAACTTAGGGGCTGATTTTGAAGTAAAAGAAAACAAGGGAAAGTCATGATACTATTTTCTATGTATACAATAGTACACAAGAGTTGTCAACTATGATAAAAACACCAAGTGTTTCCATCAATGTTAAAGGGGGAGATTGTTGGCATAGATATAAAAAGTATAAGGACTAACCAATAGAGATAACAATGCAACCAATTATAACTAGGTTTTCATTGATATCAAGGTAAAGGAAGATCTTTGATCAGTAGGTAGCCAAGACTCATGAGGTATTGTGAGCACATATGTGCAAATCTAGGTCACAAGTGTGACTAGAGGAAAAAGAAGGAAAAGCCAAGTACAAGAAATGAAAAAGGGGCACTACACTTAGATGAAGTCATACTAAGTGTCTATGAATATGAAGAATAATGTGAAGAATGTAGGCAAGGTGGTGTGACCAGTGGTTAAGATTAAAGGTTAAGCCATGATAGTAAGAGGAAGCTAATAGAAAGATACCTTGACTGATACATCATGGAGTATGTAGAATGTACCTAATATTGCATTCAATGGTGATGGTGTTATCACATCAAGAACAAATGAAATAATTTGAATTTGAATTCATTCCAATAGAGTAAGCTATCAAAGTCATATAACATTCATGAATTCTATTTGTACATGGTACATCTAACAAGAATAACACATGACAATAACATGAGTACAAGGTAATGATATGAGAATTAAAATATGAATTAATCAATTAGGGTTTTGAGTAGAGCACATAAAGATCATATAAGAGAATATTGTTTCAAGGAAAAAGGCAAGGTTGCATATTGAATAACATAAGTACCACAAATATGAGCTACACTTAATCTCAAGAAGATTAGGGTGACATTGAAAAGTCAAAAAAAAAGTGTGAAAGATAGCATGAGGAATCCAATGTGCTTGATCAATACAAGTGACAAAGCATGTTGTATCTACTACAGCCAAGCATGTTGGTGATCTTGTCTGAGTTATAGATCCAAGGGAGGGTAGATAAAATTTGTAGATGGGTATGAGGAGAGTCAAAGTGTTCTATAGAAAAGCTTTATAAAATATATATTCTTCTTAGATCATTTCTTTTGTTTTTTTCTAAACATTGCAATAGTAAATATCATTGAGGGTGGACTTTCACAAGTTCATTATATCAAATCCCCTAATAGGGTGGCATATTATTTTGTGTTCAAAAGTCCTTTAACCATTTTTATCTTAACCAAAGAAAGAATCTCATAGGTATTATTTAACTCCCTTAACTGAGTGTCACACTGTCACTTAACAGTGTCCTATCTTCTAACATAGATAAGCTCTTGATTGTGTGCACTTCAAGAGAGCACAAACTTTGAGAGGATCATGTCAGAAATTATGGTTTTCACCCTAGCTAGCTTTTCCAAAAATAAATACTTGTGTTATGTGATGCTATGTTTTCCTTCATTATTTATTCTTAACCCTAACTAGTTAAGTTATAGATATTATTAACCAATAGACTGGTGTGAAGAAAGAAAGGCTACAAAAGTTGAAGTTATCTATGATATATTGATTCACTCCCCTCTCAACATATTCACCTATGTGTGTAGACCAACAATATGGTGGATGGTGTATTGTCTAGAGTGGGACTTGAGGTTGATTCTATTAAATGTTGGAGACAAATGGACCCTCTTCTAGTAGATGTTCAAGCACTCTTTGGGATAGAATAATCCTAGACCCCTTAGCCATGACTATGTTATTAATGATTTTTTCTCTTTATTGGACCCCTTGGCCAATCATACATTTCATTAGGATTATGATTTATTAAAATTTCAATATGCTTGGACTTGAAAATTATTTATTGCAAGATTATAAATTACGAACATATTCTCGTAATGGCAAGATTACACAAGAGATTGGGCTTGATTATGTCAAAAATTTCAAATTGAATTGTCCTTATTCTGAGATAATTATCCTACACTCTCCATTGAGCTTAATTATCAAAATTACTCCAAAATAAGCCTTTTTTAGATGATTGTAATTTCAACATGGCTTTGTGTTGGTGAAATGTGACTTGCCTCATTTTTATGTTTAGTAATTACTACGACGACAAGAACTACTTCCATACCATTTCTCAACAACTTTTTATCTAAGGGATTTTTATTTTCTAAAGACTAGTCGTAGTGGCTGTTGCTATAAAATTTGCAATCACTTGGGTGTTTTCCTTATTGAAAGTTGTAGATCTTGGAGAATTTTGGATCTAACTTGGAAATGGGGGAGATATGGTTAGGGTTGAACCAAGAAATATTGAGGATGAATGGTATAATGATCTTAATACCTGCATGATCATTAAGGAAGGTGAGATTTAGCCTTTGATGGAGGTTGTGGATGGTTACAATGAGATGTATTCTATACAATTGGTTAACTCATAGAATGAGAGGAAGGTTACTATTAATGAGTAAAAGCACAAACCCATGTCACCTTTTATAAAGAAGGACCATAAAGCACAATCTATTCAACTTAAATGACATAAAAGTGGCATCTATGTTTAAAATTTGAAGATGATTCAAACTAATAAAATGTGTAAAACTGGATGAATTTTATGCTATAAATTTCTTAGTTTTTTTGAGGAAAAAAACATTTATTTTTAAAATTTTGAAGAAATTTTTTATCTATTAAAAATATAGGGTGTAGTTCATGTTGAACAAGTATATGTCATACTGTCTTAAAATGCACACACTTGCATTTTAAAACCTTTTAGCACCCTTTTTCATATTTCCTTTCTCATACCATGGATGAACATGTGCTCAATGTCTCTTTTTCTCTTCTCCCCTTTCATTTCATGCCTCTTTACCATATCTCTTTCCTTATGACATGGTCTTCTAAGTGTCACTTTGTTGCCCTTTTGGCCATATCAGTTCTTTCATTTGTGCATCCACCTTCCTAGGGATTTTTCTCTCCAGTCTCTAGGACTACGTCGACCTAGTCCTTCTAAGGATTTGTGTCTCTAGTCTTTAGGACTAGATCAACCCAGGTCAGTCTAGTCCAAGACTAGGTTGATCTAGGTCAACCTAGTCTAGGACTAGGTCGATCTAGGTTGACCTAGTCCTTTATGAGGCCTTTTTCTTACATTTTTTTCATCTGGGTCGACCCAAGTCGACCTAGTCCTTGACAAGTGTAAATTTTAGGTCCCAAAAGGCCTTGAGTTTACCAATTTATTAATCTCTCCACACTATCAACATGTAGTTAACTCTCCTCTTAATAGTCAACCTATAGTTAACTCTCTTCTTTATAGTCTTCTTGACTCTCCACTTAATAATTATTTTGCAATTTTTTTCTCCATTTAACAGTCAATCTTAAGTCATCCTTTAAATATTTTCCCACTAGGAAACTATTATAAAAGGATTCTTGGAGGATTCATTTTCATATTTCATCTCATCGAGCACTCAAGGAGAAGAGTTCAAGCATTCAAGTATTCAAGAAAGAAAGTCTTTTTCAAGAATTCAAGGATTCTTTGTGGGAATTTCCTCTTCAATATCTAGCATATTTTTGGCCATCAAGTGAGGTGGTCTACATTGAAGCATTCATTATCATCTTCATCAATGCACATTTATATCCATGGCTCCATGATATGGTTATGGTAGATCCATTTCAATTGTGGAGATATCCTACATCCTTCATTCCTAATACATTTACATACATTCAAGCAAGATGAATCCTAACATTTATCTTGTTCTAGAATTATTTACATTTACATTTCCCAACTACGACTTGTTCCTTAACCTAGGGCTTGACCAAGCCAAGCCCTCCCCCAAAAAAACCCCCAAACCTTTCTTTTTGTGTTGATTTGTAGGTTGGGAGGGAAAAGGATTATAGGTCTTGAGCCTATAGTTTACATGTTTTCTAGAGTCCTCAATTTCATAGTTGCAGACTACATCAACCTAGTTGTAGGACATCTTCCCAAGTTGACCTAGCCCTTCAATCTCAATTTTTGGGGAGATTTCAAGGTTTTTCTCCTTTCATAGTTTTATTTCAAGACTCACAAATGAACATTTGGATATAGTTCATTTCTGCAAGTTTTGAAGCATGAATACATCTTCCTCTATGTATTTTAAGGTGAGCCTTTCATATTTAATTTCTTTAATAGCTTTACCCTAGATTCACATCTTAATTGGGCTGATTGTATTCACATAGCATATAGATCTACATTTCTTAAGAAATTAGTATAATTTCACATTATCTTATTAAGGGACTAAGAGAGTGTATTTCTTTATATTGCATTCCTCTTTACAACTTAGATTTAGTATTAGCACCCTTCTCCCTTTTGGTCTTAGCTAATCTAATTTGGATCGTTAGTGGAATCATACTTCGACATCCCCCTCTTTCCCTCGCACACATATTTGAATGGCTCAGTGCCCTGTAAAGTGAAAGTATACATCCTATTATAGTGCTTCCATTTTACCACTAAACATTTTGGTGAACCCAACCTTCTTACCCTATTTCTTGGAGTTGGATATTCCTCTTTGGAAATCTCTCTTCTTTAGCATCAACTTCACTGAACTTTTTGGTGAACCCAACCTTCTTAACTTCTTTCTTGGAGTTAGATATTCTTTTTTGGATCTCTCTTCTTTCACATTAGCTTTACTAAAATTTTTGGTGCATCCAACTTCTTTCCCCATTCTTTGGAGTTAGATCTCTTTTATTTGCATTAGATTTTTACCTTCTTTTGGTGAACCCATTTTCTTACCCCTTTCTTTCGAAGTTAGATCTTTCTTAAGATTTCTCTTATTTTTAATTAACTTCTTGTGTATTTTAGGGTTAGATCCCTTGACCTTCCTTATTTTCTTCTATGGATTAGGTCCTTTATTGTACATCTAGAAGCACTTATAAATGTCTTTCAAAAATTTTGCAACATTGAGTATGTAATTTTAAAAAAAAAATCAAATGTTTATTGGATCTTGTATACATTTTAGTGACAACATGATTTGTTAGTTCTACTCTTTTTGCACTTATATTCTTCTCATGTTGCAAAAATCTTTTAAAGAATTTTCCAAACATTATTCCCTTATTTTTGACATTAAGCATCACCCTCACATGTACTTAGATTTAAAATATGGAGATGAGTGGTGGATTGATATGGGCCCCTCTCCTAATATAGGTCTTGACTATAGGGATGTATTACTTGAGGGTAGTCAGTCCTGTACCTTCTCCTTTTCTCTTAATGGACCTTACTTCTATTCATGATCATTCTCTATGGTGTGTTTTATTAATAGATATAAGCATTTCATTGATAATGCCACTATTTGGGATGAACCACTTGATGCTAGTATTGATTACTCTCTTTCTCGTGAAAGATCTAACATGATTGATACTTTCTCCTTTCAGCATAAAAAGATTCATGTTTCTTCTTCTCCTAATATATATCCTTCTCCTAGTGATATTTCAGAGCAAGAGGAAGAAATTATAAATACCATTATCAATATGACCTTTCCTTCATTTGATGCTCACAGAAAATATGATACATTAATGGATATCCAGTATCCCTATTCTAAGGATTTCCTATTCTAAGGATTCCTTCAAAATAGAGGATAATGGTAATCTTCTTAATGATCCTCTTTCTAGTGATGAGTCTATAGAAAAGAAAAATCTTAATAGTGCTTTCATCTCGCTCAACCTATCCTCACTCTCAAGCCTTCATCAAATAAACCTATCATTACCCTTAAGGGTTTTCCTCCCATAACTCTAAAAGGGAAATCTAGCAAGTTTAAAGATTATCATATGGTGTCTCACACCTATCGTATAAGAAATAATACTCAACCTACTACTTCTCTTCCACCTTCTTAGCTTTCTCTTCCTCCTTTGCCTCATCTTTTTCAAAATCTTGGGTTGGATTATGATTTAGTATTGCAGTTACATAATACCTCTAGAAGGATTTCTCTTTGGGAACTTATTAAAACATCTTTGAAATACCATGAAGCCTTGAAAAAAAATCATCCACTCTTCCTACTCCATCTCCTAATCAAGACAACATCAATGCCTTTTTATAATGCATGAATGCTACCCTTGGTCCACCTCAAATTATGTTTACTCATTATGACTACCTCCTAAAGAGATTCAAGATCATTATGATGCTCTTATGGTAGCCATCCTAGTTAATTGTAACCTTATTCATCAAACTCTAGTTGATAATGGACCTAGGCTTAATATTTGTAGTGTGGATATACTCAAAAAATTAATGTTGATCCTTTACATATTAACCCTGATATTACTTCTATTTGTGGCTTTGATAATATTTCTAAGAAAACTTTAGACACTATCACTTTACCTATAAAAGTAGGTCCAATTGTTTTAAATACTCATATTCATGTTATTCATGGACCTCTCAATTACAATATTATTTTTGGTAGACCTTGGTTATGTGCTATGCATGTTGTTCTTTCAACCCTTCATTAAAAAGTCAAGTTTATCTATAATAATATGATGTACACTCTTCATGCAGACACTAAACCAAATAGTTATCTAAATATTGAGGAAAAAAATTAACAATCTAATGATGATCCTCCTACAAGTACCCTTCTAGGTGATGATTAGGGATCCTTAGATTTCACACCAACCTTTATTGGAGAATATAGAGTTAAGGACTTTCCATTCATGAGAAATTGTACAACTCCTCTTTTCACCAACTTTTTTCCTACTTCCACTCACAATGAATCTATTAAGTCTATTGATAAAAATCATATGCCCTTAGGCAATGGAGGGCATATACACTTTTCTCACACTATTGTCGATCATAATCTAGGATGTGTGCAACAAACTATTGTATAGCATTCTTTATATACATCCTCTCACATATCTTCTCCTACTAAGCAAGAAATTATTTTACATAATCTTCTTCATGCTAAGGTGATTACTAGGCCTAAATGTCAAAAGAAACATAGTCAAAAACAATTGAATCTTCCATTTTGCATGTATCACCATTATATGATCACTCTACTAACAAGTTTTGCATTACAAAATTCAAAAGCTCATTAATAATGGGGCTATTCACATTTCTCCTAATAATGAGCTCTCTTTTTCCTCTAATTTATTTACATAACATTTAAGTCACTATTATGCTTCTCCACATCATGTAACATTGTTGGCCTTCCCTCTCGAGGCTCATTTTTATACATGGTTTTCTTTGCGAGTATCATAATAGGTTGTTTTATTTTCTCTTGTTCCTATACTTTGGAGCCAAGGGGAATCATGTCTTTATTTTTCAGTTGCTCATGGATCCACTATCTCCTTTGGTTGAGTGTTATTTTTTTATCATGTCACATCCAATTTTATATTATTAGCAAGTGGGTTTCATGGTAGATAGATCACTTACCTTGGGGACTCATAATAGTGTATCCTCTTTTTCAAGGATTTCCTTTTTAACTTCTTGCATGGTGTCTTTACATTCTATCCTTCCATGACCTCATAGGAGTTTCAACCTCTTTGGTTTTGACTATGTCTTGCTTGTGGATACTATCTTGATGTTGAAATTTCTTTATCCTTCTTCATCACTTCCTTAAGATGCTAAAATAATCCATTATTTTTCCATCTTAAGGGGGGAGGGGCATACATAGTCCTCTTATCCTTTTCATATTTCCAAACACACCATATAGAGTATACTAGCATGACACAACTTTCTAGGGCTAGCTACTCTCTCTTTATACATGTCCTAGATTGGTTGATGAGAATGTCACACACACTTGCTAGACCATTTCACTTATCTTAGCACATACATAAACCATTAGCATAATATGGAAGTACTATATCATGGGAATGTAAAGCCACAATAATGTGCAAATTTATGTGATTGACTATTGAGAATACAAACCTAATAGACCATTCAATCCTCCCTATTTCTTTTCTTTGTGGGATTGACTATCAGTAACACAAACCCTTTAGACCATTCAATCCTTTTGTGAGATTCAAAATAAGGAACACAAACCATATTGGATGAGTTGGTCACACTTCCCTTCTCTCTCTTTCTATCTTTTTAGTGACATCTCTTTTACTGCGATTTTGGGATTTGATGAACACTCATGTTTTCTAGGGGCACAAATGGATCTTGAGTATGGATTAAAGTATTTTATACTTTATGGCTTGGTATGATTTCTAGGTTATCTTCAAATCTATTCATTGTTCCTATATTGATGATTTCTATTCTCCTAAGTTGTGATAAGATCATCTTTTTATTTTGATCTACTTTACCATGAGTTTGAGGCAACTCATACTCCCCCGCTAAAGTGGGGGCTAAAAGTATTATCTTAAAATGGATGTACTTGTATTTTCAGACCTTTTAGCACCCTTTTCTATAGTTCTTTTCTTGAACCATGGATAGACATGTACTCAATGTGTCTTTTTCTCATCTCCCCTTCCATTTCATGCCTCTTTATCATCTCTTTATCTTTCTAACATGGTCTTCTAGGTGTCACTTTGCTAACCTTTTGGCCATATCAATTTGTTTCATCTATGTATCCTTCAGGACCTTCCCTAGGATTTTTTCTCTAGCCTATGAGACTAGGTTGACCTGGTCCTTTCTAAGCCATTTTTTCTCTAGTCTCTAGGAATAGATCAACCTAGGTCAGCCTAGTATAGGACTAGGTCAACCTAGGATGACCTAGTCTTTTCTGAGGCCTGTTTCCTCCATTTTTTGGGTCTTGGTCGACCCAAGTTGACCCAATCACTGATTTTTGTAAATTTCAAGGCTCAAAAGGCCTCAATTTTACCAATTAATTTATCTCCCTCCCATCTTGGCCTTTAGTTAACTCTCCACTTAATAGTCTTCCTGAGGTCAACTCTTCACCTAACAATCAGCCTACAATTAACTCTCCATTTAGTATAAAAGGATGCTTGGAGGATTTTTTTTCATATCTCATCAGATCATCAAGAACCTAAGGAAAGGAGTTCAAGCATTCAAGTATTCAAGCAAGAAAATCTTCTTCAATCATTCAAGGATTCTTTGTTGGCATTTCCTCTTCTAGATCTAGGATATTGTTGGCCATCAAGGGAGGATATCTACATTGATGCGTTCATTATCTTATTCAATGATGTGAATTTACATCCATGGATCCATGATATGGTTAGGGTAGATCCATTACAATTGTGGAGATATCCTACATCCTTCATTCCTAATTCAAGATCTACAATACATTTACATACATTCAAGAAAGGTGAATCCTAAAATTTATCTTCTCTTATAGACATTGACATTTATATTTCTCAAATATAGCTAATTCCTTAACCTAGGGCTTGACCAAGGCAAGTCCTCCCCCAATAAAACCCTCAAACCTTTCTTTTCTATGTTGATTTTCATGTTGAGAGCGAAAAATGATTACATATCTAGAACCTACAATTTACAAGCTTTCTAGAGTCATCAGTTTCAAAGTCATGGGCTACATCAACCTAGTTGTATGATGTCTTCCCAAGTTGACCTACTCCTTTAGTCTCAAATTTTGGGGAGATTCCTAGGTTTTTTTCCTTTCCTCATTTCAATCCAAGATCCACAGATAGATATTATGATGCAATTAAGATATGCAAGTTTTGGAGCACAAATACATCCTCCTCTATGTATTTTAAGGTGAGTCTTTCATATATTATTTTATTTCGTACCTTTTCCTTAGATTTGTATCTTAATTGGGCTGATTGTATTCACATAGCATATAGATCTACATTTCCCAAGAAATTAGTTCAATTTCACATTATCTTATTAAGAGTCTAATTGAGTGTATTTCTTTATATTACATTCTTCTTTACAAACTGGATTTAGAATTAGCATCCTTATCCCTTTAGGTCCTAGAAAATCTAATTTGGATCATACGTGGAATCATACTTGAAAATCCCTCTCTCTCCCTCACACACATATTTGAATGACCTAGTGCCTCGCAAAGTGAAAAGTCTACCTCCTATTAAAGTGCCTCTATTTTATCATTGAACATATTCAAATAATAATTTTTTCCCTTGATTTCCATATATGTTATAGATGACATGTATAACTAGTGTAAAAAAAGGAAATATTTGTTTTTGATGTATATTATCTATGTTATAAGTACTCGAGGTTGACCTTATCAAAAATTGATAGTTTTTTTCTCCCATCAAAACATCCCTATCAAATCTAGACCTTTTTGGGAAAAAAAAAAACATACTGTAGAAGAGGAATCTCTCCTCTAGTGCTAAATATTTTTTTTTTTAAAATATGATTTACTATTTTTTTTAAGCTAACATCTTCCTGAATGTTAAAATATCTACTTATAATCTTGTGAAACTATAGCATATTATAACTAATCAAAACACTATGAAATTTATATAATGATAATATTGAATCTAAGATCTATAAAATGGTATTTTTAATATTCAAAAAAAGTTGAGTTTTGAATTTTGATAAAGAAATGAGATTTGACCAAAAAAATTTAGATGTCCTAAAAGGTGACAAATCTTTTCTTTCAAAAATGAGGAAGTCATTTCTCAAACAACCGAGTTATTCTCTAAAGGGAAAAAATGGAAAAAATTAACTAAAGTGGCAAACGATGCCAATCTTAATATATTTTTCAAGGCTAAGGATGCTTGTCTCAAACTTCTTGATGGATTTGATTGCAAACAAATTCCCAAACCCTAGAACATGGCATGTTTTCTCATCGTCAAATACCTCACTATTCCTATCGTTTTCCTCTATTAAACCATTTCAATTACCATGATAGTTTCTCCATTCCTTTTTTCTCCTTCAATATTTAGAAGCCTTTGTTATAGAAGACTGAGAAAGGAAAAGTCTTGGCAAGAATTTTGTTAATCTCTACTAAGGTTTGATCCCACACTTGTATAATTTTTATCATGTCATTTGTCCTCCCTATATTATCATTTTTCAAGGTGCCCCCAAAATGGATGTTTTTGTTGACCCCTATGTTGATTTCTATGCTAACCCTACCTTGTATACATCATTACCACAAGCCACCCTCTAAAAAACCTCATTTAAATGAAATCTCCAAAAAATCCCTTTTGACCAACAATTTCATATGCCTAAAATCTACCAAAATCCCATCATAACAACAAACCCAAAACCCTCATATCTATAATAAAATAACTCATATATCTTTCCCTTTATTTTATCCTCTCATGCATGCTCATGGATTCAATCTAGGGTTACAATAATAAAGCTAGGCTCAGATATCACTTGTAAGGAAACTTGCAAGAAAGAATATAACTATTTCCACATAACCCATAATAGATCTAAAATAAATATGTAATTGAAATCCACATGCAAGAGAATAGACAACATACCCACAAAAATTGTGACACAAGATATACCCTGGAAAACCCTCATTGAGGGAAAAAATCCAGCCTCCAAAAGCATCCATCACCATGTATTATTCAACAAAAATACCATTACAATACAACCATGGAAGCCTTCAAAGCCATAGTCACAACCAAGCAATCCATGTGAACAAGCATGAATCCACACCCCATGCCATGTTTCCAACCTTCACCAATACTCCCTTTGCTATCTTGTCAAGCCTTGTCCCACTCAACTCTTTCCCGTTTTTGCCATTTGTCTTCTCACACCACCAACTACCCTTCTGGTTTCTTATATAGTAGCAAGTCTCACAAAACCACCAAGTGGTATTACATAAATCATGTGCTAAAACCATGTGCTACTAAACCCATTGATCCAATATTTAATATTGGAAATTTAATTCTTTTCCCTAATATTAAATAATTACATGAAATATTATCACAATGTTACAATACAACTCATCAAGAATATCTCATGAGAATCTTTACATGTTGCACATCCATCTAGTGCAACATTAAATGATAAAATAATACAATATAAAAATATTATGCAATGTGTGCAACAACCATTATCTTAAAAATCTCCAACTTGTTGTATACATTACATAGGGTCAATATGTAGCCACATAAATGAACAAAGGAACAATACCTCCTAATACATCCACCATCGTGGATCAAAGTATACCATGTGTTCCATCCTAGTATAGGGTAATCCCACAACAATGAGTTGCACTTTTTGACCAATTTTGACACTGAAATCAATATTTTTGAAACAAACCTTAGATTCAAGTGACCATATCTCTAAAACTATGAACAATTTCAAGACAACATAAACTAGTGATTTCTAGTACTTTGTTCCTACTTTGTAACCATATATGTATATATATATATATATAAGTCAATTTTTTCTTCTCCTCTAAAAAGTGGTACATATTAAAATTCAATATTTTTAAAGATTGATAGTCTACTTGACACACATAACTTTTTTCTAGAAAAGATAATGAGGTAATTATTTCAGCGTTGGATTTGTAACATCAATATATAGAGGATGCATTTGGTTTGATTCAATTTGGTTGAATATTGTATAGTTTATGAAGTTTTGAAGTGACACCAATCGTAATTCAGACATATGTTCATTTTGACATAGATAACTTGAACTCGATTTATCATAAATCTTCTTTTTTTTTTAATAGAAAGCTATCTCAATAACCTATTTCTTGGATTTTTTTTTTAAAAAATTGACCTAATTTACTAATTTTCCTAAAGTGTTGAAGTCAGTTGATGTTCAATCGGTAATGAACCTATAATGAGTTAAACTCATATTTGAAAGTCTTAATGAATATAATATGTATTACAATTATAGTCATTGGAAAGCTAGCTCCGAGAAGCACAAATTGGCATTTTTTATTTTATAGTAGGAGATCATTCATTTTTAATTTTGGCTGTAAAAAGAGCCAATTTTATTTTTTTCAGTAAAGAGAGTGAAAATTTTGTAAATTTGCATGTTCGCACGAACATGTAAAAGTTGTTTGTGCAAATGTATGTTTGGGAAAAAATGCAGGCCTAAGTTTCCTATCTATCAAAAACTTGATTTGACATGTTCACCTAAACATACAAAATAATTCATGTTAGTGCAAACATGCAAAAAACAAAAAACATGCTGATGTCACCTGCAAACAGGTCAATATTTTAATAGTGAAGTCGTACGTTTTGTTATTACAATTTTTTTATACAATTGCTGCGCGAAATTTATCAAGGCAAGGGTAAATTTTTGAATTTTATGATTTTTTCATGGGAAATAAGAAAGGAAGGCAAAACAAATATGCAAGGAAGAGATCTGATAAAGTAGAACGAACAATTCTTCAGAAGACTATGGCACATTATCATCAAATTAAACAAGGTCTATAATTATATATATATTAATTTTTTTCATGGTCTTGAATTTAATTATGTTTCAATATTATATTTATCTAATTTGATTTATTTAAAAAAAAATTGCAAACAATCAACAAGGTGAAGAAAATGTTGAAGAAGGCTCAACAAAAGTAGAAGTGCATATGGGAGAAAGGTCAAGAACACTCCCTACAGAATTTCAAAAAATGAATGTTGAAGAAGGTTCAAGATCACTCCCTACAGAGGTTCAAATAATAGAAGTCAAAGAAGGGTCAAAATCTTTCCCTGTAGAATCTCAAACAATGAATGTTAGAGAAGGCTCAAGATCGCTTTCTATAGAAATTCCAACAACAAAAGTCAGAGAAGGGTCAAGATTAGGTGCAGGAACTAGTATGGACGAACTCATAAATATTTCCCAATCTATAAGGAATGGTATTTCTCATAAAAATTTAGATCATTTACTTAAATTGGATGTGGATAAATTGAGAAGACTTGTAGCTACTGTCAAACCCTTAAGTTTGTCTAAGAAAAGGTCAATGAATAAGAAGATAAGAGAAATTATGACTAAATTTGATAACACTAAAACACTTGAACAAGTTCAGTTGCTTTCACTTTTTCTTACACAAAAGAAGTTGCAAGAGGCATTGAAATTGTTAGGTGTAGAAACAACATCAAAGAATCTAGATTTTCTAACATGCAAATTGGTGTGATTAAAAATGTTAAATAAGGTTTGAGAAACATAGGAAAACACTCTTGAACTAAAGATAAGTCCATGACAAGAAAAGTGATGTTGATGTCTGTTGTAAATAAGAATATGACCCAAAATAAACAAATATCTTCAATTTTATCTAAAATGGGTTTTAGTAGGAAAACAATGAGAGAATATGTTAGAGAATATTAATTTTGGATGACAGTACTATGGAGGGAAATTGGGCAATCCTGTGTAGAGCCACTCATTCTGATAGGATTGAAGAGTTATTTAAAAATTTAGTCATATGGATTGATAATACTCATTCTTCACCAAATAGTAGAGATGTTATCAAGCATAGGATTGCATCTAGTCAATATGAACATCATACAAAACATTGGTTGGACACAACATAACATGAGTTATATGTGTCATTTTGTAGTGAACATCCTAATGTAAAAGTTGGGCAAATGTTGTTTGAAAATCTGAAGCCATACTTTGTGAGGTTAAACAATTTGAAACATGTTGTTGTCATCATTATATTGAGTTTAATCTCCACTATCAGGTATTTCAAAATTTTGTAGAAGACACATATGGTTTTCATGCTTCTCCTCCTAGTAGGAGAAGTGAATTTATATCATCCATTCTATGTGACAAAAAAGATGATCCAACTGGTCAAATAAATTATATCAAAGGATTATGATAAACATGTGGTGAATTGGCTCTATTTCCTTTGGAAATTGAAGAGGAATTAGTAATTGTAACATTTATGGATAGATTTAAGAATTTGATTCAACCTTATATTCGGCACACATTTTTTTGCAAAGTGGCAAGCATAACAGTTTCAAACTTTGAGAGATAATTTCTCACTTGGAATGATTGTATCAATTGTTGATTTTGTAGAGAACTATTCCTTCGTTCATCAAAAAGAAATTCAATCAGGTTATTTCTTTTCTAAGCAGGTCACTATTATTGTACATGTTTGTTATAGACATGCACATTTAGATTTGGATGGTGTTCAGAGTATGGTTCAAGCATGAGTAATTAAAAAGGAATATTATTTTTATATAACTGATGATAAAGAACATGACATTCACTATGTAGAAAATTGCTTCAATATATTCTTTTCTTATTTGAAAGAAAGAGACATAAATGTTGATAAACATTATATTTTGTCTGATAGATGTGCCGCATAGTTCAAATCATCTATAAACCATTTCATGCATTATGTAGATATCATCGCAATGAGAATATAAAACACATATCAAATTTCTTTGAGAGTGGCCATGGAAAAGGTGAACATGATGGTGTTGGAGCTTGCATCAAATGTGTTATACGAAAGTATCAAATGAATTATCAGGGAGTTCATGTAAATGATGCACATGATGTTGTTGAATGGTGTAAGACACATTTTGCATCAGAAAAGGTTGGGACATCATCAAAAACGAGTTGACAGGTACCATATAAAGTCTTTTGGGAGATAACAAGTATGGATGTGTACATCTGTTTAAATTTTATGCAATGAAGTTATAAAATTTTATTGTTAAGTTTTATATTTCAATTCATTGAAGTTCAAATTTAATTTTTCCATATTTTCAATTTAATGAACTTTTAGGTGTTAATAGAAAAAAAACATTCATGGTTGCAAGAGCATAGAAAAGACACATTCCTGACATTTAGTCATGAGTACATATAATTGCAATTGGACATTCAAGACAAGAGAATGCTCATATTTTTGTGACAGTTGCATTGATGAAGAGTATCAAGAATGTATCAATCAAATACGTGGATAGATAGGTGCATGGATTTTGGTACCACTTGATGTTGCTGATACATTTGATAAAGATGATGAAAATTTTGATGATATTCCATTGATTTCTGCTGATTATAATCATATCTCTAGATTGGTAAAAGTGGATAAGTATCATAAAAATTAATCTCGACTTGTTATTTAATTATCAATTTGAACTATCTTTTATATATATATATATATATATATATATATATATATATATATATATATATATATATATATATATATATATATATATATATATATATATATATATATATATATATATATATATATATATATATATATATATATATATATATATATATATATATATATATATATATATATATATATTGATTGTACACATGTATGTATACTTGTTATGCAAGAGATGTCTTTGCAGTGATTGCTAAGCTTGGAAATCATGAAGGTGTCAGTTATTATTTATTGTGATGTACTGCAGAGAGGACAAAGTTATATGATCTTAAAGAAAGTGATGAAATGTTGTTCCCCATAGGTATTATACATACATGTGTACACGTACATATATGAATTTATATATATCTAGGTAACTTTATATCTAGATCAAATTTTAAAATATTTAAATTTTTGGTGCAAGTTCTATTGTGATAGAGGGAACATATTTGAAGGAAGACAAAATAGTCCAACATGGAATACACTTTCTTGATTATCAACCTAACAACAAGTTTTTACAATATAGCCACTTGGTCATTGTTACCAGGCTTTGTCTACATCTAGTCAAATTTAAGCATGTATGTCACAAGTGGAGACTAGAAAATAAAGATCATGAGAAGATATTACATGTTATAAGTGTACATCATGGTTGATCTGACCTTTGAGATTTATTTTGTAATAATTTGAATTAATTTAAAGTTTTTAGTTTATTATGCAGGGTCATAACTCTTAGTTTATTAATTTATTAACATGTGTTTTTAAATGTATATATTTTAATAATATTAATTACCATGGATGAATTTAATAATAAAAAATTGATATAAATAGGCAATACAAGTTAGTTGGAACTTACACAATCATTAGATAGATATGTATCAAAGATAATTTAATATGTTAGAATTCTTAAATGTCAACTTCTTTTCAAACTATTAAATTTCATCTTGAATTAAATGTGTTTTTAATTGTATGATCATACTTTTAGTTATCATTAGTTTATTAAAAAACTATATAAATTAATAATATTAATTACCATGAATGAATTTACTAATAACAACTTGATATAAATACAAGTTAGTTGGAACTTACACAATCATTAGATAGATATGTATCAAAGATAATTTAATACATGTTAGAATTCTTAAATATCAACTTCTTTTCAAACTATTGAACTTCATCTTGAATAAAATGTGTTTTTAATTGTATGATCATACTCTTAGTTATCATTAGTTTATTAAAAAACTATATAAATTAATAATATTAATTACTATGGATGAATTTAATAATAACTTGATCTAAATAGGCTTGATCTATGTAAGTTAGTTGGAACTTAGATAACCATTAGATAGATATGTATCAAAGATAATTTAACATGTTTTCTAAAGTGTTTTATCAACTTCTTTTCAAACTATTGAATTTCATCTTGAAATAAATGTGTTTTTAAAATCGTGCGATCATACTCTTAGTTATCATTAGTTTATTAAAAAACTATTTATTAATGTTAGTTTATTGTAGGGCCATATTCTTAGTTTAAATTAGTTTATTAATGTGTTTTTTAATATTATATTTTATAAAAAAAAATTAAAATAATGTATTGGCTTACCTAGTTAGCATATTTTTATCCACATAAAACTAATATTTATCTTTAGCCCTATTAATTGATAATTTAACAAATACGTATCTAAATTCTAACTTCCTACTAATTGATTTAACAAATTTGTATCTTTATTCCTACTAATTGATTTACCAAATATGTATCTTTAGTCCTACTAATTGTTTATTTTATAATGATTACAAATAAATATAATGTTTTAAATTTGCAATCTAAATCATTTGAGTTAATTTAGTAGTTTTAAGAACCCATATTAATTCAATTCAATCACCCTATAAACTATTATTTTCAAAATTATAAATTAGGTTCATAGATCAATTTGGAACATCTTTGAATATTTAACTATTTAAGTAGGTAAAGAGAAGTTAATTTGTTTATTTTATAATGATCACAATAAAATCTAAAGTTTAAAATCTATAATCTAATTCATAAAGAATGTTCTACTATAATACAAAAAAAAATACACACATACATGTACATCTCAAGAATAAATATCTACATCTAATATCTATACTAAAATGCATACATATGCAAACTGTAAGTCTCGAATAAACATGTATGTAGCAAAATATAAATAGTCATATATACATGTGACCATCCAACTACTGAAGTACTAAATAGTCAAATAAATGGTGAAACATGTACATGTCATCAAGGTACTAAAATACATGTATGTGTGTGTAAGTCTCCATAATATATACAAAGTATCCAATATATAAATGCATCAAAATATATGTAAATCTACTTCTACTAGAGGGACCCCTCAAGACGCATATGAACAAAATGACCCTCTAATCGAGTCTCCTATACATCCTATGGCTGAGGCACATCAACCAAGCCCTGCAAATATATATATAAACACACACACACACACACACACACACACACACACACACACACACACACACACACACACACACACACAAACACACTAGAACTATCTAAACATATATATGCATGTGTGTACATTCAAATTAAATACGAGTGCATATATCTATTTTGAAACATAAATAACTTTGCAAACTATTTAAAACTTGTATCGAAGCACTACTGGATGCCTCGATAGAATCATCTCTCTAGCGTACATGCCCTGACCCAACACTAGATGTAATCATGTGCTCGATGACCTATGCTTGCATGATTTATTATAGTTCTTAAATTAAATATCTATCTGAACTGAATTTTTTAATTTCATATATTTAAATTTAAAAATAAATTATATATGTACCTAGGTCTTTGGAGGTGGAGGATGATCAGTAGACTCCATCGTATCATTTATCGATGCACCTCTATTACCTAAAAAATTAGTACATCCTAATACTCCATCATCATCTCCTAAAACTCTGACACCTATTGAACCACCCTCAGCACCACAATCTCCAACTGCTAGTAATGATGAGTGAAGTGGATTGTGTAACTGGCTAGGTAATGGTGTAGTGTCGGGTGAGAAAAACAAATCCATTTATGATGAAAATCCCATGCTCAGAATAGTATCAATCTCAAATAGCCCTTGTAACTACTCACCAAAATCATCAAGGCCCTCAGCTATGATCCTAACATCTCCAACTCATATACCTGAGTCATCTGTAGAGTGTCATGAGCTTGGTGTAGAATTTTGTGAGCTATGCACAGGTGTATCAATTATCACTAATGTGGTTTGTGCCTATGGAACTATGGGGCTCTGATGGTGTCTAATAGCATCCATCACTAAGTGAATTGGCATCCCCTATGTATCAGAAATATAAGTGATACTCTACAATAGATCCTCCAAAAAATATAGTGCTAAATCCATATGCGTGTGTTGTCTTGAAAGAGCACGAACATTTCCTGCTATAGGTAGTCCAGCAACTCTATATGTCTCATCAGAGGAGGTGCCTAAACTGCTATTGGATGCTCCTGAAGATGGTCAACCTAGATGACTCCATCGAGTGTGAGTATAATGACCAAGACAATCAAATGTGATACTAGTAGTCGCAAATGCAATGTGTCCAATACTATCAATTGCTCCCCTCTATGAAGCAATGACAACTCTATCTACAATAGGCACTAGTGTTGGAGTCACTGGAGGAAGTATCTATCCAACAAACTATCTCACATCTGGAGGTGGCAAATGTTGTGCACTACAATACTGGTCATGATTTGCAATCTAACAATGCCCCTATCTATAGTAATTTGGAATGTCTAAGTAGTTGATGTTGAGCCCCATGCAGAACTCAACATACAACTACTATGCAAAATAAAGAGGTATCTAGTTGTTATTAGGATAATGACCATGTGCAGCAAAAAAATAAGGATAGATCATACTAGCAATAATAGGTTCTTTGCATCATGTGACTCGATAACCTCTCACCCTACCTTGTGTACCCTCATATGATGGAAAGATATCTCATTTGATGACATCTTTGAGACCACCCTCTTGACATCATCAAAATATGCATCTCCTAAAATCTCTTCCCTAAGCTTCCTAGATATGGAAGCTAATATGTCAAGGGTAAATGAATGGTGAGCTCTAAATCTAGCAGTCAGATCCTATAAACTCCTACATATGGCAGCACATATATCTCTATATAGACCATCATCAGAGGACAATATAGACTGATCTAGTCTAGCAACCTCCTGCTCTAAAAATGCAAATAATGCATCAATATCGATGTGTGGAGGTGCACCAGCAGGAGCTGCAGATGTAGGACCTCCAACAAGAGACACACCAGGACCTACACCACTTGGAGCTACACCAGGAGTCACACCAAGAACTGTAACATGAGCCCCACCATGAGCCGTAGCACGAGCCCCACCATGAGCAAGAACTGCATGAGGAGTCACAGCAGGAACACATCAGGTGCCACAATAGGAACTACATAAGGAGATATAGTAGGAGCTACAACAGGTGTTGTAGTAGGAACCACATCAGGAGCTGTAGTAGGAGCTGCAATAGTTCCCTCAGGATGATGAGCAAGTTGATCATGTGAAGTCATATATGTACAATGATGGAGCTAATATATATTGTAAATTGTATATAATGTACATGTCTCTCTAAGTCTAGTACACATAATATTTTATTTAAATTAAAAGATATGTAATCATGTACATCAGATACATCTAGATAATCTGTAACATGTATCAATAAAATTTATATGATTGAATATGTACATGAGAGTTAGAGTTAGGGTTAGAGTTAGGGAGCTTGAGTTTTTAGAACTTTAGGAATTAAAGATTAACTACCTATTTCACTTAAAGGGTTCACTTGAGTTAGATTAGGGTAATGATTAGGGTTTTGGATTTAGATTAAAGGGTTTGATTAGGGTTTGATTTTTAGGGTTAAATGGTTAGATTAGGGTTTAGCGAGTTGGATTAGGATTTGATTAGCATTTCATTTAGATTAAAGGGTTTGAGTTTTCAGTTCTAGATTATATTAGAGTTTGAGTTAAAGATTAGGGTTTAAGTTTTCAGTTACCTAAAATCTTACATTAGATTTTGAGTTAGATTAAAGGGTTTCATTTCTAGATTTTGGTTTGAGTTTTCAGTTATGATTACATTATCTAGTGGGTATGTGCAAGATCATGGTGTACCAAACTATGGCCTTAAGTGGCAGTGAAAAATCAGCAAATCAGGTTTATGTCAACTTGACACATAATTTTAAAGTGGTTATGGACTTTATATCAAAAAGTTGTAAGAAAATAATTTGTAGAAAATTGAATGTAGTTTCTAAACTACTAGGCCTTATCAGGAGAAAAAAAAAGTTGATTGGTCAAAAGTTTGAATTTTAATGCAGTACTAAAAAAATTTTAGGGCGAAAATAAAAAGTAGGTGTATGTCTGACCACCTTAATCAAAATCAAATCATAATTTTTTTTTAATATAATTATAGATATGAAAAATAGACTCATGCCCGGATGTGACACATATTTTTTGATATTTTTATTCCAAATAAATAATTAAATATGAATTTTCTACCAAAACTTTTTCGGATTAAAAAAAGTCCCATGTCTGACCACCCTAACTAATAGAAAATTTGATCAAATTTTTCTTTTTTAATTTTTTTCTTATACTAGGCGAAGTATAGAATGTGACGCAACTTTTAGATTTAAAAAATGTTATACCGTTTGAAAGTTATAGCTATTTTTCATTCAGTATGTCAATCAGCACTTTACAATAATCTTCATTGATAATTAACTAATAAATACTTATCGAACTCAAAATTTGACAAAAATTATATTGATGGAATCTAGAGAGCGATATTAAAAAACCCATTTCGTTTCATTCAATTTCGATCAAAATAACATTGTCAGACGGCTACCCGAAGTCTGAGTATCACTAAAACTCTCTATAAACACGTCTTTGGGGTTTACCGGGCAGGCTTGGTAAATACCAAGCTTGATCCGATTCAAAATCGGATATCCGATTTCAAATCAGATATCCGATATGGCTCGGTAGTCAAATTCCAAAAATCTTCAAATTTTGGAGGGAAATTCGATTTAAACGTTCTAATTTTTTATTTTTAAATTATTTCACTTATATTAATATGTAAAGGCATATTTTAATATATTATATATATATAATAACGTAATGTAAACATACAAGATATAATCTAGTAATATATAATAATATCTTATGTTAATCTTATTACAATCTATAAATATAATATATATTATTATTATTTTTACTAAATATAATAACGTAATTTATATATATATAAAATACGTATTATATATTATTATATTAATATGTATGTTATTAATATATACAATAACGTAAAATTTTCATTAAATGTAATATGTATTATATATTATTATATTAATATGTATAATAATATAATATTTATATAACAACGTAATATTTTTATTAAATATAATATATATTATAAATATTATTATATTAATATGTATGTTATTAATATATTTATATAATAATGTAATATTTTCATTAAATATAATAATGTAATATGTATATGTATATATATATATATTATTATTATATTGATATGTATATTATTAATATATATGTATATTATTAATATATAAGAGTCAAAGGGGGTCATAGGGTGACCTATAACCCTCTTTGACCCATTAAACGACGATATATGTCTCTAGGGGTCCTAGGACCCCTAGGGCCATATGTCGTCATTTAATAGGTCAAAGGGGACATATGTCATCCTTTAATGGGTCAAAGGGGGTCCCTTTGACCCATTAAATGATGACATATGTCCCTAGGACCCCCAGGGACATAGCCGAATCGTTCATATCGGTCAAAGGGGGTCATAGGGTGATCTATGACCCCCTTTGACCCATTAAACGACGACATATGTCTCTAGAGGTCCTATGACCCCTAGGGACATATTCGAATGGGTATTATGGGTCAAAGGGGGTCATAGGGTGACCTATGACCCTTTTTGACCCATTAAACGATGACATATGTCCCTAGGGGTCCTAGGACCCCTAGGCACATAGTCGAATCGTTCATATGGGTCAAAGGGGGTCATAGGGTGACCTATGACCCCCTTTGACCAATTAAATGATGACATATGTCCCTAGGGGTCCTAGGACCCCCAGGGACATAGTCGAATCATTCATATGGGTCAAAGGGGGTCATAGGGTGACCTATGACCCCCTTTGACCCATTAAACGACGACATATGTCCCTAGGGGTCCTAGGACCCCTAGGGACATATTCGAATGAGTAATATGGGTCAAAGGGGGTCATAGGGTGACCTATAACCCTCATTGACCCATTAAACGATGACATATGTCCCTAGGGGTCCTAGGACCCCTAAAGACATATTCCAATCATTCATATGGGTCAAAGGGGGTCATAGGGTGACTTATGACCCTCTTTGACCCATTAAACGACGATATATGTCTCTAGGGGTCCTAGGACCCCTAGGGACATATTCGAATGGCTAATATGGGTCAAAGGGGGACATAAGGTGACCTATGACCCTCTCTGACTCATTAAACGATGACATATTTCTCTAGGGGTCCTTGGACCCCTAGAGACATATTCGAATTGTTCATATGGGTTAAAGGGGATCATATGGTGACCTATGACTCCTTTTGACCCATTAAACGATGACATAGGACCCCTAGGAACATATTCGAATGGGTAATATGGGTCAAATGGGGTCATAGGGTAACCTATGACCCTCTTTGACCCATTAAACGAAGACATATGTCCCTAGGGGTCCTCGGACCCCTAGGGACATATTCGAATCGTTCATATGGGTCAAAGGGGGTCATAGGGTGACCTATGACCCTCTTTGATCCATTAAACGACGACATATGTCCCTAGGGGTCCTAGGACCCCTAGGGACATATTCGAATCGTACATATGGGTCAAAGGGGTTCATAGGGTGACCTATGACCCCCTTTGACCCATTAAACGATGACATATGTCTCTAGGGCACCTATGACCCCTAAGGACATATTCGAATGGGTATTATGGGTCAAAGGAGGTCATAGAGTGACCTATGACCCTCTTTGACCTATTAAACGATGACATATGTCCCTAGGGGTCCTTGGACCCCAAGAGACATATTCAAATGGGTATTATGGGTCAAAGGGGGTCATAGGGTGACCTATGACCCTCTTTGACCCATTAAACAATGACATATGTCCCTAGGGGGTCCTAGGACCCTAGGGACATATTCGAATCTTTCATATGGGTCAAAGGGGGTCATAGGGTGACTTATGACCCCCTTTGACTCATTAAACAATGACATATGTCCCTAGGGGTCTTAGGACCCCTAGGGACATATTTGAATCGTTCATATGAGTCAAAGGGGGTCGTAGGGTAACCTATGACCCCCTTTGACCCATTAAACGACGACATATGTCCCTAGGGGTCCTAGGACCCCTAGGGACATATTCGAATGGGTAATATGGGTCAAATGGGGTCATAGGGTAACCTATGACCCTCTTTGACCCATTAAATGACGACATATGTCTCTAGGGGTCCTAGGACCCCTAGGGACATATTCGAATCGTTCATATGGGTCAAAGGGGGTCATAAGGTGACCTATGACCCTCTTGACCCATTAAATGACGATATATGTCTCTAGGGGTCCTAGGACCCCTAGGGACATATTCAAATGGGTAATGTGGGTCAAAGGGGGTCATAGGGTGACCTATGACCCTCTTTGACCCATTAAACGATGACATATGTCCCTAGGGGTCCTAGGACCCCTAGGGATATATTCGAATGGGTAATATGGGTCAAAGGGGGTCATAGGGTGACCTATGACCCTCTTTCACCCATTAAACGAAGACATATGTCCCTAGAGGTTCTAGGACCCTAGGGACATATTCGAATGGTTCATATGGGTCAAAGGGGGTCATATGGTGACCTATGACCCCCTTTGACCCATTAAACGACGACATATGTCCCTAGGGGTCCTAAGACTCCTAGGGACATATTTGAATCGTTCATATGAGTCAAAGGGGGTCATAGGGTGACCTATGACCTCTTTTGACCCATTAAATAACGGCATATGTCCCTAGGGGTCCTAGGACCCTAGGTACATATTCGAATGGTTCATATGGGTCAAAGGGGGTCATAGGGTGACCTATGACCCCCTTTGACCCATTAAACGACGACATATGTCCCTAGGGGTCCTAGGACTCCTAAGGACATATTTGAATCGTTCATATGAGTCAAAGGGGGTCATAGGTCCTTTGACCCCATTAAACGACGACATATGTCCCTAGGGGTCCTAGGACCCCTAGGGACATATTCGAATGGGTAATATGGGTCAAATGGGGTCATAGGGTAACCTATGACCCTCTTTGACCTATTAAACGACGACATATGTCTCTATGGGTCATAGGACCCCTAGGGACATATTCGAATCGTTCATATGGGTCAAAGGGGGTCATAGGGTGACCTATGACCCTCTTGACCCATTAAACGATGATATATGTCTCTAGGGGTCCTCGGACCCCTAGGGACATATTCGAATGGGTAATATGGGTCAAAAGCGGTCATAGGTCACCCTATGACCCTCTTTGACCCATTAAATGATGACATATGTCCCTAAGGGTCCTAGGACCCCTAGGGACATATTCGAATGGGTAATATCGATCAAATGGGGTCATAGGGTAACCTATGACCCTCTTTGACCCGTTAAACGATGACATATGTCTCTAGGGGTCCTAAGACCCCTAGGGGCACATTTGAATCGTTCATATGGCTCAAAGGGGGTCATAGGGTGACCTATTACCCTCTTGACGCATCAAAGGACGATATATGTCTCTAGGGGTCCTAGGACCCCTAGGGACATATTCTAATGGGTAATATGGGTCAAAGGGGGTCATAGGGTGACCTATGACCCTATTTGACCCATTAAATGATGACATATGTCCCTAGGGGTCCTCGGACCCCAAGGGACATATTCGAATGGTTAATATGGGTCAAATGGGGTCATAGGGTGACCTATGACCCTCTTTGACCCATTAAACGATGATATATGTCCCTAGGGGTCCTAGGACCCTAGGGACATATTCCAATCGTTCATATGGGTCAAAGGGGGTCATAGGGTGACCCATAACCCCCTTTGACCCATTAAACGACAACATATGTCCCTAGGGGTCCTAGATTTGAATCGTTCATATGAGTCAAAGGGGGTCATAGGGTGACCTATGACCCCCTTTGATGCATTAAACGATGACATATGTCCCTAGGGGTCCTAGGACCCCTAGGGACATATTCGAATGGGTAATATGGATCAAATGGGGTCATAGGGTAACCTATGACCCTCTTTCACCCTTTAAATGACGACATATGTCTCTAGGGGTCCTAGTACCCCTAGGGACATATTCGAATCGTACATATGGGTCGAAGGGGGTCATAGGTCTTTGACCCATTAAACGATGATATATGTCTCTAGGGGTCCTAGGACCCCTAGGGACATATTCGAATGGATAATATGGGTCAAAGGGGGTCATAGGGTGACCTATGACCCTCTCTGACCCATTAAATGACGAGATATGTTGCTAGGGGTCCTAGGACCCCTAGGGACATATTCGAATGGGTAATATGGGTCAAAGGGGGTCATAGGGTGACCTATGACCCCCTTTGACCCATTAAATGACGACATATGTCTCTAGGGGTCCTAGGACCCCTAGGGACATATTCGAATGGGTATTATGGGTCAAAAGGGGTCATAGGGTGACCTATGACCCTCTTTAACCCATTAAACGACGACATATGTCCCTAGGGGTCCTCCGACCCCAAAGGACATATTCGAATGGGTAATATGGGTCAAATGGGGTGATAGGGTGACCTATGACCCTCTTTGACCCATTAAATGACGACATATGTCCCTAGGGGTCCTAGGACCCTAGGGACATATTCCAATCGTTCATATGGGTCAAAGGGGGTAATAGGGTGACCTATGACCCCCTTTGACCCATTAAACGACAACATATGTCCCTAGGGGTCCTAGGACCCCTACGGACATATTTGAATCGTTCATATGAGTCAAAGGGGGTCATAGGGTGACCTATGACCCCCTTTGATGCATTAAACGACGACATATGTTCGTAGGGGTCCTAGGACCCCTAGGGACATATTCAAATGGGTAATATGGGTCAAATGGGGTCATAGGGTAACTTATGACCCTCTTTGACCCTTTAAATGATGACATATGTCTCTAGGGGTCCTAGGACCCCTAGGGACATATTCGAATCGTACATATGGGTCAAAGGGGGTCATAGGGTGACCTATGACCCTCTTTGACCCATTAAATGACGATATATGTCTCTAGGGGTCCTAGGACCCCTAGGGACATATTCGAATGGGTAATATGGGTCAAAGGGGGTCATAGGTCGACCCATTAAATGACGAGATATCTCGCTAGGGGTCCTAGGACCCCTAGGGACATATTCGAATGGGTAATATGGTTCAAAGGGGGTCATAGGGTGACCTATGACCCCCTTTGACCCATTAAACGACGACATATGTCTCTAGGGGTCCTAGGACCCCTAGGGACATATTCGAATGGGTATTATGGGTCAAAGGGGGTCATAGGTCACCCTATGACCCTCTTTGACCCATTAAATGACGACATATGTCCCTAGGGGTCCTTGGACCCCAAGGGACATATTCGAATGGGTAATATGGGTCAAAGGGGGTCATAGGGTGACCTATGACCCTCTTTGACCCATTAAATGATCACATATGTCCCTAGGGGTCCTAGGACCCCTAGGGACATATTTGAATCGTTCATATGAGTCAAAGGGGGTCATAGGGTGACCTATGACCCCCTTTGATCCATTAAACGATGACATATGTCCTTAGGGGTCCTAGGACCCCTAGGGACATAGTCGAGTTGTTCATATGAGTCAAAGGGGTTCATAGGGTGACCTATGACCCCCTTTGACCCATTAAATGACGACCCTCTTTGTATTATATATTATTATATTAATATGTATAATAATATAATATATATATAACAACATAATATTTTTATTAAATATAATATATATTATAAATATTATAATATTAATATATATGTTATTAATATATCTATATAATAACGTAATATTTTAGTATATATAACGTAATATTTTAGGATATACTATTTATACTATTTTAGGATAATAATTATAATATAAATAAACACTAAATATTAATATTATTATATGTATAGTAATAATAATAATACTATTATAGCTATAATAATAATATATATTAATACTATATATTGTAGCTTAATATAAATAAACACTATATATTTACACTATTATATCTATATTAATAATATTAATACTATTATAGGTATAATAATAATATTGATACTATAGGTATATTAATACTATTTTATATTAATATTATTGATATTTTATACTAATACTAATATACTATTAACTTAGTTATAAATTAAAGTCGTTTGCCTCCAAATATTTTCATAATATTAATATTATTGTGGCAAAGGAGGGAAACCTTAGCAAGTTTTCCCCCCAAAAGTCCTTTTCCTATATCGGATATCCGATCTTGGATCGGATATTCGATCTATTATCGGATATGCAATTATACTGGCATCAATTTCAAATATTTGACTGTCCCTACAGACCCGACAACATTACTTTTTTACCTCTTTTTTCACGGGATTTGTAAAAAGTCGTATTTTTGGGCCCAACCAATCGAAAAGAATTCGAAAATATAACGTTAGGTGTTCGAATTTGTCATCTGAATGGGGAGCAGCAGTCATCGAAAGAATAAACGTAAAAGGAAGATATCTAATGAAGACATTGCAGCATATAGGGAAAAGGACAAAATAAAACATCGAAAAAAAAGACAAGGTATGCTAAATAAGGTATGAAACTACTTTGATCTTGAAGACATAGAGGCAGATAAGAAGGTAAAAGTAGCAACAACAAGACTGAGAGGAACATCACTCACTTGGTGGACTAGTGTTCAGAATGAGAGAGAGGAAAGGTGGTGCAGGGCACCTAACCTATGTGGCAGGGGGGAACAAGTATCTCTGTTGCCGGACACCTTGCCACTGCATGAAAGCGAGGATTCAAGTAGATTAGGAAGTTGGAATAAAGGTTTGGTCCATATTTTACAAGTTGGTCTATGTTTTGTAATAAAGGCACATGTAAGGCCCACAAGCATTTTTGTGTGGTTATAAACCAAGTGACTCCATGGGACCAAAAGGCCTTAGAATAGGGTATTTAGAGTCTAAACAGTATTAGCAAAAAGTGGTTGTTTGTTTTTTTTATGGTTGGGAACGCCTATATGGTTGTTCCAACGGTCATGTAGACCTTTATATATGTCATATGTGATCTCAGTTGAAAGGGGGAGATCAGAATGTACGATGGTTTGGAGAAAAAATAATAAAAACTTCAATTTTTTGGAAATTTACTTAGTTGCATTTAATAAATCCATATGACCAATTTTGAGTCAATGGAATAGTTTAGAAAGTTAGGGAATGCATAAAAACTATAGTTTGAAATTTGAATTTCAAATTCAAACGGTCATATTAGTTTTGGAGGGAAAGTAGTAATTTGGTATTTGTTTGATTAAATAAACCTTTGTAACCAACTTGGTCGGTTGGACAGGTGTATATAAGCCTATTTAAGTTGTAATGAACATATGCAAGACATGAATCATTATTGGTATGGAAAAAATCATAGAAATTGTATAGAACAACAATCATACTTTCCTCTGCATCAATTAAAAAAATAAAAAATAAATGATACTTATACATACAATGGGGTTCTCTGTGCGAATGAAAATCCCTGATGATCTAGGACGTCGAATCTGTACAGGCTCATCGCTAGTAGCCACACCCTATATACAATAAATAATGTAATTAAATGAGATTACCACAAACATTTTACAAGAATGCATCAATATTTAATCAATTAGAAAACATCTAATTACCTTTCCTTTGTCAATGCATGCTGGCTCACCCCCCGCACTTTGTCCCCCCCGGGGCAGGTGGTATCTGCAAGATAAAAGAAAGATTAGCAACCATATATGCTACAATATCAAATAGAAAAAAGAAATGCGAACACAACATAATGTACCATAGATGTCTCAAGGCCAAATGAAATGGTCGAGAGTGTAGCATCATCTATCTGTCTGAGCTCCTCCTCGATCATCAACTAAACATGAATGAAGATCACATACATGTAAAAGTCAGTATGGCTTAAAAATTAAAATTACTCTATTATAAAAATTAACTTTAAATCACATATGTCATAACAAAAAAATGTATACACGTACCGACACCGAAGGAGTTCATGCCTCTGCCATAATATCTGGATGTTGCACTCGAGGAGGGGGGGAGATATTAGGGGGGGGGACAAAAGTGCCAAGTTTCTTCCGCTGGGAAGAGGGTCTATCCTGAGGAGCTCCTAGTCCTAAGCCCATGTTGGTCTTCATGCTCCAATAGTTCACTTTAAGTTTCAACACAAATTCTGCATATAATTTTTTAAGGAAATAAAATGGTATGTCTAAATTGCCATGTGGAGGGATATCAAAGACCATCCACCAACAGTCCCAAAAATTTGCACGTATGGTGTCATTTGTGCACCATTTAATCGATAGTTTGGTTTTTTTTGGGTCAACTGGTATACCCGTTTTTGGGTTAGCAAAAAGGCTTGCCAAATCGTCTTTGGTTATGTTGAGGGCCGCGACCTCATCATAATCCAAACCATCATCAAACATCTAGTGCATTTCATCACGCCAACGAAGAGCGGCATTTTTTTGGTTTGTAAGAGTTTCAATGTTATCCACTATGGTGTTTAACGTGGATAACATAGGAGCCAGTGCAGGTACATTATTGTATGTTCTATGCAAACCTCTCAACTCAGTGAGATTTTCATTTATCAAATCCTCAATTCGAGGAGGGTTTTGAGGAGGTAGAGGATCATTTGGTGGACAGTTTTGTGGGGATACTGGATCATTTGGTGGTGGGTTGCGAGGAATATTATTCCCTGCCTCAGTGTCATCATTTTGATCAGCCATTCCTATTGAATTGCAAAACGTAATATATATTAAAAAAAAATCTAAATTTTAACCATTTTTGTCAAAAAAACCCTAGATTCAACTAAAACAAACAAAATCTTGTTAAAATCTATTAAATTTAGGTTAAAAATGAGTTGGGGGGGGAACATACCTGATATCTGATATCTGATTTGCTATCTGATATCCGATTTATTATCTGATATCCGATCTGACTGGCCCAAATTCGCATGAAAATAAGGGCCGCGGGTCTGTGATTTTGTGTTTAATCCATGCACAGGTATCGGATATCCGATATTATAATATAGATAATATAACATATATATTACATTTTATATATTTTTATATTATATTTTATATTTATTCTATTAATTTACTATATATTATAATATAAAATATTATTATTATACTATATTATTATAATTTATAATATATTATACTTTTTTATTATATATTATATTATAAGATATTACTTTTTATTATTATATTATATTATATATATTATATTACATTACTATATATTATAATATATGAAATATTATATTATATTATTATAATATAATATGTTATTATAATATTATTATTATAGTATAATATTATGCGATTATAATATAATAATATTATTATTATTATATTATAGTATAATAATAATTATAATAATATTATTATATTATAGTATAATAATTATTATAATAATATTATTATAATATAATAGTATGATATATTATTTAATATTATTATTATTATTTTATATCAATAATAATAATATTAAATAATATATCATACTATTATATGATTTTAATTATTAGTCGGATATTGGATTTAAAATCGGATATCCAATATCAAATCGGATATCCGATATGATATCGGATATCTGATAAGGCTCGGCTTAACCTTCCAGGTTTGGTTCCTGGATAGGTAAAAAAAGGTCAGAGCGGATTTTGAAGTGCTTTTAGGCGTCTTCAAACTCTTTTTTTTTCACATCGCCACTTTTTGGCACACCATGATCCTGCACATACCCTAGTTTGAGAACTTAGATTAGGGTTTGAGTTTGAAGTTAGGATATAATAAATTAGGGTTTTCTCATTAGGGTTTGTGTTAGATTAGGGTTTCAATTTGAGTTCTAAACCTGGGTTAGATTAGGGTTTTAGTTATAGTTCTAGGGTTAGGTTAGGGTTATCTCTATTAGAAATTAATAGGGTTACAATTCTAGATTAGGATTTTCAAGTTAAAGATTAGGGTTTTAAAAATATTTAGATTAGGGTTTGAGTTCTAGATTAAAGAGTTTGGTTAGGGTTATAGTTATACAAATTACTTAAGGTTTGAGTTAGGGTTTGATTTAGATTCTAGGGTTTGAGTTAGATTACAGATGGTTTGGTTAGGGTTTGATTTAGATCTAGGAAACTATGATTCAAGATTAGGGTTTGATTTAAAGATTACCTAGTTCACTTGAACTTTATAAAAATTAGGGTTTGAGTTTTTAGGTAGGAAATTAGATTAGGGTTTGATTATGTGGTTTGATTTCTAGATTACGGTTCAAGAGTTAAATATTAGGGCACACATACATGTGATTAGGGTTTGATTTAGATTTAGGTTAGGGTTCAAATGATTTATAGGGTTACGGTTAGATTCTAGGTTTTTATTAGATTAGGGTTTGATTCTAAGATTTCATTTAGATTAGGATTTGAGTTTTCATTTATGATTAGATTAAAGGGTTTCAATTTTCAAGTATGATTAGATAATAGTTTGAGGTAAGGTTTGGTTAGGGTTTGATTTCTAGGGTTACCTTAGATTAGGGTTTGAGTTAGACTCTAGGGTTTGATTTAGATATAGGGAACCTTCATTTAAAGATTAAAGGGTTTGAGTTAGATTCTACGTTTTGGTTACGGTTTGATTTCTAGACTTACGATTAGATTAGGGTTTTAGATAGATTAGGGTTCATGATTAGGGTTTGAGTTAGATCTAAGGGTTTCTTTTTTAGTTAGGATTAGATTAGGGTTACGGTTCTAGGGTTACATAAGCTCATTTTAGTTATGGAACTCTAGAGTTAGGTTAGGGCTAAAGAGTTTCCAAGTTAGGGTTAGAGTTTGAGTTAGGGTTAGAAAATAGGGTTATAGTTTGAGTTAGGGTTAGGGGTAGGGTTATGGTTGGTGTTATTTTTTAGTGTTATAGTTAGTGTTAGGGTTATGGAGACAGCTCGTTCTAATATTGTTTAATTTTCTACGCTAATTTGTTAGATCTAAGGGTTTCAATTTTTAGTTAGGATTAGATTAGGGTTACGGTTATAGGATTACATTAGCTCGTTTCAATTAGAGAATGCTAGGGTTAGATTAGGGTTAAAGAGTTTTCAAGTTAGGGTTCTAAGAGTTTAAGTTAGGGTTAGAAATTAGAGTAAGAATTTGAGTTTGGGTTAGGGTTAGGGTTATGGTTAGTGTTACTTTTTAGGGTTATAGTTAGTGTTAGGGTTATGGAGATAGATCATTTTAATATTTTTTAATTTTCTACACTAATTTGTTTTTTTTTCCTAATATTTTTCTAATATTTCAAGTTTAATTTTTTATAATATTTTGTAATTTTTTTTTCAAATATTTTATAATTTTTTTCTAATACAAAATGTTTTTTCTAATATTTTCTAATGTTATATATACTAATTTATTTTCTTTAATGTTAAATAATAATATTTCCTAATATTATAATACTAATTTATTTTTCTAATATTGTAGATTAATATTTTTTTAATATTTCACTAGTAATATTTTTCTAATAATTCTACACAATTATTTTTTTAATATTTTTATAATGTCTTCTAATATTTTCTAATTTTCAAGACTAATATTTTTAAAATATTTTATAATGTTTTCTAATGTTTTTTCTAATATTTTCTCATAGTTTTCTAACATTTTCCAAACTAATATTTTTAAATATATTTTCTAATGTTTTTCTAATATTTAAGTGTAATGGTTTTTATAATGTTTTTCTAATAAAACTAAAAATTTTCTTTAAAAAAATTTCTAATGTTTTTATAATAAAACCAATAATTTTCTTAAAAAATTGTTTATAATTAAACTAATATTTTTCTAATAAAATTAATATGTTTATAAATTTTATTTTCTAATATTCTATATTACTAGTACACTTATTTTTTTAATATTTCACTTAGTATTATGTTTTCGAATAATTCTACACTATTGCTTTTTAATATTTTATAATGTTTTTCTAATACTTTTTTTAACTTTCAAGACTAACATTTTTAAAAATATTTTCTAATATTTTCTAATGTTTTTTCTAATATTTTTCTAATATTTTTAAATATATTTTCTAATGTTTTTCTAATATTTAAATTTAATGTTTTTTCTAATTTTTTTTCTGATAAAAACTAATATTTAAATGCCATGTTTTTTCTAATGTTTTTTATGTAGTGTTTTTTCTAATGTTCTTGATATTCTAGATTAACTCTTTTTTTAATATTTTATAATGCTTTTATAATATTGTAAACTATTGTTTTTCTAATATTTATCTAATTGGACACTAATTTTTCTCTAAATTTGTTTTCTAATGCTATATTAATATTTTTCTAATTAATATATAACTAACATACAAAAAAAAAATTATAAACATTAAATTAATAGAATTAAGTAACATAAATAAACAATAAAAATATTAAACTAACATGAAAATATGCTTTCAAAATATTTTAAAAACATTAAAAAAATTCAAATAATAACATATAAACATACCCAACATAATGCAAGATGAGAATCTGGAGGAGAATGACGGAAAATGATGTGGTTGGCCTACCAATCCAATACATTTGTGTTAGATTATGGTGACTGATCAGGAAAGTACTGTACATACTTCATAATTTTTGAGCCATGGCCGATGTTGTAGCTGACATATTATGGCCGACATATGGCTGACATGTTGTAACCCTAAAACGGATAAAATACTTGTACAAAAGGGTTTAGGGTTAGGTATTTTCATTATGTTGTGATGTGAAATTGCTTCTTGCGGCAGTATTGAGCTGTAATGGATTACGAACTGTAATCAGGTTGTAATCACTAGATTATAATAAGATCAGACTTGCTGTTTGGTGGACATAGACCAGGGATTGGGTGAACCACATTAAATCTTGGTGCCTTGTGTTCATTTCTGTGTGATCTATTATTTTTTGTTATTGGTTATATTTGCATGTAGTTTTTTATTTCTGTCTATGGTTTATCCTAACAAGTGGTATCAAAGCCTAGTTGTTTTTCAGTTATCCTCTGCATGAAAGTTTCATAGTTGAGTGGGAGTCTCACGGTTGAGTAGGAGCAATGGTAGATGAGGGTTGATAGGTTTAATGGGCAAAACTTCCAATTATGGAAGATGCAAATGGATGACTATCTTTATCAGAAGGATTTATGGAAGCCGTTGGAAGGCAAAGCCAAGAATCAGGGAACTATGTCGGAAGCTGAATGGGATCTTTTGGACAGAAAGGCACTCGAAAGCATTTGGTTATGCTTGGCACCATCGGTGGCATTTAATATTACAAAAGTAAAGACGACAAAAGATTTGATGAAAACCCTAGCGACACTGTATGAAAAGCCCTTTGCTTCAAACAAGGTATTTCTCATGAAGCATTTATTTAATATGAAAATGGCAGAAGGTGGATCTATTGCAGATCATTTAAATGAGTTTAATACTATTACTAGTTAGTTATCTTCTATGGGTATCAATTTTGATGAAGAAATTAGGGCTCTCTATAGTGCCTGCCCCTAGTCTACATTTTTCTAGTTACATTCCTGATATCATTGCCAAACTCTTTTAGGCAAAGTTTTATGTTTGATAATTAGTAGCATTATCTTGAGATTATCAAATCTTGTTTTACACTCAGTTTATTATATGATGAGATTACTTGGTACTCTATATTTCATGCATGTATGATGATTATTCAATGTTTTCAGTTATCGATGATGATTAGTTAGATGGTTTATTATCACATGTGCTTTCTTATGGTGTGCATGTTTGTTTTATTTATGTATGGTGTTTCTGATGTGGTTAAGGAAGGGAGTCGTAGTCACCTGCTAGTCAGGATCTACACAATGCACCACTTCCTGCCATTGTCTGTTTAGCTTAGAATATTGTGTTTGTACATGCGTGAATTTTATGCAGGTTGCAGGTACCAGGTATCGACTTCCCTGAATTGCCAGGATGAGCGTACCCTATCACATTATCTCAATGGTAAGAGAGGGGAGATAAACTCTTAAGTCCAATTCCTAAACCCTTTAGCCAATTGTCCTAATTGATAATTAGGGCAAGTATCTGAGTTATGTACCCTCTGAATACATCAAATGATGTAATTTCGTGATTATAACCCTTTTGTTTGATTTAGTATGTATTTTTCTATGATGGGTTTTCGTATGTTGTTATATGAGTCCTTGATGTGTTTTCTATTAATTAAGCCTAATTAAAAAGATTAATTAATGATTTAATTTAATGGAGAATTAATATGATATCTTTAATATTTAATTAATTGAGAAATTAATTAAATAAAAGAATTAAATTTGGAGATAAAAATTCAAAGATAAATTTAGAACATGATAATATTTATTTAATTTAATAATAATATATTTAGAGTTCATTTTTAAATAAATACTAAATATTATTGTTATTTAAATTAATTAAATATGTTATCAATTAAGTTTCTAAAATAAATTAAAAGTTGAAAGATATTAAATTATTAAAGGTTTCTAGATCGCATGATCTAAGCATGAGTTTAAATATGAGAAATAAATTAAAAGATAAAATAATAGAAAATAATAATGTTATTTAATTTCATAAAGTGCACACGAGATTAAAGTAATAAATTAATTTAAAATAGAATTCAAGTGGAATAGTAAATAAAGTTATTTAATAATTCAACTTAATGTGCATGAAAAGATGAATGCAAAATAAAAGAAAAGATAAAAAAGTTAATTTGGAGTTAACTCAGTTGTGCAAAGAGTCTTCTCGGGTGAACGCACAATTAGTGCCCCGATTTGAGGAGAAAACTTCTTATCACAACTTTGGGGGTTCATTTTTGGGGGGGACACGAATTTGGACGAGAATTTTTGGGAGAACTTTTGGAGGCGAATTTCAGAAGGTGAATACCAAGAAAGATTTTCGGAAGAAGGTTATTGAAAAGGAGCGAATTCTCTTACAGTTCTTGGGGATTGCATAATAGCATAAGGATCAGGTAGGGTCTTGTGTTTTGATCATCGATTAAATTATGCAATTATCTTTTCCTGTCTTCTTCGTGCCTGTGGATTGTATATCCAAATTCTCTATGATGAAAGGGTAAATATTTCAATATTGTAAATTAATAGATGCTTGTCAATTAATCTTCTGTACATGTAGAGATTAAAAAAGGAAAATGGAGAAGTCCTCGTTTCTGGATTAAGGAATTATTGTACTTATTTGGGTGGGATCTAAAATTTTTAAAATAAAATAAAAAATTCATAAAGTTGGAATTATTTTCTCTATCAAGTTAAAGAAAGAGACAATTTCAAAAAAAAAAATATATATATATATATATATATATTGAAATTAAAATAAATTGTTTAATAAATTGGTTTATTTATAAATTTTATAACATAAATAAATAAACTTCAAAAAAAAATTAATTAATACTAGTAGAAAGGTTTTATATATATATTTTAAAATATATTTTTAAAAAATATATATAATAAAAATTATTGGGCAGGGGGTATACCCCCACCCGTGCCTTTTAATTAAGGCAGGCCGACTGACGTAGGCTGACTGCAACAACAGTCGTGTGCTGCAGTCTCTTTGCTGCAGGCAGCGATTTTATAAATCGCTGTTTTATATATGTTTTTTTTTAAAATTTGAAATTAGTTTTTTTTTTTATAAGTTTTAAATTAATTTCATTGATGGAATTAAATGTTAAATTTTATTAATATTTATATAATGATTATAAATATAATTTTTATTTAAATAAAACATTAAGTAATTTAATTAAGAATGATGTTTAATAATAATAGGAGTTATTATTATTAAAGGTTAAAATAATGGGTTTTAATAAAATAGTAGTTATTTTATTTAAATCATTATTGATTATTATTATTATTATTTTAATAAAAATTAATTAATTAAATATTTTTAGATCATTTTGTTAGGGAAAATTTGGTTTTTTAATCTGAGAGTAATCTTATATTTATAAATAAATAATCAGGTTTAAGCATAAGGGTAATACTGAGATAATTCTACGTTTGAAACGTACATAGAAATGTGAATTGAAATTTAACTTAAACTCAAGTGTGTTTTTGAAATGTATCCAACTATGTGATGTACTGTATTGTTCTATTTTCTTATGTTGTTATGTTTTGGGATTTTTGGGGTTGACTCTAGAGTGTTGACCAGTTATAGGATGTTTACCGGAGGCTTGGGAGTTATGTGAATGTGATGGTATGATGAGTTGGTCTTGATCTTTCTAAATCCAACCATGGTAATGTGATGCTATGCTCTATGATATGTTTGTATTTGCTTTCCAGTTCCTTGTGTGAAGCTAAGGTGTATGTATTGAGATATCTGACTTAACCATTTTTGAATCATCGATGAGTTATATTTGATAACCATTTTGGAGTCTTCGATCAGTATTGTGATTTATTATTGGGATACTTGTGGGTTGCTCGTTGGAGAACCATTGGATATTGTGACTTATTATTGATGCCTTCAGTTGCTGATAGAGAACTGTTGTGATCATTATGATTATCATTTGATGTTTTCCAGTCGCTTGTATAGGGCTGAGATGATATTTGTGATTTGTGATTTCATGAGCCTAGGGTAGGTTATCTATGTGTATTGTCGAGAAGTGGCTTGTGATGGGGGTCAGGGCCCTAAGTGGCTGCCAGGGTAACTCATTGTAAGTTGTTTTAATAAGTGAAAAAATCTCATCTAAATACTGACTTAAATGAATCTAATAAGATAACTGTATGTTCTCTCCCATGCCTTGAGTGCTAGTATAGACTAGGATGGGGTAGAGAGAATGCTTGGTTACGACCTTGTATTCCGTAGTATGCCTCGTTAGTACGAGAGGATACTAGAGGCCGCAAGATCACAGGGGACCCGAGATTCCTAAGGGATTGCTTGGGTAACTTTCGACGTGACTTTTGTGATGACACTTTCACGCTTGCATAGTAGGTTTCCTACGTGTCTTTGTGGTGCCTCTCGGTTTAGATGTCGATCTTTTTAGGAACCCTTGAGTTAGCATACTTATAGGTTTTCCTGGACTTAGAGAGTATTTATGATTATAGGTTTTGTTATCCTATTTGGGACTTGAGACTATCTCCTCAGTGCGGTGGGAGTGGGCCATTTAGGTTCCACGCGGTCGGGTGGTAGTGCTTTTTACTCTTACCATTGAGATCCGTTCCGTGGTCACCGTGACTGGAGTTTTCTTGGTTGGCATTTACCTTCATTCTGTTCATGGATGTTTTATCATTATGGATGTATTGATGTATCATGTATGGTGGATGATTTCATTTAGTTTACTATACTTTGTATCATGGATTTAAGGATGATGTATCTTTATCTTTACACATGTATATTCTTTTAAGCCTTTCATACCCTGTCACATGTACAGTGGATGATTGAGAATTCCAAATTAATTTGCCAAGAGGCATTCGGAACAAATGTATATTATGGACATTGGACTTTCTGATTATTCTTTCATATGTATGTGGTAGTTTTTAGACTTAGAATTAATTAAATTTAAATGTGACTCAACGTCTTGGGATCCTTAAGGAATGTAACTTGTGATGTATGTTTGTTGATGATTACATGTTATTGCTTCCGCTACTATGTGTTTGATGTGTATGTTATACTTTCTTACTTTAAAAAAAAAAATGTTTAGAAAACTTAGTAAAACTTTAGGTTAATTCTTTTGGATCTCTTGGCAGGGTGTTACACTCTCTTGATTTTGTGTTCTTTGCCTAAAAGCTGGAATGGCTTGGTAATGGTGGTGAGTAATTCTGTTCCTAGATCTAGTACCCTAAAATATAATGATGTGATTGGTGTTGTTTTGAGTGAGGAAACTCGTAGGAAATCCTCAGGTGGATCTACATCAGGAAGTGCTTTGAATGCACAAAGTAGGGGCAGAATGATTGAGAGAGGAAGTAACTATGGAAATCATGGGAAATCAAGAGGAAAGTCAAAGGGGAGGAGGTCTCAATCGAGAGGACCAGACGATTGCTGGTACTATGAGAAACCAGGGCACAAAAAGAAAGATTGCTGGAATCGAAAAAAAAATGAAGGAGATAAATCAAACGGATACAAGGAGGCAAATGTGGTAAGTAACAAATCCGAAGATGATGCTTTGCTTCTATCTTGAGAAAGTTTAGATGATTCAACGGTTTTAGATTCTGGTGCTTCATTTCATGCTACACCTCATAGAGGTTATTTCATTGATTATGTCCAAGGGGATTTTGGGCTTGTTTATTTGGGGGATAATGAACCCTGTCAAATTGTTGGAAAGGGGAAAATTAAGATTAAGTTGTAGAATGGGAATCATTGGTTACTACATGAGGTAAGACATGTTCCAAGGCTGAGTAGGAATTTAATTTTAGCAAGGCAACTCGGTGATGAGGGTTGTGTAGTTACTTTTAATGATAAAAATTGAAAGGTTTCAAAAGGTTCCCTTGTAGTAGCAAAAGGTGTGAAAGTAGGCACCTTATATCTTTGTACAGGTCATATTGTTCCTTCTACTTTGATTGTTTTAGAGAAAAATGAATGTTCAAGAAAAATTGTTGCAATTGAGCAGGGAGAACAAGTAGCTACTGTAGATTCTGATACAGCACTATGGCACAATAGACTTGGGCACATGAGTGAGAAAGGTATGAAAGTACTTCATTCAAAGGAAGTTTTTCCAGGTCTGAAATGTGTTAATATGGATTTCTATGAAAGTTGTGTGTATGGAAAACAAAAGAGAATGAGTTTTGTAAAGACTGGGAAGGAAAACAAAAAGGAGAAATTAGAGCTTGTGCATATAGATGTATGGGGACCAGCTTGGGTATCTTCCCTTGGTGGCTCTCACTATTATGTTACATTTATTGATGATGCAACTAGAAAACTATTGGTTTATTTCCTTAGACAGAAATCTGATGTATTTCAAACTTTTAAAAAATGGAAATGCTTGGTTGAAAATGAGACTAGTAAGAAATTAAAATGTCTCAGATCTGATAATGGTGGTGAGTATTGTAGTCATGAATTTGAAGATTATTGCTCCACTAATGGTATTCTTAGACAAAAAAGTATTCCAAGGACTCCACAGGAAAATCGAGTGGTTGAATGCATGAACAGGACTATAATGGAGCACACAAGGAGCATGAGGTTGCATGTTGGGTTGCCCTTACACATGTGAGCAGAGGCTATCAATACTGTAGTATATTTTATTAATAGAGGTCCCTCTACTCCTTTGGGCTATGGTATTCCAGAGGAAGCATGGACTGGTAAGAAGGTGAGTTATTCTTTTCTCAAGACCTTCGATTGTGAAGCTTTTGCTCATATAGACTCTAAAAATAGAACAAAGCTAGAAGCTAAATCAAAGAAATGTGTCTTTGTTGGATATGGCATTAATGAATTTGGTTATAGGCTTTGGAATTTTGAAAATCATAAAATTGTTAGAAGTCGGGATGTCATATTCAATGAGAAAGTGTTGTATAAAGATCTATTGTAGCAACATGAGAAGAAAGAAGATGATTATGTTGTGCTGGATGATACTCCAAAAGCTGATATTCCAACCATTCCTCATGATGTGCAACAACTATAACATCAAATACCACACACATCGATGAATTTTAGATGGTCAACGAGGAAAATTAGACCTCCACATAGATTTTCTCCCTCTTTGTATTCTATTTTACTTACTGATGCTGGTGAACTTGAAAGTTATGATGAAGTTGTGTAGGTGGATACTAAGATTCAGTGGGAGTCTGCAATGAAAGATGAAATGGACTCTTTGCTGAAGAATAAGACATGGGATTTGTACAAGTTTCCTACAGGTAAAAAGGCTCTACAGAATAAGTGGGTTTACAAGTTGAAAGAAGCGGAAGGAGGTAAGAAAAGATTTAAGGCTAGGTTAGTTGTAAAAGGATTTGCACAGAAAAAGGGAATTGATTTTGATGAGATATTTTCTCTTGTAGTTAAAATGACTTCTATTCGTATTGTTTTAAGTCTTTTGGCTACTGAAGATTTGCATTTAGAGTAGTTGGATGTTAAAACAACCTTTCTTCATGGTGATTTGGATGAAGAAATATATATGGCTCAGCCACAGAGTTTTGAGGTCAAAGGTAAGGAGAACTTAGTGTGCAAATTGAAGAAAATTTTATATGGCTTGAAGCAAGCACCTCGGCAATGGTATCTAAAATTTGACAATTTTATGCATGAGAAGGGATATAATAGGTGTCATTCATATTACTATGTTTATTTTAAGAGGTTGGATGATGATAGCTACATTATTTTATGTTTATATGTTGATGATATGCTTGTAGCTAGGTCTAACATGGATCATATTAAGGGGCTAAAATGTCAATTAGCACATGCATTTGCTATGAAGGATTTGGGGGCAGCAAGACAAATCCTTGGTATGAAGATTTGTAAAGATAGGAAGAATAGAACATTGACGCTATCTCAGGCTGATTATGTTGAGAACGTGTTGCAACATTTCTCTATGGAGAATGCTAAAGCTGTTAGCACACCTTTACCTGGTCATTTGAAGTTGACTAAGGAGATGTGTCCTAAGACATAGGAAGAGGAGGATAAGATTTCTAAGGTACCCTATGCTTCAGCTCTAGGAAGCTTAATGTATGCTATGGTATGTACTAGGCCAGATATTGCACATGCAGTGGGAGTTATTAGTAGGTATATGAGTCATCCAAGATTTGAGCATTGGAATGCTGTCAAGTGGATTCTCAGATATTTGAGAGGAACATATAATAAGTGTTTACACTTTGGGGGCTCTACTACTAATTTACAGAGCTATGTTGACTCATATTTGGCAAGGGATATCGATACCAGGCGAAGTACTATAGGTTATGTCTTTACTGTTGGTGGGGTAGCCGTGAGCTGGGTTTCTAGGTTACAAAAGATTAATGCTCTACCCACTACAGAGGCAGAGTATGTTGCTACTACAGAGGCAGCCAAGGAGATTATATGGCTTCAGTCCTCAGAAGGATAATTATTTGTTCACAGATAGTTAGAGTGCCATTCATCTTGCAAAGAATTTAGCTCTGCATTCTAAGACCAAACACATATAGTTGTGGTACCATTTCATTGGGTCAACTTTTGAGGATGGATAGTTAAAGCTAGAGAAGATTCATACAAATGACAATCCAGCAGATATGTTGACAAAGGTTGTAACAAGGGAGAAGTTGAACTCCTCTTCAGCTTCGGTTGGTCTTTTAGACTAAACATGAATCAAAGAACCACAGAGTCTAGGGTGGTTTGATCCAGTGGGAGCCCCATGTGGTAGTGGTATTGCTACAGGATCAGTCTCCAGGTGGGAGATTGTTGTTTAGTGTGGAGCCTGATCATTCCCTAAGTGGGAGATTGTTAGATTATGGTGACTAATCAGGAGAGTACTATACATACTTCATAATTTTTGGGTCATGGCCGACATTGTAGCCGACATATTATGGCCAACATATGGCCAACATGTTATAACCCTAAAATGGATAAAATACTTGTATAAAAGGGTTTAGGGTTAGGTATTTTCATTATTCTATGATACGAAATTGCTTCTTGTGGCAATATTGAGCTATAAGGGATTACGGATTGTAATCAAGTTGTAATCACTGGATTGTAATAAGATTAGACTTGCTATTTGGTGGATGTAGCCTAGGGATTGGGTGAACCACGTTAAATATTGGTGCCTTGTGTTCATTTCTGTGTGATCTATTATTTTTTGTTATTGGTTATATTTGCATGTAGTTTTTTATTTCTATTTGTGGTTTATCCTAACAATTTGCTCTAACATCCAATCAAATTCACTTGCCATTAAAATGATGGTAAAATGGGAAAACAGGGGTTTTGAAAGTGAAATCATCATAAATTATGTTTGGGTGGAACATATTAATGAGGTATGTTCTCCTGAACATACCTCATATATATAAAATATGTTCGCCTGACATATATTTTTCTTATGTTTGCGTGAACATAATAAGTATGTTCAGGCTAATGTATGTTAAATACGATATGTGAAATGTGCCACCTTTTTTGGTTTCCTTTGTCCCATAAAAGTGGAACCCATTATTGTATCCAGCATCTCAAACATGAATGGTCTCACCTCCTATCATGTCACTGCCACTAAACATACATAGAAGCCATCCAAAGAGAAAGCCACCCAACCTTTAGCATGTGAAGCGCAAAAAACCTGATCCAAAGGTAATCACATGTATCTATAGTTGTCAAAATATCCATAGCTGAAATAGCACCCACAACAAGTGCCAAACCCATCCAACTACCCATACTTCCAAAGGTATACCAAGTGAATCTCACATCATCAACATATCCAATCTATAACCTACAATCACAAGCCTCAAGAGCAATACCTACCAAATATATACCAAAATCTCCCACTCCAAAACATAATGCCAAATCTACAACCAATCCACTCACAACATCTCAAAGAAGTGAATCCATGTAGTCTCAATAACATCCACAATACATAAACCAATAACCTATTCTTTAAAAAAAATCTCATAATAAGTCTTTGACAATCTCCCAAGCTCCCCACAACCAATAGAGGAAAGAGATAAAAGAATAATCATGCCATCTCTCACATGACATACATGAGCACAAACCAGTGATCACAATCTCTAACCAATCTCAAATCCAATGTAAGTGAAACTAAACATCCAAGAAGATAACCAAGACCAAAGAGAAACCAAACAAGTCATAATTTGTCATGTGCTTCTATACACACCTCTAGATATAAATTGTGCAAGTATGATCTCCTCCATAAAACCCCAACCAAGAAGCCACAATAACACCCAAGCCATACCATATAACTAATTATGGATGTAAGCCTCTCACAAGAAGATCAAACTCATAAACCATTCCTAATCCAAGGAATATGCCCAATATAAAATCATCTCCCAAACTTAACCAGCATAACAACATATGCACATGGAGACAACCAATACTAAACAATCTTTTAAATGAACCCTCTAGAACTAACTCATATACCATAGCTCAAGATCCATATCCATGAAAGACAAGCATAAATATAATGCACCTAAGAGAAACAATGGGCTATACCTCTCAAGTAGCAAACCGTTGAGTAGACCAAAAGTGGGGAATAATAATGCTCATCAAGATATCCAAGTCTCCAACCAAGACTAATCTAAGAACAATCTCCTTTGAAGTCCATATCAGGTGTTTATGCCCCTTGGACTTCTTGCTAAAACCATCAATTGTCCCAACAAATAATTCTCTAATCCAAGAGAAATCAGCATCACCACCATCTCTAAGTATCAACGAGCACCTATAACCAATCAATCCATACCAACTCCAAATGCAACATGGCAATATCATGAAGTATCTAGCAAATGATCAATGCTCAATACAAAGAAACTAAACCAAGCTCATTGTCAAAGTTCCAACCATGGCCTCAGGAACATAAATATGACAACATGATCTAACCATCTCAACCAAAGAGATAACATGCTCCACATGAACATACGATAACATGTCAAAACTCTAAATTCATATCAATAGTATACCATGACATAATAATGAAACCATCCTCACACCAAGGATAACATGCCAAATGAAAGCATATACCACACTTTTACCAAGAACCCCATTAGTCCTCAAGATGCAACCATCTCCATACAACATGAACAAAACCATCTCCACACACCATGAAGATAACTAAGAACCCCATGAGTCCTCAATATCTAACCATCTTCACACACCATGAAGATAACAAGTACACCATGCAAATGTCAAAGACACTTATGTAGCAATAGGATCTAAGATAAATCTCCAACATCTACAAGCACTCAAAAAAAATATCAATGCCAAGAACTCCCACTCAACCATGGTACCAAGGCATTATAAAAACCATCTCCTACATGAATATCCTCCAGGTCTACACTCGCACAACCAAAGACTAGTAAATTTAGCCCTAAATTTCGATGAGAAAAGTTCAAAATTGTGACCAGAGTTGGTTGAATAAATGACTAAACCTATTGTCAATCTTTTTTAGTTGATTTTTTATCATAGTAATTATGCATCAAAATTTTGACTTAAAAAAGTTCAATTTACCAACGCAAGTTTTGTCGATTTCCTTAGTCTAGCCTGAACTCTTATTTCCTTATTTGCATCCATCGCTGGTCAAAATTTTGACATACACCCCTTGACTTTTTTGATGGTAAAATCAAACGTTCGACACAAAAAAAAAAGACCAACCATTGTCAAAATTGTGACCAAGATCTCCTTCAACTGTTGTCAAAATTGTGACCAAGACCCCTTAATTTCTACAGTGGTACCATACATTCAATAGAAAAGGGAAGACATGTTGGTCAAAATTGAGACCAACACTTGGAAGAAATTTAGACGAGCTGTGCCAATTAATTACAAAAGCTTTTCTCTCATAGGAGCCTTCTAAACTACACAAAATTGGATTCTAAAGCATAATTGCTCAGTGTGAGACTCAGGGTATCGTGCACATTTCTACCTCCACACCATTGTTTCGTTCATATCACATGATTTATTTCATACAAAACAATGGGAAGGAGGAAGAAATGTGCACAATATCCTGAGTCTCCATCGAGCAATTAAACTTTAGAATCAAATTTTGTTCAGTTTAAAAGGCTCCTATAAGAGAAAAGCCTTTGCAATAATTAGCACAACCTGTCTAAATTTTGGTTCTTGAGACACCGTTGCTTGTGAAGATTACAGGGAAAAATAAAATTAGGAAAGAATTATTTATTAGGAATGAAAGCCAATAACACTAACTAATCTCTATTTTTCAAACAGATAAACGTGACAAAAAAAACTTATAGTCCCAATCACATCATCATAAGAGCGCATATATAACTATAACTCCTTATTTGGCTACTTGTTGATCAATTCCTTGGCAAGAGCATATAGGACATAATATTAAAATGCAATCAATAACTAGCCTATTTCTAGTAATTGAACTATACTATAGAAACAAAAATTGCCTTAAAATTGACACCTCACTAGTTGTAGTTCATTTGCATCTGTAATGACTTCACAAAAATTGAAAGCTTACCATTGTTCAAGAACACAAAAGGCACTCATAGTTCAACTACATCAATAAAAGTAAAGTTATTTGAATGTTCAAAAAATATGAAACTTCGACTTAATAGCTAGAAAAGTCATAATTCCTTAGTATACATCATCTTTGATGGAATGTTCATAAGTGAATGATTTTCTCTAAAAGCTAAAACTTATACACAAAGAAGCACCATGCTCTTGAAGATATATATACAGGTTACAAGATTGATATATCAAAAGGAGCATGGTGAGGGCAAGACACTATCATCAATATCAATTGTGAAGTTGCAGATAGGTAAGCGATAAATGTAGTACAAGGCACCATTTGTCATGTTCTACTATGATGAACTACCTTGGAGCTGGTTCTAAACCTTGATTGCTTAATGTTGGATTTGATCCAACAGTATCATTATTTGGAGGAGGTCCCATACCCCACTTTCCTGTTGATTTTGAAGGCTCAATGATATAAACTCCTCTGTCAATCATTCCAAGAGCGAACTGATTTGAGTCAGATGGATGTGATGCAATTACTAGAGGATAGACACTACATGAATAATAAAAGGATACATTTTGAGTTAAATCATAAAATACTTGGGGATCCATTTATCCATACATAATATAACTTTTTCCTCCCTGGGCCAACTTACCTATTCATGCCTGAAGCTAAATATGCAGAAGGTGTAATACGACAGCATGGCCTCAACCTCTCTACATCAAATACTCCAATGGCACCATCACAGTAGCCTACAACTATGAGAAGGTTGTGGCATGAATATATCGCACTTGAAATGGGAGTAGATAGAGAATCATAAGGTGTCCACTATAGTACAAAAAAATGTGATATCATTTTACACTCGTATAGAGAAGGTAGCTTATATCATTATCACTTACTAAATTTGAATTCTAAATTGCTGAAAAAGACTTAGATAATGAAAATGGTGAAACTTAGAAGCATCATAAATAGAAAATTGGCTCTCGTGAAAAACCAACAAGTGAACTTGATAATTATGGAATTGTACTCTTGTATCCCCAATTGATGGTGATGATCTTCTTGTCTACACTTGTAAAAATTTTGACTTTCACTTCTCCCATCCATCAATGCTCCAGAAACAAAGCTACTAGAACATTGGCCAAACATTTAGTAATTTGAATCTATAAGCATGTGAATGTACAAAATGAGATGGCAATGGATATACAAAATGAAGACAAACCTCTAGAAGATACCAATACATTCAAAGTGTGTGAAAATGCCACACCTGTAATTTTATTTTGGTGGCCTTTAAGCTTCATTTTTACCTTGTTAGTTTAAAGACGTTTTGAAAAGAAACAAGTTAGAATGTCATCATATTGAACAATGTCATCATATTGAATGACCCCAAATACTCTTCCTATAAAATAAACACCAAAACAAAACAAATAGAATGAGGATAGTTCACTTTGACCATGTATAACATTTTTGCATCGACTTTGCAATTCATACTTTAGAATCTATAATCTAGATAGTGAATTAGTGAAAAAGAGAAATGCCATGATGTATCATTTAGTATAGTGTGCTTGAAAAGAAACAAAAAGTTATGCTAGATCATAAATATAATTTTGGAGATACCTGCACTCAAGTCTACAAGCTTTCCAATTTAAGATACAAATTAAGACTTTTTCATATGAGTGTGGTCAGGTTTATAATGGATTGGACAAGATAATGAGCTAGAAAAGAGAAAAGTTATGATGATAGATAAACCTATGATTTCTAATTCTGAGTTTACAAAAATACACAATCAACTCAAAAAATGAAAATTCAAAGCGAATAAAGATTCTTTTTATAAGTAGTTTACTTAGTGTACACTATTTTTATCAGAATTTAATGAATTTCAAAGATTTTGATATGACTTCATAAATCTCTTTTGCATCAATATTTATGAGTTATTAATAAGACATTATGGCAATGGTGCATACTCCATTATCTATCATGATAAAGATAGGAAGTTAGAGAACACGAAAGTTGTGATGGTAGATCATAGAACATGATCTAAAATATTGATAGGAAAAAATGATAAAAATAACTAAATCTGAAAACAAATTAGGTAGTCTTAATTTCTTGGTCTATAATAAAGATTTTCAAAGAGTTCAAACACCTATCAATATAATGAATTAAAAAATAATAATAATCCTGACGATGGATTGTAAGAACATGGATCATACTCTATAATGCATTATTGAAACAATGATCTAGAAAATACAAGGTGATAATGGATCATAGAAAACGTTGACATAGATAAAATATATGCAAACAATTTCAAGAGCATTCAAATTTGAAATAAATTTGGCAGTCGTACTCTATAGATCTACATTAAAGACCTTAAATATTTGAATTATTATCTATATTGAAGATACTAAGCTAGATAAGAGAATTTTGATACATAGATCACAAAATTTTGACAACATACTCTTTGATGCATCAAAATAATAAATCACAAAGGAAGAAAGCTATATTGATAGATTGCAAGAATGAAATCTAGAAACCTCCCAAAAAAGAATAAAACACATCTAACATTTCTCCATTCAAGCACTCTTACAATTAATGAGAGACAGTATCAAAATAGGAAAAGTTGAGCAAATTATTTCATTGATCTAACCTACTGGACTCCAAGACAAGAGAGAATTAAAATTAATTGTAACAAGCCACCACCAAATCAAGCAACAAAAGACACCAAGCTGCTAGCGTTGCCCTTCATATTTATAGGAAATATCTGCATCAAACCAAACATAGATAAATCTACATATTATGAAATTCATATAAATTGATTATCAATATAAATAAACCATTGATTATTGATATAATTGCTTTTAATATTTAGAAGGTTGGGTTCAGTTTTGAGTAATGTCACCTAAAGACTAAAGTTTAATTACCAGAATTTCATTGCAGAATTGTCTATTCAGTCTATATTAGTGGTGTAAAACTTTTGGAGAACACTTGCAAGCTCCAAAACTAATTGGTTTACTAAATTGCTTTATTTATTTTGCAGTTAAGGATTTGTTTTAAATTAATGTGGCCTAGGGATTAAGTTATAACCCATGTTTCAAAGCTTAGCTATTGATAGAGAGATTCTATAGTGGTAGGGTACATGCATCTGTAGATAGGGGCAGGCATTCCTAATGATCCAAGGATTACACCAGGGTGTTGAGAATGATTGAAGTCGGATATAAACATTAAATCCTTAGAGAATGAAGAGTCTGAATGAAAGAACAATTTAGAAGAAAAGCTCTCTAGATATTTTCAAGGTAGGTGAGGATGAGGTTGTACAGAGGAACCAATACATAAGACATTGGGTCTTCTCATCAAAGAAAAGTCTCTTTATAATGATCATGAGGTCCATTCTTCTCAAGAATAATGTCTAGCCTCTGGTAATCAAAAGAGTTGGGTGCTAAACTCAAAAGAAATGATAAGGTAGGAAGTTTTGATTCATTGGTGTTTACTAATAGATTGACTTCATCTCTGCATTTTCTTCTTAACCTAGTCAATTCACTTTTCTAATGAAAACTAACCTCAAACATTATAACTCATGGAATTCCACCAACCCCTAATGAAAATGTTGCAATATAGGCCTGTACAACATAAATATAAGAAGATGTTATAAACAATAATTTTTATTAGAAATAGATACTGATCTAAATAAAATATTTCCTAGTTAATGATGTAATACTCACCAATAGACCAATCAAAGCTAGCCTACTCCCAATCAACTGTAAAATAGATTGTGTAGAGTGTTCCTGTAGAACAAGGTAGACCGAAATAATTCAAAATAAACATCATAATTTTGATGTTCTATCTAATTATCATTTTTTGTAATTTATGTACTTGGTAATTATGTTGAAAAATTGGTTGCCAACTTGTGGACTAAAGTAACATCAGAACTCAATTATCAAATAGAAAATATATGCTTGTCAACAATAGTTCCATTTCTAAACACACTCACACAACAATGGCATTCCCTTTATAGTCTTAGATGATTTAACAAGAGAAATGGCTACTTTCTTTTACATGAGCATTAGGTAGATGAAATTAAATAACATTAAATTGAGTTAGTAGACATAAAGTGTTATAATGATAGGAAAGTGTAAATACCAGTACGTAGAATGACAATCTAACAATAAGGCGACTGATACTCATTCCTCCTATAATAATTTGAAGAAATTTTTCTTTATTATTGTTCAAATTAATACATAGTTAATGTCCTTATAATATTCTATATTCAGGACCTAACTCATACCATTAGAAGCAATCTCTTACCAAATTTGTCCATCAACAATGCAACTATTGTTGTCATTGGCACCTACCAAGTACCACTTTCTAATTAATAAGTAAGACAAATGTGTTTGATCATTAAGAGGAACTAAATAAGATATTCTTAACTGGAATTGACCATTATTGGCAGTTGAACTATAGCAATTGCAATTGATGTTGTCTGACCCAAAGAATAGCCTACAATGAAGTCCAAATTAATTATATTACATTAAAGTCCAAAATTCTTTTGACCTCGTATGAATTCCTTTTGCCTAGAGTTTTGACTTGATATTACTTTTTATGATCTTGTTGTTTCTTTATTGTACGGGTTTGAACCCTATTCCACTTTATCTAATCAAAACAATTATATTACATCTAAAACATAAAAGAACACATTTATATTAGTAGAAATGAAAGAGAAACATCTAATATCCTAACGTAGCTTCTCACCAGCAACCTCAAAGATTGCACTGGCATAAAATATAACACCATTGATTCCACCAATTTGTTCGCATACTGCTAGGCCAATACCAACCTAATACAGAAAATACAATTGTTAAGTTGTAAAGGATGACTGGATAAATAATTAAGATTCAACAAACAAAATTTCATCAAGTACAATACATATTATGAAGTTGTAAATGATGAATGGATTATTGGAAAGAACTATGGATGAGTAGATAAATTATGGAAAACCAACAAATTGTTGAGTATATTGCTTACAATGACAACAAGAGCATAGTTTCTGTGAAACAAATCAAGTATTTTGGTCTTGGGCAGATTTTCCAACTCCTCTATATATTCTTGTATAATTTATTCAATTGATTGATAACCTAATATCAGTAGCAATCAACTTTTTTTTTTTTAATGTCTTCATTGGAACTGATTAGCTCCAAATTTTTACTCAAATTTTAGCTTAAATTGAAATTGGAAGCTGACCTAGTTGATACTGATGAATGAAAAAAAAAATATTTCTAGAACAGACAAAGATACGCACTAGGATTTTAGTTGCTTCATATGACACATCACATTGGCTTCCCCTAAGATCTTGTAATGCTTCTTTAAAATCTTTATCACGACAAACCTTTTCCTAGAATGTATTGATAGAAAATGTATTAGAAAGAGCACCACATTTTGAACATGTAGGGTTTTTTTAATCAAATATTGTACAGTTCTTAGATGGTCATTTTAAAACATCTCACATTAATATGAAAATTGAGTGTGGAAAATAAGACAATTTTGACTATTTAATACATTTAGTTTAGAAAACAAATCCTAGTATGTGATGTTTAAACTGTCTCTCATTAGATACCCCAAACTTCAAAGTTACAACTACTATATAAGAAAAGAGCTTCATGAATGAGACCAATGTTTCTATTATAGTAAGAAAGGACTAAAAACTAGGAAAAGAGGATGACAAAATCAAATAGAACCAAGGCAAGAGTCTCCAACATATCGTTTAATTGTGAGCCTCTCAACTCAATTAAACATGAAACATAATAATAATTAATCTTAGCTTCCACCTATACAATCATGGCAGATGACATGATTGTCACAGTTATTAAGAGGTAAATGCATCCAGTGATAGTTTTGTCTGGATTCCCCTCATGTAGAAAGTTAGGGAATTGATGTTTTCTAAGGGAGGGTCTGATGAAGGCCAAAGCTACTTATAGCAAGCCATGCAGGAAGCTCATTTCCATGGCTCCAGACACACACAACATTGTACCCACAATCTTGAACTGGCTACTTGTAGACTTAATGTGTACTTTCTCCATCCTACAAACACAAAAAAGTACCAATTAGACCATAACAGTATAAAAACTCAATCTTTGAAGAAGTAGAAAACATGTGATTAGAGAGTACTACTCACCCAAAATACTCACTTTCTCACCATCTTTCTCACCACCTTGTTTATGAATACTTATCTTTCTCACCATATTGTTTATGAATACTTATCTCCATACTTAGCATTATTTTGTGTCTAGAGTGTCATCAATGTTTTTAAATGTAGAATGCAAATGGTTGTAAGTATGCATTTCTACCACATCCAAATGATTTTGAGATACAGACATGTGCAATCCAATATCCTAAGGAATAGACAACACCACTTATCGCCATCTTTGTCAAAATAGGATTTATCATAAAGTGATGTTAGAATAGTTACTAAAATGGTCATAAATTATGTTCTTATAGTAAAAGAATACTTTGACTTAAGAAAAAAATTACACAATATTAAAACACGACATTGTGCTTTAAAAACTAAAAAGGTACTTGGAACAAAGAACTTCATTTGGACTTGCTAATTAGTTGTCACTATTAACTATAAGCTTATCTTTAAAGTTTGAGCTTCACTTGGTTTCTAGAATAGTTTAATATTCTTTACTAAACAAGGTCAACCATGTGAAGGTGGAAGCTCATTTGGCACCTTCCCCCCCCCCCCCAACATCACTCTAAATTCCCCCTTAACATTTAATAACATTCATTCATTCATTCATCTATTTTTGAAATATAATATTCAATCATTATAATCACATGATAACATTCATTAACACATAAAATTCATTAACACACAACATTCATAATAATTCATTAATACAAAATTCAATAATTCATTAACATGGAACATTCATGAATAAGTCATTAACACATAAAATTCATTAACACACAACAATCATTTCCTTTTGGCTTTCTTGTTGTTTTTTTTTTTTTGCATGAAATTTGTAAGAGGAATATCAATGTTCTCATCATCCCCCTCCTCTACTAGTTTTAGTTGCAACACATGTCTCCTCCTCATCTCTTGAGGAACATGAGGCCCCTACACCAAAGGGGGGTCTGCTACAATAACAAGTACTTCATGAGTTAAATTCACACCATTTTATATTAGTGAATTATGAGTTTTTATTTAAGTAAAATAACTATAAATCAAAAAAATAATTTAAAAGAACAAAACATAGATTTTCTTTACCTGAATGTGCGACATGAGCTACATGTTGATCAGTCTGAACATCCTCTCGCACTTGTTTAGCATGACATGATTCTATATCCTCTAAAATATACACAAAAAGGTTACACCAAGTTCAATTAAAGATGTTAAATTGTATTAATAATTACATAATTAATTTTAAATAGAAAATGAGCACCTTCATGATGTGGCATATGATCTGTGTCACGATTAACAAGCTACATTGCAACGTCATGAACATTATTATCAAAGAGATTGTTGCTCAAGTATTCAATTTCTAATATATTTTTTGGCATATTTACCTGTGCACATGATGTAGGAGACTATTCAATTGGGATAGTGAAAGCTTGCCATAGGCATTCAGCCACGACTACATATCCTTGCTTGAAGGAAATTCTTTTGTGTTCTTTTGTGGCCTCCAGATTAAAATCAGCACCCTACATTTTTTTATTAATTAACAAAATTATTTTCATTTTATAAATAATTTTTATCTACAATTCATTTACTGCTACTTACAACTCATGCTTTGATTTTAGAATATCCCCCAGAGCCAAGTTTGTGCTGCCCAACCTTTTCCAACCTAGCCTTTGTTGCCTTTGATGTGTCTTGCAACCTATGAAAAGTTTGAAATATCTTAGATGATAAGGATATAAAGATCAGTAATTATTAGTGAATTATTACATTAATGTACTAGTAGTTAATACTATTGCATACCTTATCGCACTTGTTGGTGTAATTTCTCTTCGATCATCCCCTTTCTCCTTTGCATCCAAAATGAACTCATTCCATTCCCTCACATTAATAAAGGGAGGATGCTCATACTTTGGGTTTAGGACGAGATTCTTTCTATATGAGTCCCTCACAACCTTAAGATGTTTGCAAGCTTTTTGTAACATTTTCTTATGATCAAAAATATTATTACCAAACTCGTGCTCTAAATCTTTGATGAGTTGATCTTTTAATTTTTTATCTTGAGAGTTCCACCTTTTAAGAAAAAACACAAAATCATTAGATATAGCTAGTAAAAGAAAAGACCCGAATGAAAGGAAAAATGTTACACCAATTAATGATATGAAAAAAAAAATAGTGGGATAAAATTAGTTCACTTATGATGTTCCACCTTGTATGTATGGTGGGCCCAAATATTTGCAGTGTGAGGTCATAAATTTTCCTATAAAATGTATCATTGCCTACAAAAAATATCATGCGATAATCAATCCAAAGCTTCTTATGAATAGGTAAATGCATATTACAATATAAAAAATAATTATTTAAAGTACCTGGAATCTTACGACATTTTAAAGGCATCAATTCATCATTGTCAATCAAAAATGACGTCTGCATAGCTCTTGTGGTAGAAACATAGGTAGCTCTAGGAAATGATGGTGAATTATTACCAATACATGCACTATGATCTATATCTAGCATAGCAGATGGTGCATAACCTACCACAAAAAAAAAATCCACTATGTGATGCACCCAAGATAAAAGTACAAATTATCAACTCATAATTAACAAAAAACCAAATATAGCAAAACAAGGATTTACCAACTGGACGTCCCCTTGTTGCCGACATTGTAGTCGACAATCTCGTATGGATGTCTGTTGACCTCCTAGGAGTCTCCTACACTTGATGAACTAAACAATACATTGTTAGTAAAGAAATTTTGAAATAATAAAAGTAAGAGTTAACTTAAGAAGTTTTTTAATGTTCAAAATAAAAAATTCCTTGTAACTTGTCAACTAAAAGATCATTTTACTAGTGATAGTTAGAGCTCTGCCACTACCAGCCTCACCGCATTGTCCTTGACCAGGTTGTGGATCAATTTGCTAAAAATCCTGTAACAAGAACACATATTACATATTTTACTTCACAGCATAAAAGATTATAAAATATAAATCTTTATTGAACTTTTGTTATAATTAAAGATTCATTATTGCTTACTTCATAATGACGAGCTTGTGCTCTCAAATTAGATAGCCTCTTCATCATCTCCTTGGATGGAATATTTGCTTCATCCAAAATTTTCATTATTTCTAAATTTATTTTTTTATTTTTTTCTTCAACATTATTGTTACATTTGTAGTTTCTACAATATCGTCATCAAAAGGGGTAGCTAGTGGCTATGTACTTACTGCAGGTGCTTTTCCCTTATCCTGAACATCAGATTGTGAGAGGAATATCAATAAAACTATCATAAAAACTCAAAAACCATAAATAAAATAACATAATAATATTAAAAAATTCAACTATCTAATTTGTACAATTTCAATAAGATTTACCCTTGCTAAAGAATGGATGGGAGTAGCATCCTCGTGGCCTCTATCATTGGTCAAATCCATATCGTCTTGTCATAAAGATTAAACATAAAAACTTCAGCTAACTGAAACCAATAGACAGCAAAAAAAAACTTATTAACAAAATGGTATATAGTACTTACAACCCTCATGATAGTAACTTTGTTTGTATCTATGTGATTTAAATGGTAATCTATTAGTAGTTCTTCCCCTACACTTTTTGATTTTATTGCACAAACAAAAACTCCATTCCCCTCACATGCCTCAAATATGCAATTGGGTTGCTTACTAGTTGAGGAAGGTCACATACTATTTATAAAACCTACAATATTACCTGTTGCTTTTGGTCTCCCATCAATGTACATAGCAAATCTTTTACTTTGATCATTTTCTTTTCATTGTATATAATTAGCTGATAATGGATACCTACGCATACTTTTTTTATATCGAATAATCCACATCCAATCACTGTAATTGTAACATGAAACAACATACTTGAACAATTTGACAACTTTTTTGTAACATACATTTATCCCATCCATAGAAAATAGGCCCAAACCATGTAATGAGGATGGAGCAATGTGATATATCCTCTCATTAATACAAAATTTTGTGTTAATTAGAGGTAGCTCATTGGGTACCCATTCTTTCTCAATGTGTGTGTACTGAAAGGGCACCTTGATGTCACCTTTGGTCTCATCATCATAAGAACATGACCCCCCATTAGCAAGGAAAAATTGCATGCGTTTATCAAATTTTTTTCTAATCTTTTAACCTCTAGTTGATCTCCCTATTTTAGACATACCACATGTAGAGCTTTCATCTACCATTTCCTCATTTCCCTCATTCGATGTAGATAGATCTGACAAGTACCTATTTTTTGGCACTTGCAATCCATCAAATGAAAATTTGATAATATTTAAATAATATATATAGAATAATCAAGTCATGACTCATACGTGTAGTTCTTCCTTGTCTATACATGAGAGATATAAAATGTAGTAAGTTGAAAGTGATTATATAATTATATTTCTATACGGACCTTCTTTGTCTATATATACATTATATGATTATATAATATATCTATTTATAACATACATGGTCAATGATAAACAAGAAGAATATAAGAAAATAATGTCTATTTATTGACTTATACCTACTGATCCATGTCACTATGCATGATTCATGCCAAAGGGGTCAAATTTCTAGCATATGTTAATCATTTATCTTAAGTTAGCTAAAAATTACATGATACATGTATGCTACAAATAACTTAGAAGACAACATGAACAATATGCAACATTGTAAACATGAACAAATTTACCTTATATATGGAATGCAAGATCATCAACAGAAGGGGTGATGATGTCTATAGTCAATTGATTGTTTGCAAAAAGGGTGATAATCAAAGACAATATAAACAATGGTAATTATAAATAACATATGTTGTAATCATTATAATTGAACACAATAAATATGTAATCATATTTCCTGCATATGTTAATCATTTATCTTAAGTTAGCTAAAAATTGCATGATATGTGTATGATACAAATAACTTAGAAGACAACATGAACAATATGCAACATCGTAAACATGAACAAATTTACCTTATATATGGAATGCAAGATCATCAACAGAAGGGGTGACAATGTCTGTAGTCAATTGATTGTTTGCAAAAAGGGTGATAATCAAACACAATATAAACAATGGTAATTATAAATAACATATGTTGTAATCATTAGAATTGAACACAATAAATATTTAATCATATTTCTTGCATATGTTAATCATTTATTTTAAGTTAGCTAAAAATTACAGGATACATGTATGCTACAAATAACTTAAAAGACAACATGAACAATATGCAACATCGTAAACATGAACAAATTTACCTTATATATGGAATGCAAGATCATCAACAGAAGGGGTGACAATGTCTATAGTCATTGATTATCTTCTTCTTTATCATCCTCATCGTTATCATCATAATCATTATCATCATCATCATCGCCATCATCACCATCATCATTGCCATTATCACCATCATCATTGCCATCATCACCATCATCATCACCATCATCACCATCACCATCATCATCATCATCACCATCATCATCATCATCACCATCATTGTCATCACCATCATCTTGATCTTCATCATCTGCTTCTTTATCATCCTCAATATCTTCTTCTTCCATAACATTATACTTTATTGGTCCTCCTCTTAGATCATGTCTAACAACAAATGACCAACCTTATTTATTGTAGGAGTTGATGAAATCCAACTCCGCAGTCGCCAAGATCACCTACATGCAAATAGCTTGCTGAAGAGAAACTGAAAGAGCAAGAGCATGAAGCAAACAATGCAAGAGAAAATATTTCACAATAGGAAAATGAAATTGCTATGTGAATGGATTAATTTACAATGAGAGATAGACCGTTTAAAAAGGCCTCATGGAAGCTTGTAGAACAAGCTGGAAGGAGGTAGAGGACAAAAATGACAACTCAGCACATATCCTCAAAAAGTGGAATATGCTAAAAAAGGAGAAAACTCCCGAGTTGTCAACAACAACCACTACATGCATTAAATACTAAATATGCATTAACCTAAGTAAGCTTAAGTAATAGAATAAATAATTAATAATTAATTATTTACTCTAACACCCCCCCTTAAGTGCAACTTAGGGAAATGCCTTAAGCTTACAAAACTAAGATGAAATGCAAAATGGGTCCCGGCAACGAGGCCATTTTAGGTACCCATGTACAATGCAACCTCTGTAAAACAGAGAAAGAGGGAAAACCCTGTGGGAAAAACCCTCCTCCAAAAAGAGGTAAAAAACAACATGCAAAAAAAAACATGAAGTGAAGGAAGGAAGGCCTCAACCAATCCCCCCAAGGACAACTTCCACCAGAAATGTTTCAAGAGACTCTCTCAAAACCATAAGTACAACCAGCCCCCCCAAGAGAATAGACACCAAGCCCCCCCCATAATGATGGAGCTCCTGTAGAAATGATCGAACCAATGAAACTCCAATTCGGAAGGAACAAAGGCACGAAACAAGGAAATCCCTGTGTGAGAGGAGCAATTGGAATGCCTAGCTGATGTCCAGAAGAGAATGTATGAGGAACTGAAAAGGGAATCCCCAAGGCAGGTGTGATGACATTGTCATGAATGTCCACTGAAGTATCTGCAACAAGTGTACCTGGAGTCTCAATAAATGAAGCTGGAAGATCAGGTAGAGCGGAAGGAGAATCTTGTAGAGAGGAAAAGCCCTCATCTGGTTGTGGTGTGGCAGTCAAAATAGGGATCTCAGGAACAATACAAAGGTTCAAGTGTCCTGACTGCACCACACGATGCTCCTGCGAAAGTGAAGTAGTGTGCTCCAACAATGGAGATGGTGGACCAAAGTGTGAGAAGGTATAGAGATGAGTGGAAGGATCAACTGCCCCTGTAGCAATAAGATCTCCTGTAGCACGATCTCGAATGAAGACTGAATCAGTAGTGAACTCAACTGTCTTCCCTGATCCACTGCGTGTAATTTGAGAAATTGAGAGAAGGTTGGCAGACAAAGATGGAACATACAATACATCATTGAATATACCATCTTGGATGTGAACTGAACCTTTCCCATAGACTGGTAATGCAGTGTTATTCCCCATGAGAATGTGAGGAATAGGAGAAGCCTCAAGAGTGGAGAAGACACCTTGAGAAGATGTCATATGGTGAGAAGCACCTGAATCCAGTATCCAAGGAACCTGTGAAGAAGATGCAATAGAAGCCTGTAATGCATGACCCTTTCCAAGATCTGATGTAGATGTTGAAGAGGTGGAAGAAGCCTAAAAAGAAGACCCTTGTGAGGTAGAAGAGGATGGAGAGGAAATAGTGCTCTTCTGAAGGAGAGCGTGCAAATCAGCAATCTGTTTCTCATAGCCATCACATCTCTTCTGAAAACAACGTGCCTCATCATGAGATCCTTTCCCACAATAAGAACAGGTAGGAGTTGCGGTCTTCTTTTTCTCCTTCTTGTTAGAAGATGATGAACTAGTAGAAGAGGGATCTGATAGCTGCTTCAACTTCTGTTCCTTTGTAACCTTGGAAAGAAATGCCTGTGACTGAGAACTTGAAAGTGAATCCATTTGAGTAATCTTTGACTGTTCACGGGTTAACCGATTACAAAATATCTCAAATGAAGGCATCCTATGTCTATCACCCAAGGCATCCATAGTGGAGTAGAAAGTGGAAGAGAAGATCTGATACTGTCCCTTTAACTTTGAGAGTACCAAAAAGATACACTCATCATCTGTTTTGTTCTTCCCACATCCCTGCAAAAGTGTACGTAGAGATTTGAACTTCATCAAGAAGTCCTCAATGGTGGGAAAGTGATCAGGTGTCAAAGAAGTCAATTCTGCATCTAGCTGAAGTGCCCGAAACTCATTCACTTGTCCAAACAAAGTCTGAAATCTTAGCCAATAAGCCCGTGGAGTAGTCAAACCATCCAGGTGAAACAACAAGCTGTCTGAAATGTTGAGTGCAATAAGCCCCATGGCTTCATCCATCTTGTTCCTGTGTTGTAGAATCTCATAAGGTCATTGGAGATTAGGCTGATGCTCATCCAAAAAAGACCATAGACCTTTTGACATTAGAAGTCTAGTCATTTGTGCCTTCCATGTGTGGTAGTTGTGTGGTGTGAGACGGGATATAGATGGATCTGCCATTGAGAGAAAGAAGAAGACGGAAGTAGAAGGGTCTTAACTGAAGTAAATTACAGAAAAGAAAGACACCCCCCCCACAAACGTACAAAAATATCTCCCAAATACCACAAAAAAACAACTAAGGAAAGCAAAAAACTGGAAAGGAACCTGGATTTGTTGATGCAGAATAGGAAACAAAAGCCTCTACTTTGACACAAAAATTGGAAGCTCAAACGAACTCAAAATCATGCAAAACTAGCACCAATGTGTCCGTCTCTGAGTCAGCTTTCCGACGCTTCTTTTGGATCGGAAAAAGACCTCCGTATGCTCAAGTTATAGCCAAAAAACTGACTGTTGCTCAAAAAAAAACACTTGCTGGAAAATTACAGACACTGGCATAAATTTCACGGCCGTATGCCCGTCACAAACCTCTCGTCGGCAAAAAAAATCCGTCACGGCAAGGTGATGTCACATGCCGGGAAAGTGACATCAGCGGACCGGAATATGACGTCAGCAAATCTGTCAGCAACCACGTGGCGGTCGGTGGTTGGAGAGGCCGCAGGGCGGCGGAGCAACAAAAACCGCCGGTGGCGGTGGCGCCCGGGAGGAAAACCCGGTGGCGCCGCTGTCTGCGGTGGAGGAGGCAGCTGCGCCCGGGCGGCGGGTGTGTGGGGTGGCGCCGTGGCGGGAGCCGCTGGCGAAGCGGCGTGTCGAAGGCGCGCGGGCGGAGATCGGGTGGCCCCGCGGTGGCGCGTTGGCGCTGCTGCGGCGGTGCCCGGTTTAAAATTTTTTTTTTTTTTTTTGCACTGTCACGCATCTATACGATGGTATGGCCAGACCCTGAAACAAAAAAAAATTTGCCTTCCGGAGCTCTGTCTCCAAAAACGGAAAGTCTTATATGAATTTTGACTGTAAATGGCCTTCCGGATCCAATGGTGATGCCCGTTTGGGCTGAAAGTGCTCCAAAAATTCGCTCTAGCCCTGATTTGAAGAAAAAATGCACAAACAAACTAGGGTTTGTGACTTCAAATCACGGCTTCACAAATCCTTCAAACAAGAAGCAGCAGGGAGGCTCTGATACCATGTAGGAGTTGATGAAATCCAACTCCGCAGTCGCCAAGATCACCTACATGCAAATAGCTTGCTGAAGAGAAATCGAAAGAGCAAGAGCATGAAGCAAACAATGCAAGAGAAAATATTTCACAATAGGAAAATGAAATTGCTATGTGAATGGATTAATTTACAATGAGACAGAGACCGTTTAAAAAGGCCTCATGGAAGCTTGTAGAACAAGCTGGAAGGAGGTAGAGGACAAAAATGACAACTCAGCACATATCCTCAAAAAGTGGAATATGCTAAAAAAGGAGAAAACTCCCGAGTTGTCAACAACAACCACTACATGCATTAAATACTAAATATGCATTAACCTAAGTAAGCTTAAGTAATAGAATAAATAATTAATAATTAATTATTTACTCTAACATTTATGTGGAACCTCTAAGTAAATAACTTGCTCACCTTGGCTTGGAAGAACATAGAGCTCATTTCCAACTAGCTCAAACGACCTTGTATTAATCATTGTAAATCCATTATCATTTTGAATAACTGTTCTATCTAGATCATTTTGATTTAGTCATAATCTGTACTATTTGATGATGAATAGAACTACTTTGAAGGAGTTAAAGTCACACTCAATTATATCATCCAAGATGCCATAGTATTGATTTTGAGATTGTTGAGGATGTATGTCATTTCTAGATGATATATTGGTGACCTTGAAAACTGTAGTTATCCCAGAATCACAAGTTTTCTTTGTGTCATCCAACTTTTTTACACAAAATTTGTGACCATGATAGTACATAGCTTTGTGGTGCTTAACCTACAATTTAAGTGTGTGTAAATTATTTGCATCGTGATTTGATACGAAACATATGTTAAGTTATGATCATTAATAAATTTCTACATACCCCTCCACCTCTTAAACCCTTTACTAGATCAACTACCATTGGTGTAACATTGGAATCTCCACTACGATGAGCTTCTGTAACCAAAGAAGCAAAACCTTCCTATGTTAATGAGCAACTATTTTTTTGACAGCCATACCGTCATCCAATCAAGATTGTTCACAATTTACAAATGTATTGCATCCCACTCTCGACCACCTGTATCAAAAAAATACACCAATTATGAATAACTTATATTGAAGATTTATAAAAATTAATTAACTACAATAAAATCTTAGATTTACCTCTCACTTTCCTTGATCTACCTTTTCCCATCAAGTACTCCCCTTCAAATTTGTTAATTGAGCTGGAATCTCAAATATGATCTACATGGATCTTTGCTACAAACTTAGGAAAGTATTCACTAATGTACACCATGGTCTGGTATACCATATATCCCTCCACCATAGAACCCTTAGGATGTGCTCTCTGTTGAACCAAGCCTTTCAAAAATTTCAAGTGCCTCTCAACCATCCACATTGACCTGGTTGGTATAGGTTCACACAATTCAATCTCCTCAACTTGATGTATGAAGTAGTGTTCTTGTGCATTGAAAAAACTTAGAGGTAGACACTTTTGCATTTCACACATAAGAAGAGGAATTTTTCTCTTCCATTAATTTTATATCTTCTTTATTTATTTCTTTAGATGACAACCACCTCATGTATTTTCCAATATCATATATAACATGTTTGACATTGTTGGCGAAGCGGTGTGGGAGAGATAGAGGTAGAACATACTACAATATTTGTAAAATGATTTTGTCAATATTTTATAAAAGAATGCAATTAAAACTAAATGCAGTATACAAATATATAGTGAATACAAAATAACATGAATTACCTTAATAAATTTATGTCAATCATGTATTTTCAACCTTGGCCTAATTTCACTTTTCTTTGATATGAGATTGTTTATGTTCACAGCAAATCCTGTGGGAAACTGTATTTTTTTAATGACTTCTTTTATAAAATTGCTCTATTGCTCTGACAATAACCAACTAAGGGGCACTTTTATCAATCTGGTCTCCATTGTTATTTAATTGAATGCCATTTTTCATTGCATGGTTGGATTCTTCAATGTCACAAGTTTTGACAATTTGATCTTTGTTACACCTTCCATCCAAGATTTTTCATAATGTCTCAGTTACATACTTCCCAATATGCATAGGATCAAAAAAATGCACGATTGGGAGTTTCTCGTAGTACGACAACCTAGTAAATTGTATAGGATAAATTTTTAGTCCTTTTGGAAGTTGGTTATTGATGCCTTGATGACCTTCGCAAGCATCAATTACATCATCAATAAACGAAACACAATATCTAAATATAAATTTGAAATAAAAAACTATTAGATGGAATGACATTACCTTGACAATGTATTTTATTGTATGCCAACTTCCATAGGTGAGGTGTCATTCTCTATGACTTTGATGTAGTCTCTTCTTTCCCATTGAAAAGATGTTTTTCGATAATTCAGTACTTATGATTTCTATGCAGAAAGTGTCTATTCTCATCGAATACCTTCTTTCTTAAACTTTTTGAATAACGAGATTTTGTCTTTGGACCACAAATTGGACATGAAAATTTTCCCTTTGTCTAAAGACCTACAAGATCATGTATAGTTGGATTAAATGTGTTAACTTTGTGTTGTCACTATAACATACCAAAAAAGAGGTGTTAAGAAGAGAACATACCACAAAAGTGTGTTAGCCCAGGGGCATCATGTATTATCCATACAAGCATTGCATGAAATTGAAATTTTCTTTGTCCTATTGATCTACAGATGTCATACATAGTAACCCCATTCAATAAAACCATCAACTTGTCGATAAGGGGTTCAATATATACATTGATATCTTTAACTTCGTACTTACCTAGTTGAATGAACAAAATCATTACATAATTATTATGACCATTTTGATGGATTAGTAATAATAAATTAATTTAGACGACTATTAAATCAAAAAATACCTGGAACAATCAGTGTCAACATTATGTGTTCTCTCTTTATGTACAACAAAGGAGGTATGTTATTGTTGATAACAAAAATAGGCCACACTGAGTAAGTAGATCTTATCTCTTCAAAAGGATTGACACCATCTACTACCAATGAAATCTTGAGATTACAAGGTTCTTCTTTAAAGTGTGGCCATTTTTCTTCTATTTCCTTAAATGTTGAACCATCTGTAGGTATTTGCATAATGTCATCTTGACTTCTATTGCGTGTATGGTAATCCATAAATTGTGCCAAGTTGTTGCACCTGAATAATCATTGTAGACATGGAATAATGGGAATGTGCCAAAGAACCTTGTGAGGCACCTTTTTTGTTAATCGATCTAATTCATATCTACTAGTATGAAAAATAGGGCATTGTGTTGAAAATTTATGTTGTTTATGATATATAATATGATTGTTTGGATAGGCATGTATTATTTGATACTCCATTCCAATATCTTTCATGATGGTAGATAATTCTTGGTACAAGCGAGGTATAATGTTTGATGGTGGTAACAAACTCTCACCTATCAACCTGCGACCAAAAATATAATTTGTTAATTTCAATAATATTAATAGCTACACAAACCCAATGTTAATTGTAAGGGAACTACGAGTAAAATAATGAAATAAGATGACATACCTTAACATACGTGTCATTGCTACATTGGATAAACCATTCATAACCTTCAAGTTCACCAACAATAATACAGCGGCAAGAAGAGTTGTTTCGGAGCCTTCATATAGGGACTCATGTGCCTTCTCAAGTATAGGTACATCAAGCTCTCCATCAAAATCATAATCATCATCATCATCATCTTGATCATCATTATCTTGATCATCATGGTCTTCTTCCACGGTATCATTACCTTCTACTTCAATATTCACACCTCCATGTTCCCTCATTTGGAAATCTGCACTCTCTGAATTGTCATGGTCCATAACATGAAACTCAGGGACATTGACCTCTATGAAAATGATGACCTTATATTAGCCATAACCATGATGTCATCATCAAATCATGTCCTATGTAATTTATAAATTATTAAAATACATACCAATGGATGATATTTGTTTCCCCCTTTAATGTGACCATGTTGCCTACAATGTTCCTCAGTTGTTTTGATTAGATATCTTAGAGTCTTTAAGCCCTTACAATTTTTGCAAGGACAATAACATTTTCCATCACCTTTTCTTTTTATGTTAGACCACAGTCTAGCAATTGTCTCCCTATTTTTTTATGCATTGATACCGTTAGACATGGTCTTTCTTGAATGGAATGACTCGTTGGTGGAAGAACAATGATTTGTTTGCAACTTGCAAATGGAGTAGTAAGAGAAAGACACATATAGAAATGAATACTAAAGCAAGAAAGATAGAAAGAGGTATAGATAGAGAGATAGATTGATAAAGAGATAAAGAAATATAAAAAATGAAAAAAAAAAATACTTAGTTGACCTTCCATAACTCTACCTCTACATATTGCACTTGCTACATACAAGCACTTCCTGAGAAAATGGATAGTAGCAACCAAGAAGGGAATAGAAGAGTCCATTTGGCTCAAGAGGAGGATGCAAAAAGTGACCAAGGGGCAAGAGGAAATGCTGATCCAGAGAGAGGAGAGTCTTTAATGTTCTAGTTCACTCAAAGACAAATAAAAATTGAAAACATATTGGTCTATAGTAATCTTATACAATCCTATTGGTCTATGGTAACCATATACAATCCTATGCTATGTTATAAAACTCTTTAAAAAGGGTATTAGGAAGTGTCTTTAGATTGTCAAAATTTTTGAGGAAAACCAAAGTTGTCCGCATTCCAAGCATGCAAAAGGACTGATAGGTAGGGTATTGTGCATTTGAGCCAAATTTATAGAAGTATGGTATTGTCTTAGAGTCTTAAAGATCCCTGTGTCAGTTAATTAGGTGTTTAAGAAACTAGGTCAGCATCTAGGAATATTGTGATAGACTTAAACAAGTTAATTCCTTGAAGAATTTGAAGTTGTTGATAGGCACAAGTATATAAGTCTCTTAAGTTTGTAGCTTTTATTATATATTTAATACCAACCACCCTTCCTCTGCATCAGTAGTTATCATAGAAATTGCTCTAATTTGATTTCTAATTGTTGGAACACAACAACCTTTAGGAATCTATTAGGGAACTATAAATAACTTGGGGTCAATATGAAATGGTCTTCTATTTTTGGAATCAATCGCTAGGTGGATTCAAGCATACTCGACAAGGTGACTTGATGGTTATAGGGTTTGGATAGAGTAGTAGTTTGATTGGTTTGTGCCAATCAAGGATTGGAATATGTATAGAAATATCTAAAGGTATAGTTTCAAAGAACTAAGAAAGATTTGAATCTTTTTGTGTTCCTTTTGAATCTTTGTAAGGCTCGTCAATAAGTAAAGTCTTAAAACCCTTGTAAGTAGGCTATTTTATAGGAATGAGTTGTATGGAGGGGTTGAAGAACTAAAACCTTGAAAATATTTAGGCTCTCTAAAACCATAATTTGATTGCTCTCTTCTTGAGTTTTTTTTTGAAATATTTTCAAAATGGAAAATTTGGAGGCCTAATTAGTGGTGCAGGGGCACCAAGATCATCCTATGAAGACACAAAAACATACCATGAAGACTAGAGGAGTGAGTAGGACAAGGAGATATCCAAGCAATACAAATGGACTAGAATTAATAGTTATAATGGTTTTCATAAGCAAACAATGTAATCAGATGAGTTTATTTTGTAATGTCCTAAAAGGAATGAAAGTCATACTTGTAATGTCCTTAAAGGACCAAGAATGTGTTTTTATTGGACTAATGTTGTTCAAACCTAAGTTATTTTTACAAGAAGTTTAGAATGGGCAGGGGATAGGTCTAGGTATTAGAATAAGGGTCAAATATAAATTTTAAACCATTTTTGTTATTTAAAATTCAAATATTTAAAAACAAATGGCTATAAAAGTATTTGGAGGGAATTAGTGTTTGGGGTGTCTGTAGGCCTAAACTAAGCCTCCAAGTGGTAAGAGTTGGTTGTGATAGTTTGGGGAAGGCTATTAAACCATAAATGCATCTATTGTCCAACAAAGATTTGGTTGTAGGACTAATAAAAATAGTGAGCAATAAAATCCTTATTTTGTTGTTTCATTGATTTTTTGAACTCTTCATTGTTTGGATTGACATATCTATGAATTAGCAAGGCTTACTAATTCCATTTTAATCATTTTTTAATGAACTTCACTTTTTTTTGAGAAGTTTGTACGCTTGGTGCAAGTAAACAAGTGTTGATTCTGTTAGTTATCTTGTAACCAATCCTAAGAACTATTACTTTATAGCCATCCCATGAATTCGAAGGGCCCAAAATTCATGGGATGTGCATTTCTAACCTGTATAATTGTCTTCTAACCTTTTAATTATAGAGGAGAATGCAGCATTGGTTGACTGTTATGAAACAGTGTAGGTTTCCTAGAAGGAATTCATGGGTACAGAGTAGCAATAGAGTTTTGGTCTAAAGCAGGCACCTATTTTATGGTTTGAACCATCCTAGTATGATCATCTAAAGGAGAAACAACTATCAGTTGTTTTTGGAATTGATCGGATACAGTGGATTTGAGAAACCCTTGGATTGAGGGTTTGGAAGTCATAAATTGGGGTTTTGGGGGTTTCCAATGGATTGAGTTTGGTGCAAGAAACCTAAGCCTCCAAGGCATGGTCTCAAGGTTGTTTGATATATTAGAATCATTATGAAAGAGGTTTGGTCCATACTTATAATAAAGACTCACTTGCAAGGTACATTGGCACATTAGTGTGGTTATAAACCAAGTGACCATATGTAACCAAAGAGTCTTAATTTATGTGATTTTGAGAATTTTGATGTTTTTAGGATTTTTTAGGTGGATATAAGTTTGTTTATAGAGTTTTGAATCATTAAGATACCATTGGATTTAGGGTTTGTAAAAAGTTGCAAAATGCAAAAAGTTGATAAATAGCAATTTTTGTAATTTTTGTTGTCAAACTGGAAAAGGGGTTGTACAATCTTCCAACCATTCAAATAGCAGTTTTAACCATTGGAAGTCATTTATTTAAGGTCTTCACAAGTGGAGAAGGTCATTGTACGGACGGGTGAACGGTATTTAGTGAATAAAACTCAGAATCTTTGCATTTTTCTCTATTTTTCAATTCTATATGGCATGTACAGATTGGTAGTGGTACAAATTTCATATGGTCAGATAGAGGATTGAGTTGAGGTTCTATTTAAATTGATTTGAAGGCTTTATCTTATTTAGAACAAAATTTATAGCAGTTTTTGTGAAGGTTACCCGAATTTGCCCTAAATCTAAGGGTTTTAATAAGATGGCCTCCTAACTTGCCAATCCACTATGGGATTTAAATTCCACTTTGTGCAATGAAATTTAAGAGAGGGTTCTTTGAGATGGAAATTTTTTAGGGTTGTAGGAGTAGGGCACCTATTTTTACCAGCAAGCCCTAGACTAAACATAGTCTTATGTCTAGTCTAGTTTTGAAGGAAAAAGAAGGATCAAGCTCCCAAGTTGATTGATTTGAGCTAGGTGAAGGGTTTAGAAGTAAAAATTGAATGTGTGAAAGAGATCCAAGGGGTTTAACCAAGTCTATGAACCTATTTTTTTATGTTTTCCTTGTAACCCAACCTAATCTGGCCAATTAGGACTATGACATAAAGTGGGCATAAGTTGATGTTGGAGCAGAGTTTGTGCTTGATCTTTTGGAATCTCTTAGGAGTGGTTGAAGGGTGTTTAAAGGTGTAAAAAAATTGGGTGGTCCTTTGTATGGTTTTGGATTTTGACTATGGAAACTAGAATTTTTCCTAGTAGAATGATGCTAACAATCTTTGCAAATTTGTTGTTGGGTATAAGAAGAAGTTCAAAGTTTGAGTTTCTTATTGTGTTGAGTCTATAGAAATCATTTTCTAATAGAGAATTTGAGTCCTAATCAATCTATGAAGTATTTACAATTTTAGGCCTATTGGTGATAAGGAGTCCCTAATAGTTGCGATTGATCTAAGTTGTTTGAATGCCCTAGGTTTGAGGGTTGGGCTTGTAAAGTGGAGTCCACATGCAAGGTAGATTCTACCTATGTTAGAAGCCCATTGGATCAGTCAATATCCTTGAAAGAAAGTTAAGGTGTTGTTTGAAGTTTAGAAGAGCATTTTGGTGTTTTTTTTGCATGCTCTGCATCAAAGTCTTAACCCTTTGGGATTTAGTCATATTTAGCCATTATATGACTCTACTGAGAGTTTGGAGTGATAAGGATGAGAGAAGAGTGAGGATGCTCTATTAATTGATGGGATTTTATGCTACTTAAGGGTCACATTGTGCAGACAATAAGACCTAGTCCAAAGAAGTCTATAGTAAGATCTAGGTTTGTTAAAGTACTTGGAAAAGGGTATTTGAAAATGCTTTTACTTTACCAAGTGTTTTGGGAAAAGGTAAAGTTATTTGGGATTTTGAGGGAGGGAAGAGCTATGGTGTATTTCTAAAATTTTCTTACAGTGTTGTTTGGTTTGTGTATGGGTGGATGAATTATCAGAGACGATTGATGTTGCAAATTGAGGGAATTTGGAAGTTTGAGGTGGCATTTGTGCAAATTGGTGAAGTATGGGGGGTTGGAGCATAGGTTGAAGAGAGAAGTGAGTTGAAGGATCATGTGCATTGCAGCCATGAGAGCTCAATGCTCATGTCAAGGATCATTTTTTGGGTCTATGGTGGGTTGCCTGTTTGGATTTCCATCATTAATCACTTTCTTTACTACACAAGATCATGCATGTTGCAAAGTAATTACCAATATCTAGTTGTGGGATAGAATACTAATTCGCACCTGCCCCTAGTATTATCTATTTCTAACAATTCTAGTTTCATAGACCCTCTAATGATTCCATCACTTCATTACCAATGAAGTGCCTTCATTTTTGAAACAACATTGCTAGAAATTTGAACGTCCTCTAGTTTGATTTTAAGGGATTTTAATTTTTGAAAAATGTTAGGATTTATTCCTTAATAATTATTTTGTTAAGTATTTCTAATTTTTTTATACCCTTCCCTTTTCTTTAAATATGTTCCAAACTATTCCTTATTCCATATTATTAGTTGATTATTAATTGTCTTAAGTTTGTTTGCCAGAAAAAATAGTCTAGAGCCTTTAATGTTTAATTCTTCCAACCATTATTCAATTAGTGATAGATTCTCATCCTTAAGTCAAATTATCTCATACTTGAATGGGCACCCTTGCACTCTTAGGTCATCACATATATTTAGTTGTATAGGGAAATGATCAAGCCCTAAGGAAGAGAGAATATTATCTTAAAGAGGATAACAAAATTATGTCCAATTACCTTTGAAAAACAACCTGCCTAATTTTTTGACAATACTATCATTAACTTATAGTTTTTTAGCCCATGTGATTACTTCATCTTCTATTTTTATGTCCATAAGGAAGTTACTGTGTACCCAAGATTAGAATCTTCTATATTTTAGTATTAATTCATTTACAACCCTATTCTTCATTGATATTTAATATAGTATCAAATTCCCTACCAATGAAGATGGGTTTATTAGGGTAGGTGTTAAGGTTAATACTAAGTTCATTCCGTGTTGTCCTTTTATCTAGTGATCAAATAGGACCACAAATGTTAATGATTATATATGCCAAATTAGATTTAAGACTCTTTACTTTCCCCATCATCTAGTATTTATTATGACTTAAAGTTGCGTATCATAATTTCCTAGGGTCCACCATTATGGCAAGCCCCTAGAGACACCTTCAGTCAGGACCCCATATATCTCTCAAACTCCAAGTTTTTTCTATAATTATTTAGTTCATTCATAGTTAACTTAGCATCTTGGATTAGTATCATTTCTAGTTCAAATTTGTTTGCACAATATTGTATCTTACACTTTTTTTAGGGGCATTCTTGGCTCTATCATTCCACAAAAGTATTTTGTTAGCCCTTGGGAGGGTACTTTTCACTCCCTATATTGAACATGGAAGTGATTTTGGTTTGGTTTTAGAATTACCATCTTTATTTCTAAGTTCCATTAGAGATTTCCCACCCCTCTTTTTAAAATTTTTTCTACAATCTGGGGTCACCAAAAAAAAAAAATTAGTTGTTGAAATCCCTACATTAATAGATTTTGTGTTTTTTTCAATATTTTCAAGCTCAACTAATTCCTCTTCCAAGATTTGTTGAGATTCTTAGATTGGGTTTCTAAATCTAAGATTTTGTTTATCAAAATTTCCCTTTCCTTATTAATAGCTTCCAAATCAATAAATTCACCCACAACCTTAGTGAAGTTTTCATCTAGGATTTCTTCGTTTATGATTATTTTTGTATGTTTAGGGGAGATTGTACGTGACATTCCTTTATCATTTTTTGGGCTGGTAGCCAAAGAATCAAAGTCCATTTCTTATACTATTATGTTTTCTTTTTATAGTATTAAGAGGTGTGGGAATCGTATTCAAGTCCTTATATATTGATATATTACCATTTTTTGGAGAAGAAGACATTAAACCAATTAAAGCTAATTTAATTTTTGGGTTAGATGGCAAAGGATGATCTATAGGAAAAATATTAGACCTAGAGAAGTCTCTAGATCAATAAGAGATCTCATTCACTAATGATTGGGGTCATCTTTATAGATGATAGTTCATCATTATTATGCTCAAGAACAAGGGTAACTTTATTAACTTCTCTAATTGCACCTTCCTCGAGACCATTCTCCATATTAGTGTTGTTAGTCTAGTTGAGATTCAATTTGGGTGGAGAATTTAATGAACACCTATATTTATTAGAAGAAGGGGAATTGAACATGATCAAAGTAAAATATTAAGCATCAATGTATCCAAAATTGAATGTATTTTCCTATATCCTGAAAACATTACCAGTGCCACACACTGCAAGGTCCTAAACAAAATGACAAGTTTTCACAAAAATAAAGCCATACCCTTGTACAGCTCGATGCAGAAAGGATGGATTCCTAGGATCTAAAGGCAGTCACCTCAGAGAACTAATGGCCGCATATTGAAAATTACACAGTTTTGATGGGAATGAAGAAGATTGGTTAACAAAACCCTAAGATTAAGGGTTTTATTTTTCTCCAAGGACGCTGGTCGTAAGCTGATAAGAAAACTAAAAATATGAATAAAGAATATCAAGATTGGAGTAAAGCTTCACAAAATATGTCTTCAAAACAAAATCCTTTCTTTTCTATTTTGAATGCTTACCGATTTTCTTGATTTTCATGGCAGGATTCCCAGAAATGGTGCCTCAAGGATTTTTAGGGTTATGTTGCTCACAAGGTTTCATTGGCTTCCTAATCACAAATCCATCCTTTACTAGATTTCAAATGTTCTACTTAGAAATTTCCCTTAACTTCTATCTTCCTCATGAAATAAGCTAAATATTGAGCCGCTTCCTAATTTTACCCTTCTTTCCATTAGTCTAGATGAGGTAACAGTTCATCTTGCATATTAAAACTTGGACAACCTGTGTTGGCACCAGGAGAAACCTATACAAGAAGTTCACGCAGCCTTCAAATTGATCACTGAAACAACCACTTGTCTACAATTGATTCATATGCCAAGAATGATGCATTTGGAAAAAATAACATACATATTATGGTGCTCAAGTGAAACTCAACTGATTTGACACTTTTTTTATTTTATCTTTATGTTTTCATGTTGGTCACAATTGGGACCAAAACAAAATATAAAACATTGGTCACAATTGCGACCAACACGGGCATGTATCAAAAAGAAAAAAGTTTCCTTTATAATGCAACCAACCAAGCAATTCATATTTGACTAGTCAAAATTTGGGGTTTTATGTACTAGTGAAAGTGTTAGTATGAAGTGAAACCAAGATCTATAAACCCAAGAAGATACAAACCAAACCAAGAACTAATCCCCATACTACCACCTTATCACTGTCACAAGCTCCAACTAAACCACAAGATATCCATGACATCATGGTAAAAAATTGTCCTCTAACCATAAGAATCAACCAAGGCATCAAACCATCAAAGAACTCAAAGTGCACATCATGAGCTCCTCAAAATAAACCAAATAACCATGATCCTCAACTAAGAAGATATACCACCATAACCAAATCAAGAATCTAAACCAATGAACATCAAGGATGTACTTGTATATCTAATCATGTCATGCCAAAATCCATGACACCATGATCACATCCATGAACCGAGCATCTGACTCTCAATATGTCCAACCTATCAGCATAAAATAGTCAATCACAATTCTCCACCATGACTATACCTAGTAACAACATTGTATCAATTCTACATGAAGAAAAAATTAGAAAATCATGTGACTTAGGGCATAGACAACCCAAATCCAAGGCACCAATTTGAATATGCATCAATAATGAAAGATCAATAAGCAAAGATAACCGATAATCAAGCTATAAATGCAACTTGTAAGTATAGACCACTTACAACACTACACAACTTGTAGAGCCAACAAGTCATCATACATATCCAAATCAAACACTGATAACTATATCATCATGAGACCAATCTAAAATATGAACTGAGTATACAATAACGTCAAATTCAAATCTTCAAAATATACATTGTCATAAACTCATAATATTACCAAAGTCAATATATACCATAAACTGTTCAGATTAATATATCACCAAATAAATCATGCCAAACCCACACCAAATCTGAACCAATGTGTAGAGCTCTCCTAGAGCTTTTTGTTGACTACTTGAAGTCCAAAATCCATCTCTGTATGCCCAAGTTATGCCCAAACTGTGTTATGCTCAAGATAAATAACATTCAACTTTCAGGATCCTAAACTTGACAAAATGTCAAATTCACATAACCAAACCCAAACCAAGTTGTAGTGCTTTGAATTAGCTTTCCAACACCTATAAGAAGTCTGAAATTCGATATCATGAGAGAAAGTTATGGTCATTTTACTAAGACAACCTTTTTACCATTTTTACTGCAATTTTTTTTGTCACAAAAAATTTGACGAGATTAAAGTTGACAGCCATCACAAGTTGAAACTAAAAAACTCTTTCATTTCCTTTGAACATGACCAAACTAGGGCATATTATATATCCTAATTTATGGAAACATCAACTTGGATCCAATGGTGGGCTTTATTTTTATCCAGGAGGTTATTACTACAAGCCTCCCCCTAAAAATCCTCATTTAAATGAAACATCCAAAAAAATCCCTTTGACTGACAATTTCACATGCCAAAAATCTACCAACATCCCATCATAGCAACAAACCCAAAACTCTCAGATTTGTAATAAAATAACTCATATATCTTGCCCTTTCTTTTATCCTTGCATGCATAGATATGGATTCAATCTAGGGTTACAATAATAAAACTAAGCTCTGATACCACTAGTACGAAAACTTGCAAGAAAGAATATAACTATTTCCACATAACCCATAATAGATTTGAAATAAATATGTAATTGAAATCCACATGCAAGAGAATAGACAACATATCTAAAAAAATTATGACACAAGATATACCCTAGGAAACCCTCATTGAGGGAAAAAAACCTAGCCTCCAAAAGCATCCATCACCATGTATTGTTCAACAAAAATACCATTGCAATACAACCATGGAAGCCTTCAAATCCATAACCACAACTAAGAAATCCATGTGAACAAGCATGAATCCATGCATCCCATGTCATGCTTCCAACCTTCACAAATACTCTCTTGGCTAACCTGTCAAGCCTTGTCATGCTAGACTCTTTCCATTTTTTGCCTTCTATCTTCTCACACCAACAACTACCCTTGTGGTTGCTAATATAGTAGCAAGTCCCACAAAACCACAACTCATCAAGCATATCCCATGTGAATCTTTACATGTTGCATGTCCAATTAGGTGCAACATTACATAATAAAATAATACAATATAACAATATTGTACAATGTGCATAACACCCGTTATCTCAACAACATGAGGGTTGTGAGACTATATTTTAAATGGATGGTGAGTAAAGATTTTGAATATAGTCTTGAAATAACTAATACTTGATTTATATTTCTAGAATACAAATTTCACCAAATTTGGCCTAATAATTTGTATCCAATATTGTAGTTAAAATTTTGGATCCATTTTTTTTAATTGAATAGATACTTTGACCATTTAGATAAGGCAAAAATTAAATCTTGTAACAATGTAGCAATTATGTTCACCTTATAGGTGGAATTCTTAACCAAATTTTGATTCCTAAAAATGAAAAAACTAGTCGATTGACATAAAATAATCACTAAAAAAACATTAGACAAACCACCTAGTGTTAGACCAATTCTATCATATAAAATAATATATCGTATTCCCGTTATATTACATTTGTTTTAAAGATAGTGATGCAAGCAAACATTCTATCATTTTATAAGCATCCAAAATGTCTTCCACAAAGTAAAATTAAACAAAAGCATCAAGTTTGATCTTGATAAAATAAAAAATTGATAATTAAGTCATGGATTTTTTAGTGAATAAAAGTAACAAAATTATTAAATTTTACAATGAATAGTTGAAGTTGAGTAGCCAACAGTTGTGTTATAGAACACTGCCAATAGAAGTATGAAGCTCAAAGAAACATAACAATGTACAACTACAAAGGCTCATTAGAGCATGAGAAAAATAACATAAACCAATGGTGGGTAAAAGCACAAACCTATGTCACTTTTTATAAGAAAAAGGATTTTAGAACACAAGCTGTTCAATTTTAATGACATAAAAATGGTATTTGTGTTTAGAATTTGTAGATGATGTAAACTAATAAAATGTGTGAAACTAAGTGAATTTCATGCTTTTAATTTTTAAATTTTTTTGAGTGATAATTTTTTCATTTTTTAAGATTTTGAAGTCCTTTTTTAAACTACAAAAAATATATGGTGTAGTTCACATCAAACAATTATATGCAAATCATCTTTTTTTGCTCTAATTTGAAAATATGTTATAGATGACATGTATAGCTAGGGAAAAAATGAAAATTTACTTTTTGATGTATATTTTCTTTGTTATAAGTACTCAAGATTGACCTTATCAGAAACCATCAGTTTTTCCCTCCTGTCAAAACTTCTCTATCAAATCCGCACCTTTCTAAAAATAAATTATATGTTCTTGAAGACAACTCTCTCCTCTAGTGATGACTATAAATTTTAAATTTTTTAATATGATTTACTATTTGTTTCCTTTTTTGAGGGAGCATCTTTTGAAATGTTAAAATACATACTTATAATATTTTAAAATTATAGCATATTATTACTAATCATGTAACACCCCACTCAAGAACCCAAGAGAAATTAACCTACTATGTTACAATGTTTTACTGAACATTTAAAAAAAAAAATCATACAACATCTAGATAACAATGCAGAAGTAATATAAACATACACATCAAATACACATAACGAATTACAAATACAGTTTTCATTCCTCAAGGATTCCTTCATGTTAAGTCACATTTAAGAATGTTTTATTAATTTAATTTAATATTATATATAATGTCCATAAGCATGAATGAACAACTAATAAATAATAAGTAGATACATAATTAAAAGTAATACAATAAAGCCCACCAAAATAACAACATCCACTACACATGTCACAAGGTGTGTAATAATAAATACAAATACATCCTTGAAAATATAGTACACCATCCCTTAAGATTTCAAGATATAAAATATATGATATTTATGTAGATACAACATTTGAATAGAAAGTCTCCAAGATAAGAATAAGAATGATAATTGTACAACTACATCAATAAACATCCAACATCAGTACCAATATGAGGGGAAACCAAATGGTAAGAAGTCACAACCTCCCGACCATGTGGTCACCTAGTCAGGCTCCCATTAAAGAATATTTTAATTAAAAAATTCTTTAAGTGTACATGAAAGGATTAAATAATTAAAATAATTATAATTTAATAAATTTAGTGGCTTTTAGTAATTGGGGAACATAAACCCTAGTTAGGGTTATGGTTCTTTATTAGAGGGTTTGTAGTTCATTTGAGGGACACACAAGTTTTGGGGAGCAAGATTCAAAATTGAAGCAAAAGAATTGTTGAAAGGAAGTGTCATCACACGAGTCAACTCTAAGGTTACTTTAGTAGTCTCTTTAGGCTCTGGCCCCTAGTGACTCTATGGCATCAATAATCATTTCATATAGACAAAGAAACTAACTATGCAAGATCACAATCAAGCATCTTCTCTCACTCCCATCTTATCCTGTACCAGTGCTCAAGGCATGGACGAGGAACACTTAATATTTTTAATTCATTTTAAAACCCCCATTTAATATGTAGTTTTATCACTTAATTAAGTTACTTAACAGTTTACACGTTGCATGTGATCCCACCATATGTGAATGGACATTATATTTAAGATTAAAATTAATTAATAAAACATTCTTAAATGTGACTCAATATGAAGAACCCTTGAGGAATGGAAACTATATTTTTAATTCCTTATGTGTATTTGATGCATATGTTTAGATAATTGCTTCTTCATTGTTATCTAGATGTTGTATAAACTTTTTTTAAAGAAAGTGTTTAGGAAAACATTATAACATAGTAGGTTAATCTCTCCTGGGTTCCTGAGTGGAGTGTTACAAATTAAAACACTATGAAATATATATATATATATAATGATGATATTGACTCTGAGATCTAATAAAAGGGTATTTTTAGTTTTTGAAAAACATTGAGTTTTGTTAGAGAAATGAAATTTGACCAAAATAGGTTTAGAAGTCCTAAAAGGTGACACGAAACTATGCTTTTACCCTAGTTGGAAAGTACAACCAAAACCATTCGCTGATACATTTTGATAGTCATCTATCTGCCTATTGGAGCAAAACAGAGTCACCACTGCAAAATTAATTATTGAGAACACAGATCATCTACCTATAACCTACCAAAAAGTAGTCCTACAATTGAGTAATCACCCTTCTCCCACCAAGAGTGCCTAGAAGAAGGCCACTTCTATCTCTTTCATTTTATATAAAATCAATAATCTGCAATATCTATAATATCACTATGTCTACCATGAACACTTGTCATTTTCGCCTCAAAAGTGCAAATTTGTATTTGAATCTCTCTAAGAGGGGCCAATAGGTGAGGAATGGCTAGAATTGAGGTCTACAAAAGAGTAAGATGAGGGGCACAATTCACAAATGTAATCATGGATTCCAAGTGAACTATGCAAAAGGTGTGGAAAAAAGTTGTTAGACAACAAATTTTAAAAATTTATTTTAAAACAACATGCCTGAAAGTCTGATATATGATGTTTAGGTGTTTGGACAACCCAAGCAATGCAACTTTCTATGGTAAATAAGTCATGGACTTTTTATTAAATATCTATTGTCATATTATTATTGTCAAGTTTTTATATGCTGGATTATTTTCTTCACTTGTTTGAGTAGCACATCCTTTCCAATTATTGATATTATCACTTTTCCTTGTTTTATGGCTAATACAAATTTTTCAAAAAATGGTTTTTGCTGTAAGATTTGTTGTACAAGATGTTGAACAATTTAGTTGAAGAATTCATAAGGTTGCTCAAATCTCTTGCTCCTCACTTAGTCTCTATTGTTGTTCAAATATTTCTCGGAGTTAACACTTTGTTGGGGCACCCTCGTGAGTGTGATGATTGGATGTGTTGGCTACTCCTCCATTACAATCACCTTCTATTAGATAGACAATGAAAAATATTCCAAAATAATTTAAATACATAGTTATAATCTCTTGTATAAAAGTATTTTCCTCAAATATATTGCCTTCCTTTCTAAAAGGATGTTTCTCACAATAGTTGTGTTCAAGTAGAAAATGTATGATTGTAATCCCTTTTCATTAAAAAAGATATTTCAAAGAAAAATTAAAAATAGGGGGAAAAAAAATCTTCTTAAGAAAATATTATTCTTTTAAAAAACATCTTTCAAATAAGATATTGAATATTATAAATTAAAAAAATTGTATTCATATCACCTATATAATTTTATAAATAAAAATAAACATAAAGATCAATAAAAAAAAATTAAATACCTTTTTATTAGACATTTAAAAAAGAGAAAATATTTTTTCTAACAAAAGAGTTATCCCGTTGCCCTTACATGAATTCTAGTTGGGGCATTTAGGTTGAAACTGAAGCCCAACCAATAATCTTCATAGGTTGGCCTGATATATTCTAAAGGGGGTGGATTACATGAATTCTAGTGCCTGCCCCAGTAGGTGTTTGTTCCCCCTACTATTCTATGGCCAAATTCTATACATAACATTTTTTAAAAAGCAAATATTGTTTCTAACAAAAGAGTTGAGCTAACTTTAAGAAACCCATTTTAAAAAAAAAATCATTGCTAATTTTTTCTTAAATAAGACTTAATATTGATTTTTTTTTAAATATTGGGGAAACATGCTTTAAAAAAAAATGATTTAGCTATAATGGAAAATCTTTTCAAATTTAAAAAAAAAAGTTTTATCGAAAAAAAAGATTCAAATATGGAAACCATTGATGGGTTTAAAGGATAGCTTAAGACTAAATAGTATTTAGTTGATATCATTATAATCTAGTAACTCTCATGGTATTATAGAGATAAAATGTACCTATAATTTGTAATGTTTATAGGGTCTGTAACATTGCTCTTAAACTAGGCAAAAGCCTACAACACAACAGTAACTTGTGAGCCTCTCATGTGAGAGGTCTTGGGTTTGAATTTTCTTAACATATAATAATAATTAATTCTAATAAATAAAAATAATTAATCTAGGCTTCGGCCATTACCAATAATAATAAAAACATTGCTCTTAGACTATTGATTTCAATTGGAATCAATAAACACAATTAATTTCAATCTTTATGGGCATTACAAATTGTAGAACATTTTAGTTCAATTTTGGAATATAAAAATACAAAATTTATCATGGTAAGTAAAGATTGGTGATATGACTAAACTAACTAATACTTATGATTATTATTGACCAATTTATTAGTACTTGCCGGTAGGCTAAGTACTATTGTGACATATTTTGTATTTCCTATGTTAACCCTTATTAAATTTACCTTGATATACCAATCTCAATTAACTTTTTAGTCCCTATCATTAAGACAAGAGACTAAAGTTATCGAATGCATTTTCATATTAGTCCATCTTTCAAAAATTGTGACAACAATTACTTAGCCTATAGTTTGTATTAATTCTCTATTAAACTGTAATTTTTGTTTTTTGTTTCCATTTTCCAATTGGTTGTGGCCTTTTTCTGTGGTCATCTTTTTCTTTTTCTAGGAGAAAATTAGAAAGAAAAAAAGATTACTCGAAATATTGGCATTTGGCACATTATAAACACTCCACCTCGTAGCATGACAATTCTTTCATAATCCATGTACCTTTTCTATCCTTACACATGTTGCATAAATTTTGAATGTGGCAATTTGAGAGAAAATAGAATCAACACATGTAAAGAGATTGGTTTAGTTTAATGTCATTTATAAATACTTTTGTTGTAGTAGGGTTTATGAATATTTTTACCACTATTAATTTAGTCAATTCTCATCTACATCATTCATATCCTGGGATATGATTATGGTGAACCAAAAGAATGGACTAGAACACATGAGGTGATTGTTGATTTTACTTCAAATTTTACGATGTATTTTTATTGTTGATTATAATTTAGAATTCCTACATGCCTAACAACACAATCTTCAAAATTCAGAACTCTCAATTTTATTGCTAATTTTTCTTAAGAATTTTTTTATAATTTACATTTTTCAATCCAATGCTTCATTTTGCAAGTTTCATAATCAAAACATATATCTATGAAAGTATATTTCTTAATTCTTATGTGGGTTCTAATCTCATAAGAAATGTGAAAAAGATAAACATTCAAGAAACTCAGAAAAGATAAACATTCAACATATTTTTAGAATCCATAGCTAGTCATGTAGAGTAGAGTATGCTACTATAGCTCATGCTCATCAATGGAGTGTATTTGGTTTCATTTCTTATAATTCAATAACGAATTTATTTTCAATAGAAAGTGATGACATAGTGCCCATTCCTAAGGATGTAAAAATATGTCCTTTGTGGTAATAACCAACTATTACCAAGTCTTTCATAGTCAAAGAAGTTCTTATTTTTAATTCAATTGAGGAAAATTATTGTAGACACGTGACTCTGAAAGCATTATTAATATATTGTTTGGGATTAGGGTTTTGATTTTTTCTTATTAGATAAAAGTGTTTCCTAGGAGCTTTGGAACCAAATCAATAGATAAATGTAAAACAAGTAGAGTTGAAAAAAAAAGACTAAAAACTATTATTTTGTGTTGGAATATTCAAATATGGAAAGAGTACTTATGAGAGGGGGGGGTGAATCATAAGTACCACACTTTAGTCAATAAAACTTCTAACTTAAAGTAAATTGCATGCATGTAAATACATCAAGTAAACATGTAACAAAACTCATGCATCAATCACTCATAACATTGGAATTTGGTAACCCAGAAACCCTCCAGGAATAAGAAGATAAAACTGGGGTGGGGATGATACCCCCAAAAATTTACTGCAGCAATATTGTTCAACCACTTTTGATGGTTTGCCCTATTAAAGGCTTTACACTGTGTTAATAGTGACCTGGTTAGAGGATTTACAAACACTTAACATGAAGTGTCACCCGGTTAAAGGATTTTAATCACCTAATCAAAAGGATCTTACAAAATAGCTGTAAAGCTAACCTATCACCATAGGATTTTCATTCTAATACAATTGCTAGAGAGTATTAGATACAATAAACCTGATAGATTACAATCCTTGTTGCTGAATACAGGCTCCTTTTCTGCCTTCTCCTAATCTTGATCCTTTGTGATTTGATAACTCTTGCTTCTAAAAATAGATTTTCTTATGCACCCTTGTATGTCCTTCCATATGTATGTTTACAATGAAATTTCGTCTTCCTTATAAAGACTTCAAAGACTTAGGGTTTGTTTTGGATCTATGATCCATATTGATTCTCAATTTCTAGCTCAATACTTGTCTTTTACTAATTGTTTGCATGCCTTTATTATTTTTCTTATTGGTTGCATGTGAGTTGCACAGGAAAAATAAAAGATTTGATTTTATCATTAAATCCCTCGAAGTTTACCTTCTGTCGGCTGCAAAAACTGTTTGCATCATAGTTTGTGCAATTTCAAACTTTTATGCTCAACTACTGAGTTACTCGACTCCTGAAGTATTTTTGATACTCGACAAATGTTGTTTCCTGGATAGCTTAGCACCTGAACAAAATTGTATTACTTGACACATGTTAACACTCGGCACCTGTTTTACTTAGCACCTTTTATCACTCGGCACTTGTTATCACTCAGCACTTTGTTATCACTCGGCACTTGTTATCTTACTTGGCACTTACTTTTGATCTTGGTTAAGTGTATTGACACTCAGTTGTCAAATTTATTCTTTAAGCTAACAATCTCCCCCTTTGACATGAGTGGCAAAAACACTTAATTAAGATCCATGTGACTCAGTAATTTATCCTTCATTCAAAATTTGCTCCCAAAATTTGCTATCTCTGCTATCTCCCCCTTTTATCATACTTATCATTTCATTCCTGTACTTAATTCCCCCTTACTTAATCACTTCTTATTACTCTCTTATTACTTATTCTCCCCCTTTTTGACACTTATGTCAAGGGTCTTACAATGAAATGCCATACTTAGCCAAAAATGTGCTATTTACTTCAAGGAGTACCTTCAGAGCTACATCCCAATTTGCTAATGTGACATCCAATGTCTTATGCTGGATGGAAATCTCTACTACTAGGTGTACAAGTCCATCAGATGAAGAAAGATTGGGGTCTTTCCTGAGGACTGTCTCTGTATTTATCTGCTCCTTGTGAGTAATTCCAAATGAGGAGTAATTGACGATTGAATTTGTATCAATTTGGCTTTTGTGGTTGCCTCCTCTGTTGCTAAGACAGCTAACTCTCTTTGTGTGTGAAGCAATTGGACAAAATGCTTCTCACTCTGAGCTAGATCTGTGGGGAGTTGCATGCTAGAAATTTTCAGATTGTTTTCCAAGCTCAGTATTTTCTGGCTAGTGTCCTGTGTGAATGTGGAAAAATCACACAACTTGTTGTACAGGGAAAAGATGTTTCCTAGTACAATTTTAACTATTTTAATTCTCTTTGCCAGTTCTTCTTTAGACAGTGCTATATCACCAGATATTTTACTATTTACTTTACCTTGGATTTTCTTTTCTGACTATTCAAGCAATCTGGCATTTGTTTCCTGGTCTTCATTAGTCACCTGGTCAACTATATCAGATAGTTGTTCCATAATTGGTCTTGACTCATCTGGAGATTGTAAGCAAAAAGCTTCTGTGAATATGTCTTTAATTTTATTCAATTTAAGCTTATGCTTGTATTCCTTTCTTAGTGCTTCTTGTTTCCTTCTTTTGTCCAATGCACTCTGAATTTCATTAATCTTTTCTTCAGTAAGAGTGCTAGATTCATAATATGGGATCTTTATTTCTTCATCAAGCTCAGGAACTCCATAGTGAAGTTTCCTGACTGCCTTTGATGAGCTCGAGCCTGGTGTTCTGATTTTTAGCTGTAATCCATTTGTGCTTAGCTGCTAAAGAGTTTGTGTTGGAGTACCAGATTTTGGTAATGCAACCAATGTTTGTATTCCAGTCTCCTCCTTTTTTTTGTCTCATCTTTTTCTTCAGCATGAATATCCCTTTTATGATTGTTGGGTGGGGTTGAACTTGTTGGTTGTTCAGATGTTTCTTTTATTTCCCCTACTGATGTACTCAGCACTTGGAGTGTATAAGTGACTGTACTTGGTGGAGGTGGTGGTGGAAGAAATAGAATTCCAGTAGTTTGTATGGTCGAGGATGGCACTAGTGCTTTTATCTCGACTTTTGGATTCTGTAATTCATCAACACTAACCAGTACAGGATTTGAACTTAATTTTGCTACTAGTAATGATTGGTCAAGGATTTCCAAATCTTCTGCAGTCAATGGATTGATGTTTAGATTTGAAGTATCTGTAACATCCTTTATTTTTATGATATCTGCAGGTGTGATGGTGGCATGAGGAGGACTAGGAGGAGATACCTGTATGTCTTGCATACTTTGATCTTGTGGCTCAACTGTATCTTTCTCTTCCTTTTTCTCCTCATTATGTGCCTCTTCTTCCTTTTCTTCTTTACTCTTCTTCTCCACTAGTTCTTTTTCTTTTTCTTTGGTTTCTGATACTTTCTTTTCCTTTGTCTTGGCACTTGCCTCTGCCTTATATTCTTCATTATATACATCTTCAATTTTCTTGTAAACTATTTTCCACAATCTTGTGGATTTAGTAACTACCTCTTCAATTTTATTCTGCAATATGCTGAATGCTCTATACTTGGGAGTGAATCTGTTATTATGCCTTTTTACGGCATTTATTATTTGATCTTTAGTCAAATTAGGCAACAATCTTGCTAATGTTGACTCCCTTATTTCTTTTTCCATTTGTAAACAAAAATGTCATTTATCCTCTATAATTTTATACAATTCTCTTGGCATAGATTCATCTAATTCTAGAGGTGTGTTCTTATACTCACCCATCATAGCATACATAGATTCCTCTAATTTATTTTGCTCTTCTTTGGTGAGCTTAGAAAAATTCAGGTTCTTTAGACCTTTTAAATCATTATTTCTAATTTTTGAACATAATTTATCAACAGCAGTCTGGGGTTTGTGTCTTACCACTTGAAATTGACTATTGTCCTCTAACTCTGTTTTCTCCTCATCTGTTTCAGGCTGAGGAATAAATTTCCTTCTCTTTGACTTAGCGGTAGTCTTCTTTGAGTCTTTCTTCTTTCCTTTTGCCTCCTCTTGGGCTCTTTGTGTTGCAGCCCTTGTGGTAGGTCTCTTTGGTGCAGGGGCAGCTACTTTCCTCCCCTTGGATTTAGGAGCAGAAGGAGTTGTGGTCTTTCTCTTAACTGGTGCTTCCTTGGCTTCTTCTACCTCAGCACTTTCCTCTTTGTCTTCTCTTGACCCTTGAGTCTGACCTTGAAGTTTATCTCCTTCTTCTTCAATGTCTTCTCCCTCTTCTTTTGTTGTTCCTTCTTCTTCTTCCACGCCAAATTTTCTTTTGATTTGTCTCACCATTTTCTCTTTCTTCTTTACTGCTGAAGCAGTCTTCAAATATGTTATTATCTTTGATTTGACAACATCATAGGTTCCAAAAAAATTTGCATTTTTATCAGCTTCTTCTGCAAGTAGAGCTGTTATTGCTGCAGAGGCTTGATCAACATCAAGTTCATAACCTAGTGGCCTAAGCCATCTTACTCTAGGTATAACTTCTTGTATGTAAGTATAATCTATATCTAAAAGAAAACAAATATCTTTTTCATATTTCTTAGTCAATGATACTGGAATTCTCATTCTTTGTTTCATGGACTTTTTGAAGTCCTCAAAATAACCAGTCATTTGGGCATCAAAATTTTCACCCATCTGTTCAATGTATCTATTAATTTTTTCAACAATTGTTTTATCTGGATTCCATCTTACCTTACCCGTAGAAGGAAATTCTTTCATCAGATAGAAAAACATACACATCAAAACTAATCCAAATTTGCATTGAGCTCCCTTGCTCTTCCTTATAGCTCCCAGATTTTCATTAATCTGTTGAAACATGAGCTCTGCCAAATCATAAGTATGATCCCTTTTGATAATCTTGTATGCAACATCAACTGTTATACAAGGTACACTGTTTAACCTACTGGATTGATAGAATTTATGTGAAATGATTCTCACAACAAAATCTAGTAGGGGATCTGTGACTGTATCGATAGTCATTCCTCTATTGTTCCATTTGGCACCTGTATTTTTCTATATTACTTCCCTTTTGTCACTTCGCAGGGTCTTTGGCCGATCTAGGGTTGGAATACCAGTAACCCTATGAACAGTTTTCTTGGTGAATTTTACTAGCCCTGACTCTAACCAAAAAGCTCCATCATGTATTCGGCTCAAAACTATCTGTACCCATTCAGTTTTCAAAACAGTCAAAAATGCTAGGGTTTTGTTTAACCCTTTTCTTTCAATTATTGAAAACTCATTTTTCAGTACTTTGTTTTCACATAGAGTATCATATGCATTATGAATTTCTAAGTCTCCTATGGCACCAATTTTGCAATTATAACATCTGCGAACATCTTGGACCATAACAACTTTATCTAGAATAACTAATAATGCACCTGCAGGGTCATTCTTGTATGCTACTTCTAGAATGGGCTTAAATTCAGGTTGTTTAACTTTGTTGTTGACCAACTAAACTTCATGACTCTCTATACCCTTAGTGGTTCCTGACCCAGATGCCATTGTTTGCCAAACTAGAGTTTTTAATTTAAACAAGTTTATAAATCCTACGTAGCTCGGCACTTAAGGAAAATACCTATAATTGATGAAACTTGTCTTGAATTGCTGTTGAAATCTTCATGAATGGCTTCTAAGCTGATCTTGATCTTCTCCGCTTGTTTTCAGCTTTGCTTCTTGTTCGAATGGTGGGAAAATGATCAAAAATTGGATTTATGTACCCTTCAAAATAGAGTAATAAATGCTTAGTACGCTGCCAATTGTCTACTCGGCACTTGAAAAGTTTCGTCATGACTCGGCTCCCATTATGTTTTACTTTACTCGGCTCCTATTGATATTTCATAGCTCGGCATCAACTATCAACTCGGTCGTTGTTAGCAACTCGGCTCCTGAAGGCAACTTTGACAGATTTTCACAAAAGTTTTCAATTTTGACTTAGCATCTTTGTTTTATGCTGATTTCATTTTTGCAATTCTTATATGTCTTGGGACTAATTTATGATGTGACTAGGTTTATCAATCCCACACACTCATTCTTTGCTTAATTTGATGAAGTATGATCACTTTACCTATTAGGTGAAGTGATCTTTATATTTGATGTGCTAGACTCATCTTTCTTCCTCCATGTCTTATTCATTTCACTTCTGATATGTCCAACATCTATCTTTGCCTTTCCATTGCTAAACTCAGAACTTGATGCCTTTGACCTTGTTGGGCAATTCCTGCTGACATGACCAATTTTTAAGCAACTGAAACATGTGGCTTGACTCAACCATCTTTTGTAATTCCCTTTAAAATGTGTTCTTATGTAGTTCTGTGGGATATGTCCATATTCTTGACAATAGTGATAGTTGTAGCTGGTGTTGTAATCCCAAAATTCATGATTTGATGTCTTTGCTGGTTGATTTACTATCCACATAGACTTTGATCTACATTCAAAAGCTCTATGTCCATACTTTTTGCAATTATAACAGTGTCCATCAAATCTTGATGTCTTGGTAGTTTGGGTTCTGCATTCATATGCTTGATGACCTTGCTTCTTGCATTTATGACAATGATTTATGCTTCTGGGTTTGTCATGCTGATGGGCATTCTTGCTTCTACAGACATTAGATGTATGTCCTTTCTTTCCACAGAAATGACATGTAGGTTTAACATCTTTACCTTTTTCACTTTTTTGTTCTGCACTCTTTGATGATTCTCCAACTTCAGTGCTATTATATCCAAGCCCTGTTGTATCATGGGGATCTTGGAGATTTCAGTATTTTCTCAAAATATTTGATGGCTTCACTTGATTTGTTGAGATTTTCTGCCACCTCTCTTTCTTTGTTTAATTCATTTTGCATTTTTTCCTTCTACATCTTCAAAGTAGAGATCTCAATATCTTTCATATTGAGTTCATGATGAAGATTCATCATTTGAGCAAGTGTATCTATCCGCATGTTTGAGATCCTTTTTAATTCAGTACATTTTTCTTCAAGTCTATTTTCAAGATTCCTTTTGTCATTTTCCATCATGACCTTATCATCAACTACTCTTTTCAGTAATTTCACATATCATTATAGCCTGTGATTCATGTTCCATCTTGAGAGATCTTATCTCATCTACTTGAATTTTATTTTTCTCCATCAGTTCTGCTATTGCTGCATCAAACTCTTTAGTGTCTCCACTGGAAAATATGTTGGTGGTATCAATCTCCTTGCAGTGCATATCATTTTCAGCTATGGCTAGATCCTTCCTCTTTTTTAATGAGCTTCTCAATTTGTTTCTGAATTCCTCCAAGCTATGCAGAGCAAGTTGCACATCTATGACCTGATTTTCAATGATCTTTCCAAGTTCAAAAGCTTCCATCTTTAGATCTTTTCCTCCAAGCTGTTAGGTTTTTCCTTGTGAGAACCTGGCTTGCTCTGATACTAATTGTTGGAATATTCAAATATGGAAAGAGTACTTATGAGAGGGGGGGGGGGGGGGGGGGGGGGGGTGAATCATAAGTACCACACTTTAGTCAATAAAACTTCTAACTTAAAGTAAATTGCATGCATGTAAATACATCAAGTAAACATGTAACAAAACTCATGCATCAATCACTCATAACACTGGAATTTGGTAACCCAGAAACCCTCCAGGAATAAGAAGGTAAAACTAGGGTGGGGATGATACCCACAAAAATTTACTACAGCAATATTGTTCAACCACTTCTGATGGTTTTCCCTGTTAAAGGCTTTACACCGTGTTAATAGTGACCTAGTTAGAGGATTTACAAACACTTAACATGAAGTGTCACCCGGTTAAAGGATTTTAATCACCTAATCAAAAGGATCTTACAAAATAGTTGTAAAGCTAACCTATCACCATAGGATTTTCATTCTAATACAATTGCTAGAGAGTATTAGATACAATAAACCTGATAGATTACAATCCTTGATTGTTGAATACAGGCTCCTTTTCTACCTTCTGCTAATCTTGATCCTTTGTGATCTGATAACTCTTGCTTCTAAAAATAGATTTTTTTATGCACCCTTGTATTTCCTTCCATATGTATGTTTACAATGAAATTTCGTCTTCCTTATAAAGACTTCAAAGACTTAGGGTTTGTTTTGGATCTACGATCCATATTGATGCTCAATTTCTCGCTCAATACTTGTCTTTTACTGATTGGTTGCATGCCTTTATTATTTTTCTTATTGGTTGATTGTAAGTTGCACAGGAAAAATAAAAGATTTGATTTTATCATTAAATCCCTCAAAGTTTACCTTCTGTCGGCTGCAAAAACTGTTTGCATCATAGTTTGTGCAATTTCAAACTTTTATGCTGATCTACTGAGTTACTCGGCTCCTGAAGTATTTCTAATACTCGGCACATGTTGTTTCTTGGATAGCTTGGCACCTGAACAAAACTATATTACTCGGCACATGTTAACACTTGGCACCTGTTGTACTTGGCACTTGTTATCACTCGGCACTTGTTATCACTCGGCACTTTGTTATCACTCAGCACTTGTTATCACTCAGCACTTGTTATCTTACTTGGCACTTACTTTTGATCTTGGTTAAGTGTGTCAAATTTATTCTTTAAGCTAACATTTTGGAGAGGTGGTTCTAATACAAACCTCATTGTGGATGTGCGAACTCATTTATTTGGGAAAATTAATTTTCTTTTGTCTCTTCCTTTGAAAAAAAGAGTTGCATTATTTTAAGCTACGTGATTCCAACGCTGAACTTCCATCAAATTTAGTTTGAGTTTGCATTAAGATAGAAAATAGAAACTTTTTAGAAATTATCTAATTCCTCAAACATTAATGAAACAATCCCTATTACTGCTCACCATATGTAGATATAAAGGATCTTCAATTTTCCTTACAATGTATTTATTTATGAAATAATAGAGGCTTAGCTTTGCTCCATAGAGTTGATAGACTCAAATGAGGAAGAGTAGGGAAGAAACCCAATTAATCTTCATTCTCGAATCCTAAAAAGATCAAAGTTTCTTGAACTAGAGCTTTTCGAGGGATCTTCATTGGATAAACCAGTTGAAATATGCGTAACTACTCCTCAAAACTTTGATCACCATTTGAAATGTATTGCACTCATGGATGGCGAGAGTATACATTTCTCTACCATGGAGGAATGCCTACCAGTTATGTTAATTGCTTCTGAGATGTTGGCTAATGATTGCATCAAGAATGCATGTAATATTTGCAAGCAATTCATTGGAGTACTGGCCAAGAGACCCAAATTCAAAATGTGCTCTCTTACCTAGAATTAAAACTTCTACCAAATTTGTTTACAATGCTTCATCAGGAGGACGACAACCATATAGTTTTTTGTGGAGAAGAGTATCCAAGAACTAACATCTTTCATTGAAGGTGGTGACAACAATTTAACCAATAAAAAAACTATGGAGATATATTTGGTGGGGATGTTAGACAAAAACACATGTAGTGATGTTATGAATGTATGTGGATGTGTGCTTCTACAAAAGTTGAAACTAGCCATGGAATCTTGTTATCTCTTATCTCTATTGACTTTGTTTCAACTCATTCAACAGTATGAGGGAGAAATGGTGAAAGCTACAATGAAGGCATTTTGTAAAGATTCAAAATTTCTATAGTTTTTCAAGCAGTAGAAAAAATACCCTATAAATTTTTAAGGTATTATAAATTGAGTGTGTTTGAAATTCAAATTTAATAAATAAATTGTATGAGAAATAATATGAACATTTGAATTTAACTATTACAAGTTGAAATTTCTAATAAACTAAAAAATATTTTTTCATTACATTACACTAATATAAAAATCAACCATTTCAAGACTTGTAAAATAATTAATTCACGAATGATTTTATATTCATGAGTTAAGTTTTATTTATACTTGGTTATTTTTCTTATGACTCATAAAATAATTTCACTATTATAGACCTCGTTTGAAGTATCCATTTAAATTATAAGTATTTTACCTAATAGAACAATTAGAAAATATTTTTATTATTGCATTTATTATTATTTCTTATATTGACATTAAAAATAGATAAATAAAAGAATAAATAAAATGGTATTATAGCATGTTAGATGATTGATTTAGATAGCCAACAATAGATTTAATTGTCCATATCATTTTATTTTCGTTTGACTATAATTTTAAATTGAAATTTAATAATATTAACTTTTACAATATAATTTCAATTCACTTATACTTTATAAATTAAGACATTACACTTTTGCATAAATTAAGTAAAGGATGTTGAACAAGATTTAGTATGCAAAGAACATTAACAATAAAGTAAACATTCACAAACTAAAACTAAATTCACATATATGTTTAGACAAAGAAAAGCAAACAAGAAGTGCAAACCTCAAAAGAGAAAACACTCCATGCTTTCTTGATTTTGTAGATGTGTCCTTTGATGTGGATGTATGCTCAATTGCTTGCCCAATTGCTTCAATGGTGGAGATGGGTAATGCCAAATTGGTAGCCTTGTGAGCTCTCAATTTGGCATTATAAGGTTAAGATTGATGACTTTGGTTCTCAAAAAAGCATGGTAACTTTAGCTCAAAGATTGTTGTTGAAATGGCTTGGGAGGGGATTCAATTTATAGGATAAAGGCTTGAGGGATGGAGGGCTAAGATGCAAGGAGAGATGAAGGCTTAAGGAGGGCTAGGATGCACTCAAAGGAGAGCACATGGATTGTGCTTGTTTAGCACCAATGGGAAGGTGACACTTGTCATAAGGAGGATGATTGTGAGAGGGTAGGGTAAAGGGTTGGTTAAAGGCATGATGAGTGGGGTTGAGTATGTAAGAGAGATGTAAGAGGAATGAGTGTGGAAGAGGGAAGAGTGTGGAAGATGGATGTAAGAGTCATGAGTGGGCTTGTAAGAGGACTCATGACTTGGTGGTTGGAATTTTTGAGGGGAGACTTTGGTTTGGTTTAGGAAAGTCTTAAACTTGCTTAGGGAATGTGACAGCATTAGGGGGTGGATTAGGCTTGGGTTTACGATTAGATTAGGGATGTTAGAGATGTGCAAGTGGATGGCATTAATGAGGGTGGGTGAGTTAGTGACTAAGCTTGGTTAGTATGGGTGGATGGGGTGGATTAGGCTAAATGGAGGATAAGTTAGGGGTTTTTGGATTTGAGGATTTTATTTATCAAATAGATTTATTTAATAAATGGGGATTTTTGGAATTCGATAGAAGAATAGGATTTAATTGATAAATAATAGGTTATTTGATTTATCAATTAGGACTATAGATGATTAATTAAATTAATCAGCTAGGGATGGTAAAGGATTAATTAAATAAAAATTTAACTAATGATGCCTTTAGAGATGGCTAAATTAGATTACCAAAGCAGTGTAATCAAATTTAGGTGTCTACATTTTGCCCCTCTTTGACATAGTGTTGAGACAACACTATTTCAAAGAAGTTCAAATGAAGATGACACAAGGAAGATGTTTTAGCAACAAGGTTGCCCCAGTCTCGAATAAGAAGAGGAGAGACTAGACTTGGATGATGCCCCCTCAAGAAGGTGGCGGAGAGAGAAATGAGGCTCGACGGCCTCTTGAAAAGTACAAGAAATTGAGATGAGCTGAGACACAGGTAGGCAAAGAGAAGGGGCTGAATAAGCTCAAACTCTCACTATGGGAGAATGATAAAGGAGAATTAGAGACACAAGAGTAAAGCAAGCTTAAGACTTTCCAAGATTGGGGGGGGGGATGGAGCAGTAGAGCGCTATAAAAGGAATCCATTGTAGGGAAATGGATGATGGAATGATAAAGCTAATGCAACAGGATTTCAAAGAGTCAGATTGGCGGAAGATGGGTTTTGGAGATCCCTAGGACTAGGATTGTGGATCTCGAAAGATGAGGCTTGGTGGATTGATTTGATTGGTGGATCCCTAAGACTAGGATTGTGGATCGCTAAAGCTAAGCGTGAGGAGTGATCCAAAGAGATACTGATGCATAGGCTGGGATAAGTGCTGGATATGGATGGGGGATAATGGAGATGAAGGGAATCCATTGAAGCTATTTGAGCAGGGGGATACTTCAAAGAGAAGTACCACCATGTAGTTGAGCACTAGATTTTCTATAGGACTTTTGGTTAATTGCCAAGGTTACCAAGAACATCAAGGCCTTTTCACCAACTGTCCAGAGGACTGACGAACTGACTCGAAACAAACACGCAAGGATTGCCCCAGTATCACACATGAATCCTAGAGGAAGCAGTGTGGAAACGACATCGGGTAACCCACAAGCAGAAAAAGAAAACAAGCAAAAGACATGATCAAGACCTTATGCTCTGATTGCCCCATTCACAGCATACCATGATATGGAAGACCATGGCAACCTTGAGGAGGGAACAAGGAGATTGCTTGGAAAAGATATTTCAAGACCCAACAGGGAAGAGTCCAAATCAAAAGAAAGTGAAAATCCAAAAGAGAATCGTTTGCCAATGAGATGGGTAGGACGAGGTACTAACGGACCAAGATCAGACATGAGGAAAGCTATATCCTGCAAGGACCTATCAAAGAGAACCTAAGCTAGTGGATTTGGATGAGTGATGCATCTAGCAAGCTGAACTAAGAAGGATAACACTTTGGTGACAGGAAATCTAGCTAAAGGATGCATTGGAATAGCTAACCAAGATGTGCGATGTGTGCAAGATGTTGATCAAGGATTAACTGACACGAACACTGGATAGATACAATGGTACTAAGCTAAAGAGGATGTACAAGCTGACGGACCAAGATATGTTACAAATGTACAAGTTTGTTCATGTTTTGGTTTTTGTGAGATGGAAATGTTTGTGAAGGATGGGATGTCTATAATAGTTGATAGGTGGATAGGTAGATGGTTTGCGAAAAGCTTAAGTGAAAATCGGGTTCTTTGTGTGCATGTGATAGGATACAAGCTAGGATACAAGATTATTTACAAGCTGGAATATGTTACAAGCTTTGGACAAGATTTGAATATACAAGGTATGGTACAAGATTTACAAGGTATAATACAAGCTTTGGTACAAGATTTTACAAGCTGTACAGGAGGTATTTACAAGCTTCATCAGATTTTGGATATTTGGTTCGAACACCAGGGGAACAAGCAGGTGTGTTATGGGAAGGTGAATGGATGGATGAGAGATAGGATAGTGATAGATAATGGATTAGTCTTTAGTACACAAGGTGCCTGAATTACCAGGTTTTCACCAAGGTACCTATCCAAGGCGCTTGAATTGCCAAGTTTTCACCATTGGACGCTTATTTCTCTTTACTATTTTTTTGTATTTTTCAAAAGCTGGGTATAGCAAGGATCTTCAAGCATAGAACTTCTTGAGATGAATGATGTTAATAGGATCATTCAAGATTTCTCCTTCTGGTGTAGATAACTGATAGGCTTCGGAGCCAAAGGAGGTGGTAACCACATAGGGACCAAGCCATGTAGGTTCAAACTTGCCTTTCTTTTCTCGATCTGCTTGGACTTTCATGTTTTCTTTGATGACCATGTCACCTAGCTGAAAGTGTCGTGGGAGCACCTTCTTATTGAAATTACTTTTGAGATGAGTTTGGTAGACTGTGAGATGGTCATAGGCTTTTTGTCTCTTCTCGTCTAAGAGATCTAGCTGGGTGAGCCGAGCTACTCTGTATTCTTCATCTGAGATTTTCCCTTGCAAAGATATGCATAGTGAGGGAAGTTCAACTTCTATAAGTAATACCACTTTGGCACCATAGACTAAGGAGTATGGAGTTGTTCCTGTGGATGTACGGAAGGAGGTTCGATAGGCCCATAGAGCCAAATTTATTTGTAGGTGCCAATCGCAGCCAGAATCATTGACAACTTTCTTTAGGATTTTAAGGAGGGTTTTGTTAGTTGCCTCTGCCTGGCCATTACCTTGTGGGAAATATGGGCTAGAAAAGTGGTGATGGATGCGGATAGAAGTGCATAATTCTTCCATGTTGAGATTTTCAAAGTTACCTCTGTGGTCAGTGAAGATGGTGGATGGGATGCCGAAGCGGCAAACAATGTGGTACAAGATGAACTTGGAGACCTAAACTCCTGTAGCTGAGACTAGGGGGACTACTTCTACCCACTTAGTGAAATAGTCTATAGCTGTTATTATCCATTTATTTCCATCAGATGAGAGAGGTCTGATAGTTCCAACTAGATCAAGGCCCCAACAAGCGAAAGGCCAAGGTGGTGCAATAGGTTGTAGATCTTGTGCTGGAGCGTGCACAAGATTTGTGTGCTGCTAACATGGGAGACACTTTCTGACAAAGTCACAAGAGTCTTCTTCAATGGTAGGCCAATAGTAACCTGCTCTAAGGATTTGTTGTGCTAGAACAATACCACTCGTGTGGGCATCGCAAAGTCTAGAGTGTACTTCTTTTAACGCCATCGTGGCCTCGTTTTCATCTAAACATCAAGAGAGAGTATCGTGATAACCCCGACGATATAGGGTATTGGCTATGATAACATAGCGAGATGATTTTTGGATGAGGTTTTGGCGTTGGGTACGTGTGAGGTGAGGGGATATGATACCATCGTTAAGGTAAGCATGAATTTCATGGTACCAAGGGGATTGGGGACCAACCAAGATACAAACACAGTTTGAATCCTCATTCGCATAGCTGGGTGTGAGGAGTTGCTCGACTAAAAACTCATACTATGTAGCTGCTTGGGGAATTTCCAAGAGTGAGCCGATAGTAGCCATAGCATCTGTTGCTTTGTTCTGCATTCGAGGTACTTGTGTAAACTGAAGCTTTGTGAAATGTTGGGTTAGCTGATCAACTAGCTCTTTGTAGGGTAATAGCTTTTTGTCTTTGATTTGATATTCATTTAGGACTTTCTTGATGATGAGCTAAGAATCGCCAAAGATTTGTAACTCAATGATATTCCATTCTGCAGCTATCTTTAATCCTGCTACAAGAGCTTCATATTCTGCTATATTGTTGGTGCTAGGGAATTGTAGCTTGAAGGCTTTTGGGATGTAATCTCCCTGAGGCATAACCAACAATATTCCTGCCCCTGATCCATGAGATGTGTATGAGCCATCAAAATAAAGCTTCCATGGGGGCTATTCTTCAATTAGGCATATATGCTCATTTGGAAATTCAGTGAATAAAGGATATGCATCTACTAGAGGTGCATTAGCTAGGTGATCTACTATAGCTTGCCCTTTGATTGCCTTTCTGTCCACATACTGGATGTCAAATTTGCTAAGGAGCATAACCCATTTGGCCAAACGGCCTGTAAGTGCTATTCTGGAGAGCATATACTTGAGAGGGTCAATCTTGGAGACTAGTTGGATGGTATGACTTAGCATGTAGTGGCAAAGCTTTTGAGTTGAGAAAACAACTGCCAAACAAGCTTTTTCCATACGAGTGTAATTGAGTTCATAACCAACTAGGGTTCTACTAATATAGTAGATGGCTCTTTCTCTACCGTAGTCATCAAGCTATGCTAGAAGTGCCCCTAGAGCAGTAGGAATTACTGATATGTACAAAATCAAGGGATGACCAGGAACTAGTGGAACCAAGATAGGTAGATTGGCTAGATACTGCTTGAGTTGATCGAAGCTGTGCTGACATAAAGGATCCCACTTGAAGTTCTCATCCTTCTTTAGTAAATGTGAAAATGGTGTACACTTATCTGCAAGCTGGGAGATGAAGCACCAGACAGATTGAAGCTTTCCCTGAAGAGAGCAAAGTTGTCGTAGTGTCTGGGGAGGAGGCATGTCTAAGATAGCCTTGACCTTCTTGGGGTCGATCTCTATACCTTGTTTAGAAACTATGAAGCCTAGAAGCTTGCCAGATGTGACCCCAAAGACACACTTCTTGGGATTTAGCATGAGATGATATTGGGCTAACCTGTCAAAGACTTTCTCTAGGTCAGCGAGATGATCCATGAAGGTGTGAGATTTGACTAGGATATCATCCACATAATCCTCCAAAATGCTATGGATAAGATCATGGAAAATGGTTTTCATAGCTCTTTGATAGGTAGCCCCAGCATTCTTTAGGCCAAAAGGCATCATGGTGTAGCAAAAGGTTCCCCAAGGGCTAGTGAATGTTGTCTTATGTTGATCCTCTTCTACAATCTTGATCTGATTATACCCAGAAAATCCATCCATAAGGGACAGAATTTCATGTCCAACTGTAAGATCTACAATCATATCTATGTTGGGTAAGGGAAAATCATCTTTTGGGCAAGCTTTGTTTAGATCTCTAAAATTAGTGCAGATTCTAATGTCACTGGAAGGCTTAGTGACAGGGACCATGTTGGAGATCCACTCTGAGTAGTCGATAGGTCGGATAACCTTAGCAGCTAATATTCTTTCTAATTCAACTTTGACCAGTAATGCCACCTTGGGGTGCATTTTTCTAAGCTTTTGTCTGACGGGCTTGATCTTTGGATCAACTGCAAGATGGTGAACTACAAGCTTTGGATCCAACCCTGGCATGTCCTAATATGACCATGCAAATCAGCCAATGTTCTCTCTTAAGACCTCAAAGAGGAGATCAGCTTGGTCTTGTGATAGGGATGCAGCAATGTGAACAAGTCTGGGGATCTCTGAAGAACTGATGTTGACTTCTCTAGTATCCTCTATTAGAATAGATGACACCTCTGATTGATTATCTTGAGGAGGCAATACTAAATCCTCGTGTTTTGCTTCTAGCTCTAGATTTTCTTACTGAGGGGTTCTCTTCGCTGCCTTAGCTAGTCCCAGATTCACCTTAGTTCTAGTTTTGGGTGTATCGGAACTAGGTTGGGGATTTTCTCCAAAATACCCCTTGGGATCTAGTTTATAGATATAGGCAGAATCTGGCTTTGTCTGCTTGTGAGGTATTTTAGCTCCCATGAATCTTAGAAGCGCTTCCTCTGATGTGAACTCATCAATGTGTATGACGCTTGGTTGGTCCCAATCTATGAGTTGTGGATGAGCGAGTGGTAGGTCAATGAGATGGATGGATAGTTCTCGGAGAACAGAGTCTCCTAGGAAGATTTGGTCTAGGATATCATCGTAGACTCTCTTTTTAATTTCCTCAAGAATGTCTTTGATTTCGACAAGGTCGCGGTGGATGTTTGAAAAAGCATGACCATTCTTGTTGGTGCCCCCAGTTGTGGGTATGCCAAAGCCAAGACCTGACTTTGTTTCTCACTTATGTGCTTCGATGGGAAATTGCATGCCCCTTTCTTCTGGTCCTAGTCCACCACCTTGATAGTTCCATTTTTCAGTGATGAGCTTATGTTCTTGGGGATACTTCTGGCTGAAGTGATCAAGGCGTGCTTGATTTCTTGGAGGTGCATCCTTATGTAACTAATTGTTGATATCTGGAGTGAGCTCCTCATGAAGAGGGGTTTTTGAGGATACAAAGGTTTTTGGGCCAAACTGTTTGTATCGAGGAGGTGGAATCTCCTTAGCTTTGTGATATGTCGGCATCCATGGGTATGTGGATCAAGTGGGATTGCTCTGACAGCAAATGCGTCTGATAGACTATACTCTCCACAACCTTTGTTATTGATCTTCACGGAAGATAGGGTGGAGGCAAGGATGGTTTCTGGGTCATTACAAGTGTGGGATGAGCTGGCGATGGATTGGCCGATTTCAATTCCAGGGCAATGGTTTGTATATGAGGCTTCAACCGCATTGCAGTAAGCAAAGGGTTCTAGATCGGCATGGATAGTTACCTCAGTGCCTTGATGCGAAAATTTGATGCATTGATGGTAGGTGGATGGAACAGCTTTCATGGCATGAATCCATGGGCGGCCAAGGAGGATGTTAAATGGTAGGTTTAGATCAACAACATGGAAAACTGTCTCTTGGATGATTGGCCCAACCTTGATTGGTAGCAAAATAGTTCCTTCTGTGGTTCTTTCCAAGTTGTCATAAGCTTTGATGGTGATAACTTCACTGATCATATCTGCCTTAGTATACCTAGCTTGTTTTATGAATTTTAGGGTGTAAATGTTCAAGGCTGATCCATTATCTATCATTACTCTTTTCACGGAAAAATTGGATACCATGATGGCTATGCAAAATGGAAGGGTGTGATCTGGCTCGACCGCAGGTATGTCGGTGGGTTTGACTGATAGGGCACATGAGGAGGATAGGTGTCCAACAAGATTACGAAAATTAGTAGCATTGATATCAGAAGGGACACGAGATTCTATGAGAGCACTGTCAAGGATGTCTTTGTACAAAGGACTAGTGCGGAGAAGGTCTAAAATGGAGATTTGGGCTGGCATGTTCCCAAGGTGTTCCAAGATATTGTACCAACTTTTTGATGGAGCTGATGGTGCTGATGAAACTAGTGGGCCTGCGATGTTAAACTGCGCTCTTCGAGTGGTGACTGCACACTCATTGTCTGGTCCTCAGATATTGATAACATTGATAGAAGGCTCTTTCTCGGATATACAACCTATAAGGCTACCATAGTCTATATAGGATGAAGTGTGGTCATTGTTCTTCCCATGTTGTTGGTTTGGCTGGTGGTTGTTGGTGTTGTTTTGAATAGGTGCTTTTCTAGGATTTTGGTTGTTGTGTGGAGGAAAAGCATTTTGATAAATTTGTAAGCCTGCATTGGGAGAGGTTTGGGCACCAACAGTGATTTCTTTCCAATCAATGAGGTCCTGCACATAATCTTTTAGTTTCATGCATCTGAGGGTGATGTGACCATTTACCCTATGGAACTTGCAATACTCGTTGTCCTTGTACCATGAAGCTTTGGATTGGCTTGGATCAATTTGTTGGGTAGGAGGAAATTTCATGAGGTTTTCCTTAGCCAATTTCTCAAAAATGACATCCAATAGCTCACCAAGGGGTGTATAGTTTCTAGGTGTAGGTTGGAATCTAGGTTTTTGCCCTACAACTACATTGATGGCATTAGCTTGATTGTTAGACCCTCGAAAGTTGGGTCTTGTATTGTGGTTTTGATAGCTTTGGTTATTCTGCTATTGGTAATTGATAGCTTGTTGGTTGTTTGGTTAATATGGTGGGTTAGACTAGTTTTGAGAAGGACCAACAATATTCACATGTCTGGTGTCAGTAACCCCATCTGTTGCAACATGCTTGTTTTTGTTCCAATACCTAGACTTGTCATTGGAATGTGATTGATTTTGGTTGTCCTCTTTGTAAATCTTTACCACACCATCTTTAATGAGTCCTTGTTCAAGGATCATTCATTTCTCTTTGATATCTTTATAGGTCTACAAACAGTTCATGGTCATGTGGTGAGCCAAGCTGGGATGGGCATTATCAATAGACATTTTCACCACATGGCGCTCTAGCAAGGTGCAAGATATGCAGGTGGTAAGGGTTTTCCATCTTTGCAAGTATTCAGCAAGGCTTTCTCCACCTTTTTGCTTAGTGTGGACAAGGTCAACTATTGATAGCTCTGTTTCAACAAGATGGGCATATTGGGCTACGAATGCCTCAGATAATTTAGCAAAGTTTTTAATTGTTCCATAGGGGATTCTGTAAAACCATTCAAGAGCTGGTCTAGCCAAGCTTTTGGGAAAAAGGTGCAAGAGGAAGACATCATTGTATGCCATGTCCTGGCAGTGCATGTAAAATTCTTTGATATGTTTGACAGGGTCTCCTTTTCCTCTGAATTTGTCAAATTTGGGTACCTCAAAGTTTTTGGGAAATGGTGTCATGGTAATGGCTCTGTCAAATGGGTAAGGACACAAATTCTCAAACTTGAATGTCTTCAGATCATTCCCTTCTTGGATGGCTTTCAGAGTTGTCTTCATTTGCTCCCATTCTGAATTGATAGGTGATGGCTAGGGTGCCCCCAATGTAGGAGTGCCTTGAGGTAGGTATGTGCTAGATGGGGCCACTAAATATGGATGGCCATGAGGGATTTGCTGATAGGGATTGTACATTGTTTGGGCAGCTGCATGGTGGATGACAGGTTGTTGAGGGGGAGGTGGCGCATATTGCTGCATGTGCTGCGAGGCTTGTTGTTGATATGGGATTTGAGGTTGGGATTGAGGAACATAAGCTGGTTATGGGATAAATGAATGGCTTTGTGGAGGTAAGGTATAAGATGGTTGTGAAGCTTGGGGAAAGGATCGGGGGGCTTGTGGGGTTTGACCAATATATGTGGGTTGCGCCCCCATTTGGGATGGTATCTGCAAATAATTGGTGGTTGGCTGGGGTGGTGGATTACCTCCTAGAAGTGGCATTGAAAAGTAGTTGGTAATAGGAGGTAATGGATTAGTTGGTGGTGGGAATTGAAAGCTTGGGAATGGAACTGATGGGGTTTGATAGCTTTGTGGCTGGATTTGGAAGCTTGGTAGAGTGGTGGCAGGAGCTTGGATCACTTGGGAGCTTGGTAGAAAATTGCAGTAGCTTGTGGGATTTGATAGCTTTGTGGAGTGAAGGTAGTAGCTTGTGGATTTGTGGCTAATGGTATTGAGCTCCCAAGACCTAATGGAAATAATGGGATTGTGCTTTGGGTTGTGGTGAACAAGCTAGGGGTGATGAAAGGTTGATTACTTAGCCCCATGGGTGGCATCCCTGTTGTATATTGCTGATGTTGGCCAAAGATGCTAGCACTAATTTGAGAGATGGGTGGATTTGGAAGGTTGGGTTGGGGAGCAGCAGCAGCAATAGTGAAGGGGGTGAATGGTGAGATATTTTGGGCAAACGCAGTTTGGAGCAGAGAGGTATGAACCAAGGATGGAGTGGTAGTGGCTGGATTGGCTTGCGGAATGGAGATTTCGACTTGGGTGGAGGATGGTATGTTTGGGTTTGTTGGATCAAATGGATTGGCTTGAGGCTCTTCTTTTGGCATATATTGAGGATAATTTAGATCATAGGAGCCGATGGGTGGTGGCAGCTTCCCAAGCAACGGGTGAGATGGATTTGATAATGGAGGGGGTTTTCCAAAGTCAAAGGTTCCTACATTGTCCCTTCAAAAATTAGCCATGATTGTCTCTTTGTTCTTGTCTATAATGGCGTTTACTAATACTACATTTCCTGGTTGGTTCATGAAGGCTTCAATGTCAGTAGGTGATGGCATAGCTTTCTCTGGGTTGAAGGATGGCTGAGTGCTCAAGGGGGGTGAGGTTGTTCGATCCAAATGATAGGGCTCCATTGTTTCTTTCTTCTTAGCTAAGCGAGCGACGGGTGGCATGAAAAATGCTCCTAGGGATGAGATGCAACAAATGCTGGTGGATGCAAAAGGGGGGAAGGCTTTTCTATGCAAATGATTTCTTAGGTTGAGGCAAAGCTATATGACAAAACCTAAGGAGGATTGGGTTGGGGATTCTAACTTCAAAGATATGTTGCCAAAGCACAAAAGGTCTGCTTTCCTATGTGCAAGCTTGGTGGTGATTGTGTCAACTTAAGGATAGACTAATGATCCTTTAGGAAGAACATGAGATTGACCACTTGTGGATCCAAACCTTTAGCTCAAGGTGATGAGGGACAACAAGTGACAAAGCTATATTACCCTAGACAAAGCTTTGTCAAAGGGATAACCTTGGTGAGATTGGTGGGTTTGGAAGATTTTAAGAATGGCAAACTTTTGGCAAGGTGACAACAATTTTGAAAGCTTAGATGTGCAGTTTTTGGATTGCTGGCTAGATGGTTTGATTCTAAATGAGATGGATGAGCTAATAATGCTTAAGGGGATAACCTAAGATGGTTGGCTTTTCTATAAAGATGACTCTAAAGTGAAGCTTATCCAAGAAGATGTGGAGAAACAAGGGTGTCTAATCATAGAAATCATGCCTAGTTGGTAAGGCATAAGCAGGATTAACTCCTAGATATTGGCTGAATTTGATGGTGCACTCTAACCAGGCCTCTTGAAGTACTTCGTCGACAGCTTTGTCCTCTGCTTTGTGGAGTTTGGCAATTCGTGGGCTTGGTGTTATTTCTTTTCTCTTGGCTGAAAGTTCTTGGTATGCCAGAGATGGCTTGATTTTGACTTTGTGAAACTTCTGTTTGGGTTTGGGTTGTTACGACATAAATTCCTGAATTTGCTTGGCTTTGGGAGATTCTAGTTGTTTTGCTTCAACTTGTTCAACTTCTAAAATAGGCAGTGACTACGCTAAGTGTGCCTTAAGCTAGGATTGACCAATTTTGTCAAACATTCATTCAACAAGTAAAATAAAATCAAGCAATATATAGGAACACCCAGATAGAAGTTTGTGGTTCTCAGAATGTGATACTTGCGTTGAGGAGTGTGTATGTTCTACAAATATTTCGATCAGTCACTTCAAACACATTAACATCCTAGATAGTTGTCTGCAAGGCTGACAGTTGGTTTAACTAGGGAGTCCTCGATATACGCAAAGTACGTGAGGCCCAAATCCATAGATGAGACCAAAAAGATGTCACACAGCTAAGAGGAGCGGTAACCCACTTCTCCTCTTTCACTTCTCAAGGGTATAAAGTTCCTTGAGGCTTAGCCCAAGTGACAAAATCTTGATCCCAAGGGAGGTGTCTTTCGATTCACCTCCCAATTCTTATACTCCGCCGAAATGCTGGAGTTGAGGTCGTCCAAGGGGTGATGAAATCCCCAAGCAGGCCTCCTAAAAAGAAACAAAGTTTTGGATCCTAATCTTATGCACCCAAGATGGCCTTGAAAGATGACAAGGGGAGAGAAGATTTGGATGACCTTGGGCTAAAAAACACACTTGTTTTTTTACCAACTGACTCTAATGTGTGCTTATCTAGACTTTGCAAGCACTCATGTTTAAGAGACAATGTTCAATTCCAACTTGAAGCGCCAACAAAAGTAAATCGATCAAAGAATGCAAATAAGAAGAAGAGTTAGGGTCAACAAAAACAAACTCGCGCTCCCAGAGGCCCTCCACGTCAAGTATCGATTAATTTTTTTTAAGGCATTCAAGATTGAGTGTGAGTTTGTTTTAAGCCCAAAATAAAAGTGTGTGAGATTCGATTTCAAGCGTGCGCTCGAAGGCTCTCCACGTCAATTGTTGTTCAATTTTAGTGCCCAAACTTGAAGTGTGATCGATTTAATCTAGAGTTTTGGTCATTTAAAAATTTTGATAAAGTTAAAGCAAACGTTCAAAGACCAAGTGAGTTAGTTAGATTTTGGAACATTTAACACCTTTTTCAAGTAGACCCATCCCCATAAATGGCGCTAAGATTGCAACCAATGGTTGAATTGATGGGTGATTAGAAAATAGGTGAGTCCAAGGAACTACTCAAATTGATTTTTGCAAATTTGTATTTAACTTAACAAAGTTTCTTAATTGTCCAAAAATCAAACTTTGCCTGAATTGCATGCAAAAGAGAGATATATTTGTTCTTTTTAATGCACCAAAAATTGAAGTGTGAGATATTGCATTGATTCATTGATCCTTTGCATTCAAGATTGAGTTTGTTTGTTTTAAGCATGCATTCCAAGGAAAATTGATTTTAATCCATGGCATTCAAGAGTGTGTTTTGAGCAACATTTATTCAATGGAAAATGTGTTTAACCATTCAAGTTCATTTTAGCAACATGCATTCAAAGATAAATGATTAAACATTCAAGTTTATTTTAGCAACATGCATTCAAAGACAAATGATTAGACATTCAAGTTCATTTTTTAGCAACATGAGAACTTGCAAGAAACATGGTTAGTGGTTTCATATGTGCTCCAACCTGCAATGAGACAAAAAAAAGAAATTTAGTTAGTCATCCAAAATCTTCAAAAATGAAAGCTTAACTATGGGAAAAAAATTTTTAACTTTTTTTGCTATTTTTCCTATGCATAAAAATGCTTAGAATGGTCTAAATCCTACAGAACCACTAAAAGTCAAATTTTGATTTATACTCTTTTTTTTTTTTTTAAATAAAAAGTGCAGGAATTGATATGCTAAAACGGAAATGCAACATAAACAGGCAGAGACGACAGTTTATCAGGCGAAGACGCCAAACTGTGGAGACGCCAAAACTTGCAGACGCTAAAACTCGCAAACGACAGTTTGATGAAGAAGGCAGTTGGTGGTTTCGGAGACGACAGTTGACTGCTGGTGGCGGTGGAGACGATAGTTGCTAGGCGGAGACGACAATTGATTGCTGGCGGCGGTGGAGACGACAGTTTGAGCTTTTGAAGGCAGCGTAGACGATAAAAGCCAGGCGGAGATGCTGAAATTCATAGACGCTAATATGCGTAGATGCCAAAATTCATAGACGATCGTTCAAGTTTCAGAGCAGACTACCAAAGAGACACCGAAACTCGCAGACAACATTTTGAGTGTGCGAAGACGACAGTTGAGCTTTCGCAGATGACAGGCAGAGACGCCAGTTTGCGTAGATGACACTGCGCGTAATGAACTTACGGGTGCGGGTTTTTTTCAGATTTTTTTGTTTTTTTTGTTATTTTTAGATTTTAAAGGGTGTATCTTTCTCTCTAGTGCGTCCTTCAACCTGCAAAAACAAGAAAAAGCACCTTGCACCCACTCAAATCTCAACAAACATTAGATGGTTAGTTTGTAAGCACAAAATATGGATTGAAAAAGATTAAGGAATGACCCATAGTGGGGTCCCTCCAGGCATGCTAAAATGTAGAACAAGATTTAGTATGCAAAGAACATTAACAATAAAGTAAACATTCACAAACTAAAACTAAATTCACATATATGTTTAGACAAAGAAAAGCAAATAAGAAGTGCAAACCTCAAAAGAGAAAACACTTCATGCTTTCTTGATTTTGTAGATGTGTCCTTTGATGTGGATGTATGCTCAATTGCTTGCCCAATTGTTTCAATGGTGGAGATGGGTAATGCCAAATTAGTAGCCTTGTGAGCTCTTAATTTGGCATTATAAGGTTAAGATTGATGACTTTGGTTCTCAAAATAGCATGATAACTTTAGCTCAAAGATTGTTGTTGAAATGGCTTGGGAGGGGATTCAATTTATAGGATAAAGGCTTGAGGGATGGAGGGCTAAGATGCAAGGACAGATGAAGGCTTAAGGAGGGCTAAGATGCACTCAAAGGAGAGCACATGGATTGTGCTTGTTTAGCACCAATGGGAAGGTGACACTTGTCACAAGGAGGATGAGTGTGAGAGGGTAGGGTAAAGGTTTGGTTAAAGGCATGATGAGTGGGGTTGAGTATGTAAGAGAGATGTAAGAGGAATGAGTGTGGAAGAGGGAAGAGTGTGGAAGATGGATGTAAGAGTCATGAGTAGGCTTGTAAGAGCACTCATGACTTGGTGGTTGGAATTTTTGATGGGAGACTTTGGTGTGGTTTAGGAAAGTCTTAAACTTGCTTAGGGAATGTGACAACATTAGGGGGTGGATTAGGCTTGGGTTTAGGATTAGATTAGGGATGTTAGAAATGTGCAAGTGAATGGCATTAATGAGGGTGGGTGAGTTAGTGACTAAGCTTGGTTAGTATGGGTGGATGGGGTGGATTAGGCTAAATGGAGGATAAGTTAGGGGTTTTTGGATTTGAGGATTTTATTTATCAAATAGATTTATTTAATAAATGGGGATTTTTGGAATTCGATAGAAGAATAGGATTTAATTGATAAATAATAGGTTATTTGATTTATCAATTAGGAATATAGATGATTAATTAAATTAATCAGCTAGGGATGGCAAAGGATTAATTAAATAAAAATTTAATTAATGATGCCTTTAGAGATGGCTAAATTAGATTACCAAAGCAGTGTAATCAAATTTAGGTGTCTACAAAGGAAAAATCAAAAGCCTAAGAAATATATGAATAATAAATAAAACATGAAACTGGCTAAAATAAAATCTTGTATCACCAAGGTGATGAATATGCTTAGGATTCTATTCAGAGATCAAGAGACTTGTTTAGCTAAAGAAATCTTCACTTCAGTATTTGTTAATGAGAAAATACAAATGATCTGAAACAAATGATTGACTCCTTGTAGCACATTGACATGTCTTTGACTTTCTTATCCTTAACCAGAAATTATCTTCAACAAGATGATATTGAGAGAGTATTTCACATTCTTTTAGCTGAGTGCCCCAATATATTTTCTAGAATTATATATATTTTTCTAACTTTCATACAAACTATCTTCCTTACACCTAGAATGGATGGAAGGTTGCCTTCCAAAATGCAGTGTAGTTATCATGATTTAAAGCATTTCTCTAACTAATACTAAATAATATGAATACATGAGATGTTTACTTTTATTTCTATTTTGATTAATATTTATATTTCTTATTGCTATGAACAAAAACATAAATTACCAATTCAAACACAATAATAAAAATCAAATATTGCAAATGGCAGGGACTCATGTTGCACGCAACTCTTGTTTTGTTTGTTTTATATAAATATTACCTTCTTCTTTTTTTAAGTAGATGATAATTTTTTAACTTTATAATTTTATTTTTTTAATTATGTTTCTATTGGTTGGTTCAATTAGACTCTTATATGCAGGTTATATGGAGATTTATGGATGTACAAAATATATTTTTATTTTTATTTATTTAATTCTTTATCACCATGACTTCAGCATGCATCATTTATAGGGGAAAAAATGGCAAAAGGTGTCAATCTTTTTATATCTCCATAACTGAATTGACATGAAATACATGACTCATTTTGCAATCTTCTACTAATTCAACTTTATGACATTCTTTTGATATATCTTGCTAAAATTTATTCACTTCTCTTCTTTACTTTCAAAGTTTACAATAACAATTTAAAACTTCTTGTCATAATCAAAATTTTGTAGTGCATTTTTATTTTTATTTATTGAATACTAGTTTAACCATTTTTCATTTACATAATATATATGTGTGTCTAAAAATCTAAATATATAAACTACAATCAAATTTAAAAAAGAAAAAATCTAATTAGCCGAGAGGTTAATTCAATCTCATAAGAGACCCCCCCAATCTGTGCAACAATTTCTATGAAATAGTGTAAATAAAAATAAATAAAACAACCAAAAAATAAAATAAAATAACAAATATTTAATTGCATAACGTAAATGGTTACCATTTTCCAAACTTAGCAAACCATTATTCCAAATCGATGGAGGTGGGATAAGAGATTGGTTTTGTAACCGATCCAGTCTATCCGCCTATAAAATATATCTCGTGTTTCCTTGAATATTTTTTTTGTATTAGATTTTTGATGTTTCTGAGGTAAAGAATTTTATTTCTTCTTCTTTTTTAATCAATATTGAAGCATATAGATTTCTGATTGGGAACCTTCTCATAGATTTGGAGCTACAATCTGGGTGCTAAAGATTTTCATTTGCATTTGGAGAATTCTTTATTATGAAAATAGTGGTTCTATATGGTATGTCTTTCCACACCTCTTCTATCATGTGTCTTTACTTGTTGTCTAAACCAGATCATTGTATTTCTTTACAATTCGAATGATATGGATCTAAAATAAAAAAAAATTTGAGCCCATGTTTATATATACTTTTGGCTCCTAAGCAAAGCATCCAAAAGAGTGTTGTGCAATCTGATTCTTGGTCTTTGTTACTTCTTTCACCTCTTCTAGTGCTAATAATGGCTCTCTGAGTGTTGTTGTGTTGTATCTGAAAGCCAATGTTCTTAAAAATCTTCTTCCTATTTACTTCTTATTTCCTGTTAGAAAATGTGATGTTTCATACTCAAGGTCAAGATAATCTTCTGTGACTCTTGTTTCTCTTCAAAATATGATTAATAGTTAGAATTATATTCAAATATTTATTTATTTTTAATTTTTTCCTCGAACAACAAGTAAATAAAGAGTTCAACATAGAAAAACATAGGTAATTGATAGAGGAAGAAATAGAGCAAAACAAGAACACAAAGAAAGCAAAACAAGAACATAGAAAGCAAACCAAGAATACAAAGAAAACACTCTATTGAAACAAATACTCAAGTTAAATTTAATATTACACACAAATACTCATCATCTTTATATTGATCTCCCTGATCTCTTACATAAAAGAAGGTTGTATTTTGCAGCTCTAAGAAATAATAGAACATTACTCTTTGAAGGAGTTTACAACCTTCATAGCAATAAGTTTAACATATACATCAATCATGATTTAACTCTTCTTAACATATCAAACTATAGCAATTACTAGGCATGCCTAGCAATGAATTAAGCATGATTAAATAAAGAAAGCTAACAACCCAACTAACCAATCACCATCCATTCATAAACTGGAATAAACTCCATATGCGCTATGATCTACTCAATTATAAACTATTTCAAATTTCATGATAACTAGTGGATGCAGGGTTAATGGGAAAATGGTGGAGCTTTCAACATCACTATTCAACACAAGATTGATTACCTCGTCCTTTCAACAATTTTTCAAGTACAATGCTACCATGACCATCCCAAAGCAAATGAAAATACCTAAGCAACCAAACACTATGAAGATAATTGTGATGGTGGTAAATGTTTGAGGAGAATGGTGTGAAGGTGTGGTGGTTAATGTAGGGTCGATAACAACAGGCTGTAATGGGAGCAGCATTATGCAAAAAAAGAAAAAACACACAGATGAATGAATCGCAGCCCTAACAGCTAGAAACAAAAATAGTGTGGCTAAAAATTCAGCCACACTTTTGATACCATTTCATTTTATTCTCTCCAACCGCACAATAATAAGATGCGCCCCACACATTCCAAGTGAAAATGCATTGGGACTGGCTTTTGACAATTTGTTTGGTTTTATGAAAATGTGCATAATTTCTTAAATTAAAGTCTTTCTCAATGATTTCATAAAATAAAAAATTTATGTTATTTATTTCTTGTTTTTTGTGGGTTCATTGAATTGTTTCCGCGGTATTAATAATTTTCCTGTACAAAAAAACATAGTTTTTTTTCATTATCTAGACAATTCTTCTGCGATGATGTGTCTATTATAAAAAAAATAGGTATCATGAAGACCAATGAAATAGAAGTTTAAAAGCCCTAGTCGGTTCAAAAGAAAATTAATTTGCAAAAATTATAGGTACTTTTTAATTTTCTCACCATGATTCTCCCACACCCTCTAATTTTCATTCTGATCATAATCAATCTTCATTTTTTCATGTCTCTGTAATTAATAAAAAAAGAGTCAAAAGTTTATTATAAATTAGTAAAAATGTACACTACTAAGTGCATGTGTTTAATCATTTAATAGTACACTTTTTGATCAAATATTAAAGAAAGCTTTTATTATTAGAGAAAGCTTTTATTGCTTTCCATTTTGTAGGTTGGGTGCATAGCCCAATATTTGTGTGGGAATTTCGGAAATGATTATGTGCCAAAGGCAAATAGTGTTTTATAATTTGCTACTCGTTTACAATGGTTGTATGTGGACTCTTGACTTTTTAAACAATTAGATAGAATAGTTCTCAACAATTTAGGATGATGCTTGACAAAAGGAACTATACACGCTATCATCTTTTGAAGCTCAATTGAAATTGTCTAACCATTAGTATTTGAACTGACAACCTCCATAACCCTTTCTACAGGCACTTTTATCTTTAACAATGTTAGTAGGTTTAAAACTTTTCATATAAAGTTACTTTTGTTCTAGTTTTCATGAAAATTTTGAACATCTGTCATGAACATCTGAATGAGAATATGCAGCATGTTGAAGAACTTTGGTAGGTATTCTCTTCATTTATTATTTTTGTCTCTTGTTTTAGATGAGATGCGATGAAGTTTGTATGGTGTCACATAAGATTTTTGTTTTAATGTGTCGCTCACTTGTAATTCAAATGAAGATTTAGATGAGGATTTCAAACCAGTTTTGAGTTATTGTATAATTTATAATATTATTTTAGAAATATTATTTAAAAAATAGGTTTTTAAATTAATACTCAAATTTTTTAATTTTTCTTATTTAATGAAATTGTTGTATATGCTTAAAAAAATACAAGAATTATTTCAAATATTTTATTACTTTTTAAATTTTTTATTGTAAATAGAATGTAACAAAAAGATGAATATAATGTTATTTAGAAAATTTTCTCATTCTAATGAAGAGTGTTTCATTGTTTTATTTTTAAAAGATTTAAAAATAAAATAAAAATAGAAACACAATTGTATGTAGGGAAAAGAAAGTTTCCATTTCTAATTAGATAAGAAAACAAGTGAAAGACTATTCTCTTTTAAACAATAGTAAGAATGGCCCTACCATTATATAGTTATGCCTCTCTAATTAAAATATATATTAAAAAAATTGCTCAATATAATTTTTTTGATAGTATAAAATATTTTATAAATTATGTTATTGACATTTGAATTCTATATCTTCACTATAGGAATTAATATCTAATACCTACAAGAATTGCCACTAAAGTAGTGCATTTGTAAGGAAGATAAATGAAAGAATTCTTAATTTTGCCACTAACACATGAGACCAAGGGAAATAGATGTCACAAATTAAGATACTCCAATAGATCTATGAAATATTTTGACACGTTTGATGATAGGAGGATTTCACATGATATTATTCTCAACTCTGTCAATTTGTTAAATTTGAATTACGACCAATTGTAGAAGAGCTCAGTGGAACATCTTTTCTGTGCAATTCTAGAAGAGCTCAGTTGTAGTTGGGTAGCTTATTTATGTTTGATGTAACTTATCTCGATAACATAAGTATTGAAAAATAATTAAAAATAAGGAATACAGTTGCCAACGCTGAATATATGTGTTTTTTTTTTTCTATTGTGATTTTATTTAAATGTTTAGGCAAGAAAATTAATTTTTTATAAAATATTTTCAAGGTTAAGTTGTACAACATGAATTTTCATTATGGGATGAAAGTAGAAATGTGTTGTCATGAAGAGGGTTTCGACGGAGCATGGTTCCCTACAACCATAATAGGATATGTTGCCAATGCACAGAGCCCTAGGTTCATCATTGAATATAAAAATTTCATAATAGATGAATGGACCCAAGAGCATCTTATAGAGGAATTATATTCTAAATGTTTTCGACCTTCACCTCCAGTTGTTAGTCTACCTAAATATATTATAGTGGATTTGGTTGCCAACATGTTCGAGAAAAATTGTTGATGGATAAGTGTTGTTGTAGACAGTTTTGAATCTCCTTTGAGTCACCAACAATTATTTGAAATATTCTTCCCACACACTCAAACTCTTCAAGCATATTCTCCTTCCCAGTTACATCGATCCCACAATTGGGTTAACAAAATATGGATACTAAATTAGTAGATTTGAATATGGCATTGTTTTGTTCATGTGGAGATCCATATATCTTTTGGTCATAAAGTGTACTACGTCTCAAATAATATATTCAATTTTTATTGGCTATGATAATTTATTCCATGATTTAATCTTTCATTACACTTCTTTAGTCATATAATATGTCTCTAATAAAAATAATCACAATTGCATTTTTTTTTTATTGTCTTTGTTTCTATTTGCATGATTTAATCTTTCATTGCACTTCTTCACACCATTAAATATTTTTTTGATAAAATTAATGTGTTTATTTTATTTGCATCTACATTTTTATTTTCTTCCATCTAAATACATTACTCATTTGTCTTTTATGTTAGCTTTCTTATTTTTTAAAATAACAGTATTTACAGGTTACAAATATTATATTGTCCACTATGAGGTTCAAATTTACAAGGAATCTTCAGAATTCTATGTTTGATTCACCTTACAAAGATATAGGAGACACAAATTTAGGATTCATTGATATTATGGAATTTTCAAATAGAATGAAAAGGGGTGAGGGAATGTCTCTTCTCTGGCAGAGATTGACAACTTCAGGATTGGTTGAAGCAACTGTATTCCTAGTTTCTCTTCAATCCATGGAATTGGTTTTGGCATGTGCACAATATTATGATGCAGATGACAAGAAAGTCAAAAATTTGCATGGTGTAACATTGCTAGATAATACACCTAAAATTGTAAGAGAAGCATTCAATATTTCACATCATGACCAATATGCTCTTGTTGATATGAAAATAGCCAATGATTACTATTACCAATCTAATTCAATTGCAAGACGGTTTTTGAATGATAAAATAATGCATCAACAGAATACCAATTTTTAAAAACTAGCCAAAGGACAGCACAAGGTTGATTGTATAGAAGAGGGTAGAGATTATATCACTCTGTTGAGTAGGGTTTTTGGATGTCCTCACTCAACTCATTTTCAGACATGGATGCTTTATTTCATCCACCAAATTTGGAACAAAAAAAAAAATTGAATGGGCATCCATTATTAGCAACTGCTTGCATGAACAATTAATTGATGTTCTTCATAGAAAAAAATTCTATATGTCATCATATTTGGTATATTTCTTGGCCTTGCAGAATTTATTTTTGGGACTAAATAAGAATGATAGGTTTGGAGAGGTCCAGCTAGGAGTTTACAATTGTTTTCCTCGATTAGAAATGATCGAAAGTCAAAAGCATTTTTGTAGAGTCAACAATGGTTTCACTTTCAATATTGTAAGAAAACTTCACGCTAAAATGTAAAGAAGAATATTCAATGAGGCTACTCATGAAATTGCAAAATACAAAAATTGGTATATCCAATTACGAACATTTACCTATGTAAGGGTTTTTGGCTTCCATGGTTATCCATGGAAGTCTCCATGTTACCCTTTTGATAAATTATTGCTTTTCGAGTTGTGTAGACAAATTGTTCAAGTAACAAGACAATTTGGAGATCAATGGTTAGATTTTTGTAAGTTTCCAATAACTATTGGTAAGTACTTGTGTGCTAATTTTGGCGTAGCAAAAAGTGCATAAATAGATGTGGCTCATCTTTGAATTAATACTATTGGGGATGTGCGACATAACTTTGACACAATCGGAAGGATATCTAGAATTATAATTGGAAGTTAAAAATACCAGGCTACTTTAGAGGACCACTAGGAAAATTGTGTAAATGAAAAATAAATAAATAAAGGGACTATTGTAGATTGTCAGTGTAGCACATGCGATCTTGCAAAATTCATAACATTCCAGAAGACATAAAAGAAGATGGGAATAGGTTGCATCCATTATATGAAACAGAGAATATTTTTGGTCTCCCAATTGATTCAATAGATTGGTACTCACAAGAAGAAACTTTGATTGAGAGTCGCACAATGGATGTCATACTAATGTCAATATATTGGCTCCAAAAGCCATTTACATTACTTCCAATGCACTCGGTCTATCACACATTTGAATATCATGTCAAAGATTTCACAAATGTAATGGATTTAGTGAGAGATAACATCACATTGGACCCGCCTATGGTTTCAAATAAAAATCTCAGTGTAAATTATGATGTTATTATCAATGATGACAATATAGATGGGGTTGACGGTAGCTCATCTCCTATTGAAGTGGAGATCAATGATGTGACTTGCGATGGTGTGAAGAAAGATGAAATTTATCATGTTGATTCTCCACAAAATGTTGGAAATACATGCAATTCACCTCTTGTTCAATCATATGAACATGTGCAATGTTCTCTATCATAGGCCAAAGACTCTCTATTTGTTTCAGATAAGAACAATGAAGATGGAATACACATTGCATTTATAGAATGGAGGGATGATTTAGAATTGTTAGGTATTTGTGTGATTCCAAAGGCAATCAAACAATATAAAACTATTCTTCAGAAGGTAATTGTGGCACGGGAGATTGATGAAACAATATTTGGGGAGCTTGATTTCTTAAAAGAAGATATTCCAATTGTAAGAAAGGTCAAATAAATGCATGTTGATCAATTGGTCTCAATTGGTCTTAGTCATACCAAAGCCTCACTCCAAGAATTGTTAAAGGCTTGCAATTTGAGAAGATCAACACTCGTGAATTGTCATAAAAAATTGCACACAATAAAAAAAATTGCCAGATATATCTATGACAAGGATACAAAAGTTTATTGAAGATTTGGGTTGTAATTTGTTTGATAGTTCTTCTGCATTGTGTTTCGCCGATCAAATCATTCAACAATTTTTTGAGTCAATGCAAAAGATATTACAGAAAGAGGACATTGATAATATGATGCAGAAAAAAAATAATGATATGTGATTTTTAGTCACAAAGTTCCGATGTTGTCAATACTATTAGAAGTGTAAAAAATAGTATTAACTCTGTGAATGTGAAGCTCAAGTACCACTTGGGTCCTGACAAGAACATGTTAAAGAAGTTGTTGGTGCCTTTGCAGGACACTATTCCATATAGATATTAAAAAATGTCAACACAGTTAGTTTCATATGTCAATATATACTTTGTGCATACTCCAAATATGTAATTTGTATTTCTATATGTAATGCAATTTCTATTTTGAAAATGTAGTCTTGATATTTATTTGTTTAGAGTGTGTTAAATTTTAACATATGATGATGTTTTACATTCAATCTTACTATTAAATAGTCATTTCATGTGTGACTAAAAGAACATACTCTTTTTAAAGATGATCTATATTTTTTGTGTAATTTGATAATTTAATTTTTCAAGTGATAATGCTAGATTTGTTATTTGTTAAAATTATGTGTTTATGTGTAGTACAAATAAAAACTGTTATATGGATTCCTAATATTATTATTAAATGTATTGTATTGAAAAATTCATTGTGTTTTTCAATAAATAATATTATTTTTTATTTTAAAGATAGTATTCAATTTAGAATAAGGGAAAAAAATGCACTTATATCATCTAAAGGGAAAAGTTGTAATGGAAAAAATGGGAATTTATATGTAAATGAATAAATACAATAAATATTTTCAATGATAGTTTTTAAAGTTATGCATACTAAGACAATCTAATCTTCTCAAAAATACATAAAAATCATATTTTCTTATGTAAAATTGTGTAGTCTTTTATTTTATTTAAATTAATTGAACAATCAAAGTAAACACACATAGTCTAAATAGTGGTTTACTTCTCAATTTTCATCTATGCCCCCAAGACGTGTAAATTGTCAGTTTGAAGATGAGAGAAGACAATATAAAGAGAATATCAAAGAGAATATAGACGTAGACAAAAAGAAAAAATGGACGACACGGAAAGGGACAAACATCATCTACTCCATAATGAGAGAGAGAGAGAGAGAGAGAGAGAGAGAGAGAGAGAGATGCTAGAAAAAGAAAAGAAATGATGGATACAGAAATAAATAATCAAGTAAAATTTCAAAGGAGTACAATTAATTTAGGCAGTTTGATTGTCTCAGAACAATATAGACCAACAGAAATTGAAATGAACAACTTTTGATTGCATCTTGAACTTTCATTCTATAGAGAATGGTGTGCTTCAAATATCTCAAAATCAAATGGAATATATGTTAGAGAAAAAGGTTAATTTCATTTCATTTATTAAATTACCTTTTCTCCCTTCTTAAGATTTTGCTTTATGTGTTTTTTAGCTTTCTCTATTTAATAATTAATTAGTAATTATTAAATAGCTTTCACCTTTAGTAACTTATTAGGTTACCCTTTTTCGGGTTTTGATCTCCTTATATAAGGATTGATCTCTTTGTATTTCATAATCTCTTCTACTTCTAAATATACAATTTTCGTGTTTTCAGATCAAACCTTTACTTCTTCTTGTCTTTTGCTTCTCTGTGACAAGTTTTTTACATGCAGGTATTCGAGGGCTTGTAGATTTGATTTGTGTATTTTCTCAAATCCTTCATGGTATCAGAGCCAAATCTCTTGTATCTTGTTCGATATTTGGAGAAAAGAAAAAAGAAGGGTTTGGTGAATCAAATTTGGTTCTTTTTTGAGTATTTTCTAAGAAAAAATGGGGGTTATTAATTTTTGATATGCTTGAGGCCAAATGGACGTCACGGATGGACTTAGAAGGCATGAGAACTCCCATTTTCATATAAAGTTTGTCCATTTTGGACAACATTGCTCAGGGAGGCCAAAAAAATTACCCGCTAGGCCCATACGACCTCTGGCACATAGTTCGAGGTGGAATTTTTTTTTTAAATTGGACCTATTTTTTTAAAAAAAGCTTTTTTTTCACCACAATGGTTAATTAACCGCTAGTGTTGTTGCATGGTCACTGCTTGCGGCCACCACTAGTGGTCACCGCTGGCGGTCCATCCAGCAACTCCGTCACTGCCCTGTCATGGCCTCACTCAGCAGCAACCCTCCATCCACCCACTGCCCAGCCGCCACTCTGCTAGCAGTGCGAGGATGGTTGATTTTTATTATTTTTTTAATTTAAAAAATAATATATTTTTTTGCATTCTAGAGGCCCTATGAATTTTTTTTCCATAACTTGAGCATACAGACATATTTTTTTGATCTAAAAAATGCACCAAAAAGTTGGTTCTAAGATGAAGATATTGGTGCTGGTGTTTTTGGGTTTTGATGCAATATGGTTGCCTATTTTGGTAGTCAAAACTAGATGTTCAGTTTTGCACTCTAAGAGACATATCTTGAGCATCCGATCTCTAATTTGGGACTTCTTTATATCATTGGAAAGCTCTTTCCAAGCCCCTTCCAGTGATGTTGGTTGTTTTTCTAGATTCTAGTCCAGGCACATTCTATTCAGTCTTCTAATTTTTTGCATTTTGGTGGATATCCTAGTTGTTTCAGGTCTAGGGATCAATTTTATTGCTTCAGATGATTCGTCATGACTTGTACTATCTTCTATATTAGGCTTATGTTTTTTTTGGTCTATGTAGACATCATTCGTATGTATTCTTGCAAATGCACTGAGATGAAGTGCCACTCCTTGCATTTTTGAGATCTTTTTCATCATTGTGACTTATTGTACTCACACTACATTATAAAGTGCCATGGGGGGGTAGTTGTTTTTCTTTTAATGCCCTCTTCCTTTCTCAAGTGAGTGTCCCTTCCATGACATTAGCCCCATGATGTATCGATGACACATGCCTTTATAGATGTTTGTACCTCTTCCTCACTCTCGATGTTCTTGGTTCTTTCATTTTGCAAGAGATTTTTGGCCCACTTTCTCAGTTGCCTATCACCTCACCCTATCTACATTAGGGGGATTCTACAGTTGTTTCTCATGCTTCCTCGGTTTGATTGATTAGCTCTTCAAGATTTGGTGTTTTATGCCATTTGTATTTTTGAGTTCAGTTGTTTTCCTTTGTTTGCCTCCTTATTTGATGCAGATTATAGTTTTCTCTACATGGTCAGGTCTTATTTTAATGGAGGTTCTGCAGATCAATAGTTACTTGTGGTAGAGCTTTGTAGCTTCTACATGCTTTAGTGGTGTTCTTCATGATCATCTTTGTTCCTATCTTCTAGGACATTTGTCTAGTTTGAGGCTTCTTTAGTCTTTCACTAGATTTTTCAGCTATCTCTTTTTGGAGTAGAGTTTTTCCCACTAGGTTTTCTCTATTTCTCCATTTCATAGAGATTTTTTTGTGATTGGGTACCTCATCAAGCCTTTTTTTTCAGGACCCAAATTTACATTCAGCAATAGTTTCTAGGTTTTTAGCTACTCCCTAAGTTTATCTTAAGGGGGGGTGTTAGAGTAATAAGATATTTCCTTATTAATCATACTTCCTTGGTTCGATTGATCAGCTCTTCAGGCTTTGGTGTTTTATACCATCTGTATTTTTGAGTTTAGTTGTTTGTCTCCTGATTCTATGCAGATTATAGTCTTCTCTATCTAGTTAGGTTCTATTTTAGTGGAGGTTCTTCAGATCAGCAGTTATCTTTAGACAGAGCTTTGCAGCTTCTACATGCTTTATTGATGTTCTTCATGATCATTCTTTGTTCCTATTTTCTTATTTGATTTGCATATTTTCTCAAATCCTTCACTATATATCATGTGAGCATGAAGAAATGGATGAAAGCTAGAAAGAAAAAAATTGTTCTAACTATAGTGTACAAGATAAAGAGAATAATGTTGAAGACATTGAGCAAAAAATGTCGAAAGGAACACAAAGTGGAAACAGTTTGGAAAGAAATGTGGATAGAAGAAATTGTAGGAGGCAGTATCATAAAGATTATAGAAAAAAATGAATTGATAAAATGAATGAAGTTGAAAAGGAAAATAAATGTCTCCTTCACAATGAACAGGACAGATAACATGACACTAGAAGAAGAACACATAAAATATTATAAGAAATACAAGTTCATAACAATAGTTTGAAAAATGAATCAATGGTTGACAATGATCGTCCTATATTGACAATTGTAGGACCATTGAATTCTATGGATGAAAACTTGAGTAGAGAAAATAAAGATGCTCATTGTGGTATAGAGATTCAAAGGAAGTACAATGAAATATTTGGAAATAGTTATCAAAACCTTCAAGTATTCTTTCAACATCAATTAGATAATTTGGTTATGGATATAATGTGCTACATGTGTCAGGAGTGTTATGTTGGCATTAAAGTTAACCATATAAAGAAGGTCCAACGTGTAGTAGGTGTTAGCAAGAAAAAGGAAACAACGGATTCTCAATACAAAATAATATGGACCCGGGTTCACAACCACCTAAACTAGCAAATTTGACTCAAGTAGAAGAAATGTTAATTGCACTTGTAAGTCCAATTTTGTAAGTGACACATGCAATAGGGGGCTAATAGAAATACAAGAGACACATAATTAGTTTCCCTCAAAATATTGAGCAAGTATGTCAAAGTCTACCACGTCCAATAAAAGACTTTCCTATAATAATAGTTCAAAAAAATATCAATGTGGTAAAAACTATGACTTTACAATTAACTAAAATTGGGTGTAATGTGCTCTACGGTATAAAATTGAAAATGACAAATTTTACAATGATGTTAATGTAGATACCCATGCATTAGATGATGTTGAAATAAATATATATTGTAATATATTCCATCAACTAAAGACTGTTCAAGTAGACACTGACAATGAATCAGAACAAATTGCATGCCTACAAAACAAGATGGATGAGGTTAACAATGCAAACATAAATCATTCTAGATCAATGGCAATAAGACCAATGAATCTTCAAAAGGAAATGAAACTCATGTATGCATGGGTTGATAACCCCAATATAGATCCTCTATGTATGATTGATTGGTCATCAATAGTTACATATCTAGTGAATGAATATGTTACGCCAGGTTTAATAGAAATGGCCTTTCGGACATTGTTTCCAAATGGACAATGTGATTGATTGGAGCCACGTCTACGAAGAGTATACCTTCATGAATATGTGAAGCATCTAATTTGGTATAGGGATCATCTCTTTGGTAGACATCACCAATTTAATATTACATGGAAAACATGATAATGAGGCAACGTGCACAAAATTCTAGTTCAATTTTTGTCAAACAAAATATCGATGAGTTGCCAATAACCATTGATGAGTTACGAGAGCATATGGAAAAAAAATTAGGCACACACCTTGCTGATAAATTAATGCATTTTGGAACAACCTTAAGAGTTACAAGGTCATATTGAAAAAAAAGTCAAGCAAAATTATATGATTTGCTGAAATAGCTAGGAACCCCCACAATTTTCTTTGTAGCTGATTTGTATTGGCCTAATCTACATGCATTGATGCCCAAAACTCAGCCATCAGATCCAACGGAGGCTCAAAAGTGGAGGAGACAAAATGTTATTAACTATCCTCATATTGTTGCGCACTACATGCACCTCAAACATATAATGTTTTGTAAAAAAAAATTGGAGAAAGGCTTCAATGTTAAAGACTTTTGGTTAAGATATGAATGGTAGCATAGGGGATCTCCACATGTACATGGTTTTTTGTGGCTTCATGGTGCTCCAAACATGGATAAGTTAGATTGGCATAATGAAGAACAAGTAAGAGAAGTTGAATCTTTCTTCCATTGCATTGTGCATGCATGAAATCCATGGGCATGTGGTGCTGAAAAAAATATGCAAGTATTTCTATATTTAGTTTCATTATGCAGAAATTTCTATAAATAATTTTTCATCTACCTTATATTTTGTTGCCACCTTTTTTTTCCTCCATTTAAAATTCTTTGTTTTCATCAAGCCATTTCAGAATTTTGCACAACATCTATGTCTCAAAAATACAAGCCAAATACTAGAAATGAATATGGACCAAGATTATGAAGAAATATTGAATATCGTACAATGACATACAATCTATAAAGAGGGAGCATGTCTCAGAAAGAAAAAGGGAAAAATGACATGCAGGTACTATCTATTTCATTTTTTAAACAAAGCTATTGAAATGAAATATTTATTGCATTGTAAGTATTTGCACTCAAATTGTAGGTATAATGCTCCTTGGGTAGTAAATATAAATGGATCAAAATTGTATGAGGACACAAAATATGGAGAAAAAAAATTGAACCTCAAAGGAATGATGATAGAGTCAACTCTCATAATTGTTACATTTTGCAATTGTGGGGAGCAAATATAGATTGGCAACCAGTTTTGTCTGCACGTGTTGTTATTAAGTATATTGCAAAATATGCATCAAAAGCAGAGAAAATTTCTGAGACCTACCATCAAATGTTGACACGGTTGGCAAATATAGAGAATCCTGATGACTTTGCATCCAAAGTTTACAAAAAACTTTTAACTGAAACTATTATTGACAGAGATGTTGGAGCTCAGGAAACATGTCACATGCTCCTAGAACTTCCACTATTGAAATGCAGTAGAAAATTTGTTAATCTGAATGTCTCCCAAAAAAATTCAAACCTATTAAGAGAAAGAATGAAGATTGTATTGAAGAGAAAACTGAATCATTCATAGATTCATATAGAATAAGACTTGTTTTATGGACTCCATCTCTTTGATTGATGCCTCTAGAGCATGGACATATAATAAAAATAGAAAGAAAGATAATAAGTGGGAACATAGAAAAAAGTTGCAATTGTGAGAGTCTATCCAAGGTTTATTTTGGTTCCACCACGTGCATCAGACAAGTTTGTTGATTTTTGCTTTTCAGAGCTTTTGTTATATAAACCATTTCATGACATTCAGCTTGATATTGGTGATGATAATATCACAATAGTTTCAAACTAGGAGTCACTAGAGTATGTTCCATGGCATGTAACAGAGAGTGGATGTAGAAAGTAGTGATAGCAGTTTTGAATCTGGACATGACAACAATGTAATGGGTCCTCATAATGTTATATAGAATGAATGGGAAATCATCTCATAGATGAATCATGGTCAAATAATGGAGATTTCTAAAGTTGATATGTTAGGAAGAAGTGACATGGATAGGCAACATAGTTGGTCAGAGCAATACAGGTCAGATGAATATACTTTAGATGCAATCAATTTTATTAGTAGAATGAGAGAAAATGGATGCACTATAAATCTTCAACGTGAACAAAAAATCAATAGCAATAAATTGGGTGAAAAACAGTAAAGGGCATTTGATGTTATTGCATCACACTATAATGGTGGTGAAATTGTAACACCCCAGTATATGATAATTCAAAGTACAGGTGGTACATGAAAGTCATATTTGATTGGTGCAATCAATAAAAATTTAAAAGAATCTGCATTCCCTAACAATTGTCCGTTGTTAATTCTAGCACTAACAGGAGTGGTTGCATACAGTATAGGTGGTTCAACTATACATTCCAAATTGAAGATTCAAGTCAATGATTTTAGACAGTTGGAAGGAAAGTGTTTGACAAGTTTCCAAGAAGAAATAAGTCAAATAAGATATATATTAATAGATGAAATGAGCTTTCATGGGGAGAAGTTGCTTGAGAATATAGACTCCAAACTTCATCAAGCATTTCCTCAAAATTCCCATCTTAACTTTGGAGGTATTCTTATTTCAAATTTAGAATTTATGTACTAGAGAAACAAAAAATTAGCATGAATAATTTTTTTATTACTACATTGCTACTAAATATTTGATATATCTTTTTAAGTATCTCAATGATTTTGGTTGGTGATCTTGGCCAACTCCCTTATGTAAAAGATAGGATAGCATATGATAGTAGGAGATGTGAAAAAATACTATGGGAAGACTTCAAGATTGTGATTACATTTGAAAAAGTTTATAGACAAGAGGGAGAAAATCTAGATCAGAATAAGTTTTGCCAATTGCTCACAAATATTAGAGATGCTGAACAAACAATTGATGATTGGAAATTACTAATGTCACGAACAACATGCAATATTCCAACAATTTTAAATGATGATTTTGACAACAATGTTCATTTATTCTCTACAAATGATAATGTTCATAAACATAATCGAAGAAAACTCCATTCTCTTCAAGAACCAACTGCACGTGTAATTGCTACAAAGTTGTCAAATTATAGTTCACTAGATGATAATTGTGCAAATGAACTTGATATTGAATTATTGATTTCAATGAGATCAAGAGTCATGCTCACATCAAACTTGTGGATAGAAGCAGGCCTTGTAAATAAAGCTTTGGGTTATGTTGAGGAAATAGTCTACAAGCTAGGTAGTGCACCACCTCAACTACCATTATATGTCATGGTCAAATTTGATGCCTACTCTAGTTTTCCATTCAATAATGAACACCCTAAAATAGTACCTATTAGTTATGTATAAAGAGGTTCTACCACTCAGATGTCATTAAGACTGGCATGGGCACTGACAATTTACATAAATCACAGGGTTTGACACTTGAAAAAGAAACAATTGATATCAGACCAAGAGAAAGAACAAGAATGACATTTGTTGCAATTTCTCGTCTAAAGTCACTACAGGGTCTAAGGATAATGCCACCATTTTCTTTTGATCATTATGAGAAAATGAAGAACGAAAAATAATTAGAAAAAAGAAAAGTTGAAGAAAAAAGGTTAAAGGCTTTAGAAATAAAGCATCATGACTGTATAGTTTAATAAGGTCTTTTCTACAACTATTAAATAATACGCATTTGTATATAGACATGTTATAAAATAGAACTTATTCTTTTTGAGCAAAGAAAACAAAGTTGCACAAAAATTTAATAAAACAAATATGTTATTACTTTGATGTTCATTGTTCTCAATGTAGGTTGTACTTTTTCTATAATTTCTTTCTTCTTTTATCTAACAAAAAATAGTTAGTAAAGATTTACCAAAAAAATGAATTTGGAAAGTATAATATTCTCATTCAAGATTTTATTATTATTGTTAATAAATTATTTTTATTTAATATGCTATTAAAACTTAACATGGTGCAATAAATATATTAGGATCTATGCCCCCACTCTCGCTCAATGGCCCTCGCTCCTCCTATTCAAAATTTTGGATCTCCTGTGCATAGTTCTCCTGCTCCTTCAGGAAATGTTGCGGTCTCTACTCCCATCTATCATTTGGGTGGAGGTGCTGATAATGGTGGATGTGATGTGGGTGTGGGTAGTCTTCTGTCTGCCTCATGTTTGGTTGCATCTGTAGGTGGGGGTAGGGCTTCGTCTACCCCTCGTTCGGCCCCTATGTCTCCTGCGCCTTGGCCAGGATCTCCTGGTTCTGGTTGTAGATCTTTTGCAGACATGGCTGCCTATGAAGCTGGTTTACATGGTGCTTCCTTTTCATCTAGTCCATCTCACATTTCACTTGTAAGTGCTTTAAAGCCTATTAGGGTTTCATTAGATCTTGAATCAGTTGAAGACATTTTCCATATGGCAGAAGACCTTTCTTCTCTTGCTGCCATTTTTTGCTTCCGCGGCTATTGGCCCTCTCTTGTTGATCTACATGGCTGGATCTCCAAGAACTGGATGCCACTTATAGATAATAAAGTCCACATCTTCCTGTGTGCTAAAGGATTTTTTGTAGTTAAGTTTCAAAGTACCAATGACAGAAAGATTATTTTGTGTCGCAATAATTTTTCTTGGCAGGGCAGATTTCCTCTCATGGCCAAACCATGGCACATGGATTTCGATCCTCTCTCAGAATCCTTTAATAAGTTCCCTATTTGGGTCTAGCTCCCTAATCTTCCATTACATCTTTGGCAAGATTTAGTTTTTGAAACTATTGGGAATGCTATTGGGGATTTCTTATATGTGGATGCTAACACTTCAGATATTCTCCACTCGACCTGTGCTCACTTTCTTGTAGACTTGGATGTTTATAAGGGCCTTCCTGAGGCAATTTGCTTGGATTCCCCAAGGGGTTCTTGGACACAATTGTTGGATTTTGAGGGAATCCCTTTTCGATGCAGGAAATGCCACTCGACGGGTCATGTTGATGCTCGTTGTGTTGCTGGGAATTCCAAATCTAGGTGACCACCTTCTTGGTGGTCAAAGGCCTCCTCTGAGCACTACACGGTGAAACATTCCTTGGTTGCTCCTGAGGATTCTAAAGCGGAGGCTAGCTCCTAGCTGGTGGCTGAGGAGGATGCTCTAGTGGAACTTTCCTTCGATGCTGCTGAGCATGCTGTGGCTGAGGTTTTCTTTCTTTTCAAGCCGGTGGTGGAGGTGGATGCTTTGGTCTCTACTCCTGGTTTGGATGTCCCTCCTAGGGGTCAGACGTCATCTATTTCTCTTACAGAGATTGTTGTGGCTTCTGCTTCCTCTGGATTCCTCAGGTCTTTGTCTTCTGAGGCTTGGGTTGCTGAGGCTATGAAGATTGAGGACGGTTGGATTGCGGTTAAATGGAAGAAGTCTAATTCTTCTACCCCCCCTTTAGATAGGGTCCTTCGATCGGGTAAGGGAAAATTCATATCAAAAGGAAAATCTTTTGTTTCCCTATGATGTCTAATTTTTTGTGATGGTGAACTAGTTGCATTAGTGGTTCGTTGGAAACTGGTTTGGGAGGTTTTTCAAGTTGTTGTTCCAGTTAGTTGACTTTCCAGGTTCCAGTTTTGTTTTGGTTTTTTTTTCTAGTCTCATCTGTTGGTCTCAGGTCCCTGTAAAACCTGATTTAGTTGTTTAGCTAGTTTTAGGTCCTTTTATAACCTGGTTGTGCTTAATGGTTTATCTTTTTCTTAGATGTAAAGGGTTTCGGGGCCCCTTCAAAACCTACTTTTACCTTAATCTAAAACATGGTGCAATAAATATTATTTATAGAATAGATAGAAAATATAATTTGTCTCTTTTAATTTTATTTTTTAATTTCCAGATATGAGGAGGAAAAAAAACGTTGAGGCAAAGAACAATTAAAGTTGATGACACATATCATCATTTTGATCTTCAAACAATACATGCTCAGGAAAGAACAAATTATTTATCTTGTAAAAGGCATCTTTTAGAAGCAGGGTTGTTGAAATTTTATCCACCAGCTCTTCGAAATTTTGGTCACTTCTACCAAGATCATGTTTTTTTCAAATTTAATTTGTTGTGAAGATTGTGACCCCACATAGCCTTATTTTGTTCCTATAGAGGTTTGGATTGAGCAATCTCCTTATCTAATGGACTCTACAAAAAATGGTCCTATTTGATTAGAAAAATGCTTCAGTCTCCACAAACTAGTACTCAAGGTCTAGCAAACTATCATTATCATGGTTAGATTTTTAGATTGTAGTTTGGTGGATTACATAACACCCTATGGAATCAAGTTGTGGTAGATAGATGGAGACCTCAAGGGGTCTTCCTGACTCTATTGATCCATGAAAGAACAAGGAAGATTGTTGCAGAGCAAATACCAACATGGACACAAACTATTTGCGATTTTCAAAGAATAAGGTGAGTTACAAACACATGGTGTTTGCGACGTAGAACTTACGAACATCTCTATTGATTCGATATTTTAGATCCTACAGACCCTATTTTGTTTCAATGAAACATTGTTCAATTTGATGATGATAGTGATTCTAATTAGAATATTTATCTCTCTTACTTCCTAAAAACAATGTTTAACTTTGATGTTACTATAAAATTGGTGAACATTCCAACTTTCTTTATATGGATTATATATAAAGTTTATTATAAATATTACAGAGTTTACATTCACATATTTTATATGTCTACTTTATTTTTACAAATATATGATTTATATCCTTTTGGGTGTAATAATTTGATATATGGTAAGTTTTAACATTTATTTTTTCACATTAAAAAATTACATAGATGTTTTCAATTGTTTTAGAACTTGTTGTTAATTATTGAAAATTTCATAAGTCCCATTAATTATGAAAATAATTTTTCGTTATCTTTTGAATTGACATATGTTATCTTTTCAATTGACCTATGTTATACATTACATTAATTTTTCTCAAATATATATTTTACATATATTTTTCCCTTGATCTATGTCTCAAACTCAATTTATGATTATTATTTTTCAAATAAAATAAGTGTTATGTTTATAACATGTCTATATACAAGTGCATATTATTTAACTGTTGTAGAAAAGACCTTATTAATCTATACAATCATGATGCTTTATTTCTAAAGCCTTTAGCCTTTTTTCATCATATTATATATTTGTTTCCTTCTTTAATTGATAAGTAATAATAGAATCTGATTCTTTCTTCAAATGTTGCCATGTTTAGGAAAGATAAAAAAATGGATTTATCAAACAATGAATATGAAATTATTGCACCAAGTCTCGTTGTTCTTTAAACTCGGATGACTTGCCTCTAACACCAATCGATAAATATGAAAAGTATGTACTGCAATGTTGTTACCAAATGATTCAACATTTTGAATCTACAACATTGTTAGTAGATTATGTTTCAAATAATGATATTTTGTGAATTCAAATTGTTGTGGATAAGGTCTGGGAGATGTTTAATCGAGTATCTCGATTTCCAAAATATTTGGAAGAAGTGCAATGCGATCATAATGAAAATGAAGGTCGTAACACTATTCTCATTGGTGACTATTTTATAAGGTCGTTGCATTGTAACAATTAGTTTGTATCATAACTTTTTATGAATGGAGTTGTTTACAATTATGTTTACAGTTTGGATATATACTTGATAGGAAAGACCATTGGATTGAATTATATATACATAAACAATCATGTTTATGTTTCATGGCATATGTTCGACTTTCATATGGTTTGAATTTGAAACATGTATGTTTTTTCTTATATTTTATGATTAGTAATTTTTATAGTTGATAGCAATGTATTGAAGAGATATAGATTATTTTAAACAACTTAAAAATATTCATACTATTGTTTAAATATAAAATATAAATAATCTTTACAATTAAACACTCATCCACCATAGATATCAAATATTTTCATATCTCATATTTGTGGTGGATGAGTGCTTTTCTTCCCATGGTGATAGAATAGAAATAGATGTCTTTATGTACTTATCACTTCATTCAGGTATTTCAGCATTATTATTTGGACCATTACATCATAAAGTATTAGGGAACAATGTATTTGACTTTCGTGTAGAATATATCTGATTTTTTAATACAATTATGGGAAACAATGGTAATGAAGTATTTTAATGTACTAATATAATAGTATGAACTAGGAGATGTAACTTTTTAGTTTTACTCATAATAGTATTTTATTTAGTTGCATCTTTTTTAAAAGCTTTTAAAACCTTTTTAGTTTCACTCATAATAGTATTTTATTTAGTATTTATTTTAATATAATTTTTAAGTTTCATAGTTTACATCTTTTTAGTTTCACTTGTAAAAATAATCAAATATGTCACTAAACGCGCTTACCTAATCCAATCTATCCCTAAACTCTTAAATGCAAATACAACAGATAACCAAGCGACTCAATGCAAATATTTTGTTGACATTTTTATGTCTAACTTTAATATGAAACTTATTCAAAATCTAATGTTATGCTTTTGATTATAACAAAATTTGGAGGTGACTGGAGAGCAGGAGGAACAGAAAAAAGAAGGATATTGGGGGAGAAAATAGAAATATCTAAACTTTGTATACCTTAGAACCATTAAGCTCTGTGCCATTGTCCTATTATAGAAAACAAAAAAGAGAGGAAAAAAGAAGGAGATTGGGCGAGAAACCATTTGACAACCATCCAAACCAAGTTCAAAATCTCGCTTTGTGTTCACTTAATATTTTGTTGACATTTTTATGTCTGTCTTTAATTTGAAATTGAATTAAAATATAATGTTATGCTTTTGATAAGAACAAAATTTTGAGGTGACTAGAGAGTAGGAGGTTCGAAAAAATGAAGGAAATTGGGAGAGAAAATAGAAATATCTAAACTTTGTATACATCAGAATCACAAAGCTCTGTGCCATTGTCCTGTTATAGAAATTAAAAAAAAAGACATCTAGAATCTTCTGAGCAATGAAATCCATATTTTCTATGTTGTGTTGATTCTAGAGAAATATCCAACGAGAAGGATAGAGAAACAATTATTTTAATTATTTGTTGTTATGTTTCTTTCTTATCTTATCGATATCATGAAGTATATGAATAAGAGTTTATGTGTCTATTGGGTCCTTTAACACTTTCAGACCTTTCCAAATTTATTGATCACAACTAACCTCTCACTTTATGATCGGTCTCATTGGTAATCTTTCCTGATTTAAAGTTACTTGAATTGTAACATGGATAGGACACGAAACCTTTGATAAATAGGCAAACAAAATGACAATGTCTTCTATCTAGAGAATCTAAATAATAATGGTGTATTAATAAAGCATACTGAACATAACATAAATTAAATTAAACCACATTCTATATCTAGGCTCTGCCTTTAGGAATACATAAATGGTTTAGGACTAGTTGGTTTCTTTGAATTTTCTTCATTTCAGATCTTTGACATATTGATAAGTACATGTAATCAAAGAAACAAATCATGTTTTAATGCTTGAATTATAAGTCTATTATGCAACAATAGATGCAATATTATGCATAGAAAAATGAGTAGGTAGTTATGGTGAAAGAAGGGAGGTAGAGAGAGGGAGATAAATATAGAGAGTAAGTAATTACAATGGGTAGATAAAAGATAATGGGGACAAGGTGAAATACATGAGGTAGATAAAATAATATAAATAGGGAGAAAATATCACAAGAATAGGTAGTGGATATATATATATATATATATATATATATATATATATATATATCTATATCTATATATATATATATATATATATATATATATATATATAGAGAGAGAGAGAGAGAGAGAGAGAGTTGCAAATAGACAAAAAAACACATATATCATATAATGATATACATTTATAGTATATATAAGGTTACATATATATGCCCACATATATTAAGTGAAGTTGAATCATGTAATCCTTACCCAAATTGAACTATAATCATAAACCTAATTAAATACTACACCAATTTTAATGAAAATTATAATGGTGAGATGAAGGAGGGGATAAGAGATTTTACGAGGGAATGAATGAAAAGAGACAAAAGAAGAAATGAAAATTAAGAGGGGTTAGAGGGATTCATATAAAATGGATCTTAAAAAGGTACAAATTTAGGGATAGATATGTACACACACACACACACAGTAATTAATGTGAGATATATGTGTGAGAGAGATATAGCAAGTGAGAGAAGAGGGAGAAAGTGAGATATGGAGGTTTGAAGTATATGTTGTGTAGGGGAGAGAGATTATTAGATAGAGAGAGAGTACATTGAAAGATAGAGCCAAAACTAAACCAAAATAAACTCTAACCACAAAATAACCTTAAACACAATTTAATGTTAAACCTTTCATTAATTCATTACATAATAACCCTAGCCAATAGTGAACCCTATTAGTCATTAAATGTTGACCCAAATTGAATCATAACCTTAAACCTAATAAACCTATAAATGATAATGAATCATAAACATAATACTAAATTAACTAAATGCCATATCCTTAACTCTAAACTATTTTTAACCTTAACTATAAACCTCAATAAACTATATGCATATTATATAATTAATGACTACCTATAATTAAAAAAAAAATCTAGATATGATAGACTATATGTATATATAGTAGTGTTTCATTTAATTGTTAATGTGATATCAACACCTAGATTTTATTTTTATTTTTTTAAATAATTGAACAATATGTTTTATATTAAACCAAAATAAATGATAATACAAAACCAAAATGAAAGATAACCCTAACCCCAATTGATTAAAAAGTCATTTTGAGTGCTAACCCATACATTCAATTAGGTTAATATTTTTAGTCTAAAACCTTATTTTTATTCTTTATATAATCCTATAAAAGTTCAATTACACACACACACACACACACACACACACACACACACACACACACAAATGTATACACACATATATGGATACACACACACACGCACGCACGCACGCACACACACACACACATATACATTGAAAGATAGAGGAAATGATAAATCAAACTAAACTCTAACCACAAAATAACCTTAAACACAATTTAATGTTAAACCTTTCATTAATTCATTACATAATAACCCTAGCAAAAAGTGAACCCTATTAGTGATTAAGTGTTGACCCAAGTTGAATCATAACATTAAACCTAATAAACCTATAAATGATAACAAATCCTAATCACAATACTAAATCAACTTAATATCATATCCTTAACATTAAACTAATTTTAACCCTAACTATAAACCTTAATAAACTCAAACTCTAAACCTACTCAAAAGCCTTGACTTTTTTAGTTTTAAACTAAGCAACTACAACCCCAAACCTACATTAAATTATACCTATTTGTCAAATTCAAAATTTGGTCTTTTACATAATAAAACTGTACAAGTTCATATTATAAAATTTATGTAGTAATATAATATTATATAATAAATATTAGAATCCCATTCTTTTAACATCCCCTCTGGATGCTACTAGCTATATACATATTATGTATTTATATAATATATATAGAGAAAGCTGAGATATATCAAGACTTTAATTTACAAAAAAAATATTCATATTAAAAAATTAAAGCGTTGATATCTCTGGCTTTCTCTATATATGTTATATAAATATATAATATGTATATAGCTAGTATCTATGCTTATTTAAAAACAAGAGGGAAGTACTTAGCCAATCAGTGGCATTTGTTTATATTTATTTCTACAATAACTTACAAAATATAGGTAAGTTTGAATTAATCATATATCAAACTTTGTGATAAATTTTTTTTAAGGTAAATGTTATGGTGATTCAAATAAGAATACAAGGTTTATACTATTAAGAGGCATCTAGATAAACTTGATTTAATCATTTTGAGTGATTTTTTGAGTTAATTGTTTTAATAAAATATTTTGACCGTTTAAATAAAATTGAAATAAAATTTTGTAAAAATATGGTTACCCTAAAGTTTAAATTATTAATTAATTTTTATCACCAAATTACAACTTCTCTTCAATTGACACATATTAACCACTACAAACTCATTAAATCAAACCACCTAATTACCTTAACTATACAATGACATTATGGATCTTATCTACTAACTCGATCTCTAATAATAGAAGTCCTTAATCAAATCTAACAAGTGCGCTCTTATAATATCATAAATATATGAACCTATCAAATCAGTGTAAAATGATTTTAATAATTTTAAATATTATAAAAATTAAAAAATAAAACTAAAAATAAAAATACTTATGATTGGTTGAACTTAAGAATAAGTGATTGCAATAGTAGCAATAATACAAATTGCTAAAAAATAATTTAAAATAAAATTTAAAGCTATGATTTTATTTTTTGATGAATAGTGTCTAATTCCGGCTGTGGCAGTGTGAACCTTTTCGCAGGGTGATCTTGTATCCCACAGTCCTATTGATATTTTACTTTTAATTATAATTTTATATTTTAATGAGATCTTAGCTTGGACCTCTTACTATTAAAATATATATATTTTAATCTATTTCATACAATTAGAAAAACAAACAACTTTGAAAATAAAAAAATATACATACCAAGCAATTTAGATAATTAAGAAAACCCTCATTTTGAGACAAAAAATTATAAAATAAATTAAGTATAAAACATTTTTTTTAAATAATTTCAGTTCTACTTAAATGATGATGCTTTTCTACTTACCCAAACTCCACTTTCAACTTACCTTTACTCAAACTGGGAGAATATATATAATGATAGTAGAAACTATCATTATATATAATGATAGTAGAAACTATTTATATTATATGGACCTTTCTTATAGAAAACAACCTAATAATCTACTACACTGGAAGTTGTTGATATCATGTAAGTGACATTTATATACAAGATTGTATATCAAATATTATGATCAATTTTTAAATAATTCTTTAATAAAAAGTTTAGAAGATTTAAATAAGAAAAAAAACAAAATTTTATGAAAACTAGTAGTCAATTTATATTCCCAAATTATAACTATTAGTCAATTGAGAAATATCATTGACCAGAACCACCTAACTTTAAACCATATCTGATATTCCCTACTATTTTAGCCACGGAACCGCCTCGTATTCAGACTATCTTGGAGACCAGTAACTACTTTATAAACCCTCCATCTGTTGGAGAGTTTTTAAACCACGCAAGTGACTACTCCATACATTCTACCAATATCAAAGCGACACCTACTTACGAGACTCGAACTCGAGACCTTGTTCACTCAGAACCATAAATTTTCCACCTACCAGAACGAGTTTTCAATAGAACCCCATTAAATTCACCAAGCAATCCGCCCTCATCTATCATGGTCGACAGCAGAAGGACTTTCGTTTCATAATTCCGCCAATCCGCCATTTGCGTTACCCCACTTTATCACCATCTCTGTCCGCTCCCTAAAATGAGTGATCAGAACAGAAAGCCTCAAATTTCTGATTTCAGAGCTTGAGAAGTAACAACAATGGCGGACTGCAGCAGTTCAGAGATACTGGAGGGCGCATGCAGAGACAGCAAGGCGGCGTTTTGGCTCAAACTCTTAGCCTTTGCGGTGATTTTAGTCACAGGCGCGGCAGGAGTGAGTGTTCCGGTCTTATACACCAGACGTTCAAAGGCTTTGAAATCTCACGGCAGTTTGCTGTCTCTGGTAAAATGCTTTGCAGCAGGGGTTATTCTTTCCACTGGATTTGTCCACGTTTTGCCGGAAGCTTTTGCTGCTCTTTCCAGCAATTGCCTGCCGAAACGCCCCTGGAATGATTTTCCCTTTGCCGGAATGGTGGCCATGGCCGGCGCTCTCGCTGCTCTGGCCGTTGATATTCTCGCCGACCGCAATAGCCAAACAGGACCTTATATTCGGGTGAAATCTGATGATATTCAGAGTAAATTTAAGGATGTGGAAATGAATAAAGCTTCGGTTTTCCCTGTAAGTTGCTGCAATTCAGGGGGGGATATTAATGGCGGCTTGGCTTTGGGGATTGAGGGACAAAAGCCTTTGGGGCCGCCATTGGAGGATTCGGCGGAGGATTTGTATGTGCAGCAGAGGCAGAAATTAGTTTCTAAGGTGCTGGAAATTGGGATTATTTTTCATTCTGTTATAATCGGGATTACTCTTGGGATGTCGCAGAATAGATGTACGATTGCCCCTCTTGTTGCTGCTCTTGGATTTCATCAGTTCTTTGAAGGAATGGGGCTTGGCGGATGTATTGCTTTGGTGAGTTTACTGTACTTGAGATCATTTCATTTATATTTGTCTTCATTTTTTTCAATTACATTTGTTTTCCTTCACGGTCAGAAAGATTTTGAACTCTGCTTCACTGTTATTATAATGGATAAATTATCTGTCTGCATGATCAAGTTCCTAGTTTTTTTAGTGTGTTTTTTCGGTATATTGTGTTTCACTGTTATCATAAAGATAAAATTTTCCGTCTGCTTATCAAAGTACCTAGTTTTCATAGATTTTTTTAGTGTTTTTTGGTATATTGTATTTTGCTCCAGATATAGTATGATGGTCAAAATTTGAGTCTACCCATCACTAAAAATCTCGTATTTTATTATATATAGTGTTGAGTGAAGAGATTTTGAGAAAATAAGGGGTTTTTTTAATCGATCTACTGTTTCTGTGAATAGGGTTTTTCAATAGTTATCTTCTCGATCGGATAAGAACACTGTTTCAGTTCAGATTTAGTTATTCAGTTATCTAGAACCATGTTTTTCTGAACTAGAAGATAATGCGGAATACAACTAGGGTTGTCGTTTCTGAGTTTTGGATCGACAGAAACTTTAAAAAAATAGTACCTAGTGTTCTTGGATTTAAGAAAGAGTGAGAATGGGCAGAATAAATTGTAGAGATGTTCTTGGCCGTCATTAAGGATTGAGGTTAAGGTCGTTAATCAAAATTGATGAGGGTGATAATATCTGACTTAAATGAAAAAGTATTAGTTAAAGTTAAAAAAATTCTGATATTAGGATAGTTTAGTCAAAATTAATTATCCAAACATGGTCTGATCAACAGCAAAGTTTGATCTAACAAAGATAGTTTAGTCAACATTAATCATCCAAACATAGTCTGATCTAACAAAGATAGTTTAGTTAACATTAATCATCCAAACATAGTCTGAAAGTTTGATTTAACAATTTAATCATCCAAAATATTTTGATAATCATCCAAAAAATGCCATGAAATTCTTAGACTGGGTATAATGACTAAACATCCTATTACATATCAAAATATTTCATAATTAAACTTGTCATACTTAGATTATGAAGTGTGACGAAATCAATGAAATAAAATATAATACTTATTAGTACATGAATTTTTATGAAAAAATATATATAATTTAATGAACTTTTTTTAATTGCACACAATAGTCCATCATTAAGTGAAAAAAATAAATCCAAAAATTTGTACAGTACAAAACTCATGCCTACCTACTACTGTTTTTTAATAGTAGAACCTATGAGCTGCAGAATGCATCTTACATATGGACATTTTAGCAGATAAGATAGATGGATAAGATGGTTAAGATGATTATTGTATGCTCTAGATGCAAATCTATAAACATTCACAGAAAATACCTAGATCAGGTTCAAATTTTTGACAATTTTAATTTTTTCACAGAGGAAGGTTTACCAAATTAATACCTTCTATGACCAACTACCTATAGTTGAACAAATTTCCAGATGTAATGGTGATAGATCACAGGTCACTATACATACAATTAATAAGAGTTGAATAAATTTCAAGATGTAATGGTGATAGATCACAGGTCACTATGCATACAATTAATAAGAGTTGAATAAATTTCCAGATGTGATGGTGATAGATGCATATATTGAATGAAGAGTTCCTGTCAATTTGTAATTTCCAGATGTAATGGTGATAGAGATGCATTTATTGAATGAAGAGTTCCTGTCAATTTGTTCAGAAGCTGGATTAAGTTTTAATGGCCGTTCATATGTTCAGCAGGGATGTAGTTAATTAACTCCAAGTGGATCGTGTTGCAATCAACTGATAAATTAAAGTTCAGCATTTATATTTAATTGACCCAACCCATCTGCCATTCGAAAGAAAAATTTCTTATATCTGTAGAAATCTGTCAGTTCTAGGAAGAATTCAGAGAGGTAGGTCGGTTACATTTATTTTGCACATAAGTTTTTAAAGCCGGATCACCGGATCACTTGTCCGGTACTTTTTTTTTCCAACAAAGATTCATATTATTATTTACTGCACTTTTCTGGATAATGTTTTAGGTGTTCCTTCATTTCATGCAATCTACAGTTACACCGAAGAATGCCACGTCTGGAGCATTGCAGATTGTACTGATATTCTCTGCCAAAATTATAGAGCCTCTTCTGAGACCCTGGGCACTCATTAATATCTGTCAGTAATCACGAGCTATTTCACCATAAATAATTATAATTTTCAAAAGAGTTAGAATAGTATGCTTCACTCTGATGAACATATACGATGCAATTTGGGGAAGTCTACAATGAAAACTGCTCAACCTCACTTTCAAGATTTTATCATTTGTTTTAACTTTTTTCAAGTTTCTATATGACATCAGAGTTTGATAACTTTTAATTGTTTATAATTATTATTCTAGTTCTTCAATAGTAAAGACTATGTCATAAGATTTATTAAAAAGTTGAAGTATGATTTTGGTATCAGAGTTTGCATAATTGATCCAATTACTAATTTTTCAGAAAGAAAGTATAACTAGGACTCGTTTGGTGAGCGGAATAGGAATATGTATTGTATTCCAAAAATGGGGTTTTGCAATTCCACTAAAATAGGTGTTATTGGAATACGTATTCCTATTCCATTGTTTTTTATTTTAGAAAACATAAATTTTCGGATCCGCAAATTCCCATCAAATATTGGCTGAACCAAACAGAGAACAGGAATACGTTCTATTCCAGAATATGTATTCCTATTCCGCTCACCAAACAGACCCTTAACTCATAAAATGACTTTAAAATAGACTTTTAATTAATAGAATGTAATAAACAATAATCAAAACACGAATGATATCTAATACTCTTCCTGAAAACATTTTAGCTAAATATATAGTTTGAAATGTCTTTGTATATCGAAATAAAATCTCATATATATTTTATGTTGTGGGGTGGCTTGGCAGGCAGATTTTGGAACCAATGTGACAGCGATGATGTGTGTGATGTTCTCAGTGACAACACCTCTTGGAATAATGGCAGGCATGGTGATGAACTCCATTAGTGGATATGATGAGAACAATCCCAAGGCACTGATACTGGAGGGATTGTTTGGATCAGCATCATCTGGAATACTTGTGTACATGGCTCTTGTTGATCTCATTGCTGCTGAATTCCTCAACAGCAAGAAATTGAAATCCAATTCCATGCTCATGTCTGCAGCTTATCTTTTACTTCTTCTTGGGGCAGGATCCATGTCACTTCTTGCTCTGTGGGCTTAGTAAATTCTTACATTAAATGCTAAGATCCCATATTGCAGGTTGCAGAAGGAGCCGCCATAAATGACTCAGGGGAGCTGCCATCTCAGTATATTTCTTGACTACATAGCAATTGAACTCAAATTAAAGGTCTTATGTAACTATTGTTTGTTCCTGAGCTTTCTCTTTGTCAGATTTCAACACCGTTTCATGCAGAATCAATTTCCATTCTGTTTTTTCCTTTATTTTCTTTGTTAATGATGGATCATATAGATTGGCTCTGAAACATCAATTAAATAAACCTATATAGTTTATAACTTATCATATATATATATATATATATATATATATAATTTGATTTAAAATATCGATGCAATTATTACCAGAAACTGTACATAATAAAATAGTGCTCCCATAAATGTGCATCTCCACAGAAGCTGTATTAGTTGTTGGAGCCTTGAGAATTAGAATAACACGTGCTTTGCTTTTTGTGAAACCTGTAGTAGAGAAGTGAAAGTCCATAGCCTATGGTTTTATGTGTAAAGCAAAGGCAACAAGACTAAGTTTATCTATGTTCGATGCACTTTTGTAAAATAAACTGGCTCAAGAGGGACCTGGAGGCTGGGACATACCAGAAGCACGTGATAGATAATGTGAATCCATCATATGAATTTTGTAAGTTTGAATTGACAGATGTTTATAAAGAAAATATTGATAAAATAAGGTTAAAGACCCTCTTTAAAAAAATTAAGTGATCAGAATATTTTTATTTTTTATTTTTCATTAATAAAATAAGATTCGAACCCAAAACAAGGTGATTAGAATTGGTCAGAAAACTGGAACACGAGTTGAACGGAACAGTAAATATCTAATCTGAAAAGTCAGAAAAGAAATGTCATTCAACACTCACTTAGTAGGGAAGAGGAAATTAGAGTAGTCCATTTAGTGAAATGAGTCTAAAAAATGACTTTTTAAACATTCGACCAAAGGTAACATATATTAAATGTAACATATATACAACTTAAATGAACCAAATAGTTATTAAATATTTGTTATATATAATTATTATACTAAACATAGAATGACAAATTTGTTATAATAATAACACATGATTATATAAAATACAAACTATATCCAGCACTGACAATCTCACACATTTCATGAGAAAATATAAGACATTAATATTCACCTTTTATAATTGCGATTAGGCATATTATTGATATGATTTACTCTATGCATATACATTGCTAACTCAATAGTTGTACACATAAGAATAGTATTTGTACACTAAGATATCAATATTTAAGTGGACATATTATGTTTTGAGTGACACACATATATTAGATAGCTATGATATTTTGTTTGAGACAAAAAGTTGTTTATTTCACTCATTTAAGTAAAAATGTGTTGGAAGATTGGATAATATATTCACGAGGATCGACTATTGGACCTCGCTCAACTATTGGTGCCTCTCCCCTAACTACAAAACAATGGGTATCTAGAGGGAAGGTAATGTCCAATTTTGAAATTTTAATTTGTTGTTGTCTGATAGTTAATAATAATTTTATATTTAATAAATATGAAATTAATTTTAGAATATTTCAAGTAAATTATTATAAAAAATTAATATAAGATTTTTTTAAAAAAATTTTAAATCAGTAAACGGCCAAGGCCTTGATAATTTTATTAAATAATGAAAGATTACAGTAGTTATCTCCGTTCAAACGGGCACTGGTAGGAAAGAACGAAGAAGAAAAACTCCAGTCTTGCTCGAGACAAAATCTTATATTATTACAAAATTTAAAAGGGGCATTCCCCAGTGAGGTAATAACTACAATCATCTTAATTAAAATTACAATTAATGCAGGGGCACACCCCTGGTATATTACAAATATCTCTCATCTTCTAGTGTCGATATCAAAGTATAATTCCCTGCAAGACTTTATCACCACAAAAAAAACTATTCCTATATAGAGAGAAACATTTACCCATGCATTATGAAAATAGGTTGTTAAACCTAATATCTCAGCTAGTATATTATATCAGAGTTAACTCAGAAAAAGCTCTTATCGGAAAAGATCTAAAAAAAATTCAAATTTGACCCAAGTCCTAATTGAATTAGTAAATTAACCCATCCTTTAAAAGCCTTAACCATATAAAGAAATCAATAAATAAGGGAAAAGTTTTAACCACATATATGAAATTTAGAGAAATTAAATCTAAACAAATATAATGATAGAGGAATATCCTAAAAAGCCTACTTAAACTTCTAACAAAATCTTTTCAATTAATCCATTTATGAAATCTAGCATAATACTAAGATAGTATATGCAAAACATAATAACAAACCAAAATACAGAATCAAAATAGCCAAACGTTCAACCAGCAAAGGTCCAACGGACCACATAAAAAATAGATAGATCAAAATGGAGCAAACAGGAGGATGCCATAAGCACTATGCATCTGGGCTACCATCATCATAAAATTGACTAAACTTAGAACAAATTAAAACATATCTGTAGAAGACTCCTGGCATTAAAGTCAAAAAACCATCCCGAGCTTTCTCTATTCTGAAGCTCGATATTTTCCTATGAGGGAAAACTTACACTCATATGCTAATCTACTGCCTCAAACCATTAAATATCCTCAATCCCCAATCTTATGCCCTAACCCCATCAATCAAGACAGAAGAATGAGATCCAACAAATATGTAATTAACATAAACGCTAAGGCCTAGATTTCTCTGTAAGAAATCCTTACCAATTATGAGTAATACTAATCTGAGAAACTACTGCGAAACCCCTTCATTATTATATTTTGTTTAGCCCATAGAAAGCATTAAAATCGTCATAAGAATGAAAAAGGGTTCTCTTTAAGTATCAGGCATTAATTTCAAATCTAGTGTTACAATCCGTCGTCTCCAAGGATGGACCCTCTAGAGATTTTAACAACACACTGCCCTCTAGGCATTGAGACTGGACATTTGATACTCTGTCTAAGGGCATCCATCAAAATCATAATCCTAACACTCTCGTGGAAGCATCTAATTTCCAAACTGGCTAATAATCTTTCGCAATCTAATATATATCCTTGACATTCAAAACTTTGAAGATATTTCACCTATCAAAAGGGAAGATAAATGTAGAATAAAGTAATGAGAAGATCATCAATATCAGTTCACAAGATTTCCGTTGAAGCTTTCAAGGCAAAAGACATAATAATCAGAATGGAAAATTGAGTAAAATCATACTACCTAATTCCTTTTCCTTAGTCGTTAATGTTCAATGAAATCAAAACTGATTTAAAACCCTCCTTGCTTATCAACATTCATGAATTCATATATCACTAATCTGATGATAAAACTTCAAAATATTAATGAAAGAGTCTTTTTCTTATTTACTTTATATACTGCGAATTACAATCCAAAATTTCTAAATAGTCTACGAGAGCACATCAATTTATACTCCATATTCACCAGAGGATCCAGTGTCTGGCATATTTTAATTTCATTAAGCCCTATATTTTATTATAACAAAATTTACTATCCCTACCGATCTCTATTTCTTCCAAGTAACCAATATAACTTCTGGAATCTCATTGGAGTCTTCAACCTCAGCATTCGGTGGTAGCTCGAAACTAAGCTTCCTCCTGCTAGATTTTTTAGAATTAACGGTGCTAAACTCCAGAGCATTCAAATTGTCAACGTTCACACTTGGTTTAATATAAGCGTTGAACATAGTCAGGTATCGAATCAGCCAATCTTTGTTGTCATCTTCTACAATCCTCCTCCAGCAAATAAGAAAGTGAATGCTTGCCTCCATGCGAGGCCATTCTTTGTAGAATGCTAAGCTTTCTCTGATAACCAAGGTCTACCATCGAGGTGTAGTAACTAGGTCATCCAACCCAAGAGAAAGTCCCATGTACCTCTCAAGGAGGGGGATTCTTTGTTTATCGTCTATGCTCAAAATCGCCCTCTCCAGTCCTTTTCTCCACACCGGGCTGAAAATATCCAGACATAATTTAACTAGCATCTTTCTATCCACCCCAGTCCTCATCGCAACCCCTATGAAAAACCCTATAATGTTGTTGTTAGTTCTCCAGGTTGCGCTATAGTCAAATGCCCCTTCTCTAATAGCTCGGGTGACTACATATCTAGTAAGATCATTAGCAGGTTTAAGCATTCTAATCCACCTTTCTGGAGTAACTCTCCTTAAGAATGCCATAGTTCGGTTCTCCGAGATATGGTAAACATGTACATTCAACTCCATTGAAAGTGTAGAAATTTTGACTGTTACAGAGCTAGAAACCCACATACGATCATAAAAAGATTCAGAATAAATTATAAGTTGAGGACAACTAACTACTCTGTCACGATCTCAACAAGTATTCTCCATAATTGCCTTTTAATCATGAACCTTCTAGATATTAATTAAAACATCATCCCAAGTGATGACTCTGTACTGAAAATCCTTACATACTGAAATGAGTCACGGGATATATGAAAAAACTTAATTAATAAATCGTTATGATCTAAGCAACCCAAAAGGCATTTCATATTTTTAAAACTGGCTCCTTAACCATAAAGGAAAAAACATAGGACCGGGTCAAACAACTATTATGCTCAATTCTTAAACTAATAAAGAATGAGTTTCCAAATCAATTCTTGATTAACCTCTAGGAGGCTACCTCACATGTATTTATATCTTAAATATGGCATGTGTTTATATCTTAAATATGACTATTTCTTCATGTTAGTTAGGCTATGATTTCTATAAGAAATTTAAACGTTTACAAATCCATGTGCCTTAATGCTTGTTAAATACTAATAAAGATTCACCATCTGCTCCCATATTAGCTAAACTATCCGCTATCCTATTGCCTTCTCATAAAATATGACAAATTTGGTACTCTTCCAATTTATCCAAATGAATCAGCACATCCTTAAGTTTGGCATTCAAAGTCCAATTCGGTGTTTCTTGTTTCCTTAAGGCATTCAGAATTATCTGCAAATCTCCTTCAATGATGACTTTGGAAACTCCTAAAGAGATGCATAACTATAGTCCTTTATCTACAGGTTCCAATTCTGCCAAATTTTTGGTGGAAGGAGGTAGGGGGGATGCTAATTTGCCTATCCATTTGCCGCAGTCGTCATTTATTATGCATCCAATGCCCGCTACTCCGAGATTGCCCCTTGCCGCACCATCAAAATTTAATTTGTACCAACCACTTGGCAGGGGCTTCCATTTGCAATTAGCCCGAGCCTCTTTATTCTTTTTTTTATAAACGCAAGGAGGGTTAATTATATTTGGCCAATTCTTTTTCATTAACCCGTCCCAACAGGAAAAGGAACCTTCTTCTTTAATGGATTTTCGAATATGTGAGTTTAAAACCTCCACAACTGCACCTTCTAATTTTAACAAAAATCTTTCAATACTTAAAGCCTTGTCTTGAAAAAACTGTCTATTTCTTTCCTTCCATAATTCCCACACAATGATTGAGGAACTGATATTCCACAGTTTAGAGTAAATCCCATACTTCAAGTGAGTAGGCCATGAAAGAATAAAATCTTGGAAAGACTTCGATGAAGGAGATGACCATGACAACCTAGATTTGAGCCACTCCCAACAAGATTGTGCAATGTACAATTGTAGAATAAATGTTTTGTGTCTTCATTGCTATTTTTACACAGAGTACACCAAGAGGGCCCACCTATGAATCCGAATCTAGATAGTCTATCTGCCATCAAAACTCTGTTCTATATGGATAACCATAAATTGAAACTAGCTTTAGGCAGGTATGCAGTCTCCCAACATAGTTTGAGTGGCATCTCCACTTTCTTCCAACTTTGAGCATTCGCCAATACCTTGTATCCTTGTTTCACACTATATCGACCATCTTTAGATCATGCCCAAATCAGGGAATCCAATCTCTCTGACTGTTTGATACATCTTTCTGAAATAATCTTCTCGAAAGCCTTCACTAATTCAGGATCCAAACCTAAACCTTCCACCTGACACCATCTCCATTTTTGGATTCCATCAGAGCCATCTTTAACTTTTTAATCTATTACTTTATCACCCCATGCTGATATTAAGATCCTTTTGAGTCTATCATGACATGAGGTTGACGAGATTGGAGGGAGCCCATCCCAAGAGTCTTCCCAGAACAATGCTCTATCTCCTCGCCCTACATCCCATGTTAAGAATTTCCTCATCAACCCTCTACAATTGACCATGAAATTCCAAATTTCAGAACATTTGGGAAGTTTATCCATCCTAAAAATTGACAAAGGATCAAACGGATCAAGATATTTATTATAGAAGATCTTAGCCCATTTATGACTGTGTTATGTATATAACCGCCAAATAAGTTTGGCCCCCAAAGCTTCATTCTGCCATTGAGGTTTCTTGATTCCTAAACCTCCTAACTCCTTTGGTTTACATAACTTATCCCACTTGATGAGTTCTTGCTTCTTTTTATCATTTATGTCATTCCATAAGAAGTTTCTAATTTTGGATTCAAATTTTGAAGATATACATTTAGATAGTGGGAGACAGGCCAAAGGGAAAATAGGGATAGCTGATAGTACTACTCTAATCTTCATAATTTTCCCGACCTTTGACAACCATTTATCTTTCCAACTGCCTATTCTTCCATCCATCTTCCCTAGTGTATCTATCCATATCTTTTTAGATCTCAGGCCCTTTTCCAAGGAGATACCCAAATATTTACATAGGAATTTTGCTTTCCTATACTCCATAATTTCACAAATCTGGTCTTCCATAGTTTGCTTTGTATGGATGAAGAAAATCTCTTATTTATCCCTATTGACTTTTTTCCCAAAGGCATCCATATATGACTCAATGATATTCTTAAATCCCAAAGCTTCTTGTATTGAGCTCTTGCCAAGCAAGATCGTATCATCTGCATATTGTTGGTGCATGATGTTGGGGAGATTCCTAGTCACTGAGATGCTGGAGATTTCCTTTTGTTGATAAGCTTCAAAGATCGCTCTACCAAATGCCTCTGTCTTGATAATAAAGAGGGACGGGGATAAAGGATCTCCTTGTCTAATGCCTCTCGATATACTAAAAAATCCTTCAAGTGTACCATTAATTAGGATTGAAATTTTGGGCGTTGAGATAAATTTGAAAATCAGGTTGATCCATTGTTTGGAAAAGCCAAACGCTTCTAGGACCTTGCACAGGAATCTCCAATCCACCATATCATAAGCCTTTTGAATATCAAGTTTCATAAACATACAAGGGACTTTATCTTTGGAGGCTGTGTGAATAGTTTCTTAGATTGTTAAAATACCATCCAATATAGATCTTCCTGAGACAAAACCTGTTTGCTCTTCAAAGATCACTTTAGGTAAAAGTCCTTTGAGTCTCTTAGCTAAAATTTTGGAATAGATTTTATAAATCATATTACATAATGCAATAGGGCAGAAGTCCCCCGGATGTTTGGGTTCTTCCTTTTTAGGGATCAAAGTCAAAAAGGTGTAATTGATCTTAGCTAACAAAGCACCTCCCTTTCTTGATCCTTCGATAGCTTTCCATAAATCTTCTCCTACAATGTCCCAACATTTTTGGAAGAAGAAGGCCTAAAATCCATTAGGACTTGGAGATTTATCGGGATTCATTCTAAAAATAGCCAAACGTACCTCTTCCAACACAATAGGTTTATTCAGAGAGTTATTATCTTCAACGGTGATCAGTTTAGGTATATAACTAAGCATCTTCGATTGAGCCTTTTTGTTAGAACCTTCATAGTTATTTAGTAGTTTTTGAAAATGTTCAACTAAAATATCTGCTATTTCTGTAAGATTGTCTATACGTTCACCCCTATAATTGATAAGGCTGGTAATTGTATTCTAAGCTCTATTATAAATAGTTGACTTATGAAAGAATTTTGTGTTCCTATCCCCTTCATCCAACCATTTTTCTTGGGATTTTTGCCTCCAAAAAATTTCTTCTTTGGAGTAGATGGATTCTTGTTTCATGAGAAGTTCTTTTTCTAGATGATAACTTTCGACATTCATACCTTGTTTGATAATGTCCTCGTTAAGGGTTTTCAATTTTTCTTCAATCTCTATTTTTTCTTTGAAAATGTTGTTGAAGTGTAGTCTATTCCATCTCAACATTTTTCCTTTTAACATTTTACATTTGGAAATGAATATAAACATTTTAGAACCTACAAAATTAGATTGTGACCACTACGTCCTAATATTCTCTAAGAATTTTGGATCCTGGAACCACATTTTTTCACACTTAAAAGGATTTCTGATCGGTTTCAATGGTTCTGAAAATTCCAAACAGATCGGGAAATGATCAGATCCTACAAATGGAAGAATTGTGGATTGCACGTTTAAGTTTCCAGCTAATTGATCTCTTAAAATGAAAAATCTATCAAGTTTCTCAACTATAAAATTAGGACCCTGTCTTCTATTATTCCATGTGAAGGTGCCATTCTTAAAAGGGATACCAATCAGACCCTGTTCCTCGATCCAAGCTTTAAATTCTAAGGACGATCTAGAGAGATGTTGTATTCCCCCTTTCTTCTCATCTAAACTGGTAATGGTGTTAAAATCCCCACTAATAACAACCTGACTCTCTTTCATCTTCAGGATCGAATAACTTACTTCATCCCAAACTGCTTTTTTTCCAATTTGACTCACTAGACCATAAATATTAACTAAAACGAATTTTAACACTGACTTCAAACTTTGCACATTAACACTCATCCAATTATATTTATGGTCTATACTAAACACATCTACTTTTTTTGGATTCCATAATATTCCTAATCCCCCAAACGCTCCTCTAGCTTCTAGGAAGATGACTTGCCATATTCCTAATGACCTGGCTAATTTTGAGCCATCAACCAAACTTAGTTTAGTTTCTTGTAATAGGATTATGTCTAAGTTAACAAAATTTAAATATTGTTAAGTGTCCTTTTCTTGCTAGGAGAATTTAGTCCCCTAGTGTTCCAGGAAGTGATCTTCATGACGCCTTCTGAAGGTCCTTCCCCTTCCCTGTGTAGAATAGGTAATCAGTCTTTTTATGTTCTCTGCTTAGGCCCTTGGCTTCTCTTAGTTCCATTAAAGATTTCCTACCTCTTTTTCCTTTAACTTTTCTGTATCTGGGTGATCCTAATTAGTCTGTATCCAAAGCTCCTGTTGACACTTGTTCTGACTCTGTGGTGATGTAACTGTGGAATTCCTTTTGTCAAAGAACTCTTCCTTTTCCAATTCCCTAGAAAAATTTTCCAGTACTTGCCCTGGAACTTCTTCCCTCTGTCTCTTATCATAATTCTGTTCCAAGTCTATGATGTTCAGTTCTTGGGCTACTCCTGAATCCTTACCTTGATTTCTAGACTATTTCTGAGAATTGTCCTCTGCTTCTATTTGGAGTATATCCCTCCTGAGATCTTCTGCCGTGTAATCTTTTCCTCCTATCTTGATAATCCTTTGTATTAATTTCCTTTTTTGGGAGTCTATACTATTTTCAATAGTATCATCACTGAACACTCTGATGAGATCCTCTGAGACTTGTTCTAATTCTTTGTCATCCGTAGCTATATCCTCTTCCTCAGAGGGGAGGTCTAGATCTTGATTTTAAAAAAATTGTACAACTATGAGAATGGGTTCCTCTATAGTCCTATGTCTCTCCCTTGTAGCAGATTGATCGATCTCTAGAGTGAAGGGAGAAGATGAATGACCAGCCGGTGTCTGCCAAAACATGGATGTTCCTTTGAGGCCTTTAATACTAGGTGTCAAAAACTCTAATTTAGCCACCTTTTGTATATGCATCTACCTTGAGAATTGCTCTTCTGCTTTGTAAGAGATGTTTTCCAATCCTATTTATGATGCTGCAAAAAGAAGATCGTTTTCTACTTCTACTAAATTCAAATTCTCAGACTGATTTATATATCTACTAGATCCAATTCTAGCATGCTTGTTGCTTCTGTGGGCCTCCCCTAATTTGCATAATGTTTTATGACTTTGGTCAGTTTCTCCTTTGTAACCTGCCTCAGTTCTGGGTGTCGCTATATCTTTCTTCTCCTTCCTTATTGTATCTTTCTGGAATTCCTTCTCTATATGGTTCACAGTATCTAATTCTGAGGGGGGAAACTCTTGGTCTCCCAAATTCTCCTTGCTTGTTCTATAGTCCTTATTAACCACTACCGGAAGAACATTATCTAAAGATTTTCTTTGCTTTGAGTCCTTGCTATGTTCCTTGTTATGTCTAAGAGTTAGCTCTTCCATTTCCTTGGCACAGTTTCTTCTGGCATTTAGAAGTTGTGTCTTTATACCATCAGATCCATTATTATTAGTCTTGTGTTTATTGTCACAAATTCATGTTCCCTTGAATTTCTTGTCATTTTTGGATGAGACACCAGCCTTCCTTACTCTTGTTCCCTCTATTAAGTCTAATGTTGAGGCTAGTAAAGGGCCTTTTGTCCTACTTGAAATCATGCTTTTTATAGAATCCCTCTATCCTTTCTGAGAATATTGACCGATCTAGTTTTCTGGATGATAACTCTATTTTCCTAACTCTTTGTTCCTTCTGATTAACTTAGAGCTGAACCTTGGAAATTTGCTCCTGAAGTTTGAGGTTAGGGGAAGGATCTTAGGTCTGATGTTATGTGTTTTATCAAATCTCAAGATGTCAATGATCTTTCCTTTGTAAGATTGAAAGTTTATAGCATATGAAGCTTTCTTGGTAATTACTTCCTTTTGGAACTCGGAGGGGTGATTAATATTAAGATTAATGAGAATTTTAACACTGTTACAGCTGAAAAATGAAGCATCAATAGCAATAACTTCTCCTATAGTAGAGCCTATTTCATAAATAATGTCAACATCACATAGCTCCGAAGGAAGAGACATCATGGAAAACCATAACGGGATCATACGATCAACCCTATCAATATGTAAATTAGAGAACCACTCTACAAATTTGACATAATGACCCTTATAAAAACATTCAAAAACAGCAATGAACTCATCTTTAACCGACTCTTCTTCGCACTTTAAAAACAGTATGTTATCATTTTGGTGGAAAATACTTACCTGATCTTGGCAATTCCCGACAACCATTCCATTAGGGGATGGATATCTTTTAAAGGACCATTCCAAATAGCAAAGACCCCTTTCTTCAGGTAGTCGAACCAGGAATCTTCAACATCATCAATGATGATATGAACCGGTTTATCATGGAAATTCAATCGTGGCGATCCAGGGGAATTTTTAGGGTTAGGTGACTAGGAGATGTTGATTTTTCATCGATGAGTAGGGATGTAGGATGAAGGGGAGGCTGGTTTAATATCAAATTTGACATTTGGGATGGTGAATGGTAATGGAGTGCTCCCCGAAAAGCGCTCAATTTTAAAAGTATTTGGATACACATACCTAGTCATGTTGAAAACCTGGATCTGGTTATCAAGTTGTTCTACAGTGAAGATAGGCAACTAGGGATGAATTTCATAATGGTCTGTGTAACCAAAGGGGGCTTCCGCATTGATCCTTAATCCTTGATGCCCTCCTACCTAATGAAGGCTGATAGATTCGTCTGTTGATTTATCCAGTGTTGCAAATCTATTGGTCGTGGGGACATCAAACCTAGCGTTCATCTTTCCATATTTTATGTTATGATTTTTGCTTCGGTTCGCTGGAGAGCATCCCTGCCTAGTAACTTCAATAGCACACAAATTTCCAGGATGTTTCCTTCTATTCCTATGCCCCCGATTCAGGCTTGGATAACTGGTTGGTTTCCTTGCTTTCGTCATTTTCACAAGCAGAGCAGAGCTTCATACATTAAAAAAATTTAATATAAGATTAAAAGAACTCATTTTTTAATTAGTTCTTTTGTGAATTTTGACAAACATCTTCCTCAAGATGGCTCTGTTTGGAGTTCCCATCATACTTATTGAAGCCGACAAATGTTTAGGAAGATCAAATGATAATGTTTTTTCAATAGAGATTAGATCACAAGTGTGGTAGTCTAATAAGAGCATCAAGCTTGTGAGTAATAAGAGCACCAAGCTTGTGAGTACACTAGTCTAGTGAGAATCGTTAAGAAGTAATTTTAGCTACCCAATACATGAGCATGAGCCTATGGATTAATACCACTTTAATTATGGAGCAAATAACTTTAGAAAAAAAAAAATTGATTACTTCATTTAAAGAAGATATTAGATTTTGTGTTATTTTTATGAACTTAAGAAACTTCCATTAATGAGCTGAGAATCTACATGGCCCATAACTTTATGAGAGGGGTTTATAACCTGCCAACTTGGAGTGAGGCAAGAAATGAGAACTCTATGCATGCATAAATGCATAACATCAATATGAATTTTTGATTTCTAAGAATATAATAGATCATTTGGCATGAACACCAAGTACATCAAGCTAAAAATCAAACTAATGAGCGCATTTGTATCAACAAAGGCACAAAGCTGGCAATTGCATAGTCCAACAAAAGAATTTAACTTTAATACCTACAACAATGTCACCACTTAATTTTCATACTATAAACTCTGATAAAAACATATTTTAAAAAAGTAATTTGTGTTAATAAAAAAAATCTTTAAAAAAAAAATAGAATATATTTATTTTACATAAAGAAAATTAAGAAAAAAAAAATATCAAGCTCTTAAAATTCATGTTGATCTCCAAGTCAAGTTGGCTATCAATGTCAAATGCTTAGCCATTTCCTAAGTAGAGTTGGTCGGTCATCATTGCAATCAAAGCACCCAATGAAGGTTGAATGATGAATTTTGACTTGTTCACTTTCCAGTTTGAGTCGAGTAAGTCTTAGGTTGTCAAGCACCCCAGTATGTACAGAGTGATAGTTTATGTCGAGGAAGAATGAAGTCAATAGACGTCAAGCTAAATAGAGTTAGTTCATGCTAAGTTACACAGTTAGTGCTAAGCATTCAGAAGCTAGGTGATAGCATGAGTATTAGTTATGACTGAGTTTTAGAGTATTCAAGTGTCGAGTAAACCAATTTTGGTATATATGTTTGGGATGGCTAAAACACTTATCTAAATCATTTTGGCCGACTTTTATACACATTTTAAGGATTGTTGAGACAGCTAAGGATTTGATTACATGTAAATTGTCAAAGATCATTAATGCCTATGCAAGGTGATCAACTAATCAAAAAAATGGAAGGATTAAGTGGAAAAAGGGAGAAATCTTGATCATTGATTATGATCTAGAACATTCTCCAATTGGTTATTTAAGGAGGGTTCAAACCCTAAATTAGAGAGACGAAGATAGAGAGTGAAGAAGAGAAGTATATGTGCAAAAGAGGTTGTGTTTGAATGTTTAGAAGCAAAGACCAAGCAGAACAACCTAGTAGTGAAGGACTAAATAGAGTTTATCAAATAGGAGATCAGATCAAAATTGGAAAGAGGAGATCTGTAACCAAGCATCAAAGTGCTAATTGAAGGATCAGGTACTAATACATTATAGCAAGTGAATTGGGGTAAATCTCTTAACAAAGTGGTTCTAACAAGCCTATACAAATCTCCTAACAGAGTGCTTACTTAGTTGTAAGTTTATATCCTTTAATCAAGGTAGATTGAATAAGTCTTATAAGCTCTTAGCAAGGAAAACCCCTCACAAGATAGATCACCAGAAGTGATCAAACATTGTAGCCTTAACAGGCACACTTTATTGTTGTAGTAGTGAAGATTTGTGGGTGTCATCCCCACCCCACTTTTACCTTCACCTTGGAGGGGTTTTGGATAACCAAGTCTTTTGTGTTATGTGTTTACATTTACTTTCATGTTTATGGATGTGTTGAATAGTTAGATCTATTTGAATTTATGGTCATATGATTCATGATGCTGATATGAGATGGGTTAAAGGGGAATGCATTTGATTTGTTCAAGAAGATAAAAGTTTTATAGATCTTGATTCACCACCTCTGCCCTCCCTCACCCCCCACCCCCCTCTCAGTATCCTTTCCTAATAGACTTCCAATAATTCATTTAAATAATGATAGGAATAAATGTTATATAATCATTCATGTACAATTTTATACCATGTTGGAGCATTTAAAAACATGAAAAGAGGAAGAAAGGATATAAAAATGGCTTTGACTAATCTCGTAGCAGAAGCATCTACCATAAAGAAGGACTAGTTATTGGCCACATTTGAATAACTTTGTGCAGAGTTTGAATTCACATTAAATATTGTATACATTCATCATTTACTTTTGTACTTGCATTTTTGTGTACAATTCAATAGGTGAAGGGACCCAATAGATGCCTAGGCTAACTTTGTGCACCTAGATTTCCCAAACCATAAGTTGAATTGTGCCAATTTTTTTAGTGTACCTTTGTAGGTGACTCAAGATCTTAAAGCTAAGGCTTCAATGTATGGGCATTTACAAATCTCTCTATAGAGGCTATGGAGTGTGAAGTGATAAAAAAGTATCATTTTAAAACACTCTCCCGATACTCGTTATGTTCACCCCCACTACTCACTCATCGAAAAAATAGTGTGTGTGGCATAACTTGTTGGAAATATAAGATGAGTAACTGAAAGGGGAGGGGTGAATTAGTTACTAATAAAATAAATCCCAATCCCAGATCCCTTATATGTCAGTATAATAATACAATCTGAAAACTAAGTACTACTGATGCTTGGTAAACACACATAAGCTGCTATAACTCAGTAATTATTGAATGTGCTCGATAAATGCTTAACATACAAACTTTAGATGTTATCTATGATTACCATTACTTTAACTTAGTTGCAAACACATAAAATAAAATAGCATGAACACATTTGACACTAGGATTTAATGTGGAAACCCAATTTGGGAAAAACCACCAATTGCAACTAGTTATTGTTTTCACTCTTCTAAAGTGAGCCCTATTAGGATTCAACCCTATTAAAGGTTACAAAACACACTATTAGGTGTGACCCTATTAAAGGGTTTAATCACCCTATTAGGAGTGGCCTTGATAGAGGTCTTGAGACAATTCAATAGAACTGCCACCTTGTTAGAGGATTTGCAAATAGTTGTTAAGCCAACTCTGTTAGGAGATTTAGATCAATGGTACAATGGTTAGAGAATAACAATGAGATTATCTCATTTGAATGCAACTAAATTGCTGATTACAGATCTCTATTCTAGCTTGTGTTTGATCCTTCCTGATCAAATATAGCTTTTCTGCTCCACAAGGATATTCTGCTTATCCTTCAAATTGACTTCCTCTTCTCATCATTAAATCTTCAATAACATCTTCATACCTTTTCACACCTTGAAACCACAACTTGACCTTATACTTATATCTTTCATATTGTCAAGTCGGCTCAAATACAACTTAGAATAATTAATATTCATCACCTCAGTCAGCAAGAACCAATAGATAAATCAATTAAGCTTAATATGCCCAAATAAGAAAAATCCTTCGTTAGCCAACCCAACTCGATAGAAACTAACTCAAAAGAAATTTCCTATGTTAACCTACAGAAGCTCGATTAACACTACAAACTTGTGAAAATCCTTTGGTAACCAAGTGAGCTCGGTTAGCACTGGTTCCATCCAACTTTCCTTCATAAACCGAGTGAGCTTGGTTAACACTCATCTTCTACATACTTTCCTTTGACGCCCGAGTGAACTCGGTAGACACTACCTTCTGAACTAGGCAACCACATGAATGCTCAGTAGACACAAAAAATTGTCTTCACTGCCCGAGTGAGCTTGGAATATACTAACTAATAATGGTATGACATTTGTGTAACATCAAAGACAATACACAATTAATCAATTGTATCCAACACAAGTGGACCAATAAAGAACCAAGAAAGCTAAAAAATGATCAATTATTAGTACATGTGTGATCGACTATTAGTACATCTTATCATTTTTTGGAACTTTTTAAAAGTGGTAAATGGGGGGTATCTATCACAAAACCCTCACAATTATTGTATCCCCTAATGGTTTCTAGGTCACTTCCCCTAACATGTTATCTTCAAAGTGAATGAAATTATTAAATAATACAATGTATTCCCATTAGTTTATTCCACAACCTTGTTATCTCTTGTATAGTCTGAATGAATGTTTACACACTAAACAGTGTAAGAATATGAGAATACATTCTTAATTTATTTTCATATTCTTTTTGAAATCATATCTTCCATCTAGAACCTTAAAAACAAGGGTCTTTTCTAAAGTGATGTCAACAATATGTGGGTTTGTCTATATTCATTTGCTACAAAAGTTCTACTTTTTTTTAAAAATGTAGCTTAAATTTGTATGTATAGAATTGATCTCCACCAATTTAAAAATGTATTTGCATGACGCTAACCTTATAACTCACATATTTGATATATTGATTTTTGTATTCTGCAACTATTTGACCTTGCTTCTCCTACTATTGTATGCAATTACAACTCTTATGAATACCTTTTAGATTAATGATATCACAAGTGTCGAGTTCTTGATCGAACCCTTGGATGGCTTGGCTTAACGACTTAAGGTAAAATGCAAGAAAGCTTATAATGGTTCTCGAATTATGTCATAAGTACACTCAGATAAAAGGAGTCGCCATATCACCAAAAGAGCTACGAAGATGTAGAGATATCTAAGAGAATTTGAAGTAGGCGATAAGGTGTTCTATTATGTTAAACATCAAAAGAAACCAATAAAATAACAAGGCTACTAAATATCCCCATGATTCATTAGGTTTCTTTATACAATAGATACGATTATTAATGTGGCTTGATCACTCGCTCTTCCCCTATGTTTCTCAGATACATAATATATTTCATGTGTCCTTGTTAACGAATGTTTATCTGACCCAACCCATGCAATTGATTGGTAAGAACTACAAACGAGGAGGCCACATATATATTGAGGTTTAGTCACATCCTTGGTTGGTGCAATACCACAAAACGCAACCACAATATATAACCTATTAAGGTCATTCGGGACCAATATATATGAAATGTCCATAGCCACCTAAAATGATGAAAAATTAATGAAATAGGAATACCCCTTCTTATATTTGATGTAGAATCAAGATGATTTAACCCTAATGGAAGAAACATTATACATTGTACAACCTCTATATTTTTCACTATTCACTTGTCATGCTAGTATAACTTGGATGGAAGTCGAACCAATAACTTTAAGACTATTTAAATTATTTATATTTTTAAAAACTTAATGACTAATCTTTGAAACTTAAGAATTTAATTGTCAACTTGTGTAATTATGTAGTAGTTGAAGGTTAAGAATTAACGACTCCACTTTTACTTACAACATGCTTGTATCTAAACATATATGCTATATTTTTTGGAATAACAAGATACTCACATTTGTGATGATTTGTGTGAGAATTAAATGGATTTTATACATTCTTAGAGTGCAATAAATAGTGGACCTCAAAACCTATTTGAAAATGCATCTTAAACCTAGTAACCTAGTTTCACAGTTAGGAGGTTGAGCCACCCTAGTATTGCCACGTAACTAATTTGTTTTCCTTGGTACCCTTCATCATAGCTTGTCACATTGATGGTCAACGAAATCTCTTACCTTCACTTAAACAGTATATCAATGGTGGGTTGACATATCTACAGTTCATAAGCATCAATAGCAAGTTTTGAACATAAGGAAAAAAAACTCATCATCCAACTCCAAATGAAACATTAGTATTTAGAAATAATGTTAAAATAAAATGAAATAAAAATAATATAATATATTATAATAATAAAACATAAATATAACATTGTATTCAGTGTAGGGACCCCTTACTATTTTGTTGTGTTTGGTGGTTGTTTTTACCTTGTTGTGCCTAAATTTCTGTTACTAATTACGACTTGTAGAAACGTGTAGATTTTAATTTTTTCACTAAGTACAATTTGTAGAAACATGTGACATATTTGGCATTAAATTTTAATGCTTCTTTCTAAAGACTTATTTCTAAAGGTGTACATATATGACATGACATGTCTTCTTTCCAATGACATTTACAAAAAGAGTTGAGCATTTCCCAAATCGGCCTAAAATACACATTGGTTCATTGATCTATGTTGGTCAAATAGTGGTCGATGCGTCGCCTCATTGGTAGACTGTAGTCCATGTAGATGTTACATCTCCCTTTGACATTTTTCATGTCATTAGTCACATGTCATCATAATTAGTGGACAATGGACACGTGTCAAGATTCCAGAAGTGTTTTTTTATTTTGCTATTTCCTCGACAACTTGAAATACAACGTACATCATTGATCTATGGTGATCTAATTGTTCTCTAGCCTCGATATAAAGTTGTTTAATAGACAATGGACCCCACAATTATAATTCATCTAAATTAAATATGATACTTGTCACATTCTCACAGGAGTACGAAACCTAATATGATATGTGTCAAATGGAATACATAATATGAAAACTATTGTATTTTCAAATTAAGGATAATTCAAATTGTTAATCATTAATTTTAACAAAAATAACTGTTGCATAGTAGCAAGTACTTACCTTAGTTGTAACTATAACATTAAACATAATTTAATGAAGTATAATAGAACATGACTTTTAGGGTAATAATTATAGAGCAACAAATATGGTTGATTGTAATTAGGTATAGTAGGAATGATATTATTAAAAGATATAATTAAATAATTAAATAAAAAACTAAACAAACTATCATTTCATTTAAAATATAAGAATTTATATAATAATAAATTTAATAGATAAATTATTGTATAATTATAATTATAATATGCTTAAAAGATGAAAAAATCAAAATTTTGATAAGTTTAAACAATAACATTGTAATAATATTAACGTATATATTTTTTAGTTTGTAATTTGTTTAGTATTGGCAAATATTAATAGAAATTTATCATTCAAAAAAATAACATTTTAAAAATAAATTAGAATTTCTTATTAATAATTATTAAATAATATAAATATATTTTTTAATATATACAAGTAAAAATTATTACAAATTTTAATACTATATAGTCAAATTTTAATTTAAAAAATGATTTCATTTTTTTTATCAGTAAAGGGCCGAAACCTAGATTAATTATTGTTATTTATTGCAATTAATTATTTTTATGTGTTAAGCAAATTCAAACCCAAGACCTCCCACATGAGAGGCTCACAAGTTATCGTTGTGTTGTAGGCTCTTGCCTAATTTCATATTGAATATATATGTTTAGATTTAATAAAAATTAAATTAAACATTAATCAACATATCTCACCTCTATAAATTAGATGTATACTTTTATATATATATATATATATAACATGAAATCATTTTATATAATATATTAATAGATAAAAGTGATTAGTAATACATCCATGAAAAATGAGTTATAATATGCATCTATAGTGCTTCCTTAAAATTCACTCTATAAGACCCCAATTCTATTAGCTAATCACCTTCAACAAAAAGAGTTAAAATTATGATTATGTAAATTAAATAATTTTAACATAATGATATTAAATTGTCATCAACAACACATGTCTTCTTTTGGGGGGACATTTACAAAAAGGGTTGAGTATTCTCCAAATCGACCTGAAATACATCTCGAGTCATTGATCTATGTTGATTGAACGATGGTCAACATGTCACCCATAGGTAAATTGCAGTTCATGTAGATGGCATGTGTTTCTTTGACATTTTCCATTCATTAGTTATGTCTCATCATTATTAGTGGACACTGGACACATGTCAAGATTTTGGAAGTGTTTTGTGAATTTTGGTTTTTATTTCCATTGCACCCCGAACTATAATGTACATCATTGATCTAATGGTTTTTAGGCATCTATATAAAGTTTTTTAATAGACAATAGGCCCCATGAATCACTATTTATCTAAATTAATATGATATGTGTCACATTTTCAGAGTAGTATGAAAACCTGCTTTACGTTCTCAACTTTGGCCCAAAATACACCTTGAACCTCTAATTTTTTTAATCCAATAGATGAAGGAATCTTTTGGATATTGATTTTTATATATTTAAATTGAGTAGAATAATTTGTTTTAATATTATAGTAAAATTAACTACAATTTCAATATGATTCATTATGATCTTATCATTTTAATTAAATGATAAATCTTAAAGTGAAAAACATTAAAATTTAAGTCAACATTTAAGAAGTAGCAAATCCATAAAACATAATTTGAAATGAAATTGCAAAAAAACTATTAATACTTTTTGGAAAATTACAATCTATAGCCAAAGGTATTGTTGTGGTCTCATAATGCACGCCCCATTTTGAGTTACAAAATGGGGACCCCCTAGTTGAAAATTCCTCTTAGGGGACCCAGTCAGGTGCCTCAATCATCTAGGACCTTCCTTTGGGTCTAGGTCAATCCATGGTCTCCATTTAGGTAGTATCAAGAAGTTTTGATAGGGTCAGAAATCAAGTTTTAGGTTTTTAAGTGCAAAAGTGTGCACATGTGCATGTGTGCCAAGTGCGCACCTACGCACTCACCTACTCTAAAAGATGCGCAGTTGCACATGTGTGCACCTTCAGAGGTGCGCATCCCCAGAGGCCCACAGTAAGGCCACTCCTAACCTATATAAACCCCTCACTCCCCTTTTCATTTTTTCACTTTTGATCTACTCATCAACCTTTACCACACCCTCGCACTTCTATTGTCTGCACTCCTCCACACGTCTACTACCAGGCTTCAACTTTTTCTAAGGTATAAACACAAGTACTAAGGAGGTGCACGTGTGCATCCTTAGTAGGTGTTCTACTAAAATAAACCCCCCTTGTTTAATACCAAAACTTTAAACACATTTTCATGTGCGCAATTGCACACATGCATAGGTGCACACTTTGTTTTGAAAAGATTAGTTACGCACATACGTAGGTGTGCACTTTGTTTTGAAAAGGTTATATAGATGCGCACTTGTGTGTCATGTGTGCTAGGTGTACATGTGCACATTTTAGGCTCTCTAGGGGTTTTTATTCAATTCTCTCCTATTTTTTGCTCAATTTGAGTCCCATCTAGGAGTCATCATAGCCTTCTGACATCAAAATACTGACATTTTTTCCTTTTTGTGCAGATATAATGGCATCATCCTCATCTTCCATAGTAGCAAAGATAGCACCAAAGCCGGTAGCTTTCAAATATCAAGGAGCATCAAAAGAAATCCTAGTTCTAGGATAAACACACTGAGATCCGAGACAACAAACTAGGGCACATTGACTAGAATGCCTATCTAATCTTATGCAAGAAGCCTAAAGAGAGCTCAACTATGGTGTTAGCTCTGATATGAATTGTGTTAGTGAACACTACTTCTCATCCAACATCAATTCAATCATTTGAGTTGATCATGGCATTGGCCCAACACTATGTACCGGAGGAGAAGGTTGTTAAGAGTGTAATAGAGGAGATTGTTCTAGATCTCAAGCCACAAAATATTGATAAGGTCTTCCACCTTCTATGGGCAGATCAATACCTTCAAATCTCTTATGAGGGTGCAAATAGGTGGTATAAGTAAAATGAAGTAGAGGCCAAGGAGATGGTATAATCAAATTACTATATTGACAAGACACCCTTGGGCCAAAAGTGGGAAAGGTTGATATGACACGTGGATATATGATTGATGATATTGGCTACTCGATAGTTCTCTTGAGTAGAGCCATGGACCTTTCCATAGCAAGCCACTTGGAAACATGGATGGTACACTTTATATAAACCATTAGGACGAGCATGATGCCTATTGATTGGGCCACAATTCTCAGTGGCAATTTGGATGAGCAATTGATCTCATGACCTCATAAATGGTGTATCTCTTGGTAGTGAGTACTACAAATTATTTGGGATTGTATAGAAAGGGAAGGATGCAGGATGAAAATGCTTTGCCCTATGTAGTATATCTACAACTAGTAAAGAAGAATATCCCACTACAAAGTGTGGAATATAGGGTGGTCAATGATGATTTCATATTCACCATCTTTAGGTTCATCGAAGGGGATTATGCAAAGAGGATGTCGGTAGAGGTTGCAACTCAAATGACATAGGTGGGAGCATATTATATACAGTTTAAGACCTTCACCTATCTACGAGTAGTGGGTACTCTCTTGTGCCCAAAGAAGCTCCCGTGATATCCATCAAATAGGCTAATATTATTGGAGATAGCTCGACAGCTTGTTTTTGCATATGATAGAGTGAGGAAACAACACAAGAAGACACAGGTATGGCTAATTATGATTGGAGCCTTCAAGGTGAATTAAAAGCAAGATATTGCTATATCTGATTTAGAATGGGATCAATATCCTCTCAAGGATTATTAGGAACCTCGCCCATATTTTGACAATATCAAGATGGTGTAGCACCTAGTAGGGAATAAATTTGTACCTAGAGAACCCCTAGAAGACCATGGATGAACACAATATATGAATATGATGTCCATATTACAGACTATTGTAGGATGAGTCTACAGCTCACTAAAAAGGTTTTGAGTATGGAGATTCCCCTCAAGGCCTGGGACAAGGATGTCCCTGAGATCTTGGTCTTTTGTACAATAGGGACAAGATCTATGAAAGACCCATTAGAGATGCAAACATTGGATGCGAGGAGAATGATGATATTAATCATCAACATTGACATGTGGTTGAATTGACCAGGGAATGGATCAAGAAACCTTTTCGGATGGATCCAATTCCCCAAGCCTTATCTCTTTGAGCTACTGCTCGACCCAAGAAGGGAAAAGGAGCAAAGGTCACTATACTAACCTACCCTGCCAAATCACCAATAAGACCTGAAACAGTGTATCTAATGAGTGGGAGGTCGATTATTTTGAGACAAGATAATGTAAGGTTAAGAAGAGTAAAGGTGTAGAGCCTACCCCTAGTTTACTTTTCATGTTATATTGTCGAATTCTTTTAGGCCAGCTTTATGGTTATGTTTTATGTTTAGAGATACTTGGTTACTTGATTTGATTGGATGTTATTTCATTCTCATTTGATATATTTTATCAGCTACTTGATACTCAATTATTTCATGTGTTCATGATTATTATTTCAATGATGATTCTTGTATATAGTAATTTCAATTATTTCATGATGATAGTTAGAGGGATGATTTATATGCAATTTCTATGGATACTTACCTCATACTTGCATGTATATGGTGTACATCTATGTTTTACTTTATGTTTGATGTTTTTGATGTAGTTGAGAGAGGGAGTCGTAGTCACATGCTTGTCAGGATCCACATGATGCACTACTCCCACCATTGCATGTTTAGTATAGATTTATATGTATATGTACATGCTCAACTTTTATGTAGATTGCAAGTACCAAACATTGACTTCCCTAAATTGCTAGGATGAGTCTGCCCTATCGCAGTATTGTTAATTTGTGGTGATTGATCAGGGAAGTACTGTACATACTTCATAAATTCTTTGGGGTTTCGAGCATCAGCCAGAAAAAATAATTTTGGGCTACTATTCGCCAATGGCTAATATTCGCCAATGGCTAATATTTGCCAATTGGATATTGTTTATATTTGCCAATTTATGGCCAACATGTTGTAACTAATTTTAACCCTAAAGCGATAAAAATACTTGTATAAAAGGGCTTAGGGTTAGGGATTATCTCATAAGGTGTGATGTGAAAATTGCTTCTTGCGGCGGTATTGAGCTGTAAGGGATTACGGATTGTAATCAGGTTGTAATCACTAGATCGTTATAATATTGGACTTGTTGTTTGGTGGACATAGCCCAAGGATTGGGTGAACCACGTTAAATCTTGGTGTCTTGTGTGATCTATTATTTTCTAATATTATTTATATTTGCATGCAATTGTTATTTTTGTCTGTGGTTTAAATCCTAACAAGTATCTCAATGGTAAAGAGGGGAAATAGTTCCTGAGTCCAAATCCTAACCCCTAAACCAATTATCCTAGAAATTAGGACAAGTATCTAAGTTGTTTATCCTTCCAAATTCGTCAAGTCATGTGAATTCCAGATTTTGACCCTTGAGTTTGATTTAGCACTTTGTCTTTTAAATGACTTTTTTATTTACTTTTGTGGGTCTGTTGAGATTTTCAATGATAATAAAATAAAATAAAATCATTATTAAATGATTTAATTTAACAAAAAATTTATAAAGAAAAATCATTTTTTAATTATATATAATTATTTGAGAAATTAATTAAATAGAATAACTAAATTTAAAAGATTTCATTAAAGTTATGAATTTGCCATAATTATATTTATTTAATTTAATAATAATTTATTTAGGAGTTTCATTTTGATAATAAACTCTAAATATTATTATTAGTTAAATTAATAAATATACTATTAAATGTGTCTTGTGATTTAATAAAGTTTATTTTAATTAAAATGTTAAAAGTTTGCACATAAAATTAAAATAAATTAAAACAATAAAGAAAAGGGTTTGCGTGTTTGCAAAACCAAAAACTTAAAAGGAGAAAACTCTTTATTAAGAAATTAGAGCTCATTTCTCCACATATAGGTTTGGAGGAGCAAATTTCGAGAAAGAGAATTTTTGAAGAAGATAGGAATTCTTGGAAGTTTCGAGCATTCGTTCGATTAGCATCAGATTGAGGTAGGATTTTGTTGAGATTCTTCAGAGTAATTTCCTTCAAATTTCCTAAGTCTTCTCTGTGATTGTCATGGATCTGTTTTCAGAAATAATTTTGGTTGAAACCCTTGCTATTAAAATTATTGTTCTTCATTATTGAAAATGTATGTGAATAAAATCAATTTGAACCCCTTGTTTAAGAACTTTTTTTTTTGAAATCAATTTGGAAAATTGTGAATTGGAATAGGGTTTGGAAAAGAAAAAAATAGATTTAATTTATTACTTTTGACTGTTTAAATTTTGTCGCCCTATCAGATGTATATTGGAAATTTATTTATTTTTAAAATAATAATATGTTTACCACAGTAATTAATAATTATTGTGGTAATTACATTTTTAAATAAATACATTTTTTTATGCATTTGTTTAGGGGCTTTAAGTTTGGTAAAAAAAATTTAAAAATTAACATATAAAATTAGGAGGCAGGCCACCCCCCTCCTTCATTTTCATTACCGGTAACCCTTTTTAGGGGATTGTGTATGATAGACTTGTTGTCGTAGCAGCAGGTACTATAGATGCAATACCCTACTACTGCGACAGTTGGGCTACCATGACAATATCCTAGTAATTTTTTTATAATTAATTTTATTAATAATTATTAATTATTATCAATAATAATTTAATAACTAGTATAGATATCTTAATAAATCTATCTAAAGAAACACCAAAAGACATCCACTACAAATGGTTAAATTTAATTTACTACATCCAAAACCATTTATATTTCATTTATCTCCATTTATTATTTCACTAACTTAAGCTTTTTATTTTAATTTCTTTAAAAATTTGAAGATTTATATCTCCAAAGATTATAATTTTAACATTAATTTTATGTGGTGTTTATTAAATTATTTTTGAACGTATATTCTATTTATAATAAAATTGAAAATTTTGACATTTAGATGGTTGTCAAATTTAACCTTTAAAAGATAATTGTTAACATTAACACATTGACACAATCTCACTCCACCTTTTATGCCACTGTAGAATTTCTATGGACATTAATAATTGTTGATTTTTTAATAATATTTAATTGAAGATTTTATTATTTACTTTATTATTAAAATATATTTATAAAGTAAATTGATAACTATAAGTCAATTGGGAAAATTGATTGTTTTTAATAAACTCAGATTTTGCTTAGAGTGTTCAATTTTATATGAAATTGTTTTCTAATATTAAGGAATTTTGGAATATTGGTGAGCTCGAAAACCTTCGCAAATATGACAGTTAAAAAATAAAAACTTGAACCTTGTTTACAAATTATGTTTTCAAACAAATGATTTATGAAAACTTCATTTAGTGTGATGTATGGTTTAATTTTACTGGGGTTGGGTTTGACTTAGTATGTTGACCAGTTTTGGATGTTTACTAGAGGCCTGGGAGTTACTGTTTTATGATGTTATATGTGATGTTGTGGTTTTGTGAATTGATCTTTGAGTTTTGGGTCAATGGTTATATTGTGATTTCCAATTACTTGTATAGAACTAATGTGGTCATTGTGACGTATGAGATTTTTTTCTATTTTGAGCTTAGGGTAGGTTATCTTTATGTATGTTGGAAAGTGGCTTGCAATGGAGGTAGGAGCCCTAAAGAGGTTGCCTGGGTAACCCATTGTAGGTTTTTTTAATAAGTGATAACATTTCATTAAATAGGTTTAAAATGAGTTAAAAAGAGTTAGTAGATTTCCTTGCCCATGCCTCGAGTGCTAGTATAGGCTAGAATGGGAGTAGAGAGGATGCTTGGTTGTGACCTTGCCTTGTTAGTATGACTTGTCTGTACGAAAAGATATTGATGTCACATAGAGTCACTAGGGGTCTGAAGTCTAGAGAGGTTCCCAAGGTAACCTTAGAGTTGACTTATGTGATGACACTTGCCCACTTACATAGTAGATTTCGTACGTGTCATTGTTTCCTCTGGGTTTAGATGTTATTGGTGTCTTGGTACCTTTGAGGTAGATTGCTATCAAGTTTTCCTTGACCTAGATGTTAGTTATGACTTTTGGGATTGATATTTGTATGGGACATGAGATTACCTCCTTAGCACAATGGGAGTGGGCCAATTAGGTTCCACGAGATTAGGTGGTAGTGTTTCCTATACCATTGAGATCCCATGGCTAGATGTCATTGGTGGATGTACTTGTGCAGTTGTTCCTTTCATTCTGATCTTATGTTTTTGTTGGATGGTTATATTCTATCATATTGTACTTGATTATTTGGAGATCCTATGAGATGTTGTATTTATTCTTGATGTATATTCTTTGATCTTTTCATACCCTATGACTTGTACAACAGATGATTATACATTTTGGTTATGCCAAGTGACATCTTATGTAATTGTATATCATTTAATTGGATTCATACTTGTGGTTATTCTATGATGTGGATTTGATATGTATCAGATTTAGTACTAATAAAACTTATATATGTGATTCAATGTCATGGAACCCTTGAGAGATGTAATTTGTATATGGATTTTTTGAATGTATGCGAGTTATTGCTTCCACTATATTATCTTTTCTTGTTATAATCTTTAAAAATATAATTTTTGGCAAACTTAGTGAAACTTTAGGCTAATTTATTTTGGGTTCCCTAGTAGGGCGTTACATCTAGTATCAAAGCCTAAGTTTCTACATTGGGAGCTATGGGTATATTGGAATGCTACTAGATGATAACTAGTTAACTGGAACAAAACTTAAACATCTATATGTATATTTTATAACTTGAACACTTGAACTTCAAACTCAAATACTTAAACCTAGAGAAAGGAAAAACTAGAATGAATCTTGTTTCTTATGTTTACACTTTACAATAGTATACCCTTGTTGATATTATTGGCATTTTGTTGTTCTTCTTGGATATTGTTATAGGATGGGATATGGGACTAGATCGACAATGAGAGGTCATAGCTTAGGTCATAGCAAGGTTCATGGGCAAGGCAGGGATATCAGCTTACAAGAGTCTAATCATGAGAGTCATGTTCAGGAGAATAGGGAGGAACACCATGGAGAACATCAGGGTGATTCAAAGGAGATTTATTTGAGATAGATGATGAGGATTATTATGGAGCACCTACCACCTCCTCGGGGTGTTGATCACGAGGAATCACATCATGCAGGAAAGACGAAGGTGGAGGTCTAGGAGTCCTCAAGGAGAAACCCAAAGTGATAGACAGAGGTTAGCTAACATCACTCAAATGAGGGACCTACAAAGGTCCAAGATCAAGCTTTTCACCAAAGTGGGTACAGGATATGTGGCAGAGTATTGGTTGATTGCATTAGATAGATTTTTTGTGATGCAAGACTTCAACTCCAGCATCAAAGCAAGGTATGCCATCACACACCTAAAGCTCTTTACGGCTACATGATAGAACATTGAAGAAAAGAAACTAGGTGTGAATATGAATATTGTTACATGTGAGTTATTCCTTGAGAACTTTCATGATCACTTTCTACCAGAGGAATGGCATCAACCAAGAGCAAATGAATTTCATAATCTGAGGCAGTATACTATGACCATGGAAAAGTATGAATGGAAGTTCTATGAGCTCATGTCTTATGTAGGGATTAGTGACAACTCTCCACTAATGGTACACCATTTCATTCAGAGTATAAATAACCATTTCATTGGGGGTGTTAAGGTATTCTAGCCTAAAACCCTCAAGGATGAGGTATATCAGGCTATTCTTATAGAGCAAAATATCACTTTAGGACATGATGGTTTTGTGGGAGCACCTGTAGCATCAGGGTCCAAAGGTAACCATAGCACAGGCGGCAATAGGAAGCCTCCTTATCCCAAAGGCAACTAGGGTCAAAAAAAGCAGCGGCAACCATAACAATAGAAATAGTAGAAGAGATCCTACCCTCTACAACAAAGTGGTGGCAGTGGTTCCAACTCTCAAAACTTTCATAACTCACTATGCAATAGGTGAAATTAGAATACTCAGTCTTCATAGAGTGATCACTCTTTTTCTAGTAGAGATAGCCACTAGTAGTCTAGTGCACCTCCAATAGGGAGAGGTTCTTGCAAAAGGCAAAGGGTGTTCCTCTTGTGTATAGTTTGGGCATATTGCAACCAATTTCCCACATCATGCATCTCACTATTTGGGACCTAGGCTAGTAGCATCTGAGCCTATAGTTGGTAATGTGGGTAGATCACATGGAGCCTATGAGAGTGATCAAAGGTACACCTCTTTCCATCTTGTCCGATTCAGGTGCTACAAATACTTTCATATAACCTTCCATAGTTGTTAAATGCAAGCTAGAGGAAATCAAGCAAGGCACGGGTTGGCAAGTAGAACTAGCTTCAGGAGCTAAGATTCCCACAGATTCTCTAGTATAGCAGTGTGAATTGAACCTAGGAGGTTTTGTTACTTTAGTAAACCTTTGAGTTATTCCCCTTGGTTCTTACAACGTAGTGTTGGGTATGGATTAGCTTGGCTCTCATAGAGCTAGTATTGACTGTAGGAAGAAGACCATTAAGTGTAGGGATGATTAGAGTAGGGACTTTGAGATTGTAGGCATCCAGAGACCTATATCCCTTTGGATGATCTCTACTATGCAGTTGAAGCAGGGATTTCGTAAGGGTTGTCAGGTGTTCGCCATTACTATGAGCGAACTTGAGGAGAAAGGCCTTGCATGGAAGACCCTATATCACCATCTTATAGGAATATGTTTATGTTTTCCCCTCTGAGATCCCAAGTATGCCATCTATGAGGGACATTTATTTTTGCATTGATCTCATCCCAAGAGAAGAGCCCATATCTAGAGCTCCTTATTGGATGACCACTCAGGAGTTGAGTGAGTTGAGCCTACATCTTGAGGACCTTTTGGCCAAAGTTTTTATTAGACCAAGTGTTTCTCCATGGGGAGCACCAATGCTCTTTGTGAAGAAGAAGGATGGATTGTTACACTTGCGTATTGACTACAAATAGCTGAACAAGGTAATGATTAAGAACAAGTATCCTTTGCCAAGGATCAATGACTTATTTGACCAAATCAAGGGAGCCAAAGTGTTCTCTAAGATAGATCTAAAGTTAGGATACCATCAACTTTGCATTCAAGATGCTGATATACATAAGGCAACCTTCTGCACTCACAATGGACACTATGAGTTTACAGTGGTTCCATTTGGTTTGATGAAAGCTCCATTAGTTTTCATGTGCTTCATGAAAGGAGTGTTATGTTCTCACCTAGGATGATTTTTACTTGTGTTCTTGGATGAAATTTTGATATATTCTAGATCCTAGGAAGAACATGAGGAACATCTACAGTTAGTTCTTCAGTGCCTAAGAGAAAATCAGCTTTATCCCAATTCGGCAAAGTGTGATTTCTTTCAGTCTGAGATATAGTACTTAGGGCATATCATTTTAGGAGATGGTATCTTAGTGGACACTGTGAAGATCCAGGTGATGGTAGATTGGCTTGCACCCACTACTATTTCTAAGATTCGTGGCTTCATGGGTTTGGTCAGGTATTACAGCAAATTTGTCCAAAACTTCTCTAGAGTTGTATATCCCATCACTTCCCTCAAGAAGTTCATTTGGACAAAGAAATGTGAGGAAGCATTTCAAAAGATCAAGGATCTTTTGACTAGTGTACCGATTCTAACAATACTTGATCCAACATGTGACTTTACGGTGTGTATTGATGCTTCCCTAGAAGGGATTGGAGCAGTCCTAATGCAAGATGGACATGTGATTGCTTATGAGTCTCACAAGCTCAAGGATCATGAGTTGAACTATCCCATGCATGATCTTGAGCTAGTTGTAGTTTCTCATGCTCTAGTGAGATGGTGACACTTCTTATTAGGGCATCATTTCGAGCTTCATAGTGATCATCACAGTTTCAAGTATATATTCATGCATCTTAATATGTATGCTAGGAAAAGGCGTTGGATGGAGTTTCTATGTGAGTATGACTTTGAGGTCAAGTATATTCAAGGGAAGGAGAATGTGGTAGCTAATGCTTTGAGTCATAGGAGACATGAGACACTGGCTTTGACTTTTAGTGTATATTTGAGGAGTCGTATACTTCAGGTGCTTCCTACAAATACTTGGTATCAGGAGGTGAGTATGGAGATAGATTCAAGCATACCATTGGAGGGAAGATTTTCATATTATGTCATAGAGTCAGATGGCCTTTTGTACTATACAGGAAGGATTTATGTACCACTATTGGATGAGCTTTGTACAATGTTCCTATCATAAGCCCATTGTACACCTTGCTCGGCACATCCAAGTGTCAAGAAGATATATGCAAATTTGCAACGTTTATACTTTTGGACAAGGATGAAGCATGATATCATTGATTTTGTGGCTAGATGTCTTGAGTGCCAGAGGGTTAAGATAGAGCACCAGCATCCAATATGACTTTTATAGGCTAATCTCATTCCTTCATGGAAGTGGGATATTTTTTCTATGGATTTTATTATAGGATTACCTAAAACTGGTCATCGACATGATGCTATCATGGTCACTGTTGATTAGTTGACTAAGGTGGCACACTTTTCACTGATGAGGTCATCCTACACAACAACTTCAATAGCTAATGTATTCATGTGTGATATCATGAGATTGCATGGTATTCCCCATAATATCATTTTGGATAGGGATCTTGTATTCATATCCACATTTTGGACATCCTTGCAACATGATCTTGGAGCATAGTTCAACTTTAGCTGAACATATCACCCAGAGATAAATGGTTAGACTGAGAGAGTGAATTTGGTTCTGGAGGATATGTTGAGGATGTATGTTATGGACATAAAAACTCTTTGGGAGGATTATCTATACCTAGTAGAGTTTGCATATAATAATGGGTATCATAGTAATATCATGATGACACCTTTTCAAGCTTCATATGGTAATCCTTGTCGTATATCGTTGAGTTGGCACAGTTTAGAGGATTACATCCTATTGGGTCCTGATATGCTTCGAGATATGGAGCAACGAGTAGTGTACATCCATGAGAACATGTCTATAGTATATGATAGGTAGAAGAAGTATGTTGATGCTCATAAGATAGATAAGCAGTTTGCAGTTGGTGAGAAAGTTTTCTTGAGAGTGTGTTTGTAGAAGAGTCTGATCCATTATGGAAAGGGTTCAAAGCTAGCACCTCGTTTGTGGGCTCATTTGAGATTCTTGAGACGATAGGTCCAATTGCATACTATCTTGCATTATCACCCAGCTTAGCTTGTGTTCATGATATTTTCCATGTTTCTATTCTTAAACAATATATTCTTGATGTGACACATGTTCTTGATTGGAATGTGTTACAGATGGAAGATGGGGAACTGGCTTTGGAGCCAGTGCACATTCTTCAGCAACGGGATGGGAGGATGCATCTGGTTTACATGATTTATATCCCTACTTGTTTATAGGCTTCTAGGAGTAAGCCCAAGTCTAGGGGGTGGATGTAGTGTGTAACCCAAGTTTACTTTTCATGTTATATTGTTGAAATCTTTTAGGCCAACTTTATGGTTATGTTTTATGGTTAGCGGTACTTGGTTACCTAATTTTATTAGATGTTATTTCATACTCAATTGATATATTTGATGAGCTACTTGATACTTGGTTATTTCATGTGTTCATAATTATTCTTTTGATGATGATGCTTGTATATAGTAATTTTAGTTATTTCATGATGATAATTGGATGGATGATTTATATGTAGTTTTAATGGATACTTACCCCATACTTGCATGTGTATGGTGTACATGTATATTTTACTTTATGTTTGACATTTCTGATGTGGTTGAGGGAGGGAGTGGTAGTCACTTGCTAGTCGAAATCTACATGATGCACCACTCCATAACATTGCATGTTTAGTTTAGATTTATAAGTATATGTACATGCTCAACTTTTATGCATATTGCAAGTACCAGGCATCGACTTCCCTGAATTGCCAAGATGAGCATGCCCTATCACAATATCTCAATGGTAAAGAGGGGAGATAGTTCTTGAGTCCAAATCCTAACCCTAAGCAAATAGTCCTAGAAGGTAGGACAAGTATCTGATTTATTTGTCCTTCTAAATTTTTCATGTGATGTGAATTCGAGACTTTGACCCTTAAGTTTGATTTAACACTTTGTCTTTTAAATGGGTTTTTTAATTTAGTTTTGTGGGTCTATAGTGACTTTTAGTTATAATTAAATCAATTAAAAAGATTATTAAATGATTTACTCTAACAAAAAAATTATAAAGAAAAATGATTTTTTGATTATATTTAATTAATTGAGAAATTAATTAAATAGAAGAATTAAATTTAAAATATTTAATTAAAGTTCCAAATTTGGTTTATTATATTTATTTAATTTTAAAATAATTTATTTAGGAGTTTTATTTTAATAATAAATTCTAAATATTATTATTAGTTAAATTAATAAATATATTATTAAATACATCTTGTGATTTAATAAAAGAGAGAAAATAAATTTAATAAAATTTATTTTAATTAAAATGTAAAAAGTTTGCACATGAAATCAAAATAAATTAAACAATAAAGAAAAGGGTTTACATGTTTGCAAAACTGAAAACCTAAAAGGAGAAAGCTCTTTATTAAGAAATTAGAGCTCATTTCTCCACACACAGGTTTGGAGGAGCAAATTTTGAGAAAGAGGGTTTTTGGGAATTCTTGCAAATTCCAAGCATTCATCCGATTAGCATCAGATCGAGGTAGGATCTAGTTGAGATTCTTCACAGTAATTTCCTTCAAATTTTCTCTATCTTCTTTGTGATTGTCATGGATGTATTTTAAAAGATTTTATTGTTGGATAGGTTCACCAACTTTAAAATTAGTTGCACTTTTAGAGAGGTGAACTAGGAAGTTGATAAATTAGCAAATTATGCAATATCACTACCCAATATTAACAATATAATGAGGGATAAATTTGGTGATTTTCCTAGTCAGGAGGAATGATAGAATGTCAACGACACCCTTTTAAGGTGGGAGATGTGTCAACAGAATGCAATGATGTGATTCATTACATGCTGATGTCGAGAAGTACTTGATGACGTTTTTGGTGGTAGAGCAACTTGAAGAGGAATTAATGACGAGTGATGGTTAAAGTGTGTGAAGGGTAGAGTGAAGTGCAAGTTACTCTGAACGTATTTATCATTAGAAAAGTGAATAGAGGAAAGAAAGTAAGGATTTGAAGTGAAGAAACGGTAAGAAGATGGAAGCTACATTCTCTATCGACTCAAATAGACAAAGGAAGGCATTCAAAGGACCAATGGGATGGGAAAAGGTGAAAGGGTTAATAAAAATAAAGACAGAGGAGATGATTTTGGCAGTGTTAGGGGTGACTAGAGACCAATTCCAAAAAAGAGTAATAAAAAAGGCACACAAACCTGGATATGATCTCAATCTTCATTGCATGGACTCTGGAGTTGAATAAAAGCACTTACGAGGTGGAATCTACGATTTGTGCTCTGTTTGCTAAAGATATGCTAGATGGGTTGGGGTCAATCATGGAGTGGTTGATCCCTAGAATATGGCAAGATATTAGTGAGTATTTTTCTAATGAAGATGATGCTTGTCATTTTGGATATGTGCCCTTCTTGCACTAGAAGGCATGGGCTGAAAAAAAATTAATGTATAGGAAAGTTGAGGAGGCATGGTTGAGGGTTGTAAGAGAATTGGGGTGAGTGGAAAGAGCAGAGAATGCAACTGGTGTTGGTCCTTAGAGAAATGTTCCTTGACGTTGAAGAAGCAGTGTTGGCTCCTAATCTGGCTCCGATGGTAAGTAAGATTGGTTGCTTGATGATAGATGGAAAAAAAATTGGTGGGCTTCAGCATGCAAGAGGAGCGAGATGTGAGGATTTTAGAGTCTTGATGTTGTCAAGTGGACGAGCAAAGAAAGGGCAGAATCTACAAACTACAAAGCAACATAGCTCAAATTTTGTCGAACATAGGAGCTCATAAGGTATTTTCTTTTATGCATCACTGGATAATGTAAAGACTTTTAAATTTTAATAGTTAATGTGGAGAATAGAGGATTGGCTTATAAGGGAATATAAGCAAGTATGGGGAAGATAGTAATATAGGGATGTAGAGAAGTAGGGTTACATGATAGATGGAATTAAACTTGATGTAATGTTCGGGTAAAAGCACAAACCTGTGTCACCTTTTATAAAGGAGAAGTGATATCAGAATTTAAAGTCTTCAACTTTAACAAAATAAAAGTGGCATTTGTGCTTAGAATTTGAAGATGATGTAAACTAATGAAATGCGTAAAATTGGATGAAGTTTATGTCTATAATTTTTTTTTTTTTAAATTGAGTGAAAATTTTATTTATTTTTGAATTTTTAAAGTGTATTTTTTAATTTTTTTAAAATACTAAAAATATAGAGTTTTTTTCCCGTCAAACAAATATATGCAAATCTTCATATTTTGGTTTGATTTTGGAATATGTTAGAGTTAACATGTATACCTGGTGCACCGAAAAATAAAAATAAAAATTTGGCTAATATTTTTGAAGTTATAACTGGTCAAAGTCAAAGTTATCAGAAATAGACAGTTTTTTTCTCCCGTCAAACATTTTCCATCAAATCTACATATTTTTTTTTTTAAATTACATATTCTTGAAGAAGACTCTCTCTCCTCTAGTGCACCATTAAAAAAAAAAAAAATTAACATGATTTACTATTTTTTTCTTATTTTTGAATAGACATCTTCCTGAATCTTCAGATACCTACTTGTAATAATTTTAAATTATAACATATTATTCATAATCAAAACTTTAAAAAAATTATACAATCATAATCGTGACTCCAAGAACTACTAAAGTATATTTTTAGTTTTTAAAAATACTTCAATTTAGTAGGTCAAATTGGCCTTCAAAGTGAGATGTTTACAGAAGTTTTGATTTTTGCTTGTTTGGCTGCCACATAGACAGTTACGGCCTAAACTATTTCGGCCATAACCGTTTCGGCCAAAACAGTTACGGTCGAAACCCCTAGTCGGCTTGAGAAACCGCTAGCGGTTAGTGTGACTTTTTGATATAAAAAAATATTGTTTTGTCTTTTTTAAATAATTAAATATACAGGGACAGCAAAAATTGAAAGAAGATTTGCAAAAAACAATTAATTTTGAAGCAATTTTCAACAATTGTTTTGCGGATTTAATCAATATTGCATAGGATCGAATAATTTGAAGGTGCTTTTTTTCTCTTCTAATTATTTTTATTTATATGTATTATATATTGAACCATTAGCTGATATTTAGTAAAATCTAATTTTTTTATTTTTTTCCTATAGGTTGAATTATACAATGGGTAGTAAAAGGAAAAGATCAAGGAAATATGATAGAAAAAGAGATGATAAAATGAAAGGCCATACAAAACATGCTCAAAACCAACCTACTGAAATTCCTAAACATGATGAGATTCATGAAGAAAATGAAAGTAATGAAGACGAAGAAATTGGCAGTTCTATTGATAAAGACAAATTAGAAAGCATAAAAAATTTGATGGATTTGGATGAAGAACTACTTTTTAACCAAATTCCATCTAAAGATATGATAAATGATAACACTATCAAAAAGCATTGTCAAAACATGTGGGATGAATATTTCAAGGATAAAAGTATATTTGGACAGGCACAATTATTTGTCAAGTTATTTAGGAGAAGAGATATGAGACCTGTCTTAGAGTTGTTGGGTGTTGATAACAGGAAAAGCCATGCTCATAATATTAATAAAACAATAGTTGAAAATTTGCAAAATGCTTATAACAAAATTGACAACACAACTCGAGGAGGTGATTTGAGTAATGCACGTAGAGCATTGATGACTACTATATCTAGTAGAAAATTGACACATAAAAAATAGGTACGTGCAATTTCTGATGTACTACATATATCTAGAAGAACTGTCCAGAGATACATCAAGAGGAGAAATATGCTAGATGATAACATTGAGAATAATTGGGTGACTATTTGTAGAGTTCCTCGAAAAGACAGGATTTTTGAAGAAGTAAAAAAGACAAGTTATTGAATTTTGGACCACACATTCTCGTGTTTCTTCCAACAGGCATGATACTATACAAATTAAAGATCAAGAAACAGGGGCCAAAATTGAACATCCAAAACATTTCATAGATATAACTCAAAGTGAACTTTTTGAAGCATTCAAACAAGAATTTTCAAATGTCAAAATATGTTAAAGAATGTTTGAGAGTTTACATCCTTCCTTTGTACGCATAAATAAGATGCGAGAAACTTGTTGTTGTAGAAATCATGTTGAATTTGGTCTACACTTGCAATCATTTTTAAAAGTTATGGCAATACTTGATCCTAATTTGGTCATCCCTAGTAGTACAACACAATTTGTGAGGTCCATATTATGTGATAAATTAGAAGATTCAGATGAATTCAAAGTGCAATGCATCAAAAATCAGTGTGAAGTTTGTGCAGATTTACACAAATTTTCTCAAATTATGCAAGTTGAGAATATTAATGAATCCACACCAGTTTCATGGATGAGATATGAATATGAGACATACCAAAATAATAGAGGGGATGAATCCAGAAAAATTGTATTGAAGGAGAGTGAATTGCATTATGATGAGTTCATGGCCAAGTTCCGTCCATTGATATATCCACATATCCAACATTGTCATGGTGCACGATGGCAAGCTAAACAGTTTCGTGATTCCAAAAATTGTTTTCCACCTGGTTGTATACTTTCAATTGTAGATTTTTTTGAGAATTATACATTTGCACCTCATACAGAGCTCCAAAGCCAATATTATCATTCTGAACAAGTTGCAATATTTGTGCAAGTGACCTATAGACATGCACAATTTGAGGTGGATCAGATAGAAAGATTGGATGAAAATGAACGCATCATCATCAAAGAGGTTCATTTTTATATTAGCGATGATAAAGTTCATGACAGGAGTTATGTGGCTCATTGTTTTGCAATGTTCTTTGAAGATCTCAGAAATCGTGGAATAAATGTTTCAAAGCACTGGATTTGGTCTGATGGATGTGCAGGTTAGTATACACCAAATAATTACACATTTATTTAACTTTATTTTAACTTGTATTTATTTGGACATGTCTATTTCTATTTAATATATGTACTTGGATAATTGTAGATACTTATCATGTTTCACGTTCACAGGACAATTCAAATCTGCAAAAGCATTTAATTGGTTAGCAATGCAACATGCTAGAACCAATGTTAAGTTTTTATGGAATTTCTTTGAAAGTGGACACGGAAAAGGGGAGCATGATGGAGCAGGAGCATGTATAAAACGTGCACTTCGACAACATGAACTTGTAGGTAAATATATGCATTTTTTAAATGTACATGTTTAATACTCTAATAGCATATATTTTTAATTTTATATATACATGCATATTTTATGTACATATAGGGAATAGGATAGAGAGCGCAAATCAAATTGTTGAATGGTGCAAAGTTCATTTTGCTACTCAAGATACTGAATACAATAAGCGTTACTTTTGGGAGGTGAAAGGTGAACTAAATTATATTTATTTTTAATGTCTTTTTCAAATCAAGTTGAGTTTTTAATTAAATATTTATTTTGAAATATGACAATTAGTTTATGTATTTGTAACAGATATAGATCGATCTAATCCTTACAATTGTCAAACGATTCCTAGAATTAGAAGTTTACATCAAGTGATGACTACAGGAAACCATAAACCTCCAGTACTTAAAGTAAGAGAGAAAACATGTTTTTGTGATGATTGCATTAAGGACAATGTAGTGAGTGCATGTGAAAATATTGAGAATGGATATGTTTCACATTGGGATTTGAAGGAGATAGTTAGAAAGCCTCCTTTTGAAGATGTTGACATTGACATTGACATTCATGATCCTATATATTCAGCTGATTATGAGCGCATTTCTGATTTAGTTGTGGCAGGTTTGTGTGCATATATACATATATATAAATTAATATACATGTATATTTTTTTAAAATTAATTTATATTTCTCTTTTTATATACATGCAGGAGATATTTTTGCAGTTCAAGCCTTACCAGATAATGCAGAAAATGTGGACTATTATCTTTTAAGATGCACAAAAGCAAAACACAAGTTGCTAGAAGGAACTATAGATGCTGATGAACAGTCATATCCAATTGGATCAGTTGTTATTGAAGGAACATATTATCAACAAACAAGGGTAATTGGTAGTGGTATTGAATTTATTGAATACAAGCCTGGAGAAAAGGTTTTACACTATAGCAACCATGTTATAGCAACCAAATTACAATTTGAAGCAATACAAAGAAAAGGACGTCGTGGAAATCAAAAGTGGAAATTGCCTATTGAAGAACATGAAAAACTTCTAGAGATAATAAAAAGTAGAGAGGATCCTAACAATACATTGTTTGTGGAGCTCTAGTTTACCTATGTACTTATTGTGGAGCTCTAGTTGAGTTATGCATGTATAGCTCTTATACTTTCATATTTAATATTGATAGGATATTTGTTTTATATAAATTTTTGTACATTGGATCATTTATCTTGCATATGCAAAATTAGACATGTATTGTTATTTTTATTTAAATTCGACATGGATATCTCATTTAAGACCAGGTCTCTTAGGACCTCCCCTTAAGAAAACCTTTTTAGTATTTGTATGTATTTGTATGTGTACATATAATCTTTATATGTTCTTATATGATACATTCTTTATGTTTGTATATAATCGTTATGTTAAGATTACATGTATATGTTATATGAACTATGTTACATATAATTACATGTACATTATATTTTATTAATTAAATGCTATTAATTATAGTTAATTAAGAATGTATGTCATTAAATATAATTAGATTAAATATAGTTAATTAAGGCATGTCATTAAATAGAGTTAATTAAGTCATTAAATAGAGTTAATTATTAAGACATTAAATATAATTAGATTAAATATAGTTAGTTATAGTTAATTAGGTTAAATATAGTTAATTATAGTTAATTAAGACATGTCATTAAATAGAGTAACTAATTAAGTCATTAAATAGAGTTAATTAGTAAGATATTAAATATAATTAGATTAAATATAGTTAATAGGATTAAATATAGTTAGTTATAGTTAATTAGGTTAAATATAGTTAATTATAGTTAATTAAGGCATGTCATTAAATAGAGTTAATTAAGTCATTAAATAGACTTAATTATTAAGACATTAAATATAATTAGATTTAATATAGTTAATTATAGTTAATTAAGGCATGTCATTAAATATAGTTAATACATGATCTACATTAAATATAATTAGACTAAATATAGTTAATTAAGACATGTCATTAAATATATGTTATATTGTTATGTACATTGACCATTAAAATTATATAGTTAATTACACTTAGATTAAGGCATTAAGATGAATAACTATACATATACATGTAAACTTGAATATTGAAAATATGAATAACATATAGAAACATGTGCATAACACATACATAAGTTACATAAAAGATGAAGACATCAAAAGATCAATAAAATAGACGTCTACATTAAAAGATCAATAACATACATGTGCATATATCTGGAGAATATAATGTACCCATATTAAATGTATAAAAATAGATCATGTAGATCAAATGTCTGGAAATAACATATATAAAACATCAAAATCTCCATATAAGCATGTATCTTGAAATAACATATAAAACATCATTTAGTGTCCATGATATAAACACGTATCTAGAAATAACATATAAAACATCAAAGTGTCCATATAAACCATGTATCTGAAAATAACATATAAGACATCAAAGTGTCTGGATATAAAATGTATGCATATGGAAATAACATATAAAACATCAAACTGTCCATATAAATATGTATCTAGACATAACATGTGTGTAGTAAAATAAAAGGCCACATATGATCTAATCAGCTACATCCCCCCTCCTGATCCTGGGCCTTGTCCCCAAAAGGGTCTATCAGCTGCATCTGAACCCTATGTCAAATGATAACAAGTGAGCCATTTAATTATGTGTACAGAAAAATTATATCAAGATCTACATATATATATATATATATATATATATATATATATATATATATATATATATATATAGATATTGCAACATACCTGGGACTCACGACGTGTAGGATCTGTCAGCACTGTCTGCAGATCAGCAAAACGTAACATACTATCAGTCAAACCCTATAACACATACACAAACACACACATATACATTAATTTAAACATATAGACATATTATTTACTATAATAAAAATAAATCTAAACATATAGAGATATTTATCGTAGCATTATGTAATGCTCTGCCGATCTGACTGATATCTGAATCATGTAATGAAAAAATAGTATCAGCATCCAAGTCAATAGTGCGGCCCTGATCTGAAAGCATGGAAGTAAATAGACTAGGCTGTATGGTGCCACTGAGATCCTGAGTAGGGGGGGATGTTGTAGGGTCTTGAGTAGCTGGGGTTGGTGTTGTAGCCTGGGCCTGTGTAGCAGTAGGAGTAGTAGAAGGTGCAGGAATGTCCTCCTGCCTCTGTGAATCCTCTAGGACTGTTGTACGTGACAAAATATGTCTAATCTGAGAGCTCATGTCACGAAGTGGAATCCCTGAGAGTGTAGATAATGCTCGATATGCATCTAAAAGATCAGATGCTAAATATGATGCCAAACGATGCAATGCATCCACCTCTAAGACTGAAAAAATGTCTACAGGAGAAGGTATGTCTGCAACTCCATAATCATCATCAACAGGTGTGCTAGATGATGTAGTTGTGGGAGCGGTACCTCGAGACCGTAGCATATATCGACTACATCAATCAGAAGAAATCTCGTGTAACTGTGTGGCAACGGTGGCGATGCTCGAAAAAATCTGTGTCCTAATTGTGTCATCAGGAACACTCTCACCTACAGTAGCCATCTGTGGACCTCTCGACATAACCAAAAGGTTTGGACCCACCATTGCCCATTTGTTAATGGGTGCAGGAGTGTCCGCGGGTCTAAATCTATCAGAAAGTCTCCCCTGACCCTGCCCAACATGCCGTGGATAATCTGTATAGTTAACATCATAGTGTAAATGAAATTCTACAAACAATTGTTTGCAAAAATATAGGGAGAACTCATCCTTTTGTGGCCGTCTATGATGAGTAGCCAACCAACGAGGATACATCAATGGTGCAACGAGTGGATCAGTACACTTCATCGTAGAGTAGCCTCTGACTCTGCGACGATGTGCATAAGATGGAAACATGGTTTTCACCATGCCGGTGGAAACCTCAGTATCAATCTGTGTGTACTTCACAGTGCCAGTGACACTGTGAGATAAAGAAGAATAAAATGTCTCAATGCTCATATCATCAAAAGGGTTGTATGATTCAACTGTCTAAATCATACAAAATAACTCCTCTCGCATCGCTATAACCTTCTCCCTATTAGGGAGGGTGGTAGAAGAGGAAAGCGAGCTATCCAAAACCTGCATAGCACGAGATAATCTCGCCACTGTATCTCTAAATAACTGATGTCTATCATGGGTGGAGGTCGCTCTACGTGCTGTACCAAACTCAGCACTCTGACCCCCACCACGAACACTGGCATCCCCTGAGGATGCAGGAGCACGATCTACAGAACCAGATGCCATAGTGTATATATGAAAATAAATATGAGAATATGAATGTGAGGCTACAATCTGAGTGATAAATATCTAGAGATCTGCACATGCAATATATATACAAATATAAACATACAAGCCTATTTAAATTAAAATAATTAAAAGTTAAATTTAATTTGAAACACGTGTACATATAAATACACAACATTAAATGTATGGTGCTAAATGAACAATCATGTAACATACATATGTATTTTAAAACAAATTATCTTAGAGACCATATCTAATGTACATTGTAACGTGCTCATGCAAATGTGAAAAATAAATATTCGTACATGTACATGTATATGCAATAAAAATAAAATAAAATTTCTTGATTAAATGATAACTAAGTGCACACATGTACATACATGCAATAAAAAAATATAATTCTTGACTAAAATCTAAATTTTGATGTAAATGCTTTGATGATTATGGCCCAGAGTGTAGATGACAGTTAGGACATAGGGATAGAAAAATTTGTTACTAGATAAGTAAATGAGTTTAGTTAGCAAATGTTAATTTACAATTTAGAACTCATGACTTAATTTACTAGTTTGAATTAGAGTTAAGAATGTTAATAAAGTAAATGGGATATAGTTTTATTAAGGTTGATAGTAAGGTCAGTCTATTATGTGCTAGTTTAAACATATGAATACCTATTACAACCTATAACAGACGTAATGACCTAGTAGGAGTCCCTAGGTCCCCTTAACATATATATGGATAAAAATACCTAAAAATGTATCATGAGGTCGTTATGTGTCATATGGTAATGTAAGAATCATCATTACCTAATAAGACCTATTATATCCTAATAATACATATTAAGATTTATTATCTAACCTATAAAAAATAGTATGACCTATTACGACTCCTATGTCCCCTTAAGACACACATGTATGGATAACGTATTGAAAAATGCAGTTGACATAAGTGATCAAGTAATGTGTTGTTTGGTAATGTAAGACTCATTATTACCTAAAAATACCTATTATGTGCTAGTAAACATATGAATACCTATTACAACCTATAACAGACGTAATGACCTAGTAGGAGTCCCTAGGTCCCCTTAACATATATATGGATAAAAATACCTAAAAATGTATCATGAGGTCGTTATGTGTCATATGGTAATGTAAGAATCATCATTACCTAATAATACCTATTATATCCTAATAATACATATTAAGATCTATTAGAACCTATAAAAAATAGTATGATCTATTACGACTCCTATGTCCCCTTAAGACACACATGTATGGATAACGTATTGAAAAACGCAGTTGACGTAAGTGATCAAGTAATGTGTTGTTTGGTAATGTAAGACTCATTATTACCTGACAATACCTATTATGTGCTAGTAAACATATGAATACCTATTACAACCTATAACAGATGTAATGACCTAGTAGGAGTCCCTAGGCACCCTTAACATATATATGGATAAAAATACCTAAAAATGTATCATGAGGTCGTTATGTGTCATTTGGTAATGTAAGAATCATCATTACCTAATAAGACCTATTATATCCTAATAATACATATTAAGATTTATTAGAACCTATAAAAAATAGTATGACCTATTACGACTCCTATGTCCCCTTAAGACACACATGTATGGATAAGGTATTGAAAAACGCAGCTGACATAAGTGATCAAGTAATGTGTTGTTTGGTAATGTAAGACTTATTATTACCTGACAATACCTATTATGTGCTAGTAAACATATGAATGTACCTATTACAACCTATAACAGACATAATGACCTAGTAGGAGTCCCTAGGTTCCCTTAACATATATATGGATAAAAATACCTAAAAATGTATCATGAGGTCGTTATGTGTCATATGGTAATGTAAGAATCATCATTACCTAATAAGACCTATTATATCCTAATAATACATATTAAGATTTATTATCTAACCTATAAAAAATAGTATGACCTATTACGACTCCTATGTCCCCTTAAGAAACACATGTATGGATAAGGTATTGAAAAATGCAGTTGACATAAGTGATCAATTAATGTGTTGTTTGGTAATGTAAGACTCATTATTACCTAACAATACCTATTATGTGCTAGTAAACATATGAATACCTATTACAACCTATAACAGACGTAATGACCTAGTAGGAGTCCCTAGGTCCCCTTAACATATATATGGATAAAAATACTTAGAAATGTATCATGAGGTCGTTATGTGTCATTTGGTAATGTAAGAATCATTATTACCTAACAATAACTAGTTGTTAAAATGAACATCATCAATATCTAAGTGTGGTTCATTCGGTTAGTAGAGAGCCTATGTTATGGTTAGAATGTGGTATGGGTTATGATTGTAGTTAATATAAGGTTATGTTAGAAGGTATATTTTTGTATATTTTAACCTAATTTTTTTGTATATTTTAACCTAATATTTTTTTATATTTTAACCTAATGTTTTTCTACACTTTTAACTAATGTTTTTCTATATTTTACTCTAATGTTTTTCCTAATATTTTTCTACACTTTTAATTAATGTTTTTCTACGTTTTTATCTCATGTTTAACTACATTTTTGCTAACAAATTAATTTAAATACCATTCTTAAATAATCTAAAATAATTAAAATAATTTAAACATATTAAAAAATAAATAATTTAAAGCATTCCACTCACAAAATACGTAAAAAACAACTATTTTAAGTACGATTAACATCTACTAATCAAAAAATACGTTTAAAAACTATTAAAAAATAGGGAGGGAAAAACCACCAACCAGTTACGGCCGAAACCCTTAATCCACTCTCTAAACATTCAGGAACCGCAACAGTAACAATGATAGCCGCTAGACGTTTGCGCCGAGTTTTATTCTGTTTCGGGGTTTTGGCCGTAACCCTTTCGACCGAACCGATTTCGGCCGGAATGGTACACGCCACGTAGGGGCGTGAAACTGCCACGTGTGTACGGCCGGATCCGTTACGGGCGAAACCGTTATGGCCGAAAGTGCTCCGGCTGAAACGGTACAAGATATCACAAAAGGTGACACAAGTTTGTGCTTTTACCCGTTCTTACTTTTCAATTAATACAAAAACCTGTTACTGATTTGAAATAAAATTTATTGTTCTTCGTTATTGAAAATGTTTGTGAATGAAATCAATTTGAAACCCTTGTTTGAGAAAACTCTTTTAGAAAATTGTGAACCGAGATAGGGTTTGGAAAAGAAAAACCAAATTTAATTTATTAATTTCGATTGTTTAAATTGCCCTATCAGATCTATATTGGAAATTATTTTTCAAAATAATAATAAATTTATCAAAATAAGTAATAATTACTATGGTAATTACATTATTAGATAAATATGTTTTTTTAATGCATCTTTTTTGCAGGGGGGGCTTTGAATTTGGTATTTTTAAACAAAATTAACATATAAAATTTGGAGGCAAGCCACCAACCACCACCTCCCCCTCCTTCATTTTCATTGTCAACTACACTTTTTAGGGGACTGCGCACAACAAACTTGTTGCCGCAACAACAAGTACTGTTGATGCAATACCTTGTTGCTACGACAACAAGGTTGTCGCAACAGTATCTTAGCCCATGGGCTTTAAAACAATAGTATGGGTAGTTTATTTTTAAATCTTTATATATATATGTTTATATATACATACATATATATATATATATATATATATATATATATATATATATATGTATATATATACATATATATATATGTATATATATACATATATATATATGTATATATGTATATATATATATATATGTATATATGTATATATATATATATGTATATATGTATACATATATATATATATATATATATGTGTGTGTATATATATATATATATATATATAATTTTAATTGTTATAAATATTATTATTATTTTTTATTAATAATTTAAAATAAATTATTTTATTAATAATTAATTATTATTATCATTTATAATTTAATAATTATTGTTGAATTTTTAATAATATTTTATTAAATATTTTATTAATTACTTTATTATTAAAATATATTTATAAAGTAAATTGATAATTATAATTCAATTGGGAAAATTGATTGTTTTTAATAAACTTGGATTTTGCTTAGATGGTTCAGTTTTATAAGAAAATGATTTCTAATATTAAGCAATTTTGGAATATTTGTGAACTCGAAAACCTTAGCAAATATGACACACTTAAAAAATAAAAACTTGAACCTTGTTTGTAAATTGAAACTTTCATGTTTTCAAACAAATGATTTATGAAAACTTCATTTAGTGTGATGTATGGTTTAATTTTACTAGGGTTGGGTTTGACTTAGTATGTTGACCAGTTCTACTATTTTGAGCTTAGGGTAGGTTGTCTTTATGTATGTTGGGAAGTGGCTTGCAATGGAGGTCAGAGCCCTAAAGAGGTTGCCTAGGTAACCCATTCTAGTTTGTTTTAATAAGTGATAAAATTTCATTAAATGAGTTTTAAATGAATTAAAAAGAGCTAGTGGATTTCCTAGCCCATGCCTCGAGTGCTAGTATAGGCTAGGATGGGAGTAGAGAGGATGCTTAGTTGTGACCTTTCCTCGTTAGTATGCCTTGTATGTACGAAATTATATTGATGTTGCATAGAGTCACTAGGGGGTCAAAGTCCAGAGAGGCTGCCAAGGTAACCTTAGAGTTGACTCGTGTGATTACACTTGCCCACTTCCGTAGTAAATTTTCTACGTTTCATTATTTCCTTTGGGTTTAGATGTTATTGGTGTCTTGGTACCTTTAAGATAGATTGCTAATAGGTTTTCCTTGACCTAGATGTTAGTTATGACTTTTGGTATTGATATCCGTACAAGACTTGAAATTATCTCCTTAGCATGGTGAGAGTGGGCCATTTAGGTTCCATAAGGTCGGGTGGTAGTATTTCTTATACCATTAAGATCTGACAACTAGATGTCATTACTGGATGTACTTGTGCAGTTGTTCCTTTCATTCTAATCTTGTATTTTTGTTGGATAGTTATATTCTATTGTACTGTACTTTATTATGTGGAGATCCTATGAGATTTTGTATTTATTCTTGATGTATATTCTTTGATCTTTTCATACCCTGTGACTTGTACAGCGGATTATTATGCATTTTGGTTATGCCAAGTGACATCTTATGTAATTGTATATTATTTAATTGGATGCATACCTGTGGTTATTCTATGATGTGGATTTGCTATGTATCGGATTTAGTATTAATAAAACTTATGTATGTGATTCAACGTCATGGAACCCTTAAGAGATGTAATTTGTATATGGATTATTTGTATGTATGTGAGTTATTGCTTCTGTTGTATTATCTCTTGTTGTTATAATCTTTATTAAAAAAAAAGGTTTGGAAAACTTAGTGGAACTTTAGGTTAATTTATTTTGGGTTCACTAGAAGGACGTTACGAAAGGATCCCCTAGGGAAAGAGAACAAGTGGTCGAGGTTCAAGCAGAACTAGCTACTTAGGAAGACCAAGCCCAACAAGAGCCAAAAGAAGCTCAACTTGAGTAGGTACAGCCTCAATCCGAATAGGAAAGAGTTCCACCACCCCAAGCCGTAGAAGAAGAAGCCTCTTTTCGATATCCAAGAGAGCTAGAATTGAGACTATGGTGGTAGATGTGAAAAGGAGAAGAGTAAAGAATAAGAGCATTCCCTCACCACAGGTTCCAAAAACTATTGTTGAGGTAGAAGATAAGGAGGAAGGGGAACAAATTGAGTTTGTCCCTCTAAATAAGAGGGCATGCTTGGCTACTGTGGTAGAAGAAGAGAGGAAAAGAAGCTTGATTCAGACATTGCCTTCAATTCCTAGGGAACCTATCTAGGTTGATACCTTTGAAGACAAGCAATTTTATGGATTGTGGAAATGGAGGGCAAGGAAGAAAACATTTTAGACCTCTCTAATTTTGACTTCATACCAATGGGTACTGAGGTAGTAGGAGGGAAAATAAGGGACACTCACAAGAATGAGCCATTAGATTAGAATCAGTGACCTCCTCTACTTCAAGAACATTTGGGAATTCCTCCTCCACTAGTATAGGACACGACAGAGGTAATGGATCAAGGATCAATGGCTCCACCTCCTTCAATGATTGAATCTGAAAGTCAAAATCCAGAAGAAGGAGAATATGTACAATTGCATGTCGATGAAGTATCTGAGGAAGGAAAGATAGCAGAAGAAAGGAAACAAGCTCCTTTGGATACAAAGGATAGGTCCCTAGCCCAACTTAACATAGAAACTCACTCTGGAGTCCTTCTTCAACATGAGAAAACTTTGGAGACAAGTGATAAGGGAAAGAAGCCTACAACAGAACCAACTTCTTCGGCACAATACATGTCACCAATGGGTACGATGCCATCATGGTTGAAGAAGGAGGTTATGTTCAAACAAAAGAGATAAATGGAATTAACCAAACAAGAGGGAATGGTGGAATTAATAAAGGAGATCCAAAAACCTGAGCCACCTAAAGATGATGCTAGAACACTTGCCTTGATAATGAAGAATCAAGATCAAGACCTTTTGGAACACATTGACATCCCACCCCCCTATGCAGACATCAAAGAGTTGGCTCCAAAGGACTATCAAATGAAGAAGGTCATATTGGGAAAGCACACATTGGATACAATGAAAGTCTTGATTACCAAAGGCCTCAAACAAGTGTTTTCCCACTTGGACAAAGATGAGTAAAAGTTGATAATGTTATGGAAACAAAATGAGCTATTGAGGGGATGTTTGAACGAGGTGGTAACTCTAATAGACCTAGCTAATCCTAAAATTTCTCCCAGAGATGCTTTAGAAAGGAAGGAGACTAGACCACCAATGGATTCACTTTTGGACACTTGTTAGAAATGGCGTCAGAGTTTTTAGGATAAGATAGTACAAAAAATACAGGTTAATTTGAATCTTTTGCACAACATCCAGAGTAATGCCAAAAAATTGGTTACTATTATAAATGAAGATTTTGGGTTGATGGATGAAGTGCATACCTAGGCCAATGATTTGCAAGCACTCAAATCTATAAAAGGGAAAAAAGTATTGGATGCTTATGGAATATACTCAGTAGAGGAATTAGATAAATTAGATGACTAGATAGAGAAGATATCTTTTGTCAATAAAGTCATGGAAGGACTACATGAAGGCATTTAGCAAATAAAGAATAAGGCTCAAGAGCAATTTTTGAAGGCGGATAAATACTACGATGTTGCTAGCCTTGATATTTTTGAAGATGAGCCAAAGACCAAGGTTTATTCAGCACAAACAATAGTTCAAACAATAGTTCAACTATTCAGAGATACATTTGAAAATGCTTCATTAGAAGATGATGTAAGACAAACATTCAAAACTGAAGAAGCATTGTTAGAACTAGATTCTAAGCTTGAGGATTTTGTGGATATGAGAATAGAGGTGAGCAACTACTGACAAGTAGTTAGAAATAAGTATTAATCATTAGATTTACCAAAGGCTAATGAAGTGGTTAAGATAATAGAGAAATTTTAAAGAAAGCATCCAGACATTATTTTGGTATAAACGGGAAGAAAACCCAAATGTTGGAAATCAAGTTTTGGACACTTAGAAGATTTTTTGGATTTTTGGGTCTTGTCATCAAGGTGTGCTTTTTGAAGGTGCTCTTTTTGAAGGTGCATTATTTGAAGGTGCACTACACTAAGGTGCACTGACAGTTAACTGCTAGTTGCTATTTTAGAGCATTCCATGCATCAGAAATGCATTATGACAATAGTTCAACTCCTAGAGACACCTAGAGAAGGTTGAACTTCCATTTTAAGAGTTCTTGGTGACTCCCAGATCATCTCATGACTTCTATCTTCTTATCTTCTCATTATTTTATTATTTTATGTTTTGTAAAGGCTCATGCACCCATTAATTAATATAAAAAAGGGTGAAAACCTACTTAGCGCCATTTAAAGAGTCAGTTTGTATGTAAATAGCTTTATTTTATTAGTTTTTTAACATGAGTTTACAGTAGAAGAGATCTCACTCCTAACACAAAGGGAGGAGAGGATTTATTTTAAATACATGGATGTAATATGTACTCTTGGCCATTATTTTGATGCAATGATATATGCTATTGGTGCTCTCATTCTAAGTGTAATAAATCTTGTCTTAGTGTGTTATTTTTGTGAATGCATGTTCATGAATAATAATGGAGCTAATAGTTTTATTACGTTGTTATGATTAAATGATCTTTTAGTTTTGGTATTTTCCTTATGTTAACGAATTATGTTACTATGGAAAATTGGAGAAATGATCACTATTCTTAAATAGTGTTTTGTCTCGTGTGAGTGCACTTTTGGTGGCCTTGTGATTTGATGAAATGTGAAACATATTTTGATTATTATTGAAGTTCCCATTGACAATTGCATCAACAAAATTTAGGAAGCATTGCTCCTAATTTCATTGGTTTCCTACCATATCCTTTTGATAAACATGTTGTTACTTTGGCTTATGTCTATAGGAATTTCCCTTTTAGCAATTTTCTTTAAATATCTTGTTTCTCTATCTTCATCATTTTCTTTTCAAACACTTGATTAAAATAGGAATTCATATGGTTTCATAAATAAATTGCATTCATCATAAAACATAAAATACAAAAAAAATGTCTTCCTTTTTTGTTACATTTCAGCAGAGTTGTGTAGATTGGTGGGTCCCAGCAAAGGCCTCCTTGTGAACATACACATTTATCTTCAATTAAGTTACCTAGCAGGTTGAAAAACAACCATCTAGAACCTTGGAGTTGGTCATTGATCAACTTTTCAAGAGAGAGATTCGAAAGGATATATGTCGTTAAGCATCATGCAAAACAAATGCTCAATAGGTGTGTATAATGAATTTTAAATACCAAAAAAGAAATAAGAAAAAATGCTAGCTAAGGGTGATGAGCCATGGGAAACCCTACTGATTTCCCCTACATCTAAATAGATTTATCTAGATAGGATTAAGCTTAAGAATTCTTAAAGAAAGTCATAATGCCCTCCTCCACTTCATCCAGTAAAAAACATGTCTACAGAAAATGTCTAGCAATTTGTGCCCATTTCCTATGGCACTTCAACTGCCCAACATTTAGGCCCAACAAAAAAGGTTGCATGGCCACATTCTGGCCTACTCAGAGAATCTTGGGGATTTGACTTGTCCAAGGGATCCCCACCCCTATATTTGTAAAGATGACAACCTCGACGTATTTTTCTAGGTAGTCTACTTTGAAGGTCTTCCTTAGCAACATCAAAATGTCCACCTTTTCTCCTCCAAGGTTGAGGAGATAGGCTAGAAATTGGGACGTAATATTTGTGTTCACATGGTGCCTATAATAATTTTGCAAAAACTCATGGCCCAACACCATTTTAAGTCTCAAAGATGAATGACCCACCCTCATTGCAAATTGACTAGAGGGTTTCATCAGGGAAGGGGTCTAAAAATGCCTTCTGGGGTTCCTCACATGACATTCGAATTGGAGCATCCATCTTAATTTATACATATAAGAAAGTTAGAATGCCTAGAGAGAAATGAACTCAACCACACTAATTTTCCACAAACTAGTTGCCTGAATGAAATTTATCTACCAGATTAATGACTTCTACAAGTAGGGATAATTTCCAAAGATGAATTGAACAATGAGGGAGAAAGAAACTCGATTGCCTATAAATTAACTCAGTTGTCTGGCAATTTTCTCCTTTACCTTGTGTCCTTCCAACTCAATTGAACTAAATGACTAAATCTTTGGAAAATTTTCCCATAAATACGAGATTTTAATAATGTCAACACCAAAAAAGAAGTGATGTCTTTAGGGTAGATGGGAGAGAGAATGTCATTAATAGTGACAAGACATTTATTTAATCTCCATCACAAGTGGAACTAGGTGGAGGGAGACATGTCACCATTCCAAAGACTTGAAGAAGTTTGAGGTTTCTTTCATGAGAATTAACTCAAAATAAAACCTCAACTGATGATATATAATCATCAAATGGTCTAGACTGATGTTAGATGCACATCGTGTTAATGAACAACATTGTCCAATACAATATCTCTGATCAATTTCCATTTGGCATTCGCTCACATGACACACAACAAGTATTAAAAAAAAAATTTTTACCAATACAGTTAATTTATTTTACATTTATAGGAAACACATTCGCCAATGTATTAAATATAATTTCCATCACAAGGAAAACAAAGTGTCTCATACATCACATATTTTTCCATCAAACAGGAAAAAATCGACTCATACATTATATATATTTTTCCATTCAAAGGGGGAAAATGCCTCATACATTATATGTTGTCCCCCAAATTAATGCATTAAGCACCTTGATTTTATGACATTTTACTATTGTTAGAAAAATTTGCCAATTGATTTGTCCCCTACTTTGGAAAAACAATTTTCTTATAGAAATTAATTTTTTCCATAGTAATATTGTTGGATTCGCTAGGATTTTATAGATTTTCTCGAGAGGGATATCTTAAACTTCTCCGTAGTGCAAATATGGGATGCATCACAATGCAAAATGTGGCTTTCAAACCCAATCATATTTGGAGAATGTATAGATACTTAAATAAAATATGTTGCAAAATATTTAGGAAAATGTACTTGGACATCAAAGAACCAAGATGAATTCTTACTTTTGCAAACTTGTTTGTTGGATCAATAGTGTGGAGGTTCCCATGGGAGCATGGGAGAAAGTTGCAGATGACATGAAAAAAAAATAATAGTGGGTTGATTGATTTCTAGTTGGCTTTGTGAAACATATATGCCCCACTAATGAGTTGGTTGTGTTGAAGGAGCATATCGACACCTTAGAAAATAAGTATAGGTCGAGAGTAACAAATAATGCTAGGAATGTTAGAAAGGAAATAGTTAAGGAGTATAAATGGATTGATTTTAAAGATTATTATCTACCAATAGAGTTTAAAGATAGATTAGTGGAGAAGATTAGACAACACAAGCTCAATCCAATAGATGTTGAAGATGAAATTATCTATTGCGACTTGAAAATAGGTGAATATTGTGTCATACTTGGATTAGAAATACAAAGAGCTCAATTAAGCATGAAGGAAAACTTATTCAAAATTTATTGGAGTGATATGATCAATCCCCAAGGTCGAAGCATTTATATGGACAATCTTACAAAAATGGGTTTTGATAGGGGGGAGGCTAAAACCAATTGGAATTTGAAGACCGAGTCATTGATATATGTACAATGATGAAAGTGATATTGTTGATCATATTTTGTTGAAGTATCTTTTGCAGTAAGGGATTAAGATGAGCTTTATCAAAAAATGGCTTTTGAGGGGCCACAACAAGTGGACCTTAAAGAGTTCTTTCAAGCTAGCCAATTCACAAAAGAAGGGCACTTTTAGAAAATCTATGGATGTGTAATCCTTCCCTTGTTCTTTGCCATTTTGGAAAGAGGAGTAGTAGGATCTTCAAAGAGAAATCCATATGTGAGGAAGAAATAATAGGAAAAATTGAAGTGGCTATTTGTGCCTTGAATAATGAGAAATGTAAACCGAAGAAGTACTCATGCTTCATAAAATGGGATAAAATTACTCAAAAGAAGTAGTTAGTGTTTAAAGCTCCTAGTAATAAGAGGAAGGATCCCAAGTGGATGAATCCTTTAAGGTGTGAAAACTAATGTTTGATTATGCCTCCAAAGGCTATCCAAACTAACCAAAGTTCAGGATGTGTACTTAGAAGTGACGAAGGGGTGTGCGAGAGTGATTTCATGAAACATGCGCTTTGCCACAAGTTATGAAGCAGAGATAGAGACTTAAGTAATTAGTTTGAAGTTGTGCACATATAGTGGATGGAACCATATAAATGTAGAAGGTAATATAGTCATTTTTATTAATGAAAATATAAATAATAGTAAACTAGAAATTAAGTGTAGGGTTAAATTGGTTGAGAAATCCTTACAAAGTATTAAGAATTTTATAATATGGCTATTAATGTTTGGTAGCTTTAGTTGGATAAACCCATGAGACTGGAATGAAGATATGTTTTTGTGTGTGTGTGTGCGTGCGTGCGCGCGCGCGTGTGTGTGTGTGTGTGTGTGTGTGTGAGAGAGAGAGAGAGAGAGAGAGAGAGAGACTTTGTGTGTGTGTGTGTGTGTGTGGGGGGGGGGGGGTTTAAAAGTTTAATTGATATATTATTTAATTATAATAGTAAATAGGCATGTCCCATGAAGGGGCATGTCTCTTCATGTCTCATCCACAATAGAAGAGAGAGAGATCGTTGCCCTTGGAAAATACATACTAAAAAAGCCATGCAATTACATTTTCAATGATCCTCATAAAACCAACATTGTATCATAGCAAGGTTGCAAATGTAAGAGAGGATAGAGAATTGGAAATAAAAGAAGAAATTTTACTAGTATAAAATATTAACAACACCTAGAGTATACATTGATAAAGATGGAGACACAACCACTACCATAGGCTCCTATACATATTTAGACGTTGTGTGAGAAAATTGCAAAAACAATGTAATAATATTAGAACAAAGAGATTATAATTAAGAAAACATGATCTATAAAAGAGAAGAAGACAAGGATATAGTACCATAGTGATATGAATCAAATCCAACATAGTCTATGGTAATTCCAATGTAATGTCCCCACTATTAGGGTTAGTTTGGGGAAAGGAATACCTACATAATAAATTTTAAGACTTAAACAATAATAAAACTAACTATACTATTCTACCTTCTATCCTAAACCCAACCTTAAATATGTCTCCACATCAGAATCAATAACCCTTTTGAGGACTCTTAGGTTCTCGGTTACTTCTCCATCTTCTATGAAGTGCTCTCTTAAAATCCTTCCTGGAAGAGACGTTCCCTATCCAGGTCCCTTGTCACATATGCATATGTTAACATCTATGGAATATTCTGACCAAATAACCATGTTAAGATCACTCTCTTCCTAGTGGGACTCTCTTGATCTTAAACTATTAAGATCACTTCTTCCCAAGGGGGCTCTCTTGATCTTAACAATTAACTGTATTAAAGCATGTGTATCATTCTCTTAGAACTCCATAATTGCATATACATGTATACTTCTATATATATGTATAAGTTTAAATTATCCATAAAAATGTATTTATAATTACAACAAAAACATATTCATAATTACAACTAAACTATTAGAATCATACCTTCCTTACTGATCTTAAACCATTAAGTTTATGTGTGGCATTAATTTAGAGTACCATAGTTACATATACAAATATATTTTAGTATGCATATATAAACTATATATAAAAGATAAATCTCTAATTATAATTACAACATACCTTTCCTTACCTTATTTGATCCCTTTCCCTTAGCACACTCCTTTATTCTTCAAGGTATTTATGCTTGTGAAAGAAATAATTATGTAGAATACCCCCTTACCTACTCGATCCACATGTTGATCGTCTTCCACATGAATCTATATTCCTCTTACCTGATTAATGCATTTCATTTTATCAACGTCATTCCCTCCTTTCCATTCAATTGCCTTCTAAATTATGGCGGGTTCCCTAATTGTCCATTCCTAAATTGGCATCGTAAATACAGGTAGGTAATTGGGGGTAGTGGCTACAAGGCAACTTATATGCACCTATAGCCAATGTTAAATAGTGGAAGTGTCCTAAATTTTCATTGAGTAAAGGCGCATTTAAGTTGCACCATAGATGGTGCACTAATTGGGTGTGTTCATAACTTTGATAGCATCCTTGTAATGTATTTAATATTAAAGGATCGATATACTGACATGTCACCCACCCTTATTACTTGTGTTTGGGTTCTTATTTATTTATTTGTTGTGCTACATTTTTGTTTATTGCTCTTTCCTTACATATTCTATGGTTTATTCCCTTATTTACTCCTTGTCGCTCCCCTTGTTTTATACATCACTGACATGGATAATGTTTTCCATCAATAATTCTCGTTATTCCCTCCTACATAGTCAAACACTAACTTATATTTATAGCATATGGGCCCCTTGGATTGGTCCCATTCCTTGATACTTGACATGACTGCTAATGGGACTTTGGTTATAGATTACTTAGAGATTTAATATAAGGTTATTTATTTAAGGTGGTTAGGGATTAATGTAAAGTTTATTCATTTTTTATGGGTTGATTATTCATTCTTTTATCGAGTCTTATTTCTGTGTGTGTGTGTTAGTTATCAATTGATAATTGAAATAATTATATATATAGTTATTTTAGTTAGATAATCAAAAAAATCAATTTATTTTTTTAATCAATTACTTAATTACAGGGATATTGAGTATTGTGAATGTCATTATTAGAGGGGTATATTACGTCCAAGCAATTCAATCATCGTAGCAGATTCATTGGATGGAAGTGTGTTGATTTGATGGAGATGAGCACTCATCTTATGATATAAATATAAAAGTAAGAATTTGCATCATCGCAGACTCCAAATAATATAAACCTTTATAAGTAATAAATATCAAACAAAATGGATTTAATATAGATACCAAGTTTAAGGACTGAACGTTAGCCACGACAGCAACAAAGAAATAGTTTACTATGACCACTACAATTTTGGAGATATCGCAAGAGAAGACATAATCATAGGCTAAGGAAGCCATAGCCAATCAATGAAGTGTATCACATAGGGAGGTGAACACATACAAGTAGGAAAGTATTTGGATATAGTAGAAGATAATCTCAAATCGGCAAAGATATCGACATATAATCAAGGGACAATCATCAACGGATAAAACATTTGAAATCATGTGAATAAAATGGTTTCAATGGAGCTCTGAGTTTATTTAGCCAATAGGCTATTTGTGGGAACTTTGTTCTTGGAAAATGATTTTTTGATGGAAAAGTTGTTAGTTGGCCAGAAAAGTTGTGAGTTGGCCAACAAAGTTGTTAGTTTGACCAGAAAATTGTAAATCTTTCCCATTATTATTTACCAATCAGTTTTTATCTCACTCCACTTCTAACTCTTGTTTTGATATTTAGTAGTTGTTATTTTCACTTTTAACTATTATTTTTCTTTTTCTATTTATTTAAAAAAAAAATTAATTGTGATCTCCATGTTAGCTCATGTTGTGATCTCTATTTATTTAACTTTTGATTTTTAAAATTAATTAGGATTTTAGCTTTTAAATTATTATAAAAATATATATTAGTTTAATTGTTAGTTCCTATAATTTACTTAGTCAATAGAACATTTGTTAGATACACTATTTTTTCATATTATTTTTTTGTATTTCTCTTATTAATTTTTCATAATAGATTTTTTGATGGGGTTTTTTTCAATGATTTTTTTTCACATTTGATAAATTGAATTTAAATAAATAATATTTATTAATCTATTTAAAATATTTTAGTAAATATTATGTTATTTAAATTGAAAATTATTAATAATCTAATTTGCCCACAGAAGATTATATTTTAAATCTCCACTTTTAACTATTGTTTTTCTTTTCCTTTTAGTTTTTCTTTAAATATTATTTTTTAGCTTGGTTTGACACCATCGAAGATGTGCTCCACTGATTTTCTTTTTTTGCTTGTCATCCTTCTTATGTATATGTAATCCTCCTTTTTTTGGTGAGATTTTGATGTACTTTTGATCTCCTTATACTTAATATAAAAAATAGAATATTTGTTAGAGACGTTTTTTTTCAGATTATTTTTTATATTTCTCTTATTAATTTTTCATAATAGATTTTTTGATGGGGTTTTTAAAATAATTATTTTTTCCATATTTGATAAATTGAATTTAAATTAATAATATTTATTAATCTATTTAAAAGATTTTAGTAAATAGTATGTTATTTAAATTAAAAATTATTAATAATCTAATTTTTTCACATATGATTATATTTTAAAAAATAATTTTATTATCGTGCACCTATCGACTTATCGTTGCAAGCACAAAAGTGTGCAACTGCTAGTTTATAATATGTGAACAATATTTTGGATCAAATTTGTGGAAGAAATTATCATTTTATGATAGTGTCATTGGTCTTTGAAAAGGCAACAATAATATTGCAACATGATGGTGACTTCAACAATGAAAGAAAATAAAGTTAATCAATTAGTTAAAGTTGAAAGCTATATCTTCAATTTATGTGTGATTTTTAAAGAGGTCAAATACACTTAATAACTATAACTAAATCTAAATCCAAATATCTTAAATATTTTTATTCATATAGTTTAAAGTAAAAATTATTTATAGAAGGCAAGAGCTTACAACACAATGGTAAATTGTGAGTTTTTTATTTGAGAGGTCTTGTGTTCAACTCTCCACAAACTTAATAAATAATAATAATTAATCACATCACATAATAATAATGAACCTTGGCTTCAACCTCTTACCGATCTATATATATACACACAATAAAATATATATTCTAAGTTGCTAAAACAATTTACCATTGTGTTGTGGGCTCTTGCCTAAAATATAAAAAATATTAATTAGCAAATGTAATCAAAATTTACCATTGTGTTGTAGGCTCTTGCCTAAAATATAAAAAATATTAATTAGCAAATGTAATCAAAATTTACCATTGCAAAAATATTAATTAGCAAATGTAATTTATTATTATATCAACTTGATTGTGATAAGAAAAGCTTACAAATAATATTATTTTATGGTATTTGACAAAAAAATCAACTTCTATTATGCTTTGATGGATGTGCATGCATGTCCATACTCTATTCCAAGGCTCCCCTTTTATCATAAATAAGTATGATGTTTGAAAAGGTTGTTGAATTAGGATTTACACCTATTGTTATTTGTTTGAGAGTTTTTAAATTCTTTTCAACAAATACGTCTTATGCATTTTCTTTAATTATTAAAATTTATCAGACTACATTTTTCTAAATAATTTGTCTTCTGGATTTGATTGTGTGCACTTTTTTTACCATCAACGTTTCGGATCATACTACATTTTTCTCTTAGGGATATTTCTATTGGTAACATTACGAAAGTACCCTAGGTAACATGCTTAAGAATTCAACTAAGATACAATCAAGGAAATCTTGAGGTTGACTATCTTTCTTAAAAACAATTAGTTCTCAATAATTTAGAAAAATACAATAGACTTCAAATGTGTTTTGATCAATCAATTGATGAACAATAAGGTAATATGCATTTCTTGATTATGCCCACTTTCATAGAACTTATGAATAATGTAATTTTATAGTCATGAGGATCTATATTACATTATCTTCTATATTATGTTATACTAGTTCTTGTAATTGAATGGGATTTGTATTGTGTATAATAAAAAAGTAATTATATACAAGACTTCCTTCTATAATGATACTTTTATAAGATGATACTAAATATTCTAGACCTTTCTATATGCTTTCATATCAATGATCTATCCACTTAATCCTTGCACCTTCTCTTGGTCAAGTGCTAGTGAATACTCACAATCATGTTTGTGCATATAGAGACGTATATAATAAAGATGATGTGAAATTCAAGATGGAAAATATTCTAATTTTCAAAGTGAGAAAAGTTTTGATAATGCGGAGATGAGACAAGGACAAAAGAAGGGTAAAAAGGCTAACAATTCATAAGCTTTGTGGACCCTCCATAATCTTCCGAGTCACGTTGTATTGTGAAGAAAACATATGAGAGAGTTAGAATTTGGAAAGAAAGGAAGGCATTAGAAAGTGAGTTGTGGTAGTTGGAGGCTTACGTTTTGCATGGAAAAATGAAATCCCCTTAAATACCTTTTCTATTAGTATTATTTGTTTTACCCATGCAGCCCAACTATTGTTTCATTTTCATGTGATAATTTTCTAGCATTGGGTGTTCTAGGATTTCTTTTGACACTTATAAATAGGTTGAACTAGTGTAGGGTAATATAATATGAATTTAAGCAAACCCTTATTCATATTTGCATGGCATATGGGCAATTTTTGGAATAAGTTAAAAAATTTAAAAGGTTGTTGTTTGAAAAACTAAGTAAATTATAAATTATGTTGATGATGCAACTAAATAATTTATGTCAATAATGATGTTTTAATAATTAAATTTCTAATATAACATAATGCTTTCGTAGGAAATCTTGTAAGTTTTTAACTTTTTTTGGTCTAAAATAAATTATCATTTATTTCTTGAACTAGTAATTTCTAGAGAATGCAAAACTTTTATGGTTGTTATAGTCTTATTTTTACATTTGCAAATTATTACAAGAGGTCTTGTAATGTATGAGTACCAATAGTATTAATGGGATAAGGTGTTGGGACACAAGTTGCATGATGTTTATAATAGATTACTTTATTATGTGTGTCATGTACCTAAGGGAGCTTAAATGGGCATGCATCACCAGAAGTAAACAAGCAAGCAACTATAGAATTGAGATGGTCAATTCCATGTGATATCCATATTGTGAAGAATACTATATCACCCCAAAAGTTGTATTCCTTGGTGGTTATCAACGATGGCCTAAAATCTTCCTAAACAACCTCCTTTGAAGGTTCAAAAATAAATGGTAAAGAAAAGAAGCACTACTTGTGTGCTACCTCTTATCAATGTGTTTAAAGAAAATATAAATTCATACCAAAAGAAAACACACATTATTGAAAAGTTGTGGAACGAAGAAGCAAATTGTGTAATCACAAAACATTATGATTAAGCATTTTAGAATGAGTATGATGTTTTGGAAGAAGAGGTTTTGGAATCCATCTCATGATTCGTGAGAATCCCTATTACACATCAATCTATATGCTAATATTTTTATATTTACTTTGTCTTGTGGTTGTATTCCTCAACTTTGTCATTTTCTTTTTTATGTGTCATGTTTAATATTTTTTTTCCATTTACATTTCACCTTTTATATTATCATTTAATTATTTTTTCCTATATCTTTATTTTAACTCTTTTATAATAATCTATATTTTGTGTTCCTTACTTAAGGACATTTTTTTTTCCTATATGATTCTTATAAGCACCTATGACCTCTTTTTATAGTCATAGTCAAATTTTAAAGGAATCTCAATACGAAGTTGAAATAGATTCTTACATGATAGATGAAAGAGACATGGACAAAATAATGAAAAGGGTCTAGAAAAACAAGCATTACCATCCATTCCACCAAATAAAAAGAAAGACTTATTAGAAAATCCAATATTTTAAGTTAAGAAGAATGTTGAATGGGTGCTTAGGACAAGTGTTGTACTATAGCAAATACAAAATATTTCTATACAACCACTTTAATAAGAAATATGGCTAAAATACAAGCACTACAAATAAGGTTCGTGGAAGAGGACTTTCTTAAAAATCAAGAGGTGTTACTAATTATTGGTGGGAATATTTATAGCTAATGGCCTTATGAGTTTGGTAGTACAATTCAATTCTAAGAAATTAAGCTCTAAAATTTAAGAACGCTGGTAATCTCATAAAAAATGCTATTAGTAAAGATTGATAAATTAACATCATTTTTATTCTCCTTATTTTCTAATTGGGATCTAAAATATTGACTAATTAACAAGTGGCCAAAAAAATTCATGGGGCAATTTTTATCCCCATCCCAATTTCACTTGTTGAAATTAACAATCCTAAAATCTAGAGGCTACTATTTTTTTAATGAAAAGTCTCTTTCCTATTAATTAAATATTAAAGATACATATTTACAAAAAAAAAGGGACAAGGGATACAAGATCACCCCACAAATTCATACAACACGTGGCTAGACAATTCAACTATTCGTCTTTTTTTTAAAGCTACCTTCTAAATAAATCTTGTAGCATTAGATTTTTGTTTCATGAGACCTCCTACTCAATTAAAATTGATCTTGAAGCTCCCCATGGAGTCTCGCCCCAAGTATAACATCTCTTACTAATGATATGCAAATATTCTCCACATAGAGTAGCATACAAATACATGTCCTTATGAAAATCAAAATTTATATACTACAACATATTTTCATCCAATTTTCACTAGCCTTATCCTCATAATCTACCTCCACAGTGCTATAAAAATTAAAAATTAAAAAATATTGAACGCACATTTTGGGTCAAAGAGTGTTAGTTGCATTTTTTATTTATTTTTAAAGAATCAACATTTACACTACCTAGACAAGAGAAAAAGATGAAAACAATTGAATCAAGGAGCATTCATTGCTCACCGTATGCTCTTTCTAAATATATTTAATGTGCCCACTTCCTAAAATACAAGACAGATTCGTTAAATTTGATCAAACACTCAATTTTACAGAAGAAATCCTCATCCTTGGGCTTCAATAGCAAAAAACTCTGCATGACTCTTAGAAAATGATAGATCCAATAAAAAAGTATCGTCATTAATCGTGAAAAGGGTCTCTCCTGATCACTCTTGGGAAGAATCAAATCCTCGAGGCTCCATTTGGTTGAGGAAGATGAATTTGTAACCAGGTTATCTTATAACCAAGTTTTCGAAAATCTGACTTTGTGGTTTGGAAAGACAATGGTCTGTTTGGTTGACACAGAAGATGAATATACGGTGGACCCCACAATATTATTAAAAAACTATCATAAAATTCAAACCCTGGTTTTAATTTCGAATTCCACCTTTTTATTGGAAGATGAAATTGAAAACCAGGTTATAATTTTAACCAACCAAATGCCCATGTTTTTTTGCAAAACCTGATTTTAACCCTGATAACCCAATTTTGACCCTCATCTTCCAGCAACCAAACGGAGCCATTAATGTTAATTGTCTGAGAACAGAATTGATATAGACTTCCTCATCAGATATCTGACTCTCCACATCTTATCTGCCTCACAGATCATTATGAACCCATTTCATCTGAAATTCCTTCCACGCAATCGCCTTTTCAAATTGAAATCACTAAAATTGCTTTCACTTGATAAATGTGTGGATTTTCTCTTCCTGTTCTGGACGACTGCCATTGTTTCTACCCGCGCCCTTGTCTCCACTGTAGAGATCATTCTCCTTCCCTGAAAACAGAGAAAAGATGATTCATCAACAAGCAGATTCAAACAACATAGCGCAGAAAACTCAAACCGATTCAATCAAAGAGAATCAAACAGGCTTTAGCACTGAGAGATTCAAAGAGCATAGAACATAAAACCCAAACAGGGCAAGTAAAAAACAGGGGAAAGCCCTTACATTATGGATGGATTGATGAGTTGTATTGGAAGAAAACAAGTGGGTAATGTCTTGCAGAGGGCGCCTCTTGAATAAATGGAGATTAGAGAAGTGTAGAACCGATCTGCCTGATAAAAATGGCGGAGAATTCTCCTTGTTTTGATGTTGTTCCATTGAAATGCCCGGAAGCAGATCGGCCTGCAACTCCATTGTCCCACTGTTCAACGAAGAATTGAAGAGATGATGCACGAAATGGGGGAAGATTGCGGATGCATTTGTAAACAAGTGCACAGATTGAATGGTATTTGGCGGGGGAATTGTCAGGAATTTGAGATTTCGTGTTCGAGTTCGAAATGAAATTCGAACAATGGATGGAGAAACCAAGTTTCTGAAATTTCAAACTTAGATTTCCGCTTGAAATTTCGAAGTTTGATTTCCACTTGAAATGTTCGGGATTGGCGTCGATTTGCAGAGGGTCGATGAAGTTGTGGCCCTCTCAAGGTCGATTTCTATCTTTATATTTATAGCTCTTGTCTTCAATTTAACACTCAGATCTTCGCTGTAAATAACCTACAATAAAAAATTAAAGAATTTAAAAATTTAAAAATATTTTTGTTTCGTAATTTAGATTTATTTTAATTAGCATTTATAAATGTTATAAATAGTTTATAAAGATACATTTCTATGAGATATTAGTTGAGTGCATTTCATATTTGTATATCGTTTATTATGATTCTCATAGCTAAGGGCATGTTTGGTTGGAGGAATTGTTGAATGTGGAAATCAACTATGCTGGAATAAGCTCATTTATGGAATTCGCGCATTCTTAAAATAATATGTGGAATATCACTTGGACCTGTTTGGTTGACCTAGAAGATGAGTGGGAAGATGCATTTTCTATGTTTGGTTGCAAGAATTGGAATTGGAATTTAGATGCATTTTCTACCAGTATCGCCTCTCTCTCAAGCACTAGACCTATATCTACCACTCTCTCATACCCTTCTCCCTATTAAGCTCCGCTCTCCAATAATGGCTAATGACATCGCTTCACATTTCTAAGAAACGAAATCTCCAATCAACTCAACAACCGGCGAGCCAACAAAAAGAGATGTGATAGGGTTGGGTGATATGCTAGTTTTTTTTCCTTTGTTTCACTTACTAATTTGCCTTATTAAGCAACAACTGTGGGACCGACTGTTGGACATTATTCAATGTTGTGTGTCCACTGATCTCTTTTTCTTCTTTTTTAATGTGAGTGTAGCCCATTCTTGCAACACCCGTGAGGCGGTGAAAAGTTGGTGATAAATTAGTTGCTACTGCCTCCACCCAACAAAATGTCAAATGATCAAGAAAGACAAGTACCCCTAGGGAAAATTCCACCACCAACAACCGGAGCTCCATGTACAGAGGAGCCACAAAGTATATACTCAAATCCTATGCTCAAACATTGCATAGACGTGTAATTTTTAGTTGGATTGATTTCATGTTCTACTTCCACGATAAACAGGAACTTCATGGGTAAGACCACGAAACATACAAGCAACCTCAAACATGACTTCACATCCCACCAAAAGTTTAGCTCATGCAAGCGAAGTCGGCCACATGTTAATTTTGGTTTTTTTTAAATGGAATAGGAATAGGTTATTCCTATTCTACCTTTTAAGTGGGAAGCCTGCAATGCTCATTTTGGGCTTAAATTAGAATTAATAAATTCTAATTCTACTTTTCGCTTTTGCAACCAAACACTAAATTTCCAAATTCCAGCAGTCGAATTTTCCTATTCCCATCGAATTCCTACTACCAAACAGGCCCTAAATGTTTTATTTCTAGATTTATTATGATTTGCTTTTGATTACATCTTGACCTAATTCATCTCTATTTTTTCAAATCTAACCCCTTTACATTTAACATTTAACTTTAAATTTTGTTGATCTTTTCATTTGTTGTTGTGGGTTGGCTTAATGCAAAAGTATGTTGATTTCATGTTTGGTGGTTATATTTAAGGACATTCGCATTTTTTTATTGAGTGTATTTGGGAGAATGAAAAATCTAGCAACATTTACATAAAAGCACATCCACTTAGGAATATTGCATGCTTGCTTGTTCTTTTTCATCTTTTTGTTCAAAGTTATAAAATTCAATTTGATAGAAATGTAACAAAGAAAAACATGACCCTTACAATTTGATGAATTCCCCAAAGAATTTTCTGAATAGTACATGTCAAATGTTACGATAAGCAAACATCATAAATTAAGGTAAGTGAATTATATCTATTAGCTCGTTTCAATTCTTATCCACCCACTATAGCTTAAGGTTGTACCCAAAAAGAAATTTGCACATGCAGATATTAAATCCACAATCTTGAAAGTAAACTAAGGTGAAGAATAGTTAGTACACAAAACATGTGATTTTGTTTGAGTCAATTATATAAAGCCATAATATTAGCAAATTGCTTTATAAAATTTGGCAAGTCATTTTTCCATTATCAGTTATCAAGTTATGTATTGATTTTAATTTTAATTCAGTTTTTATTATGATATTTTTGCTATTTCAATTATCAAACAAAATTCCAAAATTAATCAATATTAATTAATTAACATATATTAAAGGTTTATTTATTGGGTTAGATTTATTTAAGTGGAGCTAACTTATCCTACACCCCCAGGATTTGACCCTACTATTATATCTTCTCATGTGTGAGCTCACTTTCCTATCTATGTTTATAGCTTTACATTTCTATAGCTTTTGATAGTCATTGTGTCACCTTGATTCATTAGTCATAAATACCATTTTGCCTTTAGGGTGTCATCTTTTAGATCTAATCACTCACTATATTTTTATGGACTTACAAAACTACATGTGAGTAAGCCACTTCATGTTTTTACCTATATTGTGCATATTCTTTTTTTTAATTCCACAAGTTGAGAGCCTAATCTTCTTTCATGAAGGAGTACTAGTATAAACCAATGCTTCCTAGTCCAATGATAAGGACTATTTTATAATTATCATGTTCAAAATCAGAATTATTACTAAGTGCCCTTGCAACATTGCATGTAATGTCTTACCATTTCACACACATGTATATTAGTTTTATTTAAATATACAAATGGTACTCATATTACTTATTTTTCTCAACCATGTCCTTAATTTTCATGCACTATGATGTGTTGAATTATTTTCATCCATCTTGGCTATACTTCCTCTAGTATGGTGTTATACACTATTATAACATGAAGATATGCTTCTTGGTAAGGATTTTTTTTCCCTTCAATACTCTATATATTGTCACACTCACTCCTGTTTGAGCCTTGTAAAAGAAAAGGAGGCCCTAATATTTATATGCAAACTTAAATTGTGAAATGCTAAAAGAGATCCTACACTAACATAGATTTCCCCATACAATATTAGAAAATAAACTAATCAAAGGCGTTGAGCTTGGCTACTTAAGTTCTATTGTATTTTTTTAATGACAAGGGTTTTTGGATAGTGCAATGAACCTAATAATAGAAACCCGAGCAAACTACTAAGGATGGTAGCATCCAAATTGGTGTTCATAGGGTTTTAACAAATTCTTGTTTCATGGTATTTGTAATATTCCATTTTGTCCTCCTATAGCTCTTCAATGCCATCAAATCATATTCAAATTTGAAACAAAAAAGAAAAAATGGTTGTGTTGTATAGGAGCTTGTCTTAGTCAAGCTCATGTTGGTATTCTCACTTCCATAATTTAGCAGTGATAATTGTTAATGTAATTATAGCTATGGTAGGATTCCTTCAAACCAACATAGATAACATAAATGTTTTGATAATATAATTATTGTGATATATATTAATTATATTGATATCTAATAATTATATTATTATTGTAATAATACAATAATATATTTATTATGATGATATAACTATATTAATTATGCATATATTCACGTGTGTATGTAAGTGTGTGTATATGTGAGTGTAGTTATCTGTGTGTGTAGGGTAAGTGCACAAAGTTGTGGTATCAAAAAGATGCCACGTTTTATTTTATTTCTTATCTAAACAACAATCACGCTATGGTTTACGTGGGACAAGCCTGAGGCTCGCGAGATTGAACAGGTAACACGACTTTAAAAATTTAGAAATAAGGTAGTGTGATCGTGCTCTTGAAAAAGTTATAAATAAATAAAAACCTAAGACTTTTTCTCATTTCTCTCCATTTTGTTTCCAATGGCTTTGGCATTTTCTGTTAAATTTGTAGGATCGTTGTAAATGTTTTAACATTGCCATTGTATTTAGTATGTGTTTTCCAAATGCAACAATCACTTACTTTTATATTGAGTACAAGCCATGAATAGACATGTCCCTTTAAGGGACACATCTATTTGTTAACATGAAATTATAGTAAATATAACCATAGTTATATATATTATAATTTTATTTATTTATCTTATAAAATAAGCACACATACATAATATACCTCATTTTATATATATATATATATATATATATATATATATATATATATATATATATATATATATATATATATATATATATATATATATATATATATATATATATATATATATATATATATATATATATATATATATATATATATATATATATATATATATATATATATATATATATAAGATAAAGACATCTGATTTCACTAAAACTTTAACACTCCCTCTTAGTCAAGAAAGATAAATGCATTTTGATAATCAAAGGTAAAGGATGATCAGTATTTTAAATAACCCAAAAGATGATCAACAATTGTCATCTAAGCTCTTAGTTATTAAAATGCCTAATATGCATTTACACAAACAACCCAAAGATAATTCAACATTATGAAATCTAAGCTCTTAGTTGTTAGTCTCACAAAATGCATACTTACCTCATACCCAATATGCATCTAATACAAACAACTCAAAGACAGTCAATTTAATAACATCTAGGCACAAAGTTTTAAGTCCTACAGAATGTATATTCTTGTGATTTAAGTACAACACTTACTCAAAATGAACAACATAGTTATCAATAAGATTATCTCCTTATAATAACTTTTACAAAAATATCATATGAAAGACATTTCTTTCAATAAGATTCACACAATTACAACAATTTTGGATACAAAATAATACGAATCTCAATTTATTGAGATTTGTACTTGGGAAACATTATCATACCAAGACAAATTTAATTTATGGCATGCAGAGAGGGGGCGGGAGTAGGAGCGAGAATTGGCAAGATCAGAATTGAATTTTGCAACAGGCGATTCAATCCAGGATGGTGTAGAGAAGGGATCTGGCACCTGCTAGAAGGAGGATGACCAAGGAAACAAATTGGCCTGTAGCAATGAGGGCCCACATGAACCAAGGAAGGAGCCTAGAAAGGATACCTTGAGATATGGTCAGACTATGTTAGGCCCGCACTCTGCTTAGAAAGTCCTCGATGCAATTTCAACTAGTCAGTGGTCCTTCTCTCTTTGGTATCAGACCTACAGGTAAGTCTTCCTTCCCAAAGATAAAGGATATCTTGTACAAGGAAAAGGGACAATATTCTATAGAGATTCCTGATGAGCTAGTAGACCATAATATTGCTACTATGGCCTCTTCTCTAGCTAGGAAGTTCATTGGACCAAGGCCAAATATAGATATTGCACGGACCTATGCTAGAAACAAACGAAACCTGAAAGGTCATGTTGTGATAGTAGCTATGGCTAAGGGATTCCTCTCTTTTATTCTCCTATTTAGAATATCTCACAAGGATCCTTTGTGTAGGGTCTTGGTCCTTTGGCCGATCCACCCTTACTTTGCAGAAATGGACCTCAAAGCTAGATCTTAATGATTCTTTCTTTATTCAAGCTCCTATTTGGGTTCGCCTTCCTAAACTTCCAATTGAGTTTTGGTATGAGGATTTTTTTGATGGCATAGCTAAATCTTTTGGGGAAATTCCATCCATTGATCCCATTACAGTGTCAAGAAGCCGACTAACTTATTCTCAGATCTATATTGGGGTCAATGAGGGCAGAGACATGTTGGAGGTTGTGTATCTTCACTCTAAACTAGGAATGCATATTCAGTAGATGGAGTTTGAAAGAGTCCCTTTTGTGTGCTTCCAATATTGTAAGAAAGCAGACCATGTGGCTAAGTTATGCTCTAGATTTCAGGAGGAAAAATCTAGGAAACAAACACAAAATAAGAATAAGGCCAAGGGAATCTCCAAAGACAAAATGAAGAACACTAATGAGGGAGAAAAGGTTTGGAGATAGAAGGAAATGGTGAATCATGAAGGAGGGTCTATGTAGCAATAGTAGGACCAGGTGGGAACCCGGCCCTTGGCTATTGTTGTGGTTCAAGGGGCAAATTCAGGAAGAATCTCCATTATGGAAGTTGATACACTTAAGCCTTTGGTAACTTAGAAGTGGGCTATAGATGACATAAGCAATAAGGTTGTTACTCTTGGAAGTGAATCTGTGGATATTGCTATCCCCATGATTTCAAATCCTATGGAGGAAAATTTCAAGGTGGATCTTTCTTCTGGGAAGTTAGGGATTATAAGCATTGATTATGCAATAGAAGAAGATATATCTCAAGTCCCCGACTTCCAGGCTCTTGAAGGGAGTGAGGATGTTGCTCAAAAGTGTGGTACTTCCCTTAAGGAATCCAATATTAGCCTCAACCTAGGGGTGGCTTCTCCCAAGAAGGTTTCAAGAGTGATGCAAATGGTTAGATCCTCATCACCAGGGGAATTAACTAGAATGGAGGCTCTTTTTGCGAGTTGTGTAGATGAGTGTCAGGGGAAATGGACTAAGGTTAGAAAGAAAAAGAAGAGTAGAGGCTCTTCTCTAGTTTCCCTAGCTGCTACTAGGAGTAAAGAAAAAGTTGATGTTAGAGAAAAACCTAAAACCCCTAGAAGCAACAATCACAACCAGAATAGGAAAGAGGAAACTAGAAGGATCCTAGCAAATGGGAGTCAAAAGACCATCCAAGAGGCCTGCCTTGCAAAGAACAGATGAAGGTCATATCCTGGAACATACATGGGCTAAATAGAGCCCACAAACAAGAGGTACTTAGAAATATGATTAGGGATCATAGACCAAAATTTATGCTTATTCAAGAAACCAAAATGAAAAAGGAGACTGTGGAAAGAATCTCTTTTAGTAGGAGAATGGAGTGGTTCACTAAAAAATTTTGATGGGGCCTCAGGGGGTCTACTTATCCTCTACAACTCTATTTTTTTCAAGGCCCAAGTCTTATATGGTGAAGGTAATATTCTTCTCATTCAAGTTCTAAATATCAAAAATCATGAATGCAGGTATCTTTTGAACGTCTATGCTCCTAATACTTAAAATGGTAGGAGGAACTATTGGGTTAATATTAGAAATATATTAACTAGATTCCATGTGGAAAATTGTATCATTATGGGGGATTTTAATACCCCCTTAAGGGATGATGACAAACAGGGGGTTTGGCTTCAGATATGGATAGTAGGTGGGACCTTTCAAACTTCATCAATGATTTGGCTTTAATAGATGTTGAACTTCAGGGAGGCATCTTCACTTAGTCTAATAAAAGAGTAGGAAAAGATTGCATACAAGTGTGTTTGGACAGGGCTCTCATATCTTTAGATTGGATGAATTCCAACTACTGCAATTTATCTTTATTGGCTTGGACTAGATCATATCACTCTCTTATTTCTCTCACTATGGACCCCATTGCCATTAAATGTAACTTCCCCTTTAGATTTGAAAGAATGTGGACTTCCCACATAGATATCTCTCCATGTATCTCGCAGTGGTGAAACATTCACATAGAGGGCACTGCCATGTTCAAGGTGGCCAAGAAGTTGAAAAATATCAAACTTAATATCAAGAAGTGGAATAAGTTAGATTTTGGTAATATTTTCCAATCCAAAGCTACGATCTCAAAGGACCTCAACATTATTTAGGGTGTTATTTAGGAGGAGGGATATAATGAGGTGAGGCTGGAGGAGGAAAAAATTGTTCTCTCTGAGCTTCCCAATATTATTGGTCAAGAGGAGGCTTACAAGAAATAGAGATTGAGAGCTATCTAGTTAAAAGAGGGGGACCAAAACACTAGATTTTTTCATATCTATACTTTGAAACATAGAGTCTGTAACAAAATTAGAAGAATGAAGTCGAGCGATGTTGTTTTGGAGGAAGAAAAATACATAGCGACAGATGCCATCTCTTTCTTCTCTAATATTTTGAGAATTGATCTTAATCTCGTGGAAGATGATCAACAGGATATTATCTCTAATATCTCGAGCTTGATCCATCCATAACATAATTTTATGATTGAGGCTATTCCTTCCCCTCCAGAAGTTGAGTAGGTATTTTTCTCCCGCCATGCAAATAAGTCACTAGGCTCGAATGGTTTCCCTACTTTCTTCTTTCAATTGTTCTAGGAAGTGGTTCATAAGGACGTTATCAAAGAGGTTCAAGATTTTTTTGGAGCTAAAATTTTTCTCAAGGAGGTTAATGCTACTTTTTTAGTGCTTATACCTAAAGTTTCTAGGGTGGATTCTTTGGATCTTTTCAAACCTATCGACCTCTGCAACTCCTTCTACGAGATTATTTCTAAAGTCCTGGCTAATAGGATTATCAAGGTCCTCCCTATTATTATTGCTCCTCAACAGTCTGGTTTTGTTCTGGGGAGGAAAATCTTGGATTGTATCATGACTATTCACAAAGTCATCCACTCTTTGGAATAAGGCAAGAGAGAAGGTTTTCTCCTCACACTTGAGCTATCCAAGGCTTATGTTCGAGTGGACTAGTCATTTCTCCTTGAGGTTCTTAAAGCCCTTGGGTTTGATTATAAGGTGTGCAAGCTTATATTCCAGCTGATTTCTACTTCCTCTTTGGATATTTTGATCAATGGTTCTCCTTTGGTGTTCTTCAAACCCTCAAGGCGGTTAAGGAAAGCTGACCCCCTATCACCCATTCTCTTCATCATTTTGGTTGAGTGTTTGGGAAGGATGATTTCTGCCAATAGAATTGCAGGGGTTTTAAGAGGTAGTAAACCTTCTTCTGGTCTGTTGGTCTTCTCTCATCAGTAACTCATGGATGACACTATTATGGGGGGAAGCCTTGAATGGGGAAGCCAGGGTGGTCAAAAATATTTTGAGCTCTTACACTAGGGGATAGGGTCAACTTATCAATTGGAACAAGAGCTCTGTCTTCTTCATCAATACTCCAGTTGAGAGACAGAGGAAGATAGGTGATATTCTCAATTGTGGTATAGGTAGCCTTCCCTCAACCTATTTGGGTCTCCCTTTGGACCTCAAACCCCTCAATTCTTTTTGGACCAGTCTTATTGATAGGTTTAATAAGAAATTGGTTGGTTGGAAAGGTATCATCCTTAGCCAAGCTAGAAAATTTTAGTTGGTCAAATCCACCCTTTAGGATCTTCCAACCTATGCACTGAGTCTCTTTGGGATTTCCTACAAGTATGCAAACCTTATGGAGAAGATCAAGAGGAAATTTTTATGGTTTGGATCAGAAGACCACAAGAGATATCCTCTCATTTCTTGGGACAAAGTGTGTCTCCCCAAACACTCTGGGGGTTTGGGTATTAGAAAACTGAGACCTTTCAATAAAGCTCTTCAAGCTTTAAAAAATTGGAGAATATTTTCTAGCATGGGGGATTGGTGAGATATCATGGAAGATAAATACCTTCAAAGACCTTCCATTAGATACATGTTCAATGATGACTACATTCCCAATGGCTCAAATGTCTAGAATGGCTTGCAAGGTGAAATGGAGAGTAGAAAATGGTTTAAACACTCTTTTCTGATAGAATAGTTGGTTGTTCTAGGGGCCTATCCTCAATTTTCCTACTTTTGACAAATGGGCTAATACTTGCATTCAGAGGTTTGGTAGTAAAGTTAGTGACTATAGATTAGACCAAGAATGGAGAGACCTTTATTTCATATCTAAGGACCTTAAACCTGTAATGACTATCCCATACTCGATGATTTTAAATAATGACCAGGACTAGTTAGTGTGGGAGAGTACTTCTAGTGGCACTTACTTGGTGGTTTCTGGATACCAAGCTCAGATGAAGCAGGATTCTAAACTTGTATGGGTGAAGACCTGATACGCTAGCCTTATTCCTAAAATCAACATCTTCTTTTGGATTTTCCTCTAGAACAAGGTTCTAACTTTTGACAATCTTGGTAAAAGGTGTCTCTAGATTCCTAATAGATGTGTTCTATGCAAAAACCAGGAAAAGTTTGTGGATCACTTGGTTATTCATTGCTCTTTCACAAGAGAGGTGTGGTCTATTTTCAATCAAGGTTTTGGTTTGGACTGATGTGCCCTAGCCTCAACTACTGAATTCACTAGGCAATGGGACAATTCTTGGAAGGGCTCTGGTCTTCAAGTAATCAGCAAATAGGCTATGCCCCACTTTGGTTGGGGAATATGGAAACAACACAATAATCAAATTTTTAGGGATGTCAACCTTCCTACCAAGATAATGTCAAGCAAAATTTGAAATGCCCTATTGGAAAATTACCTTTTTTCAAAGGATCTAATCTGTTTGTAGGAGACATCAGAAGTAGCAATAACACACAAAAAAGAAGAAAGGAATGTCAATGCTCTTTGTCCCCAGTGGGGTGATACAAACCAAATTTTGATGGGGTAGCTAAAGGTACTATGAGAGAAGCGGGCAGTGGTGGGGTGATTAGAAATAGCTACGATTATGGCATAATGACAATTACCTCCCCTTTGGGGAACTAAACTAATCACTTCACCGAGGCATGTGTTATCCTTCGAACTACTAAAGCTAACAAAAGATATTGGTGTTTTTTACCCTATTTTTAGTTCATCCCTTTTTCCTTTAGGTTTGAGTCAAATCAAAGTGTCAATATCTTGAGTTTAGGATGGCCTCTCTTCTCATCATTCCTTTCAATTAACCTAATGCAGGAAATCATGTGAGCAATGCACTAGTCAAAGCCTACATGATTAGGTTTTAGAGGGTATCTTATGCATTCCTCTAATGAGAAGAAGGTCTGGATATCTTAATTATTCATCTTTCTCTATTCTTAATCATGTTGAAGACAAGGATTCATATTATGTTATAGTTTTCATGGAAGTCAGTGTAGATGATCCAATTCAAGATGTAGAAAAAGTAGTTTATGCCAAAGAAAATAGTCAAAACCCTTTGAAATCAAAATATGAAGTTAAGAGAATGTGTGTCATTGATTCAATGCATGAATTGTTCAAATGCGATGATAACAAGTTATGTGTGCTAGTGAAAATTCAATGGATAGAAAGAATGCATACAATTGGTTGGTCAAAAAGTCAATCGCTTACCTGTAATGTGAGTCTTTCTCTTGGTTTTAAGCTATACTCTGAAGCTTTGTAAGAGCGTAAGATCATGAGATTGTTAGATCTTAAAGAGTTACAATGATACGCTAGAGGATATTCTAATTGTAAGATCAAGAAAGAAAAGAGAAAGAGAAAAGTTGATGCGAAAGATCATCACATCGCAAGAAAAGAAGATTGAAGTAAGAAGTTACGAAAATCATAAGATCTTATGGTCATGAGATTAAAAACATTCGATTTTGATGTTAAGATGTTATGGGGGTATCGTAAGATCGTAGTTATCATAAGATTGGGAAGCTGAGGTTGAAGGGTTAAGAAGTCATGCCAGTCATATGGTCATAAGACTTAAATGAAAATCCATGATGGTCATGAGATTACAAGTCTTTAATATTAAAGTTGAGATGCTATGAGAGGACCATAAGATCATATTATCTTCAGATCATAAGTGTCTCATAACTTAAGGTCTTCTGATGTTACAAGATGATGGCCAACATATGATCGTAAGGGTTAGAATGAAGACTCTTAACTATATGATAGCAAGGGTTTGTAAGATTGTATGATCGTCAAATCATAAGTAGTAAAATTTTAAATGTAGCAAATTGTGAGATCACAAGAGCAAACCATGGAAGTCTCTGAAGTTGTGACAAAGGGGAAATAATTTCTAATTGTAAGATCATATGATCTTCTGATCGTAAGATACAAGTGCAAAGGGTTTTCAGTTTCATGGTGACCATTAGATCTCAGTTGATCAATGCTTGGCATTTTCCTACTTTTCAAAGATTCATGAGGTTTAACTAATGCAGGAATATGAACAATAGCCATGTGTCTCAAGTGGACCCACATTGCAAAAGAAAAAAGGCACATGATCGCAGGTCAACACTAACCATTGGGAGTCTAAGTTGTGATGATGTGTAGAAGACACAATATGACACATGGAATATTTGGACCCACAAAGCAAAAAAAAGAATTAAACATCTTCTTTTCCTAACTGTTAGATATTAAAGATCAACGATCATCACAAAATTGCACACGATTGAAACCTATTTGGAGATAACATTGTGAAGATGTCAGAAGCATTGACGGTTAATTTGAGCAATCATCACATTGGCATAACATTAAGTGCTAGGTTAATGTGACAGGTGGAAAAGGAGCAACAAATTATAAAAGAAGTGATCGCATCGATACATGTAAATAGACTAGTTAAATATTTTCAAGTTGCGAAGTTGCAAAACCCAGTCATCGCATCATCGAATCAAATGAAGATATCGAAATAATAATAGTCACAAAGCAAGAAAAGGTCATTGATCACATGATTGTAGGCTAGAAGATATTCAAAAAAAATTAAGTTGTGACCTAGTGAATGCAGTAATAGTTAACCCTAAATGGTTGTTGCACCATCGCATCGAGTAAAGGAATTGTATAAATGAAATTTGTGAAGGTGCAACATGAAGAGAAGAAACACATTCAACCATCAAATTTTGAAAGATGGACGATGCTTGCTTACCCACTTTTCAAAGATGCATGAAAGATACTAATGCATGAATACAAGAATCTAACACGTATAGACAAAGGGACCCATAGTGCAAAGTGAAACAAAGAGTTAAGATCTTCAACTCTTACCTATTAGGATTAACCTTAGATAGAAATAAAAATTACATGCAAATATAGACAATATTAGAAAATAATAGATTGCACAGAAGAAAACACAAGACATCAAGATCTAATGTGGTTTACCCAAACCCTAGGCTATGTCCACTAAACAACAAGTCCAATATTATTACGATCCAGTGATTACAACCTAATTACAATCTGTAATCCCTTACAACTCAATACTGCTGCAAGAAGCAATTTGACATCACACCTTATAAAAGATACCTAACCCTAAGCACTTTTATACAAGTATTTTCACCACTTTATGGTTATAATCAATTATTATCTGTCGGCCCAAAACCCCAAAGAATTATGAAGTATGTATAGTACTTCCTTCATCAATCACTACAAATTAACATCAATCATCAGATCTTAAGAGATCAATTCTTATCATAAGTTTGCTAGTGATTAAAGATAACCTAGAGTTAACTCAGTGAAGCTGCAAAAGCCTTTGTTCACAAGGTTGTGGGTTGTTAGAGGTAATATTGAGTTAACATGGTAAAGCTATGAAAACCTTTGATCACATGGTCACAATGGGGTGGAGCTAACTCAAGGTAAATATTATGATAATGAATTTGATGATCAAATGATTAGAGATTTCAAAGGAAATGACATTTTTCTCTTTCAAAAAGATGATAAAGAGTTAACCATGATAGTTAAGGAGATGAGTTCTCATATCATCACAGAGGTGAGTCAACACAATGAAACAATGAGAACCGGTCATCGCATCATCGCATCAAATAGAGAGATCAAAGGAGTAATAAGGTAAAGATGAGACAATTTATCATGTTTTAATCATGATCGTCAAACACTAGATCGACAGTGAGAATTCAAAACTCCAATGACCATTGGAATATGAATTATATCGAGTTGGTGTCAAAAAATAGAATATGAAGAAAACAAATATTTCTATAGGATTCCTAAGGTTTCTTGAAGATGAACAATCATCATATGTTTTTAGAAGTGTCATGGAGTCAGAATCATAGATGGAGAAGATGTCATGTGTTCTTGCCATGCTGCAAATTAGATATTTTCATGTTTTATTCTTATTTTCTTTCTAATGAATGAATATTGCTCTACTAGAACTGAGAAATGATAGAAAACTATAAATATATTTTCTTTTGATAATACAAAGGTTGAAAAATTTGATGGTGAATTGGCTCTGTAATTCCATTTACCCTATTTTCTTGTCATGTTTTGTTGCCCATTCATAGATTAGTTTCACATTAAGAGTTGAAGGAAAATTATATGTGATCCTATGATGACCATGTGGATTTCATTTCGCTATGGTATTTACATTATAGGTAATTATATTTTCTTTTACATTTGTGATTCTACTTCTCCTCTTTTTGGTTTCATGACATACTAGATAGTTTCTTTGTGAATTGAAGGATAAGTGTGAATGAATATATTAGTAACTTGTTGGATTCCATTTCATTCATGACTGATAGTTAAATAAATTCCATTTTCCCTTATATGCATTTCTTCTTCTTTACCTCTTTTGCATTTAGACAATTAATCTGCATTTAGAATAGGAGTAAGAGTCAAAAATCTCAAGATAATCTATTGCAGTTATTCCATTGTGTGTGATAGGTTATCCAAATCCATTTTGCTTGAATTGTTTGTGTGTACAAACAATTTGGTTGGCCTCTACTTCTCTTAGGTTAAGAGCTTATTCTATCAATACTTCTGATCCAAAAAAAACATATTCATTGCATATTATTGAAAATCTTAAGGGAGATGTACCTTGTAATTCAAAGGGAAATGATAGAACACATACATTGACCCATTTTTTGGTAACATCCTTTTGTCTCTCCAAAACATTGGGTATTAAAAGAATCAAGTTATAAAATCTAATAGGAGAAAAAACTGTTAACCAACAGTTTTTGGCAACTCTGATGGGGAGAATTCACATGAAAGCTCTAAAGAATCTTCCTTCATATTGATTTTCACTCTAATTTCCACATATATTTTTAGTTTCAAGAAAGGTAGAATTTAGGTATTTTCCATGAGAACCTGATACCAATTTTACAACCTCATCTTGCTAGAAAGAAGAAAGCTAATTCAGAGTTGAAGACTGGTAAAGTTTCCTTGATCATAGGGGTTAAGGTAAATTCAAAACACCATTTTCTAAAACATTTGATACACCCTGGATTCCAAGTATACCAAAAGTGTCAAGAAAAGAGGAAGAATTGATTCGATATATGAGGAACTTAAAAAGGCCAACTTTCCTATTCTAGAAGATATTTGCAGAAGAGGAAGAACATGTGCAAGGGAATCTATAATTAAACAACTCCAAGATACTCACTTGTTTGTAGTTGTTCTTAATAGAACAAAGAGAAGTCAATATTCATCTCCTCTTGTTACTAGGACTTCTATTTCTCCTATTTTTGATGCTTTGTTGTTAATTGGTACAACACTCCCTATTGTTTTTACTTTCCAAACAAATCATAACATTATACCAATAGTTATGGCACTTCCTTGGGGAAATGCAATTGGTCCTCTTGCCCTTGTAGCTAATAATTATTTTACAAGAGCATCAAGGAAGAACTTTCCAAGATTTACCTATAGGATGTATCACAGACTAGAATAAAAAAAAATTGAAGAATGCTACAAAAGTACAAAAGATGCACAAGTATTGTTGCTACAATTGGCACAGATAAAGAAAGAACAATAAGTTTCTATGAGAGATTTTGATGCAAAGTTCAATAAACTCATCAAAAGAATACCTACTACAAGTGCACCAAAAAATGATAATAATAATACCTTCTACATCATCTCTATGCCTCCTGATCCAAGATATCAAATTAGAAGAGAAAATATAGCAAATTTACAAGTTACCTAGATGTTAACTGTGAAGATTGGAGATGACATGATAGCCTCTGGTAAATGAAAAAGAGAACTTCAATCTAGGACCATAGATAATATAGCTAGCACTTCAAATAACACAAAGGCCATGCTCCAAAAGTTGTCTAATGAGGTTATTTCATAAAAGAAACAGATCAATAGGCCTGCTCATTCTTTCCATCAACATTATCAAGAAGGTTCTAGACATCTAAATGGAGGTAAGACCTTGCAAATACCACTTGCTCAAATGATGTTAGCAATTGAAGCCCCTCCAAAGAGACAAAACATCTGTGGTTTTCACTTAAGGATAGATCATTATGGAGATACATGTACTGACATGATTAGATATAAGAAAATGGTGGAAAATAAATAACAAATAGTTGAATATCCTAAAAGTGAGGATGATCATGCTCCTTGTGGTGACTCTAAAATATTTCTTCTTGGAGTATGAGTCAAATTCATAGATAAACCTCAGTTGACAGTCATGACTAGAGGTAAAAAGAATAAAAATCAATCTCCCAATGCAATGCCTACTAAAAATCGTGCATCATCAAGGAAAGCAATAAAGGTAGTGGCATGATACCTTCAATTTCACAAAAAGAGCACAAAGGTAAGTCATCTAATTCCTTTGACATAATACAATACTGTGAAGAGGTAAGAATTCAAATATCTCCACTAGATTACTTGAAATATAATCTTGATCAGTTGCAAAGGTTAGTTGAGCATTGTAGTATTAATGCTAATGTTGATCATCACAATAAAGCTAGCACTAGTGGAACTTCTCTAACTGATGAAGATCTAGTACATCCTAAGTTGTTTCAATAAGAAGAATCCATTGTCTTAGCCACATATCCAAATCAAAAACTAGATCCTTTCTACATTTCCTTGTTTACCAATGGAAATAGGTTGAGTAATTGCATCATAGATTTAGGAGCTTTTGATAATGTAATGCCTACCTTTGTAGCTAAAGCTCTAGGTCTTCCACTAACTAAAACCTCTGGCCTTTGTTACTCAATAGATGCAAAGAAAGTACCCTTGGTTGTACAAATGAAAGATGCTCAAGTTTCCTTTGTTGCCTACCCTTCTAAAATACTTAAACTCACTATTCTAGTGGCAAACATCTCTACAAGTCCTGGAATGCTCTTTAGCAAAAATTTCTACAAAGACATGAGGGGAGAGATAAAACTAGATTGGTCATAGACTATTATTCCAATTGGTAACAAGAAAGACAAACTAGAACCAGAAGAAAAGGAAAAGTTCACTGTCCTAAAATTAGATGATCCTAGGTCTCATATTTTATATCAAGAAATGTAGTTTGGTAATTATATGTTATTTTCTAATATCTCTAACATTCAAGAAGAATTAGAGTAGGTTGATAATGAATAGTTGTGGACTTTGGAATTTGATGGCAGTTGTGCTAATACTAGTTCAGGTGCAGGAGTAGTGATGACATCACCTAGTAGAGAAATGACTTGTTTGGCATACAAGTTAGATTTCAAGAATACTAATAATATTGTAGAATATGAATGCCTTCTTCTTGGCATAATTGCAACAAAAAAAGGGGTCAAGATACTCAAAGCTCAAGGGGATGCAAAATTGGTGGTGAGACAAGTCAAAAATCAATATGTTGTAAAGAACTCAAGATTGAAAAACTATCGTAATAAGATTGGGGATGAAATTGAGAGTTTGGATGCTTTCTCAATTATATCAATATCAAGAGAATTCAATTCAAGAGCTAATTCTTTGGTAGACTCTGCATCTTTTCTTCTACCACATCCTGATTTTAAAGATCAAACCTATAAAGTAGAAGTTCTATTTAGGCCTAATGTCCTTGATAATGAAGATTCTTGGTAGGTGCTTGAAGATGACAAACATATACAAAAATTCATTGAAGGGGAATAACCTTCTGTAGGCTTGTATTTTGAAGGAAGCATTAATGGAAATGGTAATCTAGTGATAGATGACAAACGGAAAACATAACCTAATATGATTCAATTGAAAGATAATAAGATTCCACCTTATCTAATTTCTTTGGAAAACATTTTTGATAGTAAGAAAGGAAAAACTTGTGGGGAATATGATGCAATCAATATAGGGACAAAAATCAGTCCAAAAATGATAAACATAGAAAAGTTTGCACACGAAAAGAAAGGATAGAGATTAGGAAATTACTCATTGAATTTTAAGATGTATTTCCTTGGAGCTATGAAGACCTAAAAGTTTTCATGGGTTGGAAATTCAAACATGAAATTTCTCTTAAGCTAGAAGCAACACCATTTAGATAGAAACAAAGGAATTATAATCCTATAGTTGAAGGAGCAATCTTCAAGGTGATTGCCAAAATCTTGTAGGCTAGGAATATATATCCTATTCATCACTCTACTTGGTTTGCTAATAGTGTGCTAGTAATGAAGAAGAATGGAGAGATAAGAATTTGTGTGGATTTCAAAAATCTAAATTGGGTTTCTCTCAAAGATAACTTTGCACTTCCCAATATGGATCATCTCTTACAAACTATTGTAGGGTCAGAGATGATGTCTATATTAGATGGCTTTTCAAGATATCACCAGATTCAAGTAGATGAAGCATATCAATTCAAGACAACCTTCACTACACCATGGGGTACGTTTACTTATAATAGGATTTCTTTTGGCTTAATTAATGTAGGTGCAATTTTTCAATGAGGTATGAATTTAGGTTTTGGTGATTTGAAAGATAGAATCATTGTCATATACCTCAATGATTTGACAGTCTTTTCCAAGAAGAGAAAAGATCATATCAAAGATCTAGAAAGTGTGCTATAAAGGTGTAGAAATCATGGTGTCTCACTGAATCCAAAGAAATCGATATTTTGTGTGATAGAAGGTAAACTGCTTGGTCATATTGTATCTCAAGAAGGAGTGAAGATTGATCTAGATAGAGTTAAATCCATTCAATAATTAAGCTCTCCATTGAGAAAAACTAGAGTAGAATCTTTCTTTGGCCAAGTAAACTTCTTGAGGAGATTTGTCCCTGATTTCTCAGAGATAATTAAGTGCATAGTTGATATGATGAAAGGTAATAAGACTTTCAAATGGAGTGATATTGGAAAGAAGGCTTTTAAAAATATCAAAGATGCTATTGCCAAGGCCCCTATTCTTGTTCATCCAAATTACACTAAAGAATTCATTATATATTGTTATGCATCAAAACATACCATGTCAGCCATATTGATTCAAGAAAATAAAAAAGGAATACAAGTCCCAGTTGCTTTCATGAGTATGCCATTAGAAAATCAAGAATTGAGATGGAGAAAGATGCATATGTAGTGGTGAGAGGACTTAAAAATTGCAGGTTTTATATTTTGTACTCTCATTTAGTGATATATGTGCCAGATTCTATAGTGAAAAGCATCTTGACACAACAAGAGGTTGGTTGCAATAATAGAGGAGCCTAGATAGAAAAAGTTCAAGAGTATGATATTGAGATCAAGCCAACTAAACTTGTGAGGGGAAATGCACTTTGCAAAGCTTTGGCAGAAGATCAACAAGTTGAAGAGGAAGATACTCTAAAGGTTCTTATGGTAAGTCTTCAAGATCCCTGGTTTTCAAATATTTTATACTTTTTGACACATGGTGAATGACCTGATGGATTGAAAGCCAAGAAAAGGAGAGATCTAAAAATAAAAGCTTTAAAGTATGTAATTCATGATGATGTCTTATATAATAAAGCTATTGATGGCACATTTTTAATATGTGTTGATAAAGAGCAACAAGTGAAGTTGTTAACATCTTTTCATGAGCAAGCATGTGGAAGAGACTTTTCTTCTACTGTCACTGCATTCAAAATTTTGAGAAAATGTTATTATTGGCTTGGTATGTTTAAGGATGCATATAAATGGGTTGCTAATTGTGAAAATGTAAGATGTTTACTAGTAGACCTCAGCTAGTTGCCCTGCCTCTTAGGCTAGTGGTGATTGAAGCTCCTTTCCATCAATGGGGTTTGGATTTTATAGGTCCAATCAATCCTCCTTCTAGTCAAGGACATAAATATATATTAACTGCCACAAATTATTTCAGCAAATTGGTAGAACCCAAGACAATGAAGAAGACTTCATCAAAAGTGGTATGTGAGTTTCTCAAAGAACATATATTGGTCAGATTTGGAGTTCCTGCGAAATTGATAATGGATAATGCATATTACTTTTCTCCCTCATAAATTATTGAGTTTTTCTATGATAATGGTATTCAAGTTGGTCATTCTTCTGATTATTTTGCTTAAAGAAATGGAATGGACGAATCTAGTAATAAGAATCTAATTAATATTTTGGAGAAATTGGTCTCAGATAATCAAAAGAGTTGGCATAAGAAGATACATGATGCTTTATGGGCTAATAGAACTATAACTAAAAGAGCCATTGGTATCTCACCTTTTGAGTTAGTTTATGGAGTGGAAGCTAATTTTCCATTGTCTCTAGAACTTGTTGCTTGTAAACTAAAGACTATGATCAAAGTAGACATTTTCAAAGATGGATTAGAAAAGAGAATTTTGTATCTCACCAAGTTATAGGAAGAGAAAGAAGAAATGGTTGCTAAAATCACTAAACACCAAGGAAGAGTCAAGAAGTTGTTTGATTAAAGAGCAAGGCCAAGGAAATTTATGGAAGGTGATTTAGTATTGCTATGGATAAGAGACATAAACCAAGGGGAATGCACTCTAAGTTTCAATCTTTGTGGAAAGGACCATTTTAGATCATATAAGTGAACCAAAATAATTATTTCAAGTTGGCATATCCCACTAGAGAAACCCTACCATGTTCTTATAATAGGCAGGATTTGAAGTTGTATCAAATGCAAAATTGAAACCAGGTAACCCCTACATAGTGGCTAGATCAGGGAGGTTTTCCTTTCATCTAGTTTTCTTCAACTTAGTTGCTTGTCTTCTTAGTTAGTTTTTGTTGCTTTCCTAGATTAGTCTATTCTTTTTGTTTCCAAGTTGTCTTCTTAGTGTGTGGAACCAAAGATTGCTAGGATTCTTTTTAGCATTGTCATACTTAAATCCCCAGACAGAGTCAGTTGTTGCCCTATTTTTAGTTCACCCCTTTTTTCCTTTAGGTTTGAGTCAAATCAAAGTGTCAATGTCTTTTTTTTGAGTGAGCAATGCACTAGTCCAAGGCTAGGTGATTAAGTTTTGGAGGGTTTGTTATGTGTTCCTCTAATGAGAAGAAGGTATGGATATCTTAATGATTCATCTTTCTCTATTATTAATCATGTTGAAGGCAAGGATTCATATTATGTTACAATTTTCATGGAAGTCAGTGCAGATGATCCAATTCAGGATGCAGAAAAAGAAGTTTATGCTAAAGAAAATAGTCAAAACCCTTTGAAATCAAAATATAAAGTTAAGAGAATGTACGTGATTGATTTAGTGCATGGATGATTAAGGTACGATCATAAGAAGTTATGTGAGCTAGTGAAAAGTCAATGGATAGAAAGAATGCATGCAATTGGTCAATAGAAAAGTCAACTTCTTACGTGTAACGTGGGACTTTCTTTTGGTTTTAAGCTATGCTCTAAATGTTCATAAGATTGTAGGATTGTGAGATCCTCAAATCTTAAAGAGTTACCATGATACACTAGAGGATACCCTAATTGTAAGGTCGGGAAAGAAAAGAGAAAGAGATAAGATGCTACAAAGGATCGTTAGATTGCAAGCAAAGAAGATTGAAGTTAAGAAATTATGATAATTGTAAGATCTTATGGTCGTGAGATTGAAAACCTTTGAGTTTGATGTTAAGATGCTACAGGGGTATCATAAGATCATAGGTGTCATAAGATTGAGAAGCTAAGGTTGAAGTGTTAAGAAGTCACGCTAGTCATATGGTTGTAAGACTAAAATGAAAATCTATGCTGGTTGTGAGATCAAAAGCCTTCAATATTGAAGTTGAGATGCTACGAGAGGATCATAATATCATATTATCTTCATATCGTAAGTGTCTCATATCTTAAGGTCTTCCAATGTTAGGAGATGATGGCTAGCATATAATTGCAAGGGTTACAAAGAAGACTTTTGACTATATGATAGCAAGGGATTCTAAGATCATATGATCATCAGATTGTACGCAGTAAAAGTTGAGTTGTAGCAGATCATGAGATCATGAGAGAAAACCATAGAACTCTTCAACGTTATGACAAAGGGGAAATAATTTTTAATCGTAAGATCGTATGATCATCTAATCGTAAGACACAAGTGCAAAGGGTTTTTGGTTTCATGGTGACTGTTAGATCTCAATTGATCAACGCTTGGCATTTTCCCACTTTTTAAAGATGCCTAAGGTTCAACTAATGTAGGAATACGAAAAAAAGACATGTGTCTCAGGTGGACCCACATTGCAAAAGAATAAAGGCACATGATAGCAGGTCAACACTAACCATTGGGAGTCTAAGTTGTGATGATGCGTAGAAGAAACAATATGATACATGGAAAATTTAGACACACAGAGAATAAAAAAGAGTTAAACATCTTCTTTTCCTAGCCATTAGATCTTAAAGATCAACGGTCATCACAAAATCACACATAGTTGAAGCCTATTTGGAGATAACGTTATGAAGATGCGAGAAGTATCGATGGTTAATTCAAGTAATCATCATGTTGTCGCAACATTAAGTACTAGGTTAATGTGAGAGGTGGTGAAGGAGTGACAAAGTATAAAAGAAATGATTGTATCGACGCATGTAAACAGATAGTTAAAGATTTTTAAGTTGCGAAGCTGTGAAAACAAGTCATTGCATCATCATGTGTAATGAAGATATTAGAAGAATGATAGTCATGAAGCAAAAAAAGGTCATTGATCACATGATCACGGGACAGAAAATATTTGAAGCATTTTAAGTTGCAACCTGGCGAATGCAGTAATAGTTAACCCCAAACAGTCATTGCACCATCGCATCAAGTAAAGGCATCGTATGAATGACAGTTGTGAAGATGTGACATGAAGAGAAGAAAAACATTCAACTATCAAATATCAAAAGATTTACAATGCTCACTTACCCACTTTTCAAAGATGGATGAAAGATAACTGATGCAGGAATACGAGAATCTAACACGTATACACAAAGGGACCCACATCGCAGAGCAAAAGAAAGAGTTAATATCTTCAACTCTTAGCCATTAGATCTTAAGATATCAATGCTTATCACAAGTTTTTAAGTGATTAAAGATAACCTAGAGTTAACTTGGCAAAGTTGCAAAAGCCTTTGTTTGCAAAATCGCGAGTGGTTAGAATTAATAGTGAGTTAACATGGTGAAGTTGTGAAAACCTTTGATCGCATTGTTGCAATGGGGTGGAGCTAACTCAAATTCAATATTGTGAGAATGAATTTAATGATCGAATTGATGCTAGAGCATCCTAGGTGCAAGAGCAATCTTGCATCACCCAATTTTTTTTTTTTTTTAATCTTTTCTATTTTAATAAGGACTAGTAGACAGGGTGGTTACTATTTATGGGAACTTGATATTTTTAGTAACTTTGTCATATGAACTCAGAATGTTCTCATTTTCTACATGAAGGTTTATTTTAGAGTTATAAGCCTACCATAAAAATATCATTACTCCAACTTAAGTATCAGAGAAGTTATTGCAGATTTTCAATGGAAAAATTTGTAGAAAAATCTTTAGGCTCACCATTGGAGGCCTTAGAGTTCTCAAATAAGGTCCAAAAACTTGACATAAGGGTGCTTGCACAGTTCCAAACCTATAGATCAAGAGCTAGCATTTTTTTAAAGTGGCTATAATAGCCAGTCAGAGCAACAGTTCATGAATTATGGCCTTTCAAAGTTGGGCTACCTGAAATATCTAAAATAATTGTCAAAGATGTCTGACTCTATATGTATTTTTAGGATCTGTCAGCCCTAGGTAGTAAGTTTCAATTTCTAGAACCTTCTCGGGTGGTATAAAATATATTTAAGAAAGGCTCGAACATTGTCTAGGACAATTCTGGGTAAAAGTTTATAGCTTGTCTTGCAAATTATTGTAATGAAGGTGCCCATGTGGGTTAGCATATTGTGCTTATGAATTTTTTAATACTACATTTGTAGCACAAATAAGAATTCCATATTTTGTTCTTGCATTTGTTGTTGTTTCTTTGTTTCTGTTACGAGTTTATGGTATTAAGGGGATCACCCTTCATCACGAATAAATCAAGATATTGAAGGAAGTGACATTTCATTCTTTTGACAAGATGATAAAGAGTTAACCATGATAGTGAAGGATCTAAGTTTTTGAATCATCATAGAGGATTATGTGTAATCTTGAGTTAACACAGCAAAAAAATGAGAATCAATCATTGCATTGAATAAAGAGATCAAAGAAGTAACAAGGTAAAGATGAGACAATATATTATGGTTTAATCATGATCATTGAATATCAGATCAATGGTGAGAATTCAAAACTATAGTGACCATTGGAATATGAATTATATGGACTTGGTGCCAAACAACAGAATATGAAGAAAACAAATATTTCTATAGGATTCATGAAGTTTCTTGAAGATGAACACTCATCTTATGTTTTCAAAAGTGTCATGGAGTCAAAATCATCAATGGAGAAGATGCCACGTGTTCCTGCTATGCCAAAAATTAGATATTTTCATGTTTTATTCTTATGTTCTTTCTAATGAATGATTGTTGCTCTACTAGAACTGAGAAATGATAGAAAACTATAAAAGTATTTTCTTTTGATAATACAAACATCGACAAACTTGATGGTGAATTGGTTCTATAATTCTATTTACCCTATTTGCTTGTCATGTTTTGTTGCTCATTCATAGATTAGTTTTGCATTAAAAGTTAAAGGACGATTATATTTGATCCTATGATAACCATGTGGATTCTATTTCACTATGGTATTTACAATATAGGTAATTCCATTTTATTTTTCATATGTGATTCTACTTCTCCTCTTGCATGGTTCATGGAATATTAGATAGCTTCTTTATGAACTGAAGGATAAGTGTGAATGGATCTATTAGTAAATTATTGGATTCCATTTCATTCAGGACTGATAGTTAAAGAAATTCCATTTGCCCTCATCTGCATTTCTTCTTCTTTTCCTCTTTTGCATTTAGATAATTTTTTGCATTTTGAATAGGACTAAGAGTTAGAAATCTCAAGATAATCTATTGCAGTTATTCCATTGGTGTGATACGTTATCCAAATCCATTTTTCCTGAATTATTTGTGTCTACAAACAATCTAGTTGGCCTCTACTACTCTTAGGTTAACAGCTTATTTTGTCAATACTTTTGATCTAAAAAACATATTCATTGCATATTATTGCAAATCTTAAGGGAGTTGTACATTGTAATTTAGAGGGTAGTGATAGAACACATACACTGACCCATTTGTTGCTAACATCCCTTTGTATCTCCAAAACATTGGGTATTAAAAGAGTTAGGTTATAAAATTTAATAGTAGAACAAACTATTAACTAGCAGAGTTAAATGCCTCTGGCTTAAGAGGGACTCAAGTAACATCTTAAAATGCCTCATAGGTGAACACCCTTTGTCTTGGTCTAGTAAGAACTTGGTGGAAGAAACCAAACAAATCATGCTTAGTTTCAAGAGGGTCTATGTGTCACATGAATATAGAAATGAAAATTCAGTCATTAACTAGATAGCTAACAAGGTGGTCAAAAGAGACATGTCATACATGTGGATCAACGACAATGGAATTGTAGCGGCAACTAAAAGTTAGGATTTAACCACAGACAGAAATAATAATTACATGTAAATATAAACAATATTAGAAAACAATAGATCGCACATAAGAGAACACAAGACACCAAGATTTAATGTAGTTCACCCAAACCCTGGGCTACATCCACCAAATACCAAGTCCAATATAATTACGATCCAGTGATTACAACCTGATTTCAATTCGTAATACCTTACAACTCAATACCACCGCAACAAGTAATTTTTGCATTACACCTTGTGAAACAATCCCTAACCCTAAGCCCTTTTATACAACTAATTTTGCCACTTTAGGATTAAAATTAGTTACAACATGTCAGCCATAAATTAGCAAATAAATAAAATCCAATTGGTGAATATTAGCCAATTGGCAAATAGTAGCCAAAAAAAAATTGAGGTAATGCCCTGAACCCCAAAGAATTTATGAAGTATGTAAAGTACTTCCCTGATCAGTCACCACAAACTAATAATCTCCCATTTGGGGACTGATCAGACTCCACACTAGATAAAAATCTCCCACTTGGAGACTGATCCCATAGCAATACTGCTACCACATAAGGCTCCTACTAGATCAAACCACCTTGGACTATGTTGTTCTTTTATTCTATTTAGTCTAGAAGACCAACCAAAGCTAAAGAGGAGTTCAAATTCTCCCTTGTCACTACCTTTATAAACATATCTATTGGATTTCCATATGTATGTATCTTGTCCAACTTTAACTGTCCATCATCTAAAATTGACTGAATGAAATGGTACTGCAATTGTATGTGTTTTGTCTTTGAATGCAGAGTGGAATTCTTCACAAGATAAATGGCACTCTGACTATTTGTAAAAAAATAATTATCCCTCTAAGGGTATCCAAATTCTTCCAAGAAGAACTAAATCCATATCATCTACTTGGCTGCCTCTATAGCAGCAACATACTCTGCCTCTATAGTGGATAAAGCATTGACCTTCTATAACCTAGAAACCCAGCTCATAGCTACTCCACCAATAGTAAATACATAACTTGTATTACTCCACCTAGTATCAATATCCCATGCCAAATTTGAGTCAACATATCCCTGCAAATCAATAGTAGAGCCGCCAAAGTGTAAACACTTATTAGATGTACCTCTCAAATATCTAAGAATCCATTTGACTACATTCCAATGCTCAATTCCCGGATGACTCATATACCTAATAATGAATCCCATTGCATGTGCAATATTTGGCCTTGTACATACCATAACATACATCAAGCTTCCTACAGTTGAAGCATAAGGTACCTTGGACATCTTATCTTCCTCTTCTTGTGTATTGGGACACATCTCCTTAGTCAACTTCAAATGACCAGGTAAAGGTGTGCTAACAAATTTAGCATTCTCCATAGAGAAACGTCGCAACACCTTTGCAATATAATCAGCCTGAGATAAAGTTAATTTCCCGTTCTTCCTATCTTGCAAATCTTCATACTAAGAATTTGTTTGGCTGCCCCTAAATCCTTCATAGAAAATGCATGTGCTAAGTGGCATTTCAACCCCTTAATGTGATCCATGTTAGACCCGGCTACAAACATATCATCAACATATAAACATAAAATAATGTAGCTATCATCATCCAACCTCTTAAAATAAATAGAATGATCTAAATGACACCTACTATATCCATACTCATGCATAAAATTTCCAAATTTTAGATACCATTGTTGAGGTGCTTGCTTCAAGCCATATAAACTTTTCTTCAACCTACACACTAAGTTCTCCTTGCATTTTGTTGGAATACTTTAGAATAACTAAAAGTGGGGGTGAATCAGTTATCCAAGGTCCAGATGTATAAATAGAACTTTTCACAACTTAGTGAACCCATAAAACATTTATCATCATGCATGCATCCATAATATTATGCAACCACTTAAAACTTGTAGGTTACTGTCAAATCAATTTGCAGAAATGTAAACATGAAACATAACAGATTTAGCAACACATTTAACACAATGATTTATGTGGAAACCCACCAGTAATATGCTACCCTTTTTCACTCTTTTGAAGTAATGCCCTGTGAAAGGCCAAACCTATTGAAGGTTACAATACACAATGTTATATGTGACCCTGTTAAAGGATTTTAATCACCCTATTAGGAGTGACCCTTGTTAGAGAACTTTAGACCATTCACTTAGAATGTCACTGAGATAAATGATTTACAAATGACTGTTAGGTCAACCTTAATCCAAAGGATTTACCCTAGACTGATACAATTATTAGAGACTAATAGTAAGGCTTGATCTAATAACAATTTACAACTCCATTTGCAAATTATAGATCTATGTTTTAGTCCTCCATTCTAACTAGCCTTCACACATTTTAGCTCTCATAGCTTGTTCACCCTTCAAGCATTCATACCCTTAAACCTTCTTACTTAACATGCCAATGCAGACTCTTCTCTTAGGTCACTTAATGAAGCAATGCCCTTGACTTCTTTTCTTCCTTAGGTTCTCGCACATGACAACCCTTGCTTTTGACCAACCATCCCTATAAATAGGAAATTATGATCTTTTGTCATTCATTCTCCATCATCCAATTTAGGGTTAGGACAGATTAGGTAGGATTCAATGAATCTACCCCATATTTCATATCTCTTCTAGAAACTTCTCCTTCAATGCTCTTTGAATTTAGCTCAAAATGATTTTCCTTGAATTTTGTGCCACCAGCTCATCAATCTTATCTTCCACCTAGTTCACACAATCCAAGAAAATAGACTTGTGAGCTCACATCCATCGAATTCATGATCTTTCAAATAATACGGCCACTTGGCATTAACTTGCTTTTGATGCTCGATACATACTATGTTACTTGACATCCTCTATAGAATCACTTGACATGAACTAAAGTTTACTGGTGCTCAACATCAACTAAACTTTACTTGACATCCACTATCTTGCTCGATATACACTTGAATATTCTTTTTACTCAACTCGCGTTGACTTTCTACTTGGCTTGCACTGACTTTACTCGAAACCTACTATCCACTTAAACAAGCTTGGAAGACAAACTTTGTTTAACTTGTTCTTCTAAACTTTTTTAGTGTAACCAACATTTGTAACCTTAAGTGGATTATCAATACATCATGTTATCACTGTCTTAGTTGATTCTTGTACTCCTTTACATAACATAACTCAACCTTTACTCTAGGTGCTATTGTTACATCTTTTGATCAAATCCTCTTCATCAATCAAATAAGTGATAGTACTTAAATCTTGTAAGCACTTGTCTTACCAGCAAATAGCAAGTTTGACATCAATGACAAAAAAATGATTGAAACATATTGATCATACTTGTATCAATTTGTTCTCAATAGTCTCTTTCTTCAACACCTTTGACCTCAAATCCCTGTGGCGGAGCCATATATATCTCTTCATCCAAATCACCATGAAGGTTGTTTTAATGTCAAGCTACTCCAAATGAAAATCTTCATTACCACAATACTTAAAACAGTATGGATAGAAGTCATTTTAACAATAAGAGAGAATATCTCATCAAAATCAATGCCTTTTTTTTCTATGCAAATCCTTTTACAACTAACCTGGCTTTAACTCTTTCCTTTCCTCCATCCTCTTCTTTCAACCTATAAACTTGCTTATTCTATAAAGCCCTTTTACCTATAGCCAACTTGCATAAATCCCATGTCTTATTTTTTAGCAAAAAATCTATTTCATCTTTCATTGTAGACTCCCACTAAATCTTAGTATTCACCTACACAACTCCATCATAACATTTGTTTGGATTAAGGCGCACTTCATATTTTTGCAACCTTTCAAAAATGGTGGTGAGCACATCAATGTGAGAATAATGTGTCTTCACTTTTCCTAGGATATCATCAACATAGTCCTCCATTATGACATGTAGAAGGTCATGGAATATTGTAATCATTGTGCATTGATAAGTGGCACTAGCATTCTTCAAGACAAAAGGCATGATTTGGTAACAAAATGTCCCCCATGGGGTGGTAAATGCCTTTTTATGTTGATCCTCTTCTACAATTTTGATTTGATTGTAACCAGAGAAACCATCCATTAAAGACAAAATCTCATGTCCGACAATCAAATCCACTATGATGTTTATGTTAGGAAGTGGAAAATCATCCTTAGGACATGGGAGATTTAAATCTTGAAAATACAGACGTGGATGCCCCCAGATGCTTTTCCTACAAGAACAATGTTGGGAATCCACTCAGGATAATCAATAGGGTAGATAAACTTTGCCTCTAGCAATTTCTACAATTCTGCTTTAACTAAAAGTGCTACATTAGGATGCATTTTGCTCAACTTTTTCTTTACAGGTTTAATCTTGGGATCTACTATTAAGTGATGCTCAACCAAATCTGTGTCTAAACTAGGCATGTCTTTTTATGTCCATGCAAAATTGACTTTACCTTTTTTTAAGAACTCAATCATTGCCTTTTGTTCATTGGGACTTAAGGTAGCTACAATGTAGGTGATTTTTGGATTATCCTCTATATCAAAATTGATTGGAATTGTGTCCTCATTCAATATAGATGACTTTTCTAGTAGTAAATATTTGAATGGCAAGTCAACCTCTCCCTCTTTTGGTGCCTCTAGGAGGTTTTCACCAGAAGATGCGTCCTTTATTTTATCTTTTTCATCATACAAAAGTGCTCTAAAAGAGCTTTCACTAGAGGACATTTCTTCTATTTCTTCTATTTTTATTTTCTTTTTCATTTTTGTGACTAAGAGAGTTAACTTGGCTACCAAAGTAGGCTTCCTCATTGTATTGGATCTCATGTTTGTAATCTTGGAGATTCTTAAGGCAAAAGAGTGTCATCACTGCTTTGTCAAAGTTACAGATATCGAGAGTTGGTGATGTCTCCTGAAGGTCTCAGTCTATCATGTCAGGGTTGGTGAGAGGTAGGTCAGTGGACAAAAGGTTGACTATGGTAATGGCATGAACATGGTTATCTAGGTCATCCTCAATATATTGGAAGGGTACTTCAAAGAATTCCTCCTCTTCAATTTCAGAATCAGGTTCAACCATACAATAGTTGTCAGCAAAGGACACCTTGGGTTTAATGGAGCCCAAACAACATCCTTTAGGATAACTATTAGCCTCAAGGGGTTTTCTAATTCCATCTTCTTTTGTTCCAAGGTTGGTACCATGATATCCCATGTTTTTAATGATGGGAGGGGCCTTAACATATTTATCTTTAGGGAATTCCACAAGTTCATCTTTTCCATCGAAATATAGCCAATCTAGGAAATTAGATTCCATGTGTTCATCACTAAGTGAACCCCAAAGTTCAAATGTTGTTTTTTTAACATGCATAGTATCCTTATTTGCAGAAGGTGGTAGTTGTGATGGTTTTCCAAAGGAATGGGGGGAGAGTGGTAGCTGTCCAACACACAAGGCATTTTTGAACTTATACTCTCCCATTCCTATGTCAACAAAAGTAACCTTCTTTCCTATAGTATTGACCTTAGTATCTTCAACCTTCTCTTTTCCTTTGTGAGAATTGGGATCATTATTGGATAACTGTAGCACTGTTTTGGAAGGTGATTCCTCTATGGTGAGAGGTTTAGGTATAACCTTAGCAAACTCACTGATTGGACAAAAAAAATTTGGCACACCTTCTAATCTTTTACAAAAGCCAAAAGGCAAAGGATTGCCTAGAATTGTGACCTCTCTTCCTTGGTGCGGAAATTTCAAGCATTGATGATATGTGGATGGTACCACTTTAAGTGTGTGTATCCATGGTTGACCAAGAAAAATGTTATATGGTAGGTCTAAATCTAGGACATGGCATTCAGTATTTATGATAGCTAGCCCAACCTTTAGTGGTAACATGCTAACTCCTTTTGATTCTCTTTCACTTTCATCATATGCTTTGATTTTTATCCTTTTATTGATATCTAAGAGATCATCTGGAAGCCCCAAGAAAGAATCATCTTCAATGTACAAAGGTTGAAACCGGATGAGCGAAAAATTTTGGTGTGGACTAGGACCTTGGAAATCTTTGTCTGTGAAGACAAGGTGTTGTTGTGCGGCAGGGTTTCCAATCATGGTTGTTAATTGGGAAGCATTAATGTTTATAGGAACACGAGACTCTAAAAGAGAAATCTCCAAAAATCTCTTTTTGGATGGGTGAGGTGGTGAGGAGCTCTAGAACGGATATTTGTGCAGGAGTCTTACCTAATTAGGACAACACATCATAGTGAGAAGCGGGCCTTTGTGGAGTGGATGGTGCAGCAGGTGCATGTGGAACTGATGGATTAGTGGGGTTGGGAGAGGCAGCTTGCAAAGTAATTCTTTCCCATCGAGTGGTTGCACCACAATCAGATGCTTGTAGGACAAGGGTATTCACATGGGTGTCTACTTCTTCAATGCGACCACACATGAAGTCAAAACCACATATATTGTCGGTTTCTATTTTACCACACAAGGAGTCAAATCTTGATATGTGGTTAGTAGAATAGTCATAGTGTAATGCATTTGATGTGGAAGCTTGATTTACATTGTTCATATTCTTGTTATTGTCATTGTTGTGGTCAGGAAATGGCTTTTGAAATATCTTCAGTTTAGCATTTTTAGATAATGGTCCTCCTTCTACCTCAATTTCTCTATCATCAACAAGATTTTGAATGAAGACTTTTAGCTTGATACACTTGTTTGTGTCATGCCCTTTGATGCAGTGGTATTTTCAATATTCATTTTCCCTATACCATTTTGATTTGGGTTGATTTTCATCAAAGGGTTGCGTGTTCGAAAATACCATCAAATTGTGATCCACTAGCTTTTGGAATATGGAATCCAAGGGTTCACAAAAGTTAGTGAACTTCCTATTTCAATCATAGTCACGATTGTAATTATTGTTGGTGTTGTTGTTGTTGCGAGGAAAAAATTGCATTTCATTGCAAGATTGTCGATTGTTTTGATTCTAATTGTCATGGTTTGAATTGTTGTTGTTTTGGTTATGATAGTTGTTGTTTTTGTTCCCTCCTTGAAGGTTTTTTACACTTTTGACATCAATGACACCATCATGTGTGACACCTCTATTTTTGGACCAGAATTTGGGTTTTCTATTGTTGTTTGTGTCATTGTTTGAGGATGATGAGCTATAATTTTTAATGGAACCTTTGTCTAAAAGTCCATTTTCAATGTTCTTCCCTCTCTTGACTAATGTAGGAAAGTCTTCAAGACTAGCCATCTTCATGTGGAAAGACATTTCTGGTATCAAATTTTTGATAAATATATCCACAAGGTGGGAATCCTCAATTTTATATGGCATGCGATTAGCAAGATACCTCCACCGTTGTAGAAAGTTGGCAAATGTTTCACCGTTTTGTTGTTTTGTGTTGCACAAATCACTAAATGAGGCATGATGTTCAATGTTGTAAGAGTATTGTGCTACAAATTTTCTTGTTAAATCATTGAAGGAAGTAATTGAACCCTTGGGTAGGTTCATTAGCCACTCTAGTGTGAGGCCTCCTAGACTTTGTGTGAAGAGCCTCTTAAGATAATCCTCACTATAGGCTACTTCTTGACACAAAATGGAGAATTCCTTGAGATGTGTGACAGGACATGTTTCTCCTGTGTATTTATCAAATTTAGGAATCTCAAAGTTTGGTGGAAACGAGATCATGTTAATAGATTTGTCAAGAAATCCTTCACCCCTTTTTTGCTCAAGGTATGGACCAAGTTTCGAAGTTCATGCAATTGTTGGGCTAGATCTTGGTTTGGTTGCATTTGTGACTATTGAGAGTTTATAAACCCATCTCCCAAGTTGTTCATAGAACTTGTTCTTTCCCAATGGAGCTTTAGGTTTTGTAATCTACTCTTGATGACACTCGTGTTTAAGCATGCATTGTTCTTTCCAACTTGAAAATGTCATCAACATAATAAAAAGCTAAGATTTGTCAACAAAAGTAAATAGATTGTGAACATAAGAAAATTGCTGAAAATGAAACCAATTCCTTTAAGTCATTCAAGATTGACTGAGTTCATTTTAAGCACCAAATCCAAATATTTCATAGCAAGCTTCATTGACCTTAAGCATTCAAGAGTGTGTTTGCTATCTAAACATTCATTCCAATGAAAGCATTTCGATTTCCTTAAGGCATTCAAGATTGTGTTTGACTATCCTAAACATGCATTCTAATGAAAAACTTGTCCATTCCTTAATGGCATTCAAGAGTGTGTTTTGAGCATCATTCATTCCAATGAAATGTGTGTAAATTCTCCTTAAGGCACTCAAGATTGGATGTAATGTTTTCACCTTAAAGCATTCAAGAGTGTGTTTGGCTTTTAGATATTAGTTTGCAACATACATTCCAAAGATAAATGTTTATTTCATACAAGTTCATTAACCATCTAATCCTATAAGTGATCAAAATCACTATAAATTTTCCAAGTGATCAAAATTATTATAAATTTTTAAATCCTTCAAAGTTTGTTTCCTGCAATACACACTTGTTAGAAATATCAACCAAGCAATCAGTCAGCAAATGGAGTGTTTAAAAATTTAATTTAATCTTCCAAAAATTAGAGACAACAGAACTATACAGACGCCAAAATTTGCAAATGACAGAAGAACACAAATGCCAAAACTCGTAGACGACAGAAGACAGGGGTGTATGGTTAGCAATTTTGTGGTAAGTTGTTAGGCACAAATGATAGATCAACTTCACATATGCTAAAACTTAGAGATGATAAAGTACTTGGCCCACAACGCAGATGACAAACTATGGATCGTAGATAACAGTTCTTAGTAAAAATCGCAAATGACAGTCTAGGTTTCACAACAAAATTTAATATCCACCCACCACGCAGACGACCAAGAAAATGATGTAGACACTAAAAATCAATTTTAATGCCAAAATACGTGGGTTTAAAATAGCAAGGTCAGAGATGCTAATTAGCACAGACGCTAATCTGCGGGGATGACGGCTTCGCAAACGACACTGCATCAAGTGCAAATGACAATGCGTGGATTTTGATAGCGGGTTATAGTTTTTTGATGATTTTTTGAAGGGAAAACAGGGATGTGGGTCCCACCGAGCATGCCAAAATGTATATGGGAAAACCTAACCTGTCGAGAGCACGCCTAAATAAGCAAATATTAGTAGGATATGCATTCAAAATTAAAATAAGATTGATAAAACCACTAAGTCTACTTGAGTTTAACTACTTGTGCATCCACAAATAAAAGTCCTCACATAACCTCAAAGCAACTCAACAAGGGCACCCATAAGAGGCATTGTTGGTGTGCTCAAATGTGAGGGATGTAGATATGCTCTCCCAAAACACAACTATTGAATCCCTTGAATGATCAAATGGTGTGCAAAATGAGATGATTCTAAGACTAAATGAATGGAGAAAACCTTGAGGAAATGGCTATGAGTGAGCCAATCCCCAAAGGATTCTACGATGTGAGATGGAAATGTAATGCAAGAAAGAAACCTAGAACATCATACTACCATGAAAGCTAATGAAAACTAGAAATATAAGTAATGCAAATAACTACCAAAGGTTAGTTCTAAGCATAAAATCTCTACAAAGCTCTAGAATCAAACTAGCATGATAGCAATGCAAATGAGGGAGATTGAAAAATGCTTGAGACAAGAGCTCTATTTAAAGGTTTGAGAGAGGCCTTGGGGAGGTGGCATCGATGTGGCATCCACATAGGTGCCACAAGGGAGACACATGGCTAAGGAGATAAGTCATGCAAAGATCAACATTCAAAGTTTGCTCACACATGTGTGAGAAAACTTAAAGGAAGGAGTGGGGTACAAAGGTGTAAGAGGTGTGAAAGGTTTCTCACACATGTGTGAGCACACACTTAGGAGGTCAAAGGGGTTTAGTAAAGGTGTTTAAGATAAATAAGTGGGATTAGGTAATGGGTAGGCTTAGAAAGATGAAAGTGATCGATGTAGACTAGGTTTTAGGATAGATTTAAGACTAAATTAAATAGGATTTAATTTAATCATAGGTTTAGAGAATTTAATGGAATGGAAGGAATTAAATAAATAGGATTTATTTAAAAGGGGATTTATGGAGAATTGTGCATTAAATAAATTTAATACATTAGGAGGGAAGTATTTAAATTAAATTTAAGTACATTAGAAAAGTGAACCTATTTAATTAAATAAGTAGAAGAGTATGACAAATATAATTAATTAGTAAGTAATTAACTATAATGTCAAAGGAAATATTAAATGAATTAATATAATGTTTAGGACAATTTTAAGTGTCTACAGTACTCAAGTTACATTGATACTAATTTGGTATGTGTTATCTTTGGCATGTGTTGTCAAAGAGGGAGAGTTTACTGTCATATCTTTCTGAAATTTGTTTTAGAGGAAGACGTTTTCAAGAGGGAAAGTATACTATCATAGAAGCTATGTAATCCTTCACAGAGGGAGATTACTGCATGAAAGGAGAAAGTTTTTAATGAAAATTCTAAGAGGGAGGAACTTTTTGTTAGAAAAAATCTTGTTCTCAAATTTCATTGTGCTATGACATGTTGTGTTGACATCAATGCCAAAGAGGGAGATTGTTGGATACAATTGTTGAGTTGTGTGTTGTCTTTGATGTCACACAAATGTCATATCAGTTGTCAGTTAGTCTCTACCGAGCTCACTTGGGCATCGAAGGAAATTATGGTAGAAAGTAGTGTTAACCGAGTTTCGATGGTTAACGAAGAAAAGTTGGTCAATGTTAGTATTAACCAAGTTAATTCAGTTGCCAAAGTTTTTTTGTAATTTCTAAGTGTTAACCAAGCTTCTATTGGTTAACATAGGAAATTGTTTCAGAACCAATGTTTACCGAGTAGGGTTGCCTAATGAAGAATTTTGTTGTTTTGGCATATGAAGCTTAATTATTTCAAGTAATGGTTCTAGATGACTATGGTAATAATTATTGGTCATTCTAATTTGTATGGAGCTGGCTTGACAATCTAGATGATATAAATATAAGGTCAAGTTGTGATTTTCAAGTATGCAAGTGTATTGATCGAATCGACAGAAAAGTGTGTGAGCGAACTTGAAGGATAAGCAGATATCCTTGTGGAGCAGAAAAGTAATATTTGATCAAGAAGGATCAAGTACTTGAGTAGAATAGAGATATGGATTTAGAAATTCAATTGCATCTCAATCAGGTTATTTCATTGTTACTCTCTAACCATTGTAGTTGTGATCCAAAATCTCTTAACAGAGTTGGTTTAACAGTCAATCGTAAATCCTCTAACAGGGTGACAGTTCCATTGAATTGTTTTAAGACCTCTCACAAGACCACTCCTAACAGTTTGATTAAATCCTATAACAAGGTCACACCTAACAAAGTGTTTTGTAACCATTAACCAGGTTGGCTCCTAACAGGGCTCACTTTACTTTAGAAGAGTGAAAAATAGTAACTAGTTACATTGGTGGTTTTTCCCATATTGGGATTCCATGTGAAATCTAGTGACTCTTGTGTTCATTTCTTTTCTCTCATGTTTGCAAGTTATTACTATTAATGTTAGATCAGCTAAAAGTAAGACATACTCTGCATTTATTGAGTTTCAGTATTTTTCTGTATGACTACCGAGTGACAGTAGTAATTAGTTTTATCAGCCATCTAAGGGATCTGTGGATTTATTTTTGTAGTAAATGATTCACCGCCTTCCCCCCCCCCACCCCCTCAGTTACTCCATCTATATTTCCAATAGTAATGGCCTTGAAGGACCTCAAATGCCCCGAGAAGATGGGATCAAGGAGGTGCAAATGTCTAAAAGGTCAAAGAAACACATAGAGATGGGGAGGAAAATGAAAGGTATATGACAGGTCTGAAAGGAGAAATAGAAAGAGGGATGGGAAAGAGTTTTAAGGACATTGAAATCTCTCCAATTAGAAACTTGAAAGGAGACTCAGGGGAGTCAAGTTCAGATGAAAGCTTGAATGAGGAAGACTTTCATAGGGAGGCTAAAGGGGGAGAATATTTTTTTGGGGTGGAGGAAACTATAGCCCTCAAAGAAAAAAGAACCATTGAAAAAATAGAAAGTAAACAGCATAAAGCCCATATTGTGGAGAACCATAAAAGGGGAAGAAGAACAATAAATGCATTGATCCAAATTGCAGGAAGTGCAAGGGGCCACAATAAATTGAAAATAAGAAGGGGGAAGAACCCCTCCCAGAAAGGATGAATATCCTTTCGTGGAATGTCAAGGGATGTAATGCCCTTAACAAAATGCACTTGATCAAGAGGGGTCTTGATCAAGCAAAACCTAATGTGTTTTTAATGCAAGAAATAAAGATAAAGTTGGAAGGTTCAGATTGTGTGAAGTAGAAGTTTGGGAGATGGAATAGTGAGTGGGTGGCAGCAGAGGGAGCTTCAGGAGGGATTTGTGTGCTATGGAATTGGGATATAGTGGTTGGAACTGTAATGCAAATGGGTAAGAATTAGCAATGGGTGAGGGTTTCCTCAAAATAGTTAGGATATAAATTTAATGTTATCAATGTATATGGTACAGTTCAAAGCAAGTAAAAAAGAGAATTGTGGAAGACTTGAATAGATATTTTAGAAATTCTACAAAATGAAATTATAATTTTTGGGGGGAATTCCAATGCTATCCTCTACCCAGAGAAAAAAAAAGGTGGAAAGGGGTGGAAAACAACCAAACAAGAGGATTTCTCAACCTTTATAATGAAAATTGGTCTCATTAATATACCCATTAAACAAGGGGAATTTACTTGGAACAATAGGAGGCCAGGTTTTGTTAACATTGCTGAAAAACTTGACAAGTTCCTTCTAGGGGGGGACTGGACAAGAGTGGATTGGGGGGTCGAAGCTGAAATTATGTGTATGTTTGGTTTGGACAATTTCCCTATTAGCCTAAGAATTTAGGAAGAATGTACTCCTGATCGTTGTCCTTTTGAATTTGAAACTATGTGGCTAAGGGCAGATGGATTTAAGGAGATGGTAGAAAAATGGTGAATTGAGGCCCCTAAAAGGGAAGGAAATAAGGCTTTCAAAATTTTCAAGAAGTTACAGCATATAAAGGGTAAGTAAAAGGTCTGGAATAGAGAGTCTTTCCAACAAAAAAATTAAGAGAAAAGATGAATTGGAAGAAGCTCTTAAAACTTTGAATGAAAGAATAATTCAACAGTAGATGGAGGAGGAGGATTTCCTAGAAGAAAAGAGGTTGAAAAAAGAATATGATGAAATTCTTCTAAGAGAAGAAGTGTTCTGGAGATAGAAATCTAGAGAGACTTGGCTGAAGGAAGGGGATAGGAACACAAATTTTTTTCATAATTCAATAAAAATCAAAAGAGCTTGTAATAAGATTTTCTCTATCAAAATTGTGGAAGGGGTTGTGATAAGTGATCCAAAGATGATTAAGAAAGAAGTGGTAGACTTTTTCAAAGGAAGAGGAAGTTTAGAGGGGGGGATCTAGCAAAGGAGGTTTTCGAGTACATTCTAGGGTGTGTTACAAAAAGGTAGAATTTAATGTTAAATGCTAAAGTCTCAAGAGAGGAGGTTAAAAAGGCTTTATGGGGTTTAGGAAAGGACAAGAGTCCAAGGCCAGCTGGCTCTATAGGTAGATTTTTAGACTACTATGGGATTGTTTTGAGGAGGAAATTTGGAGGATAGTTGAAGAGTCCAGAATTGGGGGGTTTGGTCTAAAAGATTTAAATAATACTTTCATTGCATTAGTTCCAAAAAAAGAAGAGTGCAGAACCTTTGAAGATTTTAGACCAATTTCTTTGTGCAACATCCTGTATAAAATCATTTTGAAGGTGATTGCTAATAGACTAAATATGGCTCTTAATGATGTCATATCAGAGGAACAAAGTGGATTTTCTCTAGGGAGATCCATTTTTGAAGGAGTGATTATTGCTCATGAGATGATCCACTCAATAAGAACAAACAAACTAAACAAAATGATGGTGAAATTGGATATCAAGTGAGCTTATGATGAGGTAAATAGAAATTTTTTGTTCAAAGGTCTTAAAAAAATTGGTTTTAATGAGGAATAGATAGGGTGGGTGAAGAGTTGCCTAAGCTCTATAAAATTCTTTATTTTGGTAATTTGAAGTCTCCAAGGTTTCTTTGAATTAGAAAAGGGGATTAGGCAAGGGGACCCTTTATCCCCTTTCCTCTTTATAATTCTAGCAGATTTTTTATTGAGGTTGATTAGAGAAAAGAGAGTGAGAGGTTTATGGAAAGGGATTAAAGTGGCTAGGGGTGTGGACCCGATTTCACATCTGTAGTTTGTAGATGACACTTTTTAAATTGGTGAGGCTTTAGAGCAAGAAGCAAGAATGATATAAAAGACTTTAGAAATCTATGGGAAAGTCTCAAGACAAAAGATAAATTGGCCAAAGTCTAAAATTTTCCTCTTCAACACCCCTCTTAATAAAAGAACAACAATTGGAAGAATTATGAATATTAAATAGGATGTTTAGCAAGCAAGTATTTGGGGATCCCTTTATTTCAAGGGTGAAATAAAAGTGAAGTGTGGAAGGATTTGGTCAAAAATGCTTTAGGAAAATGGAGGGTTGGAAGGTGAAATGGTTGTCGTCTACAGCAAGAATTTTGATGCTAAAATTAGTGGTCTCAGCAGTACCTATTTTCTCAATTATGTGTTTAAAAATCCCAAAGGATATGATTAATATAGTGGAAAAATAAATGAGGAAATTCTTTTGGAGTGGTGTGGGGGAGGAGAAAAAATGGCCTTTGGTTAAGTGGGAGAAAATTTGTAGACCAAAAAAGTTTGGAGGGGTTGGGATTAGAGATTGGAACACTATGAACATTGCCCTAGGGGCTAAGTTGGTTTGGAAAATGGCAAATGATGGAGATCAAATGTGGATCAAGATCTTAAAGGCCAAATATTTAATTCTAATGAGAACATAAGGGTTTTAACAATTAAAAATATAATTAGAGGTTTTGCAATCTGGAACTTTATTCTATCTTGCAGGCATGTAATAACAAACCATATTTCATGGATCATAGCGGATGGGAACCATGCAAAGTTTTGGGAGGACTCTTGGAATGGTAATAAATCTTTAAATAAAGAGGGAGTAGATAGAGAGCTGAAACATAATCTCTATGATTTATGGGGTAAGAAAGTTAGAATCTATGTTGTAGAAAGTGAGGGAATCCTAGGCAAAAGATGGAAGTGGAAAGATTGGAGAGTCGATAGTCTATCTAAAGGACATCAACAATCTCTAAGGGAGATTTTCACTAGAAGAAGGTGTGCATTATTAATAGAGAAGATAGGATAAGTTGGTGTGCGGCAGCATTGGGTAAGTTTTTAGTAAAACTTAGTTATGAAATTATTAGCAATAATGAGGAAGTGTGTTTTGAAGCTAGGGATTTATGTTGGAGTAAAGAAATACTCCCAAAAATAGGAACTTTCTCATGGCTAGCAATACAAGGCAGAATCCTAACAAGGGATAGAAGAAGGAAATTTGGCTTCTAGGGTCCTGCAAAATGTGTTATGTGTACAAAGGAGGAGGAAAGTGTTGATCATTTGTTGTTGAATTGTGACTTCGTAGCTAGATGTTGAAGTGTTCTTTACGGAAAATTGGGGTGGTTCGGACATTGGATTCTCTCTCTTAAGGCTTTCTTTATTGTGTGGCCAAGAATTAGAAGGGGAAACTTGTTTGAATGTATATTGTGGGTAAGCCCCTTAGTTGTCATATGGAAAGTGTGGAAGGAAAGGAATAGGAGGATTTTTTAGAGATGATTGACTAGCTATTGAAAAGGATAGATCATTCAATTGAATAAGTTGTAAATGTTGCAATGTTTAGGAAAAATATGTCAAAATGTGTGTTTATGAGTTATGATAGAGAAATTTAGAAAAAGTGGCCTGGGATAAAAATTGGGGTAGCAGGAGTGAAGGGGAACTCTCCTTCTAAGGCAAAAAAAGAGGGAAGATGCAAAGTGGGAAGCTCTAGCAAAAGGTTGGATAAAAGTTAATTTTGATGGGGCATTGAAGGGAAACCCAGGAAAATTAGTTGCAGGATGCATCATTAGGGATCATTTAGGGGAGACTTTTGCCTGTAGAGCTTTAAGATTATGAAATGGAACAAACAATGAAGCAGAGTTCCAAGTTGCACTTTTGGCAATAAAATGTGTAAAAGAGGTAGGAGGAGGTAAAGTGATTTTAGAAGGTGATTTGACGGTTGTAGTGCAAGCTATAAGAAACAACTCAATTTTTGCATGGCACTTGGGAAATTTTCTAGTGTGTATAAATGAAGAGTGAAATGCTTTAGAGGATTTTCAAATTTTTTGTGTCTATAGAGAAGCTAATAGAGAAGCAGACACCCTTTCAAAATAGGCGGTAGGTTTAGTGGAGGATCGAATGTCAGTTTTCAAACTATGTAGCCATTGGGATGGTTTTGGTGAAAATGATTAAGGCTTTTATTAGTTATTGTGTTTTTAGGAAAGGTGTGAACGTAAGGTGACTAACGTCATAAAGGACTGTCAAGAAAGAAAGACGAACAGAATTGGGAGATGTGTAATAAATCAATTCATCATGAGAGGGCATGCAAACAGAAAAAAGCATAATTTTTTGAGTGGTAATGGGATGTTTTACAAGAAAGGAAACTAATGACAAGCTTTAAATAGTGGTGTTAAAAAGGCCTTTTTAACATTCTGAATAGCAAATAAAATACAGCTGAAAGTGACGTAATAGACAGGAAGAATGGAAGCTACCTTTACCTTTAAAACGAATAGGTAGTAGAAAGCTCTTTCTGACCTGGTGCAGAATATGAGGTTGAAATTGTTGCTAAAGTTCCCATCACAAGGTGTTGTAGATGTTGTGGAGGGGATGGTGGGGGAGTTGTTTGAAAACTCTTCTCACCATTGGAAGATCAATGTTGATATAGCGGCGATAGTAATGGTGTGGGGCTTGGAGTTGGCTTTTCCCGTGGAAGAGGTCAAATGGGTAATGAAGAGATTATTTTCGGCAGACTTGATTATAGGAATTGACTCCCTGCTAGAGTGGGCATGGCCAAGGAAGGGTTTTGACTATAGTGAGTGCTATACATATAGAGGAGGGCAGGAAACTTGGGAAGTTTGGGTTTCTTTGGTAGCCAAAAGGGGTTGACAAAGATGCCTATAAATCAAAGATTAAAGTGGCTTGAGCCAAGTTGGTGGAGGAAATTGGTAAATTTAATGAAAAAAATGGAAAGAAGGTTTTGGGTTTTCTTATTGCCCATCCGAAGTAGTGGAGAAGTATGGGAGGTAGAAGGAGATGAGGGTGGTGTGTATCAAATTTCCAGTAAGGGTGGAGGAGTGATGGAACAAGGTGGCAGTTAGAAGTATTAAATTTTGTTTGGGGTGTTTTTAGTTTTCACCAGCCCATAAATGACAATAGGGAATGGATAACAAGATAGTGACAAACAATAAATCTTACAACTCAGCTATGGGGTTGTCCCTTTTTGTGTAGTTTTTGGGTGATGAAGAACAAGAAGGAAAATGGTGAAAGTTTTTTTTTTTCTCAGAGGTAGAAGAAGCGAAAATTTGGTGAAATGCAGAGAAGCCTCTTAGAAGAGAAGGAGATGCGTACGAGTTGCAGGTGGCAGAAATGGGGACAGAATAGATGAACAGCTGGTGGAAAGTTTTTGTTTACTGTAAAGCAAAGATGAAATTAGGAAACAATGTAAATGAAATAGTGAATTTAGATGGAATAGGTGTATAAAGATTTAAAAAGCTTAGATAGGTGATGTTTTTAAAAGTGTGTATTTGTGAGAGTAAGGCTAACCTTGAGAGCCTATTCTGTTATGATGTAAAAACTATTATTTTAATAAAATAAATAGTATTACCAACCAAAAAAAATATACCTTTGGAGATTATGTGTTTTATCTTATGATGGGTTTGGGGAAAACCTAGTATTTTGACTAGTTACATATTTTTACCAGAGGCTTGGGAAGTGATTGATTTATGATGTTTGGTCACGATTGTTTCATTCCCAACCATTGTAATACATCCAAGTGTCTTCTTCAGTAAGAACCAATTCGGTTATGTAAGCTCATGTTGTGATTTTCGTGATAAAATCTTTGATGGATTTATTAGTTATCTATTTTGTTTTCTAGTTGATTGTATAGGATTGATGTGGATATTGTGATTTTATGAGATTTTTTGTTATGAGCTTAGGGTAGGTTATCATTGTGTATGATGGGAAGTGGGTTACAATAGAGGTCAGAGCCCTAAAGAGGTTGCCTGTGTAACCCATTGCAAGTTGTATTAACAAGTGATGATATTTCATTAATGGAGTTAAAATGATTAACAAGAGTCAGTGTATTACCTTGCCCATGCCTCAAGTGCTAGTACAAGCTAGGATAGGAGTAGAGAGAGTGCTCAATTGTGACCTTGCCTCGTTATTATAACTTGTCTATAAGAAAGGATATTGATCCCACATAGAATCACTAGGGGGGTGGAGTTTAGAGAGACTGTCAGGACAACCTTAAAGTTGACTCATGTGATGACACTTGTCCACATGCATACTAGGTTTCCTATGTGTCTTTGTTGCTCTGGAATTAGATTTTACTTATGTAATTGTTGCCTTTGAGATAGATTGCCATCAAGATTCCTTGACTTGAATTCTTGTTATGACTTTTGGATTGTTATCCTTTTGGGACTTCAAATTATCTCCTCGAGACAATGGGAGTGGGCCATTTAGGTTCCACGAGGTCAAGTGGTAGTATCATCGAGATCCAAAAACTTGATGTTAATGCTAGATGTACCTTGTGCAATTCTTTTATTCTCCTGATCTTGTGATTATGCTCTACGATCATATTCCTATTTATTGTACTTTGATTATTTGAAATCCTATAAGATGTTGTATCTTATCATGATGTATATTATTTTAGTATTACATATCATGTGACTTGTACAAAGGATGATTATACATTTTGGTTATGCCATCTTATGTACTTCTATATTCTTTCATGTGATTTCGTATATATGGTTATTCTATGGCAAGGACTTTGTTTACTTATCAAATATAATCTTAATAAAACTTAAATGTGCAATTAAATGACATGGACTCCGAACTTTGGAAAACAAATCAAAAAATGAGAGAGGAAATCACTTGTTGAACTTAAAATTGCCTTAGGTAAAGTAAGGAATCAAAAAAAAACTCAAGATATACTTAAAGGTAGAAAGGGGAAGAGTCTTCCAACAACACAATGCAAATTACTACATGGAATATTAGCGGATTAAATGCTTCGAAAAAGAAGTACTTGTTGAAGCACAACTTAACCCTCTTTGAATATATATATATATATATATATATATATATATATATATACCATTTTCAAAAGATATTGACTTGTTTTTAGCTTTAGTTCATTTTATATAGAGCTTAAGGAACACCATAAACTACTAATATACTTTCTTAATAAAAATATTTTCATTATATATATATATATATTTTTTTTTTTTTTTTAATTTATTTATTTATTGATAAAAAATTAAGATTACAAAAGATTACATTTCAAAAGGCTCTTAGTCTATGATGAAGTTAAATGACTCACAAAAAACCTATGATCTCTTAGGCCCCGTTTGGTTGCTAGAATATGAGTGGAATAGGAAAAGGAAATTAGAATATGTTTTATATTTGTTGTTTGGTAAGCTCAATCAGAATTGGGAATAGGAAGACATATTCCAATTTTGCCCCTAAAATGAGCATATGTCTATGCCAGAATATATCTCTTATTGGAATAGGCCATTTCCATTCCCATTCTAATTTTCCATTAAAAAAAAATTAAATTAAATTAAATTAATTTTTTTTTTTTTTTTGGTTGCATTTTTTAAAAAAAATTCAACTTTTATTTTGATTTTTTTTTTTTGGGCTTTTTTTGAATTTTTTTTTATAAAATTTTTTTTAATTATATCTATTTGTTTAAAAAAATGAAAATGAATTAACCAAAAAAAAAATTAGGGGAAATGTTTTTAAAAATACAAAACTTAACCTTATTCCTAATCCATTTTTGTACAACCAAACAATGGATTAACATATTCCCAGTCAAATTCCAAGTGCACCAAACACGATTGGAATTACCCTTTTCTATTCTCATTCCCCATTTCCATTTCCATTCCATTTTTCTATTCTAATTTTCTATTTCTATGCTAGCAACCACATGAAGCCTTTTAGGGCCCGTTTGGCAAGCGGAATAGGAATACCTATTCCCAATTTGCTATTCCAGGAATACAAAAATGGAATACATATTCCTATTCTTTGTTTGGTTCACCCATAATTTGATAGGGAATATGTATAACCTATGTTTGGTTGTGCAAAAGTGGATTAGGAATAAGGTTATTTTTTATTGTTATTTAATTTTTTTCCATTATACATTTGAATGAGTTAGATTACTTTTAAGATTTTATTTTATTTTTTATGTTTTTCAATTTTTACATTTAAGTCACAAAGATCACATATACTCTCCAACATGAGAACCTTATGGCCTTATCATTTGCAAAATGGCTATCTAGCCAATAGAATTTTTGGTTAATGTCATTTTTAAATTATTTTAAAATTATCAGAACACTTCTATTGTAATTTTAAATAATAACAAATGGTAGATTTGGTCGGCTGCATAAACGTTGCCTATCATTTGTGCATAACCTATAATACAATAAATATTAATAAGCTAATAAATAAATTGTTGAAATGATTTTTTGAAAGATCATTATTCGTCATAATATTTGTAAGTAAGATTCAAACTTCATTAACGCATTATAGTTATTCTTCTATTAATAAAATTATTTTAAAAACACTATTTTTCCATCGTGAAACTTTTTTCTTCCTTATGAAAAATAAAATCCTCCATTAAATAATTTTAAATAAAAAATCATTCTTTCCAATGTAACAAATTCTTAATCAAAACTCAACTCTCCAAAATCAATTGAAATAGTAATGAAACTAATATAATTTATTCATCATTTTAATAAAATTAGTCACCAAAATACGATCAGAAACAAGTTCCAAACAATAAAATAGTCAAATCGTTATTAAATATGTCCACCATTTCTATTCAAAATCATAAAATAAATTACAATAGTTGCTTGGGCTTTTAACTTCATTTACGCATATGGTCCCAAAAGACTACTACCATTGAAATAATTATAATTCCCAACGTGCCTCCCAACATGCCTCAAAGAAACATGTCTTCACTCTCTCGGATCCTGCACAACTTGCACTCAGTACTTTTTATGTGCTACGGATTTGGATATGACAGATGTTGGGGGGCCCTGATTGACCCACTAGAAGAAATTACAACCACCATCCCCCTGCAATATGAATTCTAAATTAGTAGTGTCTACAACAATTAGTTGGTTCAAAAATGTAAGTTCATACAACAAAAATTAGTAATAACCTTTCTTGAATTTGGACAAGAATAAAATTTATGTTTCGGGTTATCCTTAGTATGCAAAGTCTTCACTACTGCTCCAGCGCCACACTCACACACTGGTAAATTTAAATCCATCAAACCTGTATAAAATACGAATAAATACAAATAAAATGAAACATTCAATTAGCAAGTATTATAATAAGGATGGTGAGGATAACTGGTTGAAACATTCAATTAGTCATGACCCAACATATAAGATCTCAAATCAAGAGAGTCAAACAAAAAAACCATTTATTTTTGAGTTGAACATCAATGATAGCAATAGACCTCAAAGGAGCCCCACTTTGTTGGCAAATGAGAAATGGCAGTTTGTTCAACTAATTTCTCTCTTTCTCCTATATCTGCATGAGGAATGAAACTATCCCATAAAGCTAACATGAATTGATACTTGACAAAGGAGATGACTACAATTTTGGAACTTTGTTTGTATTCAAAAGAAATATTGTACATAAGAAAACATATAAGTGGCACTGATAAAGAATGTTGATATTATAGTGAGTTGATAGCAGCATGAAACCTAAAACCAGCAGCATGCATTCAAGCTATGACCTCCAACAACTCTAACCAAAATTCAAATTAAAGAAAATAAGAGAAAATTATCATGTAAAGAAAAAGCCTCAAGATAGAATTTCTCAACTAGGGAGACTAAATAACCAGGAATAAATATGTAGTAACAACATATGATGCTGTTCAAACCTTGTCTTGGAACTAATGACAATGATTACATAGAAAATATTGTTGTGATCATGCATGTCATAATTCATAAACTGTAGAGACAATATTTGAAGCAGAAAATTTATTTCAAAACCAGAAGCAAAACACACAAACAGGATGCAAAAAGTTGTTATGTTGCATTTTAAATGATATGTCAATCATAATTAATAAACTGTAGAGGCAATTTTTTAAACAGAAATTTTATTTCAAAACCAAAAGCACAGTGCAAAAACAAGATGTAAAATGGTGTCATGATGCAATTTTAAATGAACAAATAAGTTATCATTTATTTATGCTATGGTGTGTTTAGTTTTCTCATAGTGCTGGATGTATTGCGAGCAATCAAAAGACGGGTTATTTGGCTGCCTGCTAAGGCCTTTTCCCTCATTGTTGCAATAGTGCAAATAATTGTTTGTTGAACCAGTGTAAGTAAGAAAGAAGTCGGTGTGAATGAATCAGTTGTCCTTCATCAGTTTGTCCTTAGTAGGAAAGTTGTTGTGTGTGTTTTTATTGGTTATTTTCTCCCTAGAATGGCTTCTCCAAGTGTGACAACATTTCTAGCGTTAGGATTGAGTATATGCATCCAAATCACTTCTGAACTACTCATTTTTCATAAGCATCATAATGTTATCCCCATAGAATTGGACATCATTTTGCAACAGCAAGCCAACGTATGAGAACTCAACAGTGAATTATAAATCAAAAACTAATCTACAATGAAGACATAAATTATGATGGTGAGATATGATTATTTCCATAGCAACAAGGTGATGTATATACACAATTGAATTTTATATCACACTATGTCGGCAATGTGGGTCATGATTAGTGGAAACTAACAGCAAATGCTCCCCAAAATGATAAGTTACATTCATCTGCAACAAGTATTTGGAGCAGTAAACTAATCTCTATTTATATCTTAAAAAGAAGAAAACACACTTACATTTCTTTGTAAAGTTGTTCCCTATTTATTGTACAAGAACTGAGAAAATAGAACTTCTAATGATATAAAAACACCTCTGTAAAACTTGAAAAGAGTAACAGTAATGGGCGTAGCTATTCTAGTTTAGATTTTTTTTGAATCCCAATAAAATAATGTGAGTGGAGAACAAATTATATGATTAAAGATCATAGAATAGCTACAGATCAGATCCAAAGGTTACGGTCCAAATGGCATCATTTGGTTAAAACGTAAAATATACATCACATTTCAGCTCTAAAGATATTTGTAAAATAGCTTGCATCTCTAGAGCCAATAAGCATTATTACTATTTTATAGAGATACAAATTTTTAAAACTCTAGAAAATTATGTAAACTATAAGTAAAATGTGTACCAAAATTATAGATAAAAGTCACTGTTCATATCTATAAAAGTCGCACATCATACATATTCTAAGCAGCGACAATTTAATGGCATTAGGTTTGATAAAATTAAGAGGCAAATAATAATTGTTAAAGTGGATTAATCAATGAAGTTTTAACAGCTATTAATTAAATAGGGAGACACTTTTTTATGTTTGAAAAGTCACACCCATAATATAATGGGCAAAAAATGAAAATAAGTTCTAGAAATCTTACACGTATGGCTGATAAATATTACCACAGTGCTCAACAGAATGTGAACACTCAATATAGAGTGCTAAATAGTTCTAAAGAAGACTGAAGATAATATAAAATACTAATTTCCTCATCCCTGAGAATATTACAATCCTCCAAATTTATATCTAATATAAGCTTCCCTCACTACGTCATCCATCTGTAAGAACCAAATAGCTCTTGTTGGTTCTTGCATAAAATGATCAAATGCAATAGTCATAGTCTGTTGACTAATTTCGAGGATGGCTTTCAAGGCAGCAAACAAATCTGCAGCTTCTTTTTAGTATCCTCTTTATCAAATTTGATGGTGTGCGATTGTTTGATTCCCTCCTGTATCTCATGGATTCTTTCAGATATAACATCCAAAGAAGCGGCCATGCTTGCCTTCCTCCTCTTTGGCCTCCTTGTCGTTGGTGTTGAAGGAATGCTTCTAGCGGATGCAGTGGACTGATTTGACTGAAGGAAATCTTCATCCAAATCAGCAGCATCATTCACAGGTGTATTCAAATCATCATCATCATCTAGATCAACAGCATCATCATAAAGGTTACCATCTTCAACATCTTGTGGTGTTCCAACTACACTTCCTTCCGCTATGTCATTTCCCACTATGACAGCTAGATCATTAAAATAGTTGAATGGATGCCTCCTATACACTCTTGCAGTTTTGAATTCTTTTCTCTATACATGTTGCCAAAATTAAATAATTAGATATTTTTTATGACATTAGTATTGAAAAAAACTTTGAAGAGGACATTACCTTCAGAAGTTCATCCCACACGCTATCCTCAGCATCCACACATTGAGTTACCTCATTCCAAGCAAAGCCACTAGTATTTTGTAACTCCATTATTCTATACCTCGTCTTCCATGTTTTCAACTTATTTTTGAAATTATCCTTTCCAAGGTTCAATTTCAGCTCTTGATTGAATCTCCTCTCGATAACACTCCATGCTTCTCTGTGAAAACCTCCTTCACCTTTCCTTCCTAGATTGATTTGCTCAAGGAGAAAATCCAACAATTTTCTCTCCATTTCTTTAGTCCATACAATTTTTGGATTTCTAGACAAAGTTGGAGTAGAAACAGGTGTAATAGCAATAGGGGTGGCAGTGGGGGGCATATTAACCTCCTCATGTATGCTCGTCAAATGATTTGTGAGCGACATATTGCTGCAATAGGCAACTGTTATATTGTTGGAAAACATCCATAAAATAAAAGTGTACATTATATATTGTCAACAACAACTAAAAATATATATCACCAAATATCAACCGTACTCTGAAATAACCCCTCAACAAACCTATTTATTCATTCACATGGACTAATTATTTGGTACAAGTAAAACATTTTTCTGATAACAACTGTGTGGAGATTTATCAGAGTTTGAGAATGAGCCAAAGATTGCTATTACAGAGACTAAATAACAGGAGGCTTTCAGATGTGTTGGGACTTTTATCAAATCAGCAGCCACAATGCCCCTAGCTCTACATATACAACACTGCAGATAGGGTAATTCCTGTAGAATCTGTGGAAGCATTTATTGAAAAGAAAAAGAAAGCAAGGCACAAAGTGAGGGCTTGCAATTTTGAACTATCACCCCATGTGGATCATTTTCAGAATTTCCCAAATCTTTACACCTCTCAGCTAAGTAGCTTCTTGGAGGATTGCCTACATAATGATGAAGTTGAATAGAACAGATATGTTATACGCTATTGTTGTGTGGTAGCTAGCCCATTTATTCCAAAACCTGTGTTTGTTAGCCCATTTATTCCACTAAAGAAATTTTCCTAGAATATTGTTTCCATTTAGTCAATCTTTAAGAAGTAATAATTGTTGGGAATTTGTTCTTCATATTATTCAACTCTCAAAATATATAACTGAATAACATTGGATGCTATAAATAATCTAATAAACTTAGCTGATTTTATTCCATAGTGTCTATTTAAAGGAGTGCCCTTGATTTTCAATATTATTTTTCCATAATGACATCTTCCGTAATCTTATACATGATCCGTGTTTTCCTGAAAATATTGTGCTATGATTTTTCTCTATTGGTCTATTTTGACTTGCAACGTTAATCTACTATTTAGTCTTTTTCTTGAAGGATAACATTCCTTTTCTTTTTGTGTTATATTTCATATTTCATTTACTATGCAAAACCAAGGTAATAAAAAAGTATGTGTACAAATTTGTTTTGAACTATATGGCTTGGCCATGTTGTGCAACCACAATAAGTTTTTGAGTAGGATCTGATTTTTGTGGCCATATACAATTTTTCTTCAATGAAGCATCTTGTATGGCATTCGAATATTAGTTAAATAGAGCCTTAGCTCAGAATATTCACCACTCTCTATTCATATATAGGTGTTTCACAAGCAAATGGTGCATACTATATGGTTGTTTAAAATCTGATGATTTTGAACATGTATTATTGCTTTAGATTACTTAGCAATGTTGTCCCTTTATATCTTTAGTATCTCTATAGGAGACAAAAGGAGAAATAAGTATTTTTAGAACTGATTGAGAATATCCATGAAAGGGGTTCACATTTTTCAGTCTCAATCTCTCTAGGTTGAGGTAACATAATACAAAAAAGTGTATTGTAAAATCCACCATAGAAATGGACCAGCTAAAAACATAACTTCTTCGGCATTTGCAATTTTACATACATGGAAATCCCCTATGGCTCAATGATCAAATTATATCATAGTATAAGTAGGCAGAGAATTAGTCTCATAGTTTGAAGCTCTATGTAGTAGGATAGTTTTTCTTCTCCAACCAATCAAATAAATAGTTTGCAGATCAAATTTGAAATTGCAAACAAGAGAATATAGGAATACAAATTTGGAAAGCAGAATTAGACAAGAGAATAGATGTGTGCAAATTTGGAGGTCTATGAATGTGGAGAGCAAAACAAGGCAATCAAGCAATGTGCATAAATCCTATGAATGGACCAAGTTCAAAGAATATAATAATGCAATCAAATCATGTGCTGCCATTAAACCCAAATCTATATATATAAATAAAACAAAGAATTTATACAGTACACGGGATGGAAATATAGTAGCAAACTTTATCACCTACATATATCTTATTTGAGTACATTGTCAAAATTCCAAGCCTTGATATAAACTGTTGGTTTAGTTGAGAACAACCAATCGTTCAAACATCTCCCCTTCAATGGCCTCGTGTAAAACTAGCATTGAACGTATTCTAAACTAGCATCTCTACTTATGATCTTAGTGATAGTGAGAAATCAATTTCAATGGAGTTTGTGTTGGCGAGGTCTACATCTGATATGGGGTAAGCTATCAAACCCATTCATTTAAGTTTCACTGCTATAGTTTTCTAATTTATTCATTTAAGATTGAATATAAACTAATTGTGTTATTGTTGATAATGTATGAAGGTATGTGGATGGCAGTATGACAGTGGGAGGAGAAAATGATTGCAAGTGTGGGGCAAACTGCTCCTGTGACAACTGCACCTGCAAATGATCTCATGAATACATTCTCTGATACTTTAGTATATATAGGCTACATGATGTTGTGCAAGATAAAGCATAAAATATATATAGATGCAACTCAAATGCAAACTGTTGGTTAAGAAATAAAAGCAGATGAGAGGTGCATGTATGCAGATGCCCTCTTGTAAAAAGGGTGATTGCACTACTAACAAACAGAATCAAGTGTTCAAAACAGAGCCTGGAGCATTGTTAAATTGAACAAATCGGTGAAAAATTCAAATGATTGATTTTTACTTGTACAATTGTTAACAAAGCCTGAAGCATTGGGATTTTTTTTGAAATAATGTTTTGAAAAAACTATACAAAGAAAATCTTATTACATAACCTAAAGTATCTAGCTATTCAAAATTCTGCAGTATCCAAAATCTACAGTATCTAGCTATTCAAAATTGAAATAGAATGTATCAATGCAAGTAAAATGATCAACTAATGTCGAGATCTATAGTCCTCCCACATCTTTTATGCTAGTTCATTTCAAAAATTTCCCCAATCATCTCTATCTTGTTGAGTCATCCCAAAGGTCTCAAGAATTGGGACATTTATCCCTCCATGATCAACGTCCTCTTCAATTTCCACTTCATGTGGAACACCGTCCTCGATCGTAATGAAATTGTGTAGTATGCAACATGCTAGCATGATCTTTGTTTGAGTTGTGATACTATAAGATGTCGCATGCCTCAAGATAGGAAAACGTTGCTTCAAAATACCAAATGTGCGCTCAATCACATTCCTAAGAGAGGAGTGTTGGTGGTTAAATAGCTCGTGGGCATTGTTGATCGGGTTTGCTCTAGAAAACTCTTTTAGGTGGTACCGCGTACACCGATAAGGGGCAAGAAATCCAAAAACATTTGGATAGCCAGCATCAACTAAATAGAATTTTCCTATACAAAAGAACAATAAGTATTATGATTGAAATAACATAAACACTATGGTTTACAATAATGACTATATAATCATTAGAAATATGATCATATATACCAGGGGGGACTATTAGTGAATCTGCTCTTGATAGAGCTGAAGCAAGAACACGACTATCTGCAGATGAACCTTCCCAACCAGCAAGAACATATTGAAACTTGTTGTCAAAGGAACAAACACCCATTACATTTTGTGACAGGTTGCCTTTTCTATCACGGTATCTTGCTTGGTTGTCCACATCAATGGTAACTGGTATATGGGTCCCATCAATTGTTCCAACACAATCCTAGAACATTAAAAATATTTTAGGCAAATATGTAACAATATACTCAAGCAAGAAAGTACATGAATCCAAGAGATTTACCTTGAAGTACGGATCAAAACGGTCCTCCCAAGAATTTTTGGAGGGGTAGTTATAGAAGGGGGCAAAAAGAAATTGCCATGGAGCAATATGATTGCCTTCAAGACCTTGTGGAAGTGGTGACTCCCGGTCTCTCTTGAGTGACCAAAGTTATGGCCAACCTTACGATTCCTTAGATTGTGGCCAAGGGTATGTAGGAACATGACTAGTTGTTCTTCCAATTTCATGTTTATCGTATCTTTAATGGTCCCTCTCTCCCTTAGAATATTGGCCAGTTTGAAAAAAACTCCTCTACTAATGCGTATTTGGTCATGGCAATCCATGTCATTAGAATATATAATACGTTTAAAGAAAGGACAAGCAACTCTTCTTCACTTGCGTTGTTTTCTTCTAGCATCATCATAAGATGCTACTATGAGTACTGCTTGGGCTGCAAGCAAAACAACAAATACACGCAAGAGCGTGATCTTCCTAACAATGCTTCCGTAAACTCTTTTATCAATAGTAGGATCCATCAAATGCCCTATAAACACATATAGATTTAATTTAGATTTCCATATTAATAAAGATGAGGAGAATGAATGCGAGGAAAAGGAAAAATTTGAAGAAAAATGAATTTGACAAGAATAACCTAGAAAGATCGATCAAATTTCATTGTCACAATTTACTTTCCATAGTTTATTTAATGAACATATTGGATTCCTCGAAATCCAACATCTTAGCAGAGGTTAAGGCTTAATAGAGGGCTCTAAAAATTGCCAATTAGAAAGGTTGAACTAATGTTGCTCACACCTTGTGATAAATCAATATTAAAAGGAGATAATTTAACCACATTACTTCCCACATGTTTGATGGAGAGGAGTCATAGCAAGGGGCAAAAAAGACATTCTCTCCATATCCTCAAAATTATCAGAGGTTAAGGGATGTCCCCAATTTTAGAAAATGCTCAAAGCAACCATGATGAACAAACTAGTGCCAAAGTTGGTAGTGCCAAATTCAAATGTTCTATAACATTTACCAGTACTCTTCACACAACAATCTCACCAATTAAATGCTTCTCTCTATTTTAGTATAAATTTCTATGTAACACATACACTGGCATGCTAGTGAAACAAATAGCCAAAAAAACATTATTTAACTAGTCTTAATATCACATTGGTGCTAAGTACCTGAAGAATAAGTGCAAGTGCAACTTGGAACTTTTCAGTTGGCAGGTTGACAAGCTATGGGCAAATGGGTAAGACCTGGAAAGGAAACAAACCAATGATATGAATATTCCCACTTTGAAGTACTACAACAATAAAAAGAAAATTCCATTAAAACAGATTGATGATCCACATTATAATTGAGCTTATACATCAATTTTTGTGGCTGGGAATAATACCCAAGTATATAAATAACAATAGCAAAAGGTAGATATTCCAAAAGCAGTGCATACATTTATAATTTATTAATGCTTACCATAAAATTTATTCACCTCCATGTTTAATCATAGACCTTATGGATTTTCAAGATATGCATGGTGCTGATGAAGAACAATATGCTTTGCTTTTATCGTTAATAAGACTATTGAAATCACAACCACAACCAAACACATTGTTAATAAGACTTAAACTGAAACTTGTTATAAATGATGCATCATTGTCTTTTACCTAATAACAGATCACAAAATGTCATTTAAAGCGTACTTTGATGTAAAAATCTCCAACGCAGTTCATACACTATTAAGTAGGAAGAGTGAAAATGGAAAAGTTGGTCAATCCTCCTTGGCTCATTGGTTTTCATGGTCGTTTACAATCAAGAACGCAGTCAACACCACACATGTCTAAGCAGTACTTTTGATCACAATGCTAGGAGGCAAACATATGTTTATGCAACAAATTGCATATTAATGTCTAATTAAAGACATTTGCAAATACTCCTTGTAGCATCACCTTCATTATCTTAAAGACCAAACTATATTAAACAATATATTCACATCATCTACTGATTCCAACAACCAAAGAAATTATAGAGCACTGAAATAGACAATCCATTATATTCCACAAAATGATTGTTTGCATTCTCAAGCTATTTTTGCAGCCTCCTACAAATTCAACTAATTAAGGCATCACAGTCCAAGAATAAGATACAATATAATTCAGTTCTAATTCTTTCGATTTTACTTGAAAATGACAGTTGAAAACATATATAAAATCAAATTTTACACAACCAAGAACACAATATATAACAAGATAGCAAATCAGCAGATATGATAAAATCTTTAGTACCAAAAAAAGGAAAAACAAAACAAATAATATACAAAATATTATCCAAAAGCAATTTTTTTCCCTTTTTGGTCTAGATACCATTGATTCTAACAACTTTTTGTAAAACAAATTTTTCTATATTTTATATATTTAGAAATTTCTATTTGTATTATATTATTTTAGAAAGTTTCATATCAAACCTATATAATTGCTTAATTGTTTTTATTATATTATGTATATTTATTTTTTATTGTGTTGGAACTTGGAAGGTTGTATATCAAATCAAAATGATCTTTAGTTGTTCCCACCATTCATAAGGAGATATTTATTTGGCTGAGTCAATGAAGGATCCTATTTTACTAATATCAAAGTATGCATTATCTATTGGTCATGCTCAATAGGACATCAATCTTAGTAGAGTCATATACAAGTATTCAAGTTCACTTAATTGAGACATTTACAACTATTAAACTTGACTTATGTTGAAGAATCTATTGACAATATGATATTTAACTATCATAAAAAAAATTGTATTAGTATTCAAAATATTTTTCCAAAATCAATTGTATATGTTTCAAACTCCATATTTCAGAGAGAATTCAATGATCTATCATTAAAAAATTTTACTACAATTTTTTCACAACAAACATAATTGATAATGTCTTGAGAAATTCTATTCTATTTCATATATATTAATTAATACAATGATAAATAATGGCGATCTCAATAACCAAGGAAGCCCTTGTATTTTTCTGTTTTTAATATCTAATAACTCTTGAATGGATGAGATGTTCAAGATTATGGGGAAAAGAGCATCTTGTATGTAAAATTATTGTTTCTCATGTAATTAACAAGTTAAAGTAATCAGATTTCCACATTCCATTAGATGTGTAAAACAGTTTTCTAAAGTTTGATTGTGTGCATATTTTTTATTGTCAACATTTCAGATCACACACAGTGATCCATCATCAAGATCACATAGTGATCACAAGTTACCGACGCACATTTGTCAGTTGTAACAATATTCAAAATCAGTTCAAACTTAACCTTACATTCACTGCATCTGTTGTTCAGATTTACTCCATGGAAGGAAATCAAATCTATGGGCCCTTTTTTATATTGATCTCTTAAAGAGAAGACAAATGTGAACCACAATGAATTTTATTGTGTTAGGTCTCACCAAGAAATTCTTTTATGATAGTTGACCTTATAATTTCCTCTACTTTTACTATTTCCCATTTGTCACTTGAGCCACTTTCTCGTCTTGAAGTTCCTTTTCAGACTCAGCTCTGAACTTGGCATAAATGTCACTCCGGTAGAACTTCCTTGTTCTCGCAACAAGAATGGCTGAAATAATAGACCCAAGCAAACTGACAAGTGTCATTATGATAAAGCTAAGGCAAAAGCAGTCATGTCCTATGCATGTCAGTTTACTATGACCTGGTGTTGGTGCATGAGCTACCTATAACAGGGTTTTGTGAATTGACAGAGATTCAGAAACATGCAGCTATTTTTTGGCTTCTTTATCATATAATCTTCCTACTACTCTCACTGAGAGAAGATAGGATCCCGATGGACTTGCAGCTACCCCAAAATTGTAAAGAGTGGCATTTGAGGCCAAAGAGCTCTGAGATAACAACAAACAGGACAGGCCATTGAGCTCCAAAAGACAGCCCTATGACTACTGAGGCTACATAGAGTGATCCAGGAAGAGCAAATGCAATGAAAATATGCCGAACACAAGCAATAAGCAAGATTATTGTGAACATCAAAGGTCTTGGGAATTTGTACTTTTGAAGTAGATACTCTGAGAGAAAGCCTAAGACAACGCGCCCTAGAAAGTTCCAAATGCTGATGAGTGAAACAAAGGTGCTGATATTCACAAGAGTGTAGCCTAGGGATTTCCCAATCTAACCCATGTTGTCAATGGCAGTGAGAGTGGTTCCAACCCCACAAGTAGTGGCTATGAATAAGATTATCATGTCCACACTAAGTAAAGGAACCGCAAATGAAAAGCATAATTTTGGAAGCCATGCCTGTCACACAAGCCCCAACCAACCACGCAGCCATGCTGAGAGCAATGCCTATGCAACGTGCAACTCTTGCACTCATCTGCGCCACCCAAGGATCCCTCTATAATTTTTCCAAAACCTTCAAACAACACCAAGCTTACAATCACACGAGTAAGTGGAAGGGGAAGAAGCAGCGTACTCCACAGTAGCGTGGTGTGAGAGTAGCTTAGGAGGAAGATGATCTGGGGCCAAAGCAACATATGATTAGGGAAAATGGATGCGAGAAGAGCAGAGAGGGTAAGCCCATGTCTTGCCACAAAATCGACAGTGGCGAGATAGGGAATAGAGCCTCTTGCAAATGTCATATGCAACTTCAAATGATGACTTGATCTATCATTTCATACATTGTAAGTTCTGAAGGCAATAATCATATGATGAGTGTTGCAAGTAGTAAGGAAAAGCAAAGAACTAATACGAAAAAACTAAATAGAAATATCAAAAATCTCAACCTTGAATCAGCGTGGCCGTCTGATAAAAAGGCATAACCAATAACCCAAACTAAACAAAATGCTATGAAAAATTAAATGGCACGAGCTCATGTAGTTAAAACAATTCAACACATCTGCAAGTTTTATGCTTTAAAAAAAACTATGATGCAACATTGCTTTAAAAATCTTACTGTGAACGCAATTGTGTGGCCCTAAGCTTCCTCTGCACTGGCTGCGGAAATGGCTACAAACAAAAAAACTCTGGCTGCAAACAAAAAACAACCAAAAACCCTCTTTCTCAACAAAGCAACATTTGAGCGCCAAAAAGAATAGGGCTTCACGAACACAGGACACGGACCCGAAATTTCATATTTTTCAGCACATAAAAACATGGGATTGGAATACATATTCCAATTCCACCTCTTTGGGTGGAATTGCAATACCTTCTTTTTTGGTACAAAATGGCATACATATTCCATTCATATGCCTATTCCGTATCCCTACATGACACACCCAAACAGAAAATTTGACAATTTTTGAAATAGACAAATGCCTATTCCACTCCAATTCCACTCGCCAAACGGGCCCTTAATGAATCCGGATCATACAAGAAGTACCATTTATAGGATCACCCAATGTCCTTTCCGAAAAACAAAACATCAGCCAATGTCCTCTCAATACTTTTTATTCATCGCGCAATGTAAATTAAGTTCTGTAAAAACAAAGGTCGGAAGAATTTTAATTTTTTAAATGAAGAAAGCTCGAGTAAGGTCGGAACCTTCTTTGACTGAACTTTTACAGCTTCAATCTGCAAATGGGTACAACGTATTCCGCATTATTCTAAAAATCAAGTTTCCACTGAGCATTGAAAGCTTCTCGATTTAGTTGCATGTTTTTTTAAGAATCATGCATTTACGCTACCTAGACGAAGAGACAAAGATGAAGACAATTAAATCAAGGAGCATTCAATGATCACTGTACCTCTTTCTAAATATATTTGCTGCATTGATGTGCCCGCTTCCTAAAATACAACACAGATTCATTAAATTTGATCAAACACTCGATGTTACAGAAGAAATCGTCATCCTCAGGCTTCAATAGCAAAAGACTCCACATGATTCTTAGAAAATGATACATATAATCAAATGCATCGCCAATAATCAACTGTGAAAAGTGTCTCTCCTGATCACTATTGAGAAGAATCAAATCCTCCATTGCTGTTAGTTGTTTGACAAGGGAATTCAGATAGACTTCCCGATCAGAAATCTGACTCTCCGCATCTTAGCTGCCTCGTAGATCATTATGAACGTCTCTTACCAGTACCCATTTCATCTGAAATCCCTTCTAAGCAATCGCCTTTTCAAGTTGGGATCAATAGAATTGCTTTCACTTGAAAAATCTATGAATTTTCTCTTCCTGTTCTGAACGATTGCCATTGTTTCTACCCTCGCCCTTGTCTTCACTGTAGAGATCATTCTCCTTCCCTGAAAACAGAAAAAAGATGATTCATCAACAAACAGATTCAAACAACATACCGCAGAAAACCCAAACCGATCCAATCAAAGAGAATCAAACAGACTTTAGCACTGAGAGATTCAAAGAGCATAGAACATAAAACCCAAACAGGGGAAAGCCCTTACATTATGGATGGATTGATGAGTTGTATTGGAAGAAAACAAGTGGGTAATGTCTTGCAGAGGGTGCCTCTTGAATAAATGGAGATTGGAGAAGTGTAGAGCCGATCTGCCAGATAAAAATGGCGGAGAGTTCTCCTTGTTTTGATGGTGTTCCATTGAAATGCCCACAAGCAGATCGGCCTGCAACTCCATTGTCCCACTGTTTAACGAAAATTTGAAGAGATAATGCACGAAATGGGGGAAGATTGCGGTTGTATTTGTAAGCAAGTGCAGAGATCGAATGGTATTGGCGGGAGGGATTTTAAGGAATTTGAAATTTCGTGTTCGAATTCAAAATGAAATTCGAACGATGGAGGGAGAAACCAAGTTTCTGAAATTTCAAACTTAGATTTCCACTTGAAATTTTCGGGATTGGCGTCGATTTGCAGCGAAATGGCTATTCAGCAGACCGGAATGCTATATATTATTAATTTATAATTAATATTTTTAAAATTCTAAAACAGTTGTTTTCTAATTTCAGTTTAATATTAAATAAAAAATTAGAAATTAATGTATGTTTGGTCGGCTGGGTAGATGCTGCCAATTTGCAGTGGGTCGATGAAGTTGTGGCCCCCTCAAGGTCGATTTCTATCTTCATATTTATTATAGTTCTTGTCTTGAATTTAACACTTAGATTTTCGCTCTAAATAACCATTAAATTTTTAAATTAAAATAAAATTAAAATATTTTTTATTGGTTTCGTATTTTAGTTTTATTTTAATTAGCATTTATAAATGTTATAATTAGTTTAGAAAGATACACTTGGATGAGATATTAGTTGGGGGACACAGCTATCCTCCCTACAAAATGTATCGTTGACTAAATTTAAAAAAATCAAAAACACACTTTTTTTTTTTTAATTTCACTGTTTGATCTTTATGATCTGCATATTTTGTGATCGAGAACAACAAAAAGTTTGAGAAAAAATCACTATGGTTTTGTGAATCCGAACAAAAAATATGTTTGACTTTATTTTGTCTTTGGTGCATTTTGTTAGGAGATTAGTCAGTGCCTTAGTTGAGTGCATCTCATATTTGTATATCTTTTATTATGATTTGCATAGTGCATGTATTATTTCTAGATTTATTATGATTTGTTTTTTTATTACATCTTGACCTAATTCATTTCTATTGTTTCAAATCTAACCCCTGTACATTTAACATTTAAATTTAAATTTTGTTAATCTTTTCACTCGTCATTCTGGGTTGGCTTAATGTAAAAGTATGTTTATTTTGTTTTTGGTGGTTATATATAAGGACATTCATTAACTTCTTTGAAAGGGGGTCCATAACATCCTAAGGCATTTTTTTATTGAGTGTATTTGGGAGAATGAAAGATCTGGCAACATTTACATAAAAGCGCATCCACTTAGGAATATTGCACACTTGCTTGTTTTTTTTCAACTATTTGTTCAAAGTTATTAGATTTAATTTGATAGAAGTGTAACTAAGGAGAACATGACTCTTACAATTTGATGAATTCCCTAAAGAAATTTCTAAAAAGAACATGCCATCACAATAAGCAAACATCATAAACTAAGACGAGTGAACTACATTAATTGACTTATTTCAATTCTTATCCTCCCACTATAGCTTAAGGTTGTACCTAAAATGAAGTCTGCATGTGCAAAAATCAAATCCACAATCTTGAAAGTAAACTAAGGTGAAGAACATTTGGTACACAAAACAAGTGATTTTGTTTGAGTCAATTATATAAAAACATAATATTGCAATTTGCTTTATAAAATTTGGCAAATCATTTTTCCATTATCAATTATTGAGTTATGATTTTTTTGTTATTTCAATTATCATACAAAATTCCAAAATTAATCAATATTAATTAATTAATGTATATTACAGGTTTATTTATTAGTTGAGATTTATTTAAGTGGACCTAGGTTGTCCTACACCCACTAGGATTTGACCCTACTATTCTATCTTCTAAAAATTAATGTTTTTAAGATCTTCTTTCAAGTAGTTTGTTTTATCCTCATATTCCACTAGAGTGTAAGCTCCCTTTCCTATGTATGTTAATAGCTTTACATTTCTATAACTTTTGACAGTCATTGTGTCACCTTGTTTCACTAGAGCCATAAATACCATTTTGCCTTTAGGGTATCATCTTTTAGATCTAATCATTCACTACTTTTTTATGGATTCACAAATCTAGTTGTGAGTAAACCACTTCATGTCTTTACATATATTGTGCATATTCTTTTATTTTATTCCACAAGCTGAGAACCAAATCTTCTTTCATGAAGGAGTGCTAGTCTAAACCAACGCATTCTAGTCTAATGATAAAAATTGCTTTATAATTATCAAGTTCGAAATAAGAATTATTATTTTCCTTGCAACGTTGCATGTCACATCTTATCATTTCACACACAGGTATATTAATTTTATTTAAATATATGTATGGTACTCATATTACTTAGTTTTCTCAACCATGTCCTTAACACTTTTCATGCACTAAGATGTATTGGATTCTTTTCACCCATCCTCACTATACTTCCTCTAGTATAGTGTTATACACTATTATAATATAAGATATCCTTACTGGCAAGTTTTTTTTTTTTCCATTCAATACTCTATATATTGTCACACTCACTCCTATTTGAGCCTTGTAAAAGAAAAGGAGGCCCTAATATTTATATGTGAACTTAAATTGTGAAATGCTAAAAGGGATTCTAGACTAACATAGATCAACCCATACAATATTAGAACATAAACTAATCAAAGGCACTGAGCTTGGCTACTTAAGTTCTATTGTATTTTTTTAATGACAAGGGTTTTAGGATAGTGCAATGAATCTACTAATGGAAATCCAAGCAAACCACTAAGGATGGTGGCATCCAAATTGGTGTCCATAGGGTTTTCACAAATTCTTGTTTGATGATATTTGTAATATTCCATTTTTCCCTCCTATAGCTCTTCAATGTCATCAAACCATATTCCAATTTGAAATGAGGAAAAATGGTTGTGTTGTATAGGAGCTTGTTTGAGTCAAACTTCATGTTGAAGTTATCACTTGCATAATTTAGCAGTGATAATTGTTGATGTTATTGTAGCTATGGTCTGATTCCTTTAAGCTGTCATAGATAACACAAACGTTGCGATAATATAATTATTGTGACATATTATAATTATATTGATATCTAATAATTATATTATTATTGTACTAATATAATTACTTAATAATATTTATTATGATAATAACTATATTAATTATTCATATATACGTGTGTGTGTGTGTGTGTGTGTGGATATTAAGTGCACAAAGTTGGGGTACAAAAAAGATTCCACATTTTGTTTTTTTCTTATCAAAGTGATAATGCAGTTGTGCTATGGTTTGGGAAGACAAGCCTAAGGCTCATCAAATTGCAAAGGTAGCATGATCAAAGATCGCACTATTTTAAAAATTAATAAGTAAGGTAGCGTGATCGCATTGTTGAAGAAGTTATAAATAAATAAAAATGAGATACTTTTTCTCATTTATCTATGTTTTGTTCCTGACAACTTTGACATTTTCCTATTTTTCAAGGAGTGCGAACGCGTTATGCCTAGTTGTTTTCAGCACACAATTTACATTTTAAAAATGGCTCCATGTCGTCGTAAATCCCAAACTGGTCAAAGCGGTATGAATCTAAACTCTTGTTTTTGTTAACTTTTTTGATTTTTAATGGTTTTTTTAAATTTTGAATTGGATTTTTTTAGTTTTTTAAAATAGTATTGTTTAATTATCATGCAATATAGAAAATCCACCCCCTAATCCTCCTGTGAACAATCCACCACCAAACCGTCCACAAGATCAACCCAAAAACCCTCAAAATGAAGAACAACCGCTTCCACAACCTCCACCAATTGAAATGCCTCCTCTAGCGATCCAAGAAAATTTGTTGAATGAAATTGAAAGGGGGAAAACCGATTTTGAAATAAGTATTAGGAGGCTAAAGAATTCACTTCAAAATAATATTGGTAGGGCACAATTGACACAATCCCTTGAGACCATTGTGGGTCAGGTAGCATCTATTAGTGGTCAATTGAATCTATGACATAATAAAAGAGAAGAACATAAAAAGATATTATGATGATAAATTGGCCTATGAAGATGTGAAAAATAAGAAGATTACCAAAGATGACATGTATGTGCTTTATTTAAAAAGCTAGGAGAATAAAACACAATGAGAACTACAGCTAAAATATTCCTCATCCATTGTTGCATTCATCAAGGTATTAAAAATAACTTTTAGGACATATGGTGGATGGTGTTTGATGTCCCTCCTTGTAAAAAACACGAGGTTCCAAAGTATTTCTCGATGAAATTGTATTATGAGTTTATCCTTGGGGAGATCCCCTATTATTTTGATATTTTTCCTTCTCAAGGTAGAGATGGGGGGTCATCGTTTGATAGGTTGGGGGTACTTTGTGACCCTAATGTCGTTAGGGCATCTATTGGCAAGCCATTGGTGGAGCATGTTATTGTTCCTTTTGTTGTGAAGAAATATGTAAAGGTCAATTTACACTAGGCACTATTACAGCTTTTACTTAGAGCCTCATTCAGTGTGCCACTCCTTTGGTTGTGGATGAGCCTGGTCAATCTAGTGGTCACATGTGCATGTCGTGTGGATCTTTGTACACATCTGGCACTTCCAGTAGAGAGGATGATGATAATTGGATGATGATAGGTTACTTCCTCAATTCCAAATTTGGCATTGATACATATGTAAATATAAATATTATATTTTAAACTATTTTGATTGCATCTCATATATACACAAATGACTAATAAATTTGTATATCTTGATGTTGTTCAAAATTTGGGAAGAAAGTGTTGTTGGCATTAGTACTAATCCCCTAGCCTCATTTTATGCCACATCAATGACTCCACAAGTATGATCAATGAATTCATTTAAATAACTATATTTATTTATAATGTAATCATATGAAAGGTTAACTGAAAACTTTTATCAGTGTGCATTAGTTTTGTGTTGGACTGTCAAATTTCACATTAGACTCCAAGCGTGAGCGTGATACCATTCATGTAGAGGTACATTCATTTGCATGTTAATTTGATTTAATTGAATATATTTATTTAATAAGTGAATGGATAATCAACTAATTTGGCTTATTACATTATCATATGCAAAGTCAAAGTGGTCATGATAATGTTGATTTGGGGTCACCTAGCTTTCAGATGAATTCATTTTCCTCAGAGGTATATACATGTACTAAAGCATTTTAATTTGCAAGTCTATGATACATTATTTTTCACATGATTATGATGTCTAATAGATTTATATACATGTGCATTAAGTAAATGTTGCACCTTCAAGATTGACATCGTAAAGAAGGATGTGGTGCTACAATCACAAAGGTAACCAAGTTTTTTAATTGATAATGTGGTATAAGAAAACATGAATTCTTCATAATCGCCTCTAATTTTTCAGTTGTATCATCTTCATCTATTGATATCAGAGACTCATACACATCTTTGTCACTCTATTAATTACAGAGTCATTGTTGCAGTTGCTAGTTCCAAACCACTGACTGGGGTATGAAAGATTTTGCATTAAAATTTAGTTAGTATTGAAATTAGATACGATATTCATAAGTATGATCAAGTGATAACTTTGATGATTTTTTTAGTGTCTTATTACTCTTGATCGTCCACATGTCCTTGAGGTGCATGTAGAGAGGGATTATCAGCTAGTGATAAGTAAATATTTTGTTGTATGTGTATGTATATTTTAGTTTTGATGTATAATAGTTATTGATTCACATATTCTTTTGATTGTAACAGGTTGAGCTATAGAAAGTTTTAGAGCGATAAACTAGTGAGCATGTTAGGAAGACCTTATCATCTATACATCTCCCTCTTCTCGACGATCGAATAAGTCCAAGGATTTGTTTTCTTCCCCTGGAGGAAAGGAGTAGATATCTAGGGATGTACATTTTACGCATATATGGCATTATTGGACATGCATTTTGTATATATCTTTTTATGTATGCCATTTGTGACATGTATAATATTATTAGACATATGTGTATGATGTTTCGAATTATCGATGTATGACATTATTATACATTGTATGAAATTGTTGGATATTGACATTATTAGACCTTATGGCAATAATTTTGAGTTTTTGTTATCACATTAGATTTGATGATTATGTTCTTGGATTAATTGATTGGATGCTAAGATTTGATGATTGTGAATTCTAAGATGCAATATTTTGGCGAATCAAGAAATTTCATACTGTATATTGTGTTAGACCTATGGGAATGTTTGTGCATTTAGAGATCAATAGTTATCAATAGTTTACAAAGTTTAGTACCTTTATGTTGGTTGAATTCTTTGTTGAAATATGTGTCTAGTGCTACATGAATGGTTTGAATGTATGGTTTTCTCACATGTCATAGATTTTTTTGCATGTGAATGGTTTTATGAATGTTAATAATCCAATTATAATCAATATTCAACTCTATGATAGGTTGATCCATTTGGATCTTACCAATATACCCTCAACATAGACATTTTTAAAATTAATGCTAATCACATTATGTGGGGATGGAAAGTTGCTACAAAAATAATGAGACTTCAAATTTATGCCAAAAAAATACTATATAGAATTGTGCTTCTTTGCAGCTTCAATGATTAAGACATTCTACATGCCACATTAAGGACTTCTATTCTGAAAATTTGTATATTTGTAGTCGGTCATGGAAGGAAACTTATATAAAAATAGCAAGGTCATTATCATTATAAACATCATACCATAGTTATAAAACTAATCTCTTTTACTTGGACCGTAAAATGTCATGTTGGAACCTATCTTGAACTGCATGCTAAAGCCTCAATAATGATAAGGGCTAAATACTCCTCCACCATGTAACTAAGAAAATTTATTTATATTTGGTAAAGGGTGTGATTGTCCAAATACTAGTCCATGGTTCCTTTCGCATAGGCAAGGGCATATTTTGCTTCTTCCACCAGATCATCATTTACTCTACTACCTTAGTTTTTTATTTTCTTTCTATCACCACCATTAGAGAAAGAATCTTGGTTCCTTAACATAAAGTCACTCCTTGGTTTTAATGAGCAATAGGAGGAGTGTGATTTCATCTTCACCATCAAATCATCCTTAAAGGCCTCATCAAAAATGTCTTCTATTAAGAATTCATAATCGTAGCCATCAAAGATCTTTAATTTATTCAAAATTAATATATATTCAATCTTTAGTTTACATCCACTAATGGGATGGGATTGGAGTGGAGATATTGATTTCAAAATCATTTAAATATGCCTAATAGCTTGCACTAGGTGGGTGGAGTCACTAATAATATTGTATCTAGCAAAGTCCAAGTTCATCCATGCATCCCTAATTCATAGATAGAAGTAGAAGTATGATGCAGAGGCTTAAATAATTCCTTAATATTTTAGACCAATGAGACTCTACGACTTCAAATACCCTCAAATTTCTCAAGGTCCCAAACATTGGTATGCTTCTTCCAAGGACTCAAGTTGGGTCCTAAATAGAAATCAGCCTTCACAATGGATCATAGGGTCCCAATACACCCTAATGTACTTAAATCAACCACCTTTCAACACCTTAATGTCGACCTTCTACCCAAACTTCAAACTAGGTACCCAAACAAGTCTGGTCCCTTAACTAGACCTCAAAAACCTATTTTTTGCTCTTTTCTTCAAATTTTGACAAAACAAACCAAAATATAATGATGGATTAGGATACCCTTTTCCAATTTACTCAACATATGTCAAAACCAGATAGACTTATTTTGGAACATCAAACCCAAAAAATGTTACTTTCACTTTCCCAACTAGGCCTAAAGTGATCAATTTACAAAGCAACTATAAGATTTACTTATTCCCTGACTCCAAAAACTTGGACAATCCCTCCTTATGTGTAGAAACAAAGGGTTTAAAAGTTTGTAAGTCCCCAAACAATATGCAAGTGGGTGAACCCCAAAAACATCCTTAAATGGGCTTGAAACTAGGGCCTTCTAAAAAATGACTCAAAACTCACTTTCCAAACTCCTCCTTCATGATTCACCACTCATTGGTCATATAATTCTGCTATTTCACATAAAATCATACCCTGCTTAAGATGGATATACTGTTGTTATACTTATGGCATCAAATTCAATACATTTTCATGCACCCAAACACTCCCAACTTGCCCAGTTGGATGATCATCTGCATTCTCTAACTTTTCCCTATATTAGTATGCATGATTGCATATGATACATGTTAATAATCCATCCCCACGTCATAGTTAGAACTGAAAGGGGATGGTTATATCATTTTTCTTGAAGGAAATAGTGTGAAAATGATCTACAACACTTTGTCTAAATAAATGAAAACTTCAAGATGTAACCTTGACAAAATGGATCAAAACAACTTCAAATACATCCTTTAATACATTGAAATGATCAAAGCATGAAATAAATACAATGAACAAGTCCAAATATGTAAGAAACTATGATTTTTTATTGCATTTTCAGAATGAAGTCTGTACAAATGCTTCCTCAATCTATTTTTCTTCTTCTCCCAAGCATTCAATGATGTTTATATGATAGTTGGAAAATTCCACAACTGAAACCAAGTGGTTACAAAGTATTTTAAGCCTGTAAACTTATTTTCCGTCCTAAATGATCCTAATCATTGGGTTTCAAATATTTGAATTTCCAACTTTTGTTTTATTGCATATTTTATCAAATCAACTCCTCTAATTGCATGGATTCAATCCTTAATTACTATTAGTATATAATTGAACCCCCAAATCAACTTAGATCTCTTGTTGGCACTATTGAAAACCCATACATTATTTTTGCTCCTAAGCCCTTTATCGAAACTTCTAGGAATTTTTACATTTAAACCAAATTGATCATTACATAATGCCATTATTGGCTTCAAGATCTCCCAATTAACATTCAAGGATTCTTTTGATCCTATGACTCCATTTGTTTCCAAGGTGGATTTAGATGTTTGGATAGGTCCTCCTGCACCAAAGTACAAGTGCAACAAGGTACTTATAAAATTTTAATTTTTAATTTGTATGTCTTCTCTTGCTTGCATAATAAGTATACTTATATTGTTTATTTAATTTGTTTTAGATCTCCTTATGGAAAATTGTCATATATGTTGTTATTGTTTATGTTCTGAGGTTCAAAGCCCCTAATGATGTTGAGTTGAAAGGTCTTGTTTTGGCCCATCGCATTGTTCATATAAAAGCTTAAATTGAGGAGCAACGTAAAGTATGGGCTACGAAGGGATGCACCATGATGACTGATGGTTGGATTGATAAAAGGAATGGAACTTTGATGAATTTTCTTGTCTCCTCATCGGGTAATTCAATATTGTACTTAGAAAGTTAGAATTTGGTAAGTTAGTAGTAAATTGATTGATCATTGTAATTGTACTAAATCTCTTTATTTTTTCTCAAGTTCCATAGTGTTTTTGAAATCAATTGATGTCTTAGGGAAGACCAAAAATGTTGAGTATCTTTGTGAGGTAATGGAGGAAGTATTGAAGGAGGTGGATGAGGATAATGTGGTACAAATTGTGATAGGGAATGCAACAAATTATGTTTTTGATAGTAAACTTCTTATGGAGAGGCACCACCACTTGTTTTGGACCCCATGTGTTGCTCATTAGATTGACCTCATGTTGGAAGATCTAGGTAAAATTCCTTGGATAAAAAAATGTGTAGAGAAAGAAAGGAATATTTTCAAGTTTGTATATAATCATGTTTGGGTCCTCAACCTTATGAGGCAACACATAAAGAGAAAGAGTTGTCTCATCCAGTGGTCACTAGATTTGCAACAAATTTTCTCACACTAAAATCTTTTCTTAATGCCAAGCTAGTTTGAAAGGTATGTTTGTAGGAGAGGAGTGGACAAATACATCATATGCAAAGTTCAATGCAGTAGTTGAGGTGGTTGATCAAGTTTTTGGTGCGAGTGGCTTTTGGAAACCCCTTAAGAAGATTATTAAGGTACTTTTCCTTTTTGTGCTCATTTCCATTTCTTTACACTATTTTTATTAAATTTTTAAAAAATTGCTTATGTTCATTGATATTCACATTGTTCATTTTTAAACTAGAAAACTTAAAGCTTAATGTTTTGTTTTTCAAAATGATTGCAATTCATAGAGCCTGCTATTGTTATCCTATGGATTGTTAATGGAGAGAAGCCCTCAATGGGTTACATTTATGAGGGTATAGATAGCGCAAAAGAGACCATTCAAGATTTTTATGTAGGAAATCACAAAAAATATGGTCTCATATGGGACGTCATTAATACACAACAACACAATCTACTTCATAGGCCTATACGTGTAGCTGCCCACTTTCTTGATTCAACATACCAATCAGCCCAAATTTTAAGGTTGATGAGGAGGCGTTGAGTGGCCTTTATGATGTTATAGAGAGAATGTCACCTAATGCAACTATTGGAATAGTTATAGTTCATGAGATAGAGATGTATAAGAAAGTAGTAAGAGATCTATTTTCACGAGACTTATGCACACACAAAATGAACAAAATTGATCCCGATAAAAATCTATGATTTTAAATTCTAATTTATATTTTATTACCACTTTAGAATATAGAATCTAGATTGATAAAGTCAAATTTATAGATCTGATTTAAATTTTTCATGTTTAAGATGTATGGTGGGAGATGTTTAGCAATAAGGCATGAAATCTATAGAGGTTTGTAGTTCATATCTTGAGTGGGGTAAGAGCCCATAGAATTTGGAGGATGTTTGGGGCGTGTGTGGGTCCTCAATGATCTATTTGGGGGCCCATGGTGTAGTGGAAGGGAAACTAGAGTTATAGGCTAGGTGGGTCCTACCCCCTACTATTATAAGGTGAGGTAGTGTGAAGGACCCCTGCATACCCCTATTATTACAAAGTAAAGGGGCTAGGGCACTAGAAGCTAGAGTCATCCTCCAACAGTTGGATTTTTCCTAAGCGCATCACTTTGGACATGTGGACCTGCTAGGCCTTTACTAGAAACTATTATAAGGGTGTTATGGCACGTTCAAAGATTTGTCGACACATCTACTCTCATTCTTCTCCCCTCCTATTCTATGCCCAACACTTTGAAGGGTGAGCAACTAAGATCAGGCCCCTACTATTCCAATGGGAAGAATTCTCAACCAAAGGAAGGTGGGAGTTCTAGCAGACCCCTACTGCAAACATGCCCCCAAATAGATTATTAGTCCCAGGGTTATGCTTTGTTATGGTACATCCAAACCCCTACAGGGAGTTTATGTGGATGATAGTTCCCCTAATGCCTAAGCCATATAGTTAGTAGATGCCTAAGTGATAGGGGACAACAATGCGTGTAGAGGCCCTTACTATTCTAAGTGCAGCGACAAAACTAGATCAAACAACTAACAAAAAAGATTGATATTTGACATGGCAACTATAGCCCTACACAACTATTAAAAGGAGGGGGGGGGGGGGGCTACGATGATCCTTTACACGAAGAAAACCTCGATCGCTTACTATGTTATTACTATTGGTTTTGTTGCCACCTATTTCTTTTTTTTTTCTTGGTGTTCCTGATGAACCCTAGAAATGGATCTTTTACCAATTTTGGGTCACTACATATCCATATGGGAACTGTAAGGAAACTTGCAATAAATAATATAACCATTTCCACATAACCCATAATAGATTTGAAATAAATATTCAATTGAAATCCACATGTAAGAGACTAGACAACATACCCACAAAAATGTGACACATGATATACCCTGGGAATCCCTCATTGAGGGAAAAACCCAGCCTCCAAAAGCATCCATCATCATGTATTATTCAACAAAAATACCATTTCAATACAACCATGGAAGCCTTCAAAGCCATAGCCACTACCAAGCAATTGATGTGAACAAGCATGAATCCACACATCCCATGCCATGCTTCCAACCTTCACAAATGCTCCCTTGGCTAACCTGTCAAGCCTTGTCTTGCTCAACTCTTGCCTTTTTGCCTTTTTCTTCTCCTCTCATACAACAACTACCCTTGTGGCTACTTATAAAGTAGCAAGTCCCACAAAACCACCAAGTGGTATTACATAAACCATGTGCTACCTAACCCATTGACCCCACATTTAATATTAGAAATTTAATTCTTTTCCCCAATATTAAATAATTAGATGAAACATTATTCTTAATGTTACAATACAACTCATCAAGTATATCCTATGGGAATCTTTACATGTTACACATCCATATAGATGCAACACCACATAATAATATAATATAATATAATATAATATAATATAATATAACAATATTATGCAATGTGTGCAACACCCATTATCTCAACAATCTCTCACTTGTTGTATACATTACATAGGGTTAATATGTAGCCACATAGATGAACAAGGGAACAATCCCTCCCAACACATCCACCATCATGGATCAAAGTACACAAAGTGCTCTATCCTAGTACCCGCAACAAAATCAAAGTATCCAGCATCTCAAACATGAATGATCTCACCTCCTATTATGCCACTGCCACTGAACATACATAGAAACCATCCAAAGAGAAAGCCACCCAACCTATCACATTAGAAGATCATAAAATCATGTACCAACTAAAATACCAAGCACAAAAGCCTGATCCAAAGGTAATCACATGCATCCGTAGTTGTCAAAATATTCATAGCTGAAATAACACCCACAGCAAGTGCCAAACCCATCCAACTATCCATACCTCCAAAGTATACCAAGTGAATCTCACATCATCAACATATCCAATATGTAACCTGCAATCGCAAGCCTCAAGAGAAATACCTGCCATATATATACCAAGAATCTCCCACTGCAAAAGATAATGTCAAATCTATAGCCAATCCACTCACAACATCTCAAATAAGTGAGTCCACGTAGTCTCAAGGACATCCACAATACATAAGCCAATAACCTGCAAGAACAACTCACATAAAAAGTCTCCAACAGTCTTTCAAGCTCTCCACAAATAATAGAGGAAAGAGATAAAAGGAATAACCATGTCATCTCTCACATGACATACATAAGCACAAACTAGTGATCACAATCTCTAACCAATCTCAAATCTAATGTAAGAAAAATCAAACATCCAGGAAGATAACCAAGACCAAAGAGAAACTATGTAAATCATGACCTATATCAGGTCCTTCTGCACACACCTCTAGATGTAAATTGTGCAAGTATGATCTCCTCCATAAAACCCCAACAAGAAGCCTCAACAAAACCCAAACCATACCATATAACTAATCGTGGATGTAAGCTTCTCATAAGAAGATCAAACTCATAAACCATTCATAATCCAAGGAATATGCACAACATAAAAACCATCTCCAAACTCAACCAACATAACAACATATGAAAATGAAGATAACCAATGCTAAACCATCTCTCAAATGAACCCTCCAGAATTAACTCATGTACCATAGCTCAAGATCCATATCCATGAAAAAGAAGCATAAATATAATGCACCTGAAAGAAATAATGGGCTATACCTCTCAAGTAAAAACCATCGAGTAAACCAAAAGTGGGTAATGAGAATGCTCATCAAGATATCCAAGTCTCTAACCAAGACTCATCTAAGAAAAATATCCTCTCAAGTCCATATCAGGTGAATGCACCTCGGACTTCTTGCTAAAACCATCAACCATCCCAAAAAATACTTCTCTAATCAAAGAGAAATCAACATCATCACCATCTCTAACTATCTGTGAGCACCTGTAACCAATCAATCCATGCCAACTCCAAATGCAACATAGCAATATCATGAAGTATCTAGCTTATGATCAATGTACTCAATACCAAGAAACTAAACCAAGATCAATGTCAAAGTTCCAACCACGGCCTCAAGAACATAAACATGACAACATGATCTTATTATCTCAAAAGAGACAACATGCTCCATAAGAACATACTATAACATGTCAAAACTCTAAACGTGTATCAAGAGTATATCATGACGTAATAATGAAGAAACCATCCTCACACCAAGGATAACATGTCAAATGAAAGCATAAACCACACCTTACCAAGAACTCCACTAGTCCTCAAGATGCAACCATCTCCACACACCATGAAGATAACAAGTGCACCATGCAAATGTCAAAGATGTTTCTGCAGCAACGGGATGTAAGACAAATCTCCAACATTTGCAAACACTCAATAAATATATCAATGCCAACAATTCCCACTACTGTGGTACCGAGTCACCTATGGAATCATAACATCCATCTCCTACATGAAGATCCTCTGGGTCTACACACAAACAACCAAAGTGTCAGTACCAAGTGAAAACAAGATCTCCAAACCAAGAAGATACAAACCAAAACCAAGAACTAATCCTGCACTATCACATCATCATAGTCACAAGCTCCCACTAAACCATGTATCCAAGATATCCATGACATCATGATGAAAAAACTATCCTCTAACCATGAGAATCAACCAAGGCATCAAACCATCAGAGAACTCAAAGTGCACATCATGAGCTCCCCAAAAGAAACCAAATAATCATGATCCTCAACCAAGAAGATATACCGCCATAACCAAATTAGGAATCCAAACCAATGAACATCAAGGATGTACTTATATATCCAATCATGTCATGCCATAATCCATGACACCATGATCACATCCATGAACTAGGCATCTGACTCTCAATATGTCCAACCTGACAACATAAAATAGTCAACCACAATCCTCCACCATGACTGTACCTGGTAACAACATCTCATCCCTTCTACATGAAGAAAAAATTAGTAAATCATGTGTCTCAAGGCATAGACAACCCAAATTCAAGCCACCAATATGAATATACATCAATAATGAAAGATCAATGGGCAAAGACAACCCATATCGAAGCTATAAATGCAACCTGTAAATATAAACCACTTACAACACTGCACAACTTGTAGACCCAACAAGTCATCATACATATCTAAACCAAACACTGATAACCATATCACCATGAGACCAATCTGAAATATGAACTGAGTATACAATGACATCAAATCTTAAATCTCCAAAATATACAATGTCATAAACTCACAATGTTACCATAGTCAATATATACCATAAACTATTTAGATCAATATATCATTAAATAAACTATGCCAAACCCACACCAAATTTGAACCAATGTGTAGAGCTCTCCAAAAGCTTTTTGTTGACTACTCAAAGTTCAAAATCCGATTTCGTATGCCCAAGTTTGGCCCTAATCTGTGCTGAAAATAAATAACATCTAACTTTTAGGCTCTTAAAACTTGACAAAGTTTCAAAGTCACAAAACCAAACCTAAACCAAGTTGTAGTACTCTGAATTAGCTTTCCAACACTTGTGAAAAGTCTGAAATCTGATATCATGAGAGAAAGTTATGGCCATTTTACTAAGATACTCTTTTTACCATTTTTGCTACAGTTTTTTTTTTTTGTGACAAAAATTCCAATGAGATTAAATTTGATAGCCATCACAGGCTAAAACTAAAAAACTCTTTTATTTCCTTTGAACATGGCCAAAATAGGGCATATTATATATCAAAATTTATGGAAATGTCGACCCAGATCCAATGGTGAGGTCTGTTTTTACCTGGGAGGTCATTTTTGCAAGCTCCCCCTAAAACCCTCATTTAAATGAAACATCCAAAAAACTCATTTGACCAACAATTTCACATGCCCAAAATCTACCAACATCCCATCATAACAACAAACCCAAAAATATCAGATCTGCAATAAACAACTCATATATCTTGCCATTTCTTTTATCCTCTCATGCATTTCCATGGATTCAATCTAGGGTTACAATAATAAAACCATAGCTCTGATCCCACTTGTAAGGAAAATTACAATAAAGAATACAATAGTTTCCACGTAACCCATAATAGATTTGAAATAAATATGCAATTGAAATCCACATTCAAGAGAATAAACAACATACGCACAAAAATGTGACACAAGATATACCCTGGGAAGCTCTCATTGAGGGAAAAACCCAACCTCCAAAAGGATCTATCATCATGTATTATTCAGCAAAAATACTATTGCATTACAACCATGGAAGCCTTCAAATCCATAGCCACTATGAAGCAATCCATGTGAACAAGCATGAATCCACACATCCCATGCCATGCTTCGAACTTTCACAAATGCTCCCTTGGCTAACCTGTCAAGCCTTGTCCCACTCAACTCTTGCCTTTTTGCCTTTTTCTTCTCCTCTCATACAACAATTACCCTTGTGGCTACTTATATAGTAGCAAGTCCCACAAAACCACCAAATAGTATTACATAAACCATTTTCTACCTAACCCATTGACCCCACATTTAATATTGGAAATTTAATTCTTTTCCCCAATATTAAATAATTACATGAAATATTATCATAATGTTACAATACAACTCATCAAGTATAGCCTATGGGAATCTTTACATGTTGCACATCCATCTAGATGCAACACCACATAATAAAATAAAATAAAATAATATAACAATATTATGCAATGTGTGCAACACCTATTATCTCAACAAGAACAAAAGTATAAGTTTCAGATTCTCTAGTTGCATATGCAATTTGAGTCAACTCATTTGGGATCAACTAGATGGATTGACGAGGCAGCAAGATTGACCAAACAAAAATGATATCAAGAAGGATCTAAGAAGAATGATGGCATCTTTCTAGTCCCAGTCGTCATATTGCTCAAAAGTGCCTATCCACCTGCCTTATTATTCTAAGGGGACCAGCCATCATTAATGATCGAATGTAATACACTTTGAATGGACCATAAAGAGCATGACATGCCATAAGGTTGGAACAACATGTACTTGAGCCCCTTTTTTTATACCCTATAAACTGACTATTCTAATTGCTATAAAAAATAGATGGGTGCCTGCTAGTGGATAGGAGAAGAAAGTCTTCTTGTTGCCCAATCACCAACCTTATGCATCCTACGAATAGTAGGGCATTGTATTATAGCAAGCTAATTAATTACTATAGCCCCCATCCTACTTCCTACCTCCCACCCTACTGATCAACCTAATAGATATAAAGGTTGATGGGTTGAAGATAATCGACCAGCTTATTCTAGAATTTATAAGGGCTAAGGGTAAATTCCCTATCCCATATCCCCTGTTACCATTGTAGGGTAGGGGGTCCTACAAAATTGTAGGGGCCCCACTACTATCTATAGGTAGCAATGAAGTCCTTCCTCTGCATGGGCTGGGGGGATGGTAGTGTGGGACTAGTAGGTTATCAATTGTTAGATTGACGGATCAACCATTGCTAGTGGCTATTATTCCCCATGTTATGTATAGAATATGGCCCCTGACCCAACCTAGGGGGAGGGGGGAGGGCCCATCTAAATTGTTCATGTGAGGCCCCATAGGGTTGAATAACCCTAAGCCACCTAAAGAAATAATAGAGTGATTCATTCTATGTACTTTGAGGCCATGACCACTCTATTTATTTATTACTAGTTTCTATCAATCGAGAAGAGTTCACCTTCTACTAAGTTCTCAAACCAAGTTCCTAAACACACTATTACTAGTGCCTTACAATCTATAGGCCTAGTAAAGTAAGTCATTGTTTTAGTTAGCTAGATCAACTTTTGTTGCTTATGGCTATGGGTATGAATCTTCAGTTCTATCTGCTAGTCTATCATCTATAGGGGCTAATTGAGTCCTACTAGTATCCAATTGTAGATCCCTACTATCTATAAGGAACACGATGCATGTAGAATGCGTATTCGTGTTGGGGATTTGTTCTATTACACCACATATGACATTAATATTAGTTGAGTTACCTTTATCTCTGTTGGCGCATAGCATAAATGACCTCTCCCTTCTATAGTTTCTCTACCTTTAGATAGTAGGTTGTAGTAGGGGCAGTCGAAACCAACCTAGTTTTGTGTGTGTGTGTGTGTGTGTGTGTGTGTAGGGGGTGCTTAGACTCATTTTTATTAGTAGATAATCTCAAGTCCCAAAAAGGATATCAATCCAAAAAATCAAAAGTAATCTCTAAGTCTGGGAATCCCTAAAAATAATCTAACTCAAGGGTTCCAAGATAAATCTGACATCTAGACCCAGAGGCACATAAAGACACATAAGAAATCTTTACTGCTAGTGGGCAAGTGTCATCATATGAACCAACTCTAGGGTTGCTTGGCTAGTCTTTTAATCCTCCAGCCCCCTAGTGACTCTATGCGGCACTAGTATCCTTTCGTACTAACAAAGCATACCAATGAGTCAACTCTAAGGTTACCTAGCTAGTCTTTTAATCCTCTGACCCCTTAGTGACTTTCTGTGGTTCCAATATCTTATTAATTCATTTTAAACCCATTTAATGAAATGTTATCACTTATTAAACTACATACAATGGGTTATCCTGACAGCCACTTTGGGCCCCGACCTCCATTGCAAGCCACTTCCCAACTTAACATACAAATTAGCTACCCTAGGCTCGTAAAAGTACAAATCAAAGAATCATATTATATCACCTTAGTCCTATACAAATGAATAGAAAGCATCAAATGTTAATTCACAATAACACATCAGTTCTCTACGAGCAACTCAAAAGCATCCCAAAAAAAAAATGATCAAAGACTCAAAATGGTTAAGTCAAACATGTCATAACATGACATCACTAGGAATAAATCATACAAACACCTTAGTCCTATAAAAGTGACTAAAAATAAATCCAAATACAACTGGTCAAAGAATCAAAGGTTATATCAGATAGGTCACACCATACAACTCAGTTTCACACAAGAACACTGGAAAACAATAACAATCAATAGATCAAAACACCTCATAGAGCATACAAGACACATTACCATGGTTGAGTATAAAGATCATAGAAAAACATCATCATGACATAATAGAACAAACCCCCAAGCCTCTGGTAAATATCCTGACTAGCCAAAGCTAAGACAAACCCAAAAACCCAAACACCAGTAAATCAAACATCACATAAAACACATACAAAAGTGTATTCCATAATTCATTAGGTTTTAAGAACCCTAAAGTTCAATATTTAATAAAAAATTTCATATTAAATCACAGATAATTCTATAATGGAAATTGATTTTCACAAATAAGAGTTTCAACCTAGAGAACTTCTAAAAATAGAAACACAATAGACACAAAGAAGACAAGAATTCGAAGAACGAGCAACTACTGCACAAACCCACAAGATCCTACCTGGATCTTATGCTAAAACAACAAATGCACAAACATGCAAGAATCTTCTTTTTCCTTTGAAAACCCTCTTTTCGAAAATTGGCTCCTCCAAACTTGTGTATCTAGAAATGAGCTCTAATTTCCTTAATAAAGAGTTTTTCCCCCAAATCAAGGCTTTGACCATGCAATCATGCAAAAACTCTTTGTCTTTAATTATTATATTTTAATTTTCATGCACACACTTTATGCACTTTAATTAAAATAAAATTTATTAAATTAAAACTCTCTCCCTTATTGATTTTTGAAGCATTTTTAATAATATATTTATTAATTTAATTAATAATATTATTTCGAGTTTATTATTAAAATAAAATTCATAAATAATAATCATTAAATTAAATAAATATAACTACACCACAATTAGAGCCATAACATTCTTAAAATTTTCATTCTTTTATTTAAATAAATTCATGATAAATTTTTTTACTAATATAATTATTAACTCAATTAATAACATTATTTAGATTTTATTATTAAAATAAAACTCCTCAATAATTATCATTAAATTAAATAAATATGAATACGTCAAAAATAGAACTTTAATATAGTCTTTTAAATCTAATTATTTTATTTTATTAATTTCTCAATTAATTAAATATAATTAAATATCAAATTTCTTTATAAAATTTCCATTAAATTATCTTTTAATTTGATTTGATTATAACATAAAATCAACACATACTCACAAAACCAAAAATGACAACTCAACTGAAGGTAAAGAACATAATCAAACTCCAGGGTCAAAATCATGAATTCACATCACTTGACAAATTCAGATGGGAAAACTACCTTAGATACTTGTCCTAATTTTCTAGGACAAATGGGTTTAAAGGTTTAGGATTTGGACTCAAGAATTTATCTCCCCTCTCTTACCATTGAGATAATGCTATAGGGTACGCTCATCCTGACAATTCAGGGAAGTTGATACCCGGTACCTGCAATCTGCATAAAATCCATGCATGTACAAACACAATATTATAAACTAAACAGGCAATGGTAGGAAGTGGTTCATCGTGTATATCCTGACTAGTAGGTGACTACGACTCCCTTCCTCAACCACATCAGAAATGCCATGCATAAAGAAAATATACATGCACACCATACACATGCAGTATAGAGTAAGTATCCATAAGAAAACACATATAATAATCCATCTAATAATCATCATCAAATAACTGAAATCACTGTAATAATCATCATCATGCATACATGAAGTAAATAGTACCAAGTAGTTTCATCATAAAATCAATTGAATATGAAACAATATTTGATAATCTGAAAGATAATGCTACTAATCATCAAGCATAAACTGGCCTAAAAGAGTTCGGCAATAATAATAAAATGCAAACTAGGGGTAGGCACTATATGGGCCTCCCACTCATGGACAACCTATTCTCTTAAAATAAGGTGAAGAAAAAAGGCAAAAGGTTGGAAACCGTTGGCAGAAAGGATTAGCACTGGTTGGGGTTGAAGTGCAGATAGTTCAGCTGTTTCCTAGAGGATGTTTCAGGCATCGATCGAGAGAAGGGATGAATGGCTCATAGGCAAGTTGGGTACCTTGATCAGTTTTTGGCTAGTCATATTATGCTAGAGATATCGGTAGGACACAACTATGAAACCTTCACTTGGTCAACTAGATCTCATAGGGCGAATGGAACTAGAGGAGGTAGTAGCTCAGACGTTGTTGTCTTCTCTACTCCATGCTCTATTGTTGGTGATATTGATGCCTCTGTCATAGGATATTTACCTTGATTTTCTCCTCTATATGCTACGGGCGGGGCAGGGGATGCTAGGATGGTATAGGTAGCATTTATTCATTTATAAACTAGAAAAAGGTAGTTGTATCTGTTTTATTTAATTCGAGCCCACAAACTACTATCTGTTGGAATAAATCAACAAAGAGAGAGTCGTAGTTTGAGTTCTAAAAGGAGTCTGTAAAGAAATGGTAATCTATTTATAGTTCTAGTTTGATGCCAACAATTCTAGTTTGTTGTCAATAATGGCTTATTTTGTTATCAATTAGTCACAGTTAGATGTAGAGTTTTTTTCTAGTTTTATAGGAGTGTAGTTGGTTGTAGTTTGTGCATAAATATGTATTACTTATGTTGTTTTCAATAGACAAAATCAATGAGCTCTTCATTTGCTCTATTTTATGCTTAGTATTTGTAAGAATTTTTCTTAGGAAAAAATCACCCAAGATCAAGGAACTCAAACACAAGCACAACAGTAGACCAAACTGAATGCTGGTGGATTCTAAAGATCAATACCCTCAAGTTTGCAAAATTCTTTAAGTCTTTTGTTCACATATCTGCTTTCATTGTCCATCCTAAGAACTTTGATGGCTTCCTTAATTTTTGTTCAATATGAGTCTTGAAGGATATAAACTTATCCAACACTTCATTCTTTTGATGAAGAAAATAGACGCAAGTGTAGCATAAAAAGTCATCAATGAAAGTAAGTATGTAGTGACCCTGGCTGACTGATGTCACTGCAAAAGGTCCTGCAAGTACCATGTGAACCAACTGAAGAACAATTGGTGCTCTAGAAGAATTCTTTTTATGTAACTTCTCCTCTAGATGGATATCCATTGAACATGTTGAACATTCACCTGTGGAAAATTCGATTGTAGGTAGACCTTTGACCATTTTGTTTGAGAAAATTTGCTAAAGATAGCAGAAGGCAAGATGTCCATACTGCTCATGCCATAATTTTCAACAAGGCTTGTGAATGAGACTTAGGTACAAAGTGGGAGAAAGAATACAACCTTTTTTCATGATTAACTTTCCCCACTGCAACCAATGAATCATCTTTTCGACTGCGCACCTTTACTCAATTAGGAAGGAACTCAACTTTGTGACCATCTCCAAGGTGAGTGATTTGGTAAATTGAGAGGAGATTAGAACTTAGGTTTGGAACATAGAGAACATCTTTGAACTCTCCATTTTCCATCTCCACATTTCCTTTCCCTTCAACTTCCATTTTCATATCATCTCCTACAAAGATGTGTAGTACCTTTGACTACTTTAGTGAAGAAAAATCTCCTTTTGAAGAACCCATATCATATGAGGGATCTGGGTCAAGAATCTATTCCGTTGAAGAACTTGAAATTTCCATGAGTGCTTGTTCTTTTCCCTTTGAATCTAAAGAAGATCCTTTCTCCTTATAAGCATTAGGCAATGGAACATTGTGTTTCTTCATGATAGTCATCAACTCATCGATCTATTTATGATAACTGTAACGCCCCGCCAAGGGATCCAAAAGAATTAACCTAAAGTTTTACTAAGTTTTCTAAATAGTTTTTTTTAAAGTAAGAAAGTATAACATACACATCAAACACATAGTAGCGGAAGCAATAACATGTAATCATCAATAAACATACATAACAGGTTACATTCCTTAAGGATCCCAAGATGTTGAGTCACATTTAAATTTAATTAATTCTAAGTCTAACAACTACCACATCCACATGAAAGAATAATAAGAAAGTCCAATGTCCATATAATATACATTTGTTCCGATGCCTCTTGGCAAATTAATTCGGAATGCTCAATCATCCACTGTACATGTCACAGGGTATGAAAGGCTTAAAAGGATATACATATGTAACAATAAAGATACATCATCCTCAAATCCATGATACAAAATATAGTAAAATAAATGGAATCATTCACCATACATGATACATCCATAATGATAAACATCCATCATAAAATCTAACCATTCATTATAATAATCCAGGAACAAAATGAAGGTAAATGCCAACCAAGAAAGCTCTGGCCATGGTGACCTCGGACGGATCTCAATGGTAAGAGTAAAAAGCACTACCACCCGACCACGTGGAACCTAAATGGTCCACTCCCACCGCACTGAAGAGATAGTCTCAAGTCCCAAACAGGATATCAAAACACAAAACACAGATACTCTCTAAGTCTGGGAAATCCTAAAAGTATACTAACTCAAAGGTTCCAACATAGATAGACATCTAGACCCAGAGGCACACAAAGACATGTAGGAAACCTACTATGCAAGCAAGAAAGTGTCATCGCAAAAGTCACGTTGGAAGTTACTCGAGCAATCCCTTAGGAATCTTGGGTCCCTTGTGATCCTGCGGCCACTAGTATCCTCTTGTACTGACGAGGCATACTACGGAATGCAAGGTCGCAACCAAGCGTTCTCTCTACCCCATCCTAGTCTGTACTAGAACTCAAGGCATGGGAGAGAATATATAGTTATCTTATTAGGTTCATTTAAGTTAGTATTTAGGTGAGATGTTTTCACTTATTAAAACAACTTACAATGGGTTTCTCCAGGCAGCCTCTTAGGGCCCTGACCCCCATTACAAGCCTCTTCTCGACACTACACATAGAAAACCTACCCTAGGCTCATGAAATCACAAATCACAAATATCACCTCAACCCTATGGAAGCAACTGGAAAGCATCAAATGGTAATCATAATGATCACAACAGTTCTCTATCAACAACTGAAGGCATCAATGATAAGTCACAATATCCAATGGTTCTCCAATGAGCAACCAACAAGTATCCCAATAATAGATCACAATACTGATCGAAGACTCCAAAATGGTCAAGTCAAACATGTCACAACATGACATCATCAAGAACAAATCATACACTTCAGTTCTCTCAAAGTGACTGGAAAGAAAATCAAATATAAATGATCTATGACTAAAAAATGGTTAAGTCAGGTAACTCATAAGCATACATCTCAGCTTCATACAAGAAAACTGGAAAGTAATAACAAATAGTCAATAATCCACACACATCATAAAGCATGCCATCACATTACTATGGTTGGGTTTCAAAAAGATCGAGACCAAAACATCATAACATCACAATCACATAACCCCCGAGCCTCTGGTAAACGTTCTAAACTGGTCAACACTAGGACAACCCAGAGCCCCAAACATAGACAATAGAATAGTCATATAGAAAATAGAGTCATCACACATTTTGGTATGAATGATAATATATTGTTGAGTTAATGTAAGGTTTTAAGTTCTAGTTTCATGTATATCTCAAGTAATAAGTTTTCGCAATTAACCCTTACAATTAACCCAATTCTATCTTTAAATGATTGCACAATTACCCTATAAATATTCTAAGGATAATCTTTTATTTTATTAAGTTATAAAAATGATCCTTAATGATTTTAAATCAAACAATTACGACTTTATTAAAATCATTAATTATAAATTTTTTAACATCTTTATTTAAACCCACACTAATAACTTCCATTAAGTCAATAATCTAATTATACAATTTTATCAAATAATATCTATAATGATTTAAATAAAATAATTACGATTTTATTAAAATCAATAATTAAATCCTCAATAATAATAACTTCTATTCTTAATTAAATATTATTTAAATCATATTTAATTAAATTAGTCAATATTTTATTTAAATATATTACATTTATTATTAATGTAACAAATTATAAAATGTTAATGAAATTATTAATAAATACTATCATAAATTTAATTTAATTAAAAATTATTAAAAATTAATTACAATTTATAATATTAAAATTATCCACATAATAAAAATTGAATTTCGAAATGGCATAATCTAAGTTTCTTTTTTTTTAAAACATAAAACAAGCGATATTTATTAATCGTTGTCTGCGCAAGACTGCTGCCGCAACAGTACTTACTGCGACACGGAGGCCGACAGGTAGGTAGCGAGCGGGTCAGATCCCCCCTCAAATTATATATATATATAAAATTTTATCATTAATATTATGTTTGCAAAAAGCTTTAAATTAATTAATTTATTTTATTAAATTTAATAAACAATTCCTTTCAATATTGTTTAAGGTTTAATAATATATGATCTATTATTATTATTATATATATATATATATATATATATATATATATATATATTTTTTATTTTTATTTTTTTAAATTTATTTATTTATTTTTTCATTTTTTTAATTTTTTTTAAAGATTACAATTAAATATGATAGGAAAATAAATCGAACCAATCGAATTTTCATTCTAAGATTCTCATTTCCAAGATTAAACTTTTTTTCAAATTAAATTTCTCAATTCAATTTTAATTCAACCCAAAACCCGATTTAATCCAAATTCCTTTTTTTTACCTACGAACGAGGTTTTCTAAATGGTTTTCCAATCTAGATTTAAAGATGAAAACGAATAGCAAAAGATCCAGAACGAAGAATTCACACATTCGAGAAGACAAGTTCTTACAATCACGAAGTACACAGAACATATTTAATTCTTAAATCATTTGGGAGTCAAAATACCAGACCCTACCTGAACCTAATGCTAATACGCAATCCCTAAAAAAAACTGTAAGAGAACTCGCTCCTCTTCAATAACTTTCTTCTGAAAATCTTTCCTAGAATTCTCCTTCTGAAATTTGCTTACGAAAGTTCTCCCCCGAATTCCTGTCTCCAAAATTCATGGTCCCCCAAAAAATGAACCCCCAAAGTTGTGATAAGGAGTTTTCTCCTCAAATTGGGGCACTAATTGTGTGTTCACCCGAGAGGACTCCTTGCTCACAAGACTCAAACTCCAAATTAACTTTATTTATCTTTGCTTTATCTTTTAATGCACATTAAATGAATTATTAAATAACCTTATTTAATTTTTCACTTGACTTCTATTTTTAATCTTTATTACTTTTAAACCCATGCGCACTTTATGAAATTAATACAACATTATTATTTTCACTTATTTTATCTTTTAATTAATTTCTTTTATTTTCAACTCATGCTTGCATCATGCGATCTAGAATCTTTTAATAATTTAATATCTTTTCCACTTTAATTTTATTTTAGAAACTTAATTGATAAAATATTTAAATAACTTAAATAACAATAATATTTAGCATTTATTAAAAAATGAACTCTAAATATATTATTATTAAATTAACTAAATATTATCACGTTCTAAATTTATACTAATAACTTTTATCTTCAAAATTTAATTCTTTATTATTTAATTAATTTCTCAATTAATTAAATACAATTAAATATTAAAATGTCATAATAATTTTTTCTATTAAATTAAATCATTAATTAAACTAAATTAATAGAAAATACACCAAAGACTCATAAGGACAACATATGAAAACCCATCATAGCAAAGCACATACTAAATCAACAAAGGGTTATAATCATGAATTAACGTCATCTGACGCATTCAGAGGATACTGACTCAGATACTTGTCCTAATTATCGATTAGGACAAATGGCTAAAGGGTTTAGGATTTTGACTTAAGATTTATCTCCCCTCTCTTACCATTGAGATAATGCGATAGGGTATGCTCATCCTGACAATTCAGGGAAGTTGATACCCAGTACCTACAACCTGCATAAAATCCACGCATGTACAAACACAAGCTAAACAAGCAATGGCAGGAAGTAGTGCATCGTGTAGATCCCGACTAGCAGGTGACTACAACTCCCTTCCTCAACCACATTAGAAACACCATACATAAAGAAAAAAAACATGCACACCATACACATGCAGTATGGGGTAAGTATCCATAAGAAAACACATGTGATAATAAACCATCTAACTAATCATCATAGATAACTGAAAATACTGAATAATCATCATACATGCATGAAATATAGAGTACCTAGTAATCTCATCATATAATCAACTAAATCTAAAACAATATTTGAAAATCTTAAAGTAATCCTACTAAACATCATGTATAAAACTGGCCTAAAAGAGTTTGGCAATGATAATTGAAATGCAACTTAGGGGCAGGCACTACATCCACCCCCCCTAGACTTAGGCTTACTCCTGGAAGCCTACAAGAAAAGTAAAGCTAAGGACTCACTGTGCGGGTCCCATTGGACCCTTTCCCCCTGTAGGAGGATATGACTCCACTGAGTACACTCTCTGAGCTCTACCTATGTCACCAACTGTAGGTTTAGAAGCTGCAGGTCTCTGGCCTGAGAACTGTGGTTTCCCTTGAGGGCAACGAGATGACTTGTGTCCACATTGTCCACATGAGAAAAACTCTCCATTGAATCTGCTCTGAACTCTAGATGCACTAGACTGTTGGAAACCACCCCCACTAGGATAAGACTGATCACTCTAAGATGGCCGATCATACTAGTTGTGCTTGTTGCGCTAAGCATTGTGATAGTTCCTAGTATTGGAACCACCACCACCACTCTATGCTGGAGGGCAAGTTCCTCCCTACCACTGATTACCCCCAGAAGGAGGTTTCCTATTGCCACCTGCTCCCTGGCCACCCTTTGACCCTGATGCTGAAGGTGCTCCTACAAAACTGCCATGTCCTAAGTTCACACTCTGCTCTACAAGGACAGCTCGATGTACCGAATCCTTGAGGATTTTTAGGTTCAAACACCTTAACACCCCCAATTAAACGGTTGTTCAAACCTCTAATGAAATGGTGTGCCAACTGTGTTGGGTTGTCACTGAATCCTAAAAAGGGCATAAGTTCAAAGAACTTGCGCTCATACTCTATAATAGTCATAGTATACTATCTCAGGTTATGGAACTCATCTGCTCTATGTTGCTTCCATTCCTCTTGTAGGAATCGCTCACGGAAGCTCTCTAAGAATAACTCCCATGTGACACTGTTCATGGTTAGGCCCAACTTCTTTTCCTCAATTGTCCACCAAGTGGCCCCAAAGAACTCCAGGTTGGTGATAGCAAACCTCGCTTTGACATTACTGTCAAAGTCCTGCATAGCAAAAATATTGTCAAGGGCAATAAGCCACTGCTCAGCTACATATCCAGAACCCTGCCCATTAAAGGGCTTGACCTTGGACCTCTGAAGGTCCTTCATCTGTGAAGATACAATGGATCTATGTTGATCCCTCGGAGGGCTCCTAGACCTAGGTCTATGCTCATGTCCTATCCAATGTGCTCTATCCTGATCATGAACAGGAGGTAGGTGATCAATGATAGTTGGCATCATTTGTCTCATATCAACCTCCTCTGAGTCAGCATGCTCCTCTTTATGGTTCTCTTCCTGATGCTCACTAACATGCTCATCCCTATTCTCTTCCTGATTAAGGTCTCCGTGGGCAGACTCATGGACACTGATAGCTCTGCCTCATCCACGGCCCCTACCACGACCTCTAATGGAAGACCTCATCCCAGATACCATCCCACAACAAGATACAAAATACTATAATAACCATGAAACATACTATTGAAAAACATAGATAAAAGACACATGTTTTGCAAACAGAATAGTTTCAATTTGAATTTTTAAATCTAAGTGTTGAAGTATGAAAAATATGCAACTAACAGTTTAAGTTATGTTTCAGTTTAATGAGTTTCAAGTTTTAGTTTGAAAGAGGTACACATAATAGTTTAAAGTTTTTCGTTCTTGCTCAACTAGTTAACACTAGTGACGTTCCAATATACTCAGAGCTCCCAATGTAGAAATTTGAGCTCTGATACCAGATGTAACGCCCCGCCAAGGGATCCAAAAGAATTAACCTAAAGTTTTACTAAGTTTGCCAAACATTTTTTTTTAAAAGTAAGAAAGTATAACATACACATCAAACACATAGTAGTGGAAGCAATAACATGTAATCAGAAATAAACATACATAACAGGTTACATTCCTTAAGGATCCTAAGACATTGAGTCACATTTAAATTTAATTAATTCTAAGTCTAACAACTACCGCATCCACATGAAAGAATAATAAGAAATTCCAATGTCCATATAATATACATTTTTTCCGAATGCCTCTTGGCAAATTAATTCGGAATGCTCAATCATCCACTATACATGTCACAGGGTATGAAAGGCTTAAAAGGATATACATATGTAACAATAAAGATACATCATCCTCAAATCCATGATGCAAAATATAATAAAATAAATGAAATCATTCACCATACATGATACATCCATAATGATAAACATCCATCATAAAATCTAACCATTCATCATAATAATCTAGGAACAAAATGAAGGTAAATGCCAACCAAGAAAGCTCCAACCACAGTGACCACGAACGGATCTCAATGGTAAGAGTAAAAAGCACTACCACCCAACCACGTGGAACCTAAATGGTCCACTCCCACCACGTTGAGGAGATAGTCTCAAATCCCAAACAGGATATCAAAACACAAAACACAGATACTCTCTATGTCTGGGAAATCCTAAAAGTATACTAACTCAAAGGTTCTAACATAGATAGACATCTAGACCCAGAGGCACACAAAGACACGTAGGAAACCTACTATGCAAGCAGGAAAGTGTCATTGCAAAAGTCACGCTGGAAGTTACCCGAGCAATCCCTTAGGAATCCTGGGTCCCCTATGATCCTGCAGCCACTAGTATCCTCTCGTACTGATGAGGCATACTACGGAATGCAAGGTTGCAACCAAGCGTTCTCTCTACCCCATCCTAGTTTGTACTAGCACTCAAGGCATGGGAGAGAACATACAGTTATCTTATTAGGTTCATTTAAGTCAGTATTTAGGTGAGATGTTTCTCCAGGCAGCCTCTTAGGGCCCCGACCCCCATTGCAAGCCACTTTTCGACACTACACATAGATAACCTACCCTAGGCTCATGAAATCACAAATCACAAATATCACCTCAGCCCTATACAAGGGACTGGAAAGCATCAAATGGTAATCATAATGATCACAACAATTCTCTATCAGCAACTGAAGGCATCAATGATAAGTCACAATATCCAATGGTTCTCCAACAAGCAACCAACAAGTATCCCAATAATAGATCCCAATACTGATCGAAGACTCCAAAATGGTCAAGTAAAACATGTCACAACATGACATCATCAAGAACAAATCATACACTTCAGTCCTCTCAAAGTGACTGGAAAGGAAATCAAATATAACTTATCGATGACTCAAAAATAGTTAAGTCAAGTAACTCATAAACATACATCTCAGCTTCATACAAGAAAACTAGAAAGTAATAACAAATAGTCAATAGTCCACACACATCATAGAGCATGCCATCACATTACCATGGTTGGGTTTCAAAAAGATCGAGACTAAAACATCATAACATCATAATCACATAACCCCCAAGCCTCTGGTAAACATCCTAAACTAGTCAACACTAGGACAACCCATAACCCCAAACATAGACAATAGAATAGTCACATAGAAAATAGAGTCATCACACATTTGGCTATGAATGATAATATATTGTTGAGTTAATGTAAGGTTTTAAGTTTCAGTTTCATGTATATCTCAAGTAATAAGTTTTCATAATTAACCCAATTCTATCTTTAAATGATTGTACAATTACCCTATAAATATTCTAAGGATAATCTTTTATTTTATTAAGTTATAAAAATGATCCTTAATGATTTTAAATAAAACAATTATGACTTTATTAAAATCATTAATTATAATTTTTTTAACATCTTTATTTAAACCCACACTAATAACTTCCATTAAGTCAATAATCTAATTATACAATTTTATCAAATAATATCTATTAATGATTTAAATAAAATAATTATTATTTTATTAAAATCAATAATTAAATCCTCAATAATAATAACTTCTATTCTTAATTAAATATTATTTAAATCATATTTAATTAAATTAATCAATAGTTTATTTAAATATATTACATTTATTATTAATGTAACAAATTATAAAATGTTAATGAAATTTAATAATGAAATTATTAATAAATAATATCATAAATTTAATTTAATTAAAAATTATTAAAAATTAATTACAATTTATAATATTAAAAGTATCCACATAATAAAAATTGAATTTCAAAATGGCATAATCTAAGTTTCTTTTTTTTTTAAAACATAAAACAAGCGATATATATTAATTGTTGTCTGCACAGGACTGCTATTGCAGGGTACTGCTACGTCAACAGTACCTGTTGTCGTAGCAGTACTGTTGTCGCAACAGTACTTACTGCGACACGCAGGCCGACAAGTAGGTAGGGGGCGGGTCAGATCCCCCCTCAAATTTTATATATATATATAATTTTATCATTAATATTATGTTTGAAAAAAGTTTTAAATTAATTTATTTATTTTATTAAATTTAATAAACAATTCCTTTCAATATTGTTTAAGGTTTAATAATATATGATCTATTATTATATATATATAAATTTATTTTTTATTTTTTTATTTTTGTATGTAAAAGATTACAATTAAATATGATAGGAAGATAAATCGAACCAATCGAATTTTCATTCTAAGATTCTCATTTCCAAGATCAAACATTTTTTTCAAATTAAATTTCTCAATTCAATTTTAATTCAACCCAAAACCCGATTTAATCCAAATTCCTTTTTTTTACCTACGAACGAGGTTTTCTAAATGGTTTTCCAATCTGGATTTACAGATGAAAACGAATAGCAAAAGATCCAGAACGAAGAATTTACACATTCGAGAAGACAAGTTCTTACAATCACAAAGTAGACAGAACATATTAAATTTTTGAAATCATTTAGGAGTCAAAATACCAGACCCTACTTGAACCTAATGCTAATACGCAATCCCCAAACAAAACTGTAAGAGAACTCGCTTCTCTTCAATAACTTTCTTCTGAAAATCTTTCCTAGAATTCTCCTTCTGAAATTTGCATACGAAAGTTCTCCCCCAAATTCCTGTCTCCAAAATTCACGATCCCCCAAAAAATGAACCCCCAAAGTTGTGATAAGGAGTTTTCTCTTCAAATCGGGGCACTAATTGTGCGTTCACCCGAGAGGACTCCTTGCTCACAAAACTCAAACTCCAAATTGTAGTGCCTACCCTCGTTCACATCTTTTCTAGACTCATTGTTGCTATTATTATCAGACTATGTAGACTAGTTTTATGATTGATGGTTTAGTGGTGTTTTTTTGACACTATCAGATATTATGATATGGATTCAGTTGATATATGATGAGATCATTTAGACTTTACATTTCATGTATGTATGATGATCATTACATTGTTTTCAGTTATTAATGATGATTAGTTAGATGGTTTATTATCTCATGTGTTTTATTATGGTTACTTACCCCATACTTGCATGTGTATGGTGTGCGTGTTTTCTTATTGTATGGCATTTCTGATGTGGTTAAGGAAGGGAGTCGTAGTCACCTGCTTAAGTCGAGATCTACACGATGCACCACTTCCTGCCATTTTCTATTTAGCTTAGCATTATATATTGTATGTACATGCATGGTTTTTCTGCAGGTTGTAGGTACCGGGTATCGACTTCCCTGAATTGCCAGGATAAGCGTACCCTATTATACAGCCTCAATGATAAGAGAAGGGAGATAAATTCTCAAGTCCAAATCCCAAACCTAAAAACCATTTGTCCTAGTGAGTTAGGACAAGTATCAAAGTTGAATACCCACCGAATGTGTCGGATGACATATTTCATGATTTTTAACCCTTTAGATTTATTTTGTATGATTTGTTCTATGATGGGTTTTCATATTTTGTCTAGAAGGTCTATGGTGAATTTTCCATTAATTAAATCTTAATAAATAGATTTAATTAATAAATTATTTATTTGAGAAGATTAATAAAATATCATGATCTTTGATATTTTGATTGTGATTAATTAAATGTGAATTATTGAGGAAAGAAATTAAATAAAAGAAAACTAGAAATTAAAATTAATAATAATTATAAAATAATAATAAAGTAATAAATAAAATAATAATAATAAAAGTTATAAAAATTAAAATGAAAGTTATAAAATTTAAATAGAAATTATTTAAAAAGTAAATTGGAGTTATAAGCTTGCATGGGAATTAACATGTGTCAACACACGGGGGTTAGTGCATCAATTAAACACAAGGTGTCTACAATTCTATGACTCATCAAAAAGAATTGGAAAAGACCCATGCTTAGTTGGTGACACCTTTCAGCGGTTTCAAGAAGCATTCCAAAGGTTTCTTGAGAGCTCTTCATATTCAAGCATTCATAGAAGCTTAGAGGGAGAGCGTTTTGGAGGGCAATTGGAGCATTGGAGGACTCAAGAACTCTGAATAATGGAGGAGCTTGCTCTGTGGATTTTTTTTGAGGAAGAGCGATTTAGCATCAGAATTCGGGTAGATTCTTGTGATTTTACTTATGCTATTTTCGCATCATGCATTCCCTATCTTCTTCGTGTCTTCCATATGTCTTCTGAAGAATTTCTTATGCAATTCTCAATATGGTAGCTAATTTTATTTGAGAATTCTATATGCTTAGATCTGGAATGAACACGGGGCTAGGGTTTAAATTTGTAGCCAAAACCATCAGATGATTTAATGGATAAAATTTGAGATCAAAAGATTATAGAAAAATTCTGAGAATTGGAATTTTGTGTATATATATGTTCATATTTTTAAATCTGCATATATATATATATATATATATATATATATATATATATATATATATGCATTATTTATACATATATGTTTCACCGCAAGCAAATGTTGCATCACGGATTACATTGGAGGGGTGCATTTTAATAAAACGCAACTTTTAAAAAATATATATATGATAAATTTTGAATGGACGGGGGGAAAATATATTTTCTCACCCCCGCCGACGGCCACATTAATACGGACTACGGCCACAGAGTACCTACGGTCTGCAGTGTACCTTTGACCCGCAGGTTTTATATATTGTATCGGCGGTGATTATTATATCACCGTTGGTTTGAAATTACAAAATTTTGATTTTATTTGCAACAATATCTCATATGATATTTAATTATGAATTTCGATTTCATTTGCATTGTTATTAGATATTAAATTATATATATATATATATATATATATATATATATATATATATATATATATATATATATATATATATATATATATAAGTATATATGTATATATAATTATTTACAAATGATTATTATAAAGTTCTAAATTAATGGATCACTCTTTTAATGATTAAAATATTGATATTGAGCTTGTCAATTATGAAGAGATAATAATAATTAATTTAATTAAACTCAGTTTAATTAAGATTAATTATTAGAATATATAATCGAAGTTTTTGATTCATTGAGAATGTCAATTTTCAAACAATGTCATATAAATCAATTAGAAAATTGAGTCTAATGGAGAAACTTTTATCTATCAAACGTACACATGGGTTAGGTAAAACGTGAAACTTCTCCACTTGATATTTATTTGGGAAAATGTAAACTGAGACTATTTAATTCAAATTTGAAAACTTATCAAAATCAAAACATGTGTTTACATTGTGTATTCTTATGCTAGTGTTTTGAGTTTTGGGTTGACTAGTGTTGACCAGTTTAGGACGTCTACCAGAGGCTTGGGGGTTATGTGATTGTGATGTCATGATGATGTTTTAATCTCGATCTTTATAAACCCAACCATGGTTATGTGATGGAATGCTTTATGTATTGGATGTGAATACTGATTGTTATAGTTGAGATTCTTATGTATGAGACACTTGACTTAACCATTATTTTGGTCATCGATCAGTTATCCTTGGTTATTTTCTAGTCGCCATGATGGGACTGAGATGTGGATTTATTCTTGATGATGTCATGTTGTGACATGTTTGACTCAACCATTTTTGGAGTCTTCGATTAGTGTGTTTGAGATATATTTTGGTTATTGAGAACCATTGGATACTTTTCATTATCAGTGATGCTTCAGTTGCCAATAGAGAGTTGTTGTGGTCATGATTTTCTATAGATGTTTGCTCATGGAGATTTGATGCTTTTATGCATATTTGATGATTTCATTATGGATTATTTTTGTGATTTTGAGATTTATGAGTCCATGAGCATTAGGGTAGGATATCTGCATGTAGTGACGGGAAGTGGCTTGCAATGGGGGCCGGGGCCCTAAGAGGCTGCCAGGGTAACTCATTGTAAGTTGGATTAATAAGTGTTAACATTCACACCTAATACTAACTGAATGAACCTAAAAAGATAAGAGTTTTGGTTCTCGCCCATGCCTTGAGTGCTTGTATAGGCTAGGATTCTTTGGATCCCTTAGCAAGGCATTACACAAATTAACTTTATTTATCTTTGCTTTATCTTTTAATGCACATTAAATGAATTATTAAATAACCTTATTTAATTTTTCACTTGACTTCTATTTTTAATCTTTATTACTTTTAAACCCATGTGCACTTTATGAAATTAATACAACATTATTATTTTCACTTATTTTATCTTTTAATTAATTTCTTTTATTTTCAACTCATGCTCGCATCATGCGATTTAAAATCTTTTAATAATTTAATATCTTTTCCACTTGAATTTTATTTTAGAAACTTAATTGATAAAATATTTAATTAACTTAAATAACAACAATATTCAGCATTTATTTAAAAATGAATCTAAATATATTATTATTAAATTAACTAAATATTATCACGTTCTAAATTTATACTAATAACTTTTATCTTCAAAATTTAATTCTTTATTATTTAATTAATTTCTCAATTAATTAAATACAATTAAATATTAAAATTTCATAATAATTTTTTTATTAAATTAAATCATTAATTAATCTTTTAATTAAACTTAATTAATAGAAAAT